>OX463758.1:36624565-37219235 GCA_949824845.1 Rhingia rostrata
TTGCAAAAAGTACTCGAACCGTATTGAGAAATACTGGCAAATTGTTTGTCCGCTTATACGAAAAATCTACATGAAGCGATTTGCTCTCGTTAAGTGCAATCCGTTAGGATTATGTCCATTCATTAAACTCGTTAAGAGCGTTTTGTAATTTCCTATTTGTTTCCTCTATTGTTGTGCCAACTGCTAGAATAGAATCGCTTGTTTGCGGGATATCACGTGTAAATAGGAAGAGTCTGTGCTCAAGATACGACACGAGGATTTTATATAATTTTTCAGGCAGAACCTGTCTTACTTTGTATTGAAGGCCTCTATGCCAAACTTTGTCAAAAGCTTGCGACACGTCAAGAAATACGGCTCAGCAAATTTTCTTTTCTTCGAAAGCTTTCTAGATTACATCAGTAATTCGATGAACTTGGTCCACAGTCGCATGTAAATATTTCTAAGCCAAAATTGATGTTCAGGTAAAGGCGTTTCTGATCAATAACGGGGTATAAGCGACCGAGTAATATCCTTTCAAAAACTTTTGAAGAAGTGAAATAGGTCTGTAAGATTTTATTTCTTTCGGTAATTTTCTTGTTTTGAGAACCATCATCATTTCCCCGACTTTCCACTGTCTTGGTATGTATTCTAATCTAATTGCTACATTTAAAATGTACAGGAGTTTAGTTAATGCTTTTACGGGCAACATTTTAAGAAGTTCTCCTGTAATTAGGTCATAACCTGGAGCTTTTTTAGGCTTTATTTTCTGTATTTCCCGTTTAATCTCGGCAATACTTGTATATCTAACTAGATTACTATTGGTTGTAGTCTCGAATAAATTAATGTTTTTTGGACCATAAAATGGTCTAAATGTTTCCTCAAGATGTGCGGCAAAAACGTTTGCTTTTTACCCAAATATCTTGAGTGACCCTCATTGGTGGCATAGCTTTTTTTGGCCGTTTTATGACTTTAATTGCTTTCAAAAGTGAATAATTCGATTCTTTTCCAGCGGTTAAGCTTTGCAGGTAAGTTTCTACTGCATGGTTTTTAAAGTTTTTAATCGAATTTGTTAGCATGTTACTCAATCGATTGAGATGTGTTTAACTTGCGGGGCACGAGTTTGGTGCCATCTTTTTCGAGCTTTTCTTTTTTTTCTAAGCAAATCTCTTATTTCCAATACTTGGTATTACCAAAGCTTTCTATTTTGCGTTGTTGATGAGTATTATTCCATGCTGCTGGGGATCTAAGCGATACACCCAGTAGAATATTATTTTCAATATCTTTTTTTAAGCCCTCTCAGTTGGTTTTTTCGTTTGTTAGTCTGAGTGGGTTTTCATTTATAATGATAGACTGGCTCGTTGTTAGAATGACCGGAGAATGATCAGAGCAAAGACTCAACTTTTATTCGGTTGGACCGCATAGCTTTTACGATGAAAATATTGATCAAATTCTACCAACATCGTAAAGCATCCTACCTTTCTGTGATATGCATCTAGATCCACAGAATGTATGTTTTGCATTAAAGTACCCTCCGATGACAAAACGCTGTCTAAGGGAAATAAGCAAGTTTCAAAGTCAATTTTCTCAACCTTGCATCGTGGTAAGCAAGAACATATCTTCAGATAGGATTGTCTGCTTTTGACTTGTATATAGCAAACTTGATACAATTCGACTTCTAATTTAAAATCAATCGAATGTTCGATACACTCTTTTATATATAGTGATGCTACACCTCTAGTCTTGTATGATGGATGTAGAGCATGATAATCAATATAACCTTTAATCTTTAAGTGGGAATTACTCTTTGCATGAGTTTCGGATATTAAACTGACGTCGGTATCTTTTTCCTTCATAAACAATTTAAGTTTTCGAAGTTTCTGCCAAAGGCCATTGGCATTCCACGTAAGAATTTTAAGAAATCTTTTCATGTTGAAGGTAGATCACGTCTGTTGCGAATTCTATTTTCAAGCTTTACTTGCCTGTCGAAAACAAGTTTATTCGTTTCGCTTTGTTCCTCAAGTTTTGAAAGAATAATCGATAAAACGTTAGAAACGGGGTCTGGTGAAATATTTTTATCGGATACTGTAGCTTGGGCATAAGTTTGTACATTTGGTTTTGGATGTACAAGATCCGATCGTATTTCTGTTGGCCGAGGTATTTGTTTAATTTTTTGTTTTTCGATTGTTGCCTGCTTTGGCTTTGAGATAAGTTTAGACGAACTTTTAGGCTTTTTCTTATGTAAATTTAATTTCTGTGAAATTTTATTATTAAGTTCATCCGTCTTTTTTGCAACTGTTTAGCTTCTTCGCAGCCGCGGTAACTTGCGGGATGATAGCGTTTACAATTAATGCAAATAGCAGAAGTTTTTTTATCTGACCTGCAATGTACCGTCAGATGATTTCCGGCACATTTTACACACCGCAGCTCTTTCTGACAACAGGATTGCGTATGATTTTTCCTTGGCAGCGTTGCACTGAAGAACTAATTTTGAATCCTTACGCATGGGTTGGATTTTTACAACAATCAGGCGTTCTGTTTTATAGAAAGTCAATATAAATAAATACGGCTCAGCAAATTTTCTTTTCTTCGAAAGCTTTCTAGATTACATCAGTAATTCGATGAACTTGGTCCACAGTCGCATGTAAATATTTCTAAGCCAAAATTGATGTTCAGGTAAAGGCGTTTCTGATCAATAACGGGGTATAAGCGACTGAGTAATATCCTTTCAAAAACTTTTGAAGAAGTGAAATAGGTCTGTAAGATTTTATTTCTTTCGGTAATTTTCTTGTTTTGAGAACCATCATCATTTCCCCGACTTTCCACTGTCTTGGTATGTATTCTAATCTAATTGCTACATTTAAAATGTACAGGAGTTTAGTTAATGCTTTTACGGGCAACATTTTAAGAAGTTCTCCTGTAATTAGGTCATAACCTGGAGCTTTTTTAGGCTTTATTTTCTGTATTTCCCGTTTAATCTCGGCAATACTTGTATATCTAACTAGATTACTATTGGTTGTAGTCTCGAATAAATTAATGTTTTTTGGACCATAAAATGGTCTAAATGTTTCCTCAAGATGTGCGGCAAAAACGTTTGCTTTTTACCCAAATATCTTGAGTGACCCTCATTGGTGGCATAGCTTTTTTTGGCCGTTTTATGACTTTAATTGCTTTCAAAAGTGAATAATTCGATTCTTTTCCAGCGGTTAAGCTTTGCAGGTAAGTTTCTACTGCATGGTTTTTAAAGTTTTTAATCGAATTTGTTAGCATGTTACTCAATCGATTGAGATGTGTTTAACTTGCGGGGCACGAGTTTGGTGCCATCTTTTTCGAGCTTTTCTTTTTTTTCTAAGCAAATCTCTTATTTCCAATACTTGGTATTACTAAAGTTTTCTATTTTGCGTTGTTGATGAGTATTATTCCATGCTGCTGGGGATCTAAGCGATACACCCAGTAGAATATTATTTTCAATATCTTTTTTTAAGCCCTCTCAGTTGTTTTTTTCGTTTGTTAGTCTGAGTGGGTTTTCATTTATAATGATAGACTGGCTCGTTGTTAGAATGACCGGAGAATGATCAGAGCAAAGACTCAACTTTTATTCGGTTGGACCGCATAGCTTTTACGATGAAAATATTGATCAAATTCTACCAACATCGTAAAGCATCCTACCTTTCTGTGATATGCATCTAGATCCACAGAATGTATGTTTTGCATTAAAGTACCCTCCGATGACAAAACGCTGTCTAAGGGAAATAAGCAAGTTTCAAAGTCAATTTTCTCAACCTTGCATCGTGGTAAGCAAGAACATATCTTCAGATAGGATTGTCTGCTTTTGACTTGTATATAGCAAACTTGATACAATTCGACTTCTAATTTAAAATCAATCGAATGTTCGATACACTCTTTTATATATAGTGATGCTACACCTCTAGTCTTGTATGATGGATGTAGAGCATGATAATCAATATAACCTTTAATCTTTAAGTGGGAATTACTCTTTGCATGAGTTTCGGATATTAAACTGACGTCGGTATCTTTTTCCTTCATAAACAATTTAAGTTTTCGAAGTTTCTGCCAAAGGCCATTGGCATTCCACGTAAGAATTTTAAGAAATCTTTTCATGTTGAAGGTAGATCACGTCTGTTGCGAATTCTATTTTCAAGCTTTACTTGCCTGTCGAAAACAAGTTTATTCGTTTCGCTTTGTTCCTCAAGTTTTGAAAGAATAATCGATAAAACGTTAGAAACGGGGTCTGGTGAAATATTTTTATCGGATACTGTAGCTTGGGCATAAGTTTGTACATTTGGTTTTGGATGTACAAGATCCGATCGTATTTCTGTTGGCCGAGGTATTTGTTAAATTTTTTGTTTTTCGATTGTTGCCTGCTTTGGCTTTGAGATAAGTTTAGACGAACTTTTAGGCTTTTTCTTATGTAAATTTAATTTCTGTGAAATTTTATTATTAAGTTCATCCGTCTTTTTTGCAACTGTTTAGCTTCTTCGCAGCCGCGGTAACTTGCGGGATGATCGCGTTTACAATTAATGCAAATAGCAGAAGTTTTTTTATCTGACCTGCAATGTACCGTCAGATGATTTCCGGCACATTTTACACACCGCAGCTCTTTCTGACAACAGGATTGCGTATGATTTTTCCTTGGCAGCGTTGCACTGAAGAACTAATTTTGAATCCTTACGCATGGGTTGAATTTTTACAACAATCAGGCGTTCTGTTTTATCGAAAGTCAATATAAATAAAGGCGCTTTTTATTAAATTTTCTTCACCCTCTTTTTGCTGTTTGTTTCCTTGAGAATGTTAACGGCATCTATAACTTTATATTATCTGTTTTTCAGATCGCTAACTATGTCATCCTTTAGGCACGACGAATGTAACCCTCTGGCTACAACGCGTAAAGGCCTTTCAGATTTATTCTCAAATGAATACCATTCAATTTTATTTAGTTTCCGAGATAATAGACGGTAACTTTCTGGATCTTTTACTCAGACTTTCTATGTATTTTTTTAATGAAGTTACTTGGTAGCCTGATAATGGTAACGATTTCATCAAGGTATGCAACTTGTTATAGTCGTCTATGCCGATCACATTAATTGGCAGCGGGGCCGTTGTTTTAGCTGTTTCGATTTATTAGTATTCTCTTTATCGTGGTTTATTAATTCATGTGAGGATATAGCTTTCCTTTTTCTCAGCGGTTATTTCTTTAGAATCCTGTCGGTTTCGACACTGAGTTCTTCTTCGTCGGTATTGTATTCTGATATAACCGGGCAGTTTGCACTCAGTTTTGGTTCATTATTTAATTTTAATGAACTCTTTAGGGTCATGTTTTCATCCTTAAGACGGAGAATTTCTTTCCGAAGCTCTTCGCAGAATAACGTCGTTTTCGTCCTCCAGGCTTTTTATTTTCTCTGAGTCTCATTTTTCATGAGCCGATACTTCTGGCATTGTCGAGCTCCCGGAGACGCAAATATTTTTTTGATTTCCAGATGTAGGTGACCTCGTTACCCTTGAACTTTTTCTGAAAGGGTTATAAAATTGCAATAATTGGCCTACCTAGAATCCGTAGCGCCGACCTCCGAAGAGGGTGGATTTCCCAGTGAAACCAGATTGCCACCTTTTTTTTTATTCATTGCATTTTTTTTGTTTTTTGTACACACTTTAAACTCGGTATACGGGAGTTGATTTTAGTCGTCTTCAACGACTGGCATGCCTAACCTCGGGTATATTTCAATTTTCATACTTCATGTTATTAATTTCTACCTTACAATTTTTGAATCTAATTATGTTCGAGCCCTTAATTGTACCCTATCCCATGGGGGTATATTAGTTTTGATGCATAGTTTGTAACATAGAAAAATAATTGATCTATGTATACCTCAAAGTATATATACCGCTAGCTGAGTCGATTAAGCCATGTCTGTCCGTCCGTCCGTCCGTCCGTAGGTAACCAAGTTTTTGGCCCTTTGATTTTGAGCTAGGATAATGAAATTTGATACATGTGATCCTTGTACGTGCTGTTCGAACAAGTGTAAACATTTTTGAAATCCGCCCACTCCCACGCCCATTTTTTTAGAAAAACCTAACTATAGGCAAAATCATTAGAGATTTTGAAAAAATGACTGATGCCTATATTTCGTCATTACAACGTTTTTTGCCACGCCAACTTTTTGGGGGCATTTTCTGTAAAAAACATTTATCGGTAAAATTTTAACATTTCGAAAAAATATTGATGCAAAGTAATTGGCTTTGGTAATACAAACATTTCTTTTATTTATCATTTTTACCCACGCCCACTTTTTGGAGGCATTTTCACACAAAAACCATTTTTTACCCGACGCCGTACCATATGCAGGAGAAAAACGTTGTTTTTGGTCGAACCATACAAGATTTTGATAAAGTGTCTCAACATATCCACACAGTGGATTGTAGCCTTCTCATATGTTGGTGTTACTAAAGTTATGATAAAAATGTTTTATTTGGGGGTAAGTTAAATTTTGCGTTATTATAATAATATTAGTTAGTTGTTTTATTTCAAGGTTTGTATTATTTTTAAATTTGCATAAAGGTTTTTCTTTTTAAGCTGTCTGTAATTCATTTTAAATCTTAGTTTTTTTGGTATACGAACATAAAATACTAATATTTTTGTTTTATTGGTGTACTAATCTTTTCATAAATATTGTTTGCATCAATAATAACGCTATCATAAGGTATTACTTGTTCAATATAATCTTTATTAGGAATTGTTCTAATTAATAACTTAAAATTACCTGTTTGAGAATAAATTGGAATCATTACAATGCAAATAATTTATTCATCGTGCATATTTACAGAATACTTTATATTTGGTAATTCCTTAAAAGTTTAACCTTTTTATTTCCCTTGGTGACAGTATATCCGTTCCTAAAATTCCTATTGGGCTCGCTTATACATTTTCTTTTACGTTAGCGACTTGTTCCTTCAATAATTGAACATCATATAGTATTTGAATGATTTGTTGCAAGTGCGCTATTTCTGAAAATTCCCGGTTCATTGTATTCCCTAATCTAAGTAGTTGCGTTTTTATTTATAATTGCTGTTTATTGATATGTTTGTAATGTTGCCTATGATTTCTCTAAAATGTTTGTGTCAAGATGAACCAAAATCTTATAATTTTGAAAAGCAATATTTATTCATTTTAATAAAAGCACAATGAAAATAATAATTGCGCAGAAGACGACTTATCCAATTGAAAAACACGTTGACGACTCCCCTCTCTCATTTGTTCTCCCTATGAGTTTATGGAATTTTTATCTTGCAGTGTTGCCGTTGACAGCTCGGCCTCTCCTGACATTTCGTCCCCATTGGACGAATCTTCATCTTCAAGTTCTGGTCCGCTTTGGTAAACATCTATATCAGGACTGAGTCTACACCATGGCTTCATATGGTCGCTCGATATGACATTGCTGTAGCGCTTTTGCTTCAATTGATGGTCTGGAAGATCCTCAACGATGTATCTGTCGTGGTTCAAAGCCTTCGTGATGATATATGGACCCTTGTATTTTGGGTCAAGTTTATGTGAATCTCCTGTTGCTTGAGGAACATGATCAATAACGATGAGATCACCTTCCGAATATTTATATGGCGTCTGATGTCTTTTGTCGTAGCGTTCCTTCCATTTGTATCTTTCTTCCAAGATACTGGAGGCTGCGTTTTGCCTTTTTGCCATAACATCTTCAAATTTATCTGGTGAGTCATCATGTACTGCTTGAACTAACCGATTTTGACTGACATCTCTGAGATTGAAGTTAAAAACCAGTTCATTTGGGCAGTACTTCGTTGTCGAGTTCGGCTGTGAATTAAGGTTCCATTGAATATCCGGCAATGCTGAGTCCCAATCTCTGTCGGTTTTGGTTGAACACTTGAGTGTAGCCAGTACAGTTTTATTCACCCTTTCGGCTTGGCCATTAGCTCTTGGAGTGCGTACAGCTGTTTTGATGTGCTGTAAGCCATGGTGTGTGATAAAGTTACTGAATTCCCGAGAAGTATATGCCGTGCCTCTGTCTGAAGTGATCCGTAGCGGTTGACCAAAAATTGACATTATTTCATTCAGCAAACTAATGACTGGTGACGTCTTCGTGTTCCTCACAGCTTTGAGGATAACGTACTTGCTGAAAGAACAAACAACAACAATAATATATTGGTTACCTCTTTTGCTTCTTGTGAATGGACCCAAATGGTCGATGTTGATACTTCGGAAAGGAATAGGCATAACCTCCATTACGTGGAACTGACTTTCAGTCTTACCACCTTTAACTTTGTTCAAACAACAATCTGGACATGCCGCAATGTACGACTTCACATATCGTCTTATTCTGGAAAACCAAAAATGCTTCGTAATACGTTGGATTGTTTTCTCAATCCCAAAATGTCCGGCTTCGTCATGACATGCTCTAGTAATTCGCCATCTTACCAGCTCTGGTATTACCAACTTTCGTTTTCCATCAACTGTGCGATGTAAACGTCCGTCCTGCATAACGTAATCCTTTTGTACCTGTTTTGTCGTTGGGTCAGATGTTCCCCCTTTGAGAATTTTGATGATATCCGCGAGTTTCTTATCCTGCATTTGCATAGATAGTATCCAGTTGTCGTCCAAGGTAACTATTTTCAAGACATGGTCCACCACTGTTGTTGGCTCTTTTGGTGGTAGAGTTGGTATCCGGCTCATCCCATCAACATGCTGCATTCGTACACCTGGTCGGTGTATACACTCGAAGTCAAATTCTTGTAATCGTAACCACCATCTTGCTATGCGTGGTGGTAAAGGTGATGTCTTCTTTGTAGTCACAATCGCGTTGCAATCAGTGATAACTCGAAATCTCGTACCCAATAAATAAATCCTGTATCGCTCCAAAGTTTCCACAATAGCCAAAATTTCCAATTCGTGACTGGCGAATTTACTTTCGGAATCACTGCATTGACGACTGAAGTAAGAAACTGGTCTGAATCCATCTGATTCTCGTTGCATCAGAATTCCAGAGAGTCCAATAGAACATGCATCAGTGTGCACTTCGTGCTCTTTCTTTGTATCGAAAAGTGTGAGAACTGGTTCCTTAATGATGGCAGTCTTAAGACGTTCGAACGCTTCCTGTTGTTCATGTTCCCACTGGAAATTGATGTTCTTTTTAAGAAGTTTTGTAAGCGGCTGAGAGATGCGAGAATACTCATGGACAAATTTCCGGAAGAACCCTGTGACTCCAAGGAATTGACGCACCTCGGTTGCGTTCGTTGGTCTTGGAAACTCCTCAATACACCTCGTTTTATTTTCACCTGGCCGTATGCCTTTGGGACCAATAACGTGACCAAGAAAATTAACTGCCGTGGCCATGAGAACACACTTCGATGGTCTTAGTGTAAGCTCAGCCCGTGTCATTGCTTCCAACACTTCCTGCAACACCTTCATGCCCACGTCAAATGTATCGGATGCTATGATCAGCTCGTCCACGTAATTTACCACATTTTTGCGGGATGAAAGATTCTTAACTAATTCTTGTATTACCTCTTGGAAAACCATTGGCGCATTTACTAAACCAAATGGCATAACGTTGTGCTCAAACAACCCATCTGGAGTTAGGAATGCTGTAAGTTCTTTGCTTTCTTCTTCCAAAGGTATTTGGTAGTACCCCGCTGTCATGTCCAACGTAGAGAAGATCTTGTTACCCGCTAGTTGTGATAGCTGTTCCTCCACCACTGGCATCACACACTGTTTCTTCACCGTTACTGCATTTAGTGCACGATAGTCAATGCACATTCGACTCTCTCCGTTCGATTTTGGAACTAATACCACCGACGCTGCATGCGGCGACTTACTTGGACGAATAATATTGTGCTTCAGAAGATTGTCCGTGATCGCAGTCAGTTTCTCCCTTAGGGCAAATGGAACCTGGTATCGTTTTCCTACTATAGGGCTGTTTGTCGTTACCTCAATTTTCATGGTCTTCGTGTTGCATCGACCCAGCTGAGAAAGATCCTCACCAAAACACTCTTCGAATCTGGAGATTAGATCTAACACCTCCTTACGCTGTCTCACATCCAACTGGTCACCAATGTTGGGCTTCTCTGATGTCTTGGATTGAATCTGTAAAACTCCAGCTTCGAGGATCATGCGATGATTTTTCTGACAGAGCACATCGCGACCCAAAAGTAACCCTTGAGGTAGAAACTCATCCGGCACGATTTGAAACGTTACGTGCAGTTCTTTGTTATCCACCATTAGTACCACCTCGATGACTTCTTTTGATTCAACGATGGACCCTCCGAATCCTTTAAATCGCTTCGTAGATTTTTTCCGTACCAACCCTTTTGGAGATGTTGATTCGTTGATAAGTGAGTGATCACTTCCCGTGTCAACAAATGCTGAATGTTTTTGTCCAGAGAAAATAACATCCTTCATGATGGGAGGAATAAATTCCGCAACTGCCTTATCCTGCTCAACCGTGGCGATTGTTGACTTGTTTGCACGACAACTTTTCGACTCATGGCCTGCTTTGTTGCAAATCGTGCATCGTGCCTTTCTTGGTGGTTGGGGACACTTAGATGATATATGCCCCATCTCATTACAGTTATAGCATTTGATATTTCTTTGGAAGTTTGCAGCTCGTCCTATCTGTGGCTTACGTTCTTCTGCCTCAGCAGGCTCGCATGTTGGTACACCTTTCGACGGAAAGACAGGAATTGTTGTTGACATATTATCTAACGATCTCAAAAGGTCGTTGCACGTCCGGAAATTCATAGCCAATAGCGTTCGTGTAATGTTGGGATCATTCACACCATTAATTATGTATGAGTTAAGAGAAAGATCATTCAACTTACCTCGTCTTCCAATTGTCAGCATAGCGTAGTAAAATTCAACCAATGGCTCTCCTGGCTTACGTTTGCGTTTCATTAGTTCTCGGTGTATTTCTGCTATGTTGATTGAGGTAGGAAAATCGTTGAGGAGAGCACTGGTAAAATCCGACCACGTTTTGAATACCGGCAGTGCATCAACCCAATTCTTCGCTACTCCTTTAAGCTTGTGTTGCACCGCAAAGAGAATCATTTCATCACTCCATGAATATAAGCAACGCAGTTCTTCTACTTTGTAGATGAATTGTTGGGATGAAAGATTTCGTTTCATCGGATCGAAGTCAGGGAGGATTCCGATGACATCGTGTGTGCTGTTTGGGAAACGCATTGGGGTTGAAAGTGGCGTTCCATAAATTGAAGCTTCCGTGAATCCTGAGCCGTGTGACGTTGCATTAGACGGCGCTCTGTTCGGAAGAGAAGGTTGACTCTCTTGGCTGCCAGTGTTCGTCTGCAAATGTTGTGTAGCCGTGGGGTCGACATTTCTCATACCCACAGCCAAATCACCTACCATTTTCGCCAGATTTGTCATCGTACTCTTCAAATCGTCCATTTGTGTTTGCCAAGATTCTGCCACCGCCATCTCACTCCTCTCTAATTCTTCCGAATCCACTTCGTCCGAACCATATATCTCGACCAATTTTGCCACTTTTTGCGCTTTATTGCCAATTCTAGGTTGGCCTTTCGTTTGCAAAAGGGAATTTAACTGGGCAACTTTTAAACTTTCCAATTTAATCATATTGTTACTCTCGTTTACTTTTCCGTTGTTCCTTTTTTTTATCCTTGTCTAGACTGTTTTCCAAGATCGTCGTAGGTACCTTCCTTTTTTTTCCGTTTTTATATTTTCCCCCGTTTGAGACTCGTTTTAATGTACCCTGTCCCTTTCGTTTGTACAGTTTCGAGACTCGTGAGTCTATCTCTACCTCTTTCGTTTAAGCTTTTTCGTTCAATTTGTTTGTTTTTTTTTTTTTTTTTTTTTTTATTTATTTAATTTTCCGTTTTGAGACACGTTGGAGTGTGACCCTGTCTCTTTCGTTTATTTAGTTTTGTGGCTCGTGAGTCTATCTCTGCCTCTTTCGTTTAAACATTCGCGTTCATTTATTCGGGTTCGTTAAGTATATCTCTGCCTCGTTTTTAAGAACATTTTTCGTTGTCGTCGCACCAAAAAAAATGTTTTTCCTCATGGATTTCTTATGAAAATTAATTTTGTAATCTTTTATTTTGGGATTATCCCACTTCTGATTCTGTCAAGATGAACCAAAATCTTATAATTTTGAAAAGCAATATTTATTCATTTTAATAAAAGCACAATGAAAATTATAATTGCGCAGAAGACGACTTATCCAGTTGAAAAACACGTTGACGACTCCCCTCTCTCATTTGTTCTCCCTATGAGTTTATGGAATTTTTATCTTGCAGTGTTGCCGTTGACATTTGTTAGTTTTAATCTGGTCAATTAGTCCGTCTATCAGTTTTCCGTTTTTCTGTTTATTTATTTCTTAACTTTGTCGTATTTCCGGCCAATCGTCGTAGTCTACAGTCCCTGCTAAAAACTTGAATCCTTTTCCTACTAGATTAATCAAACATCTTCTTGATTTATGGTGTCTTGCAGCGATACCTTCTTACTTCTATTATCAAATAATGCACACAAAAATATATATGCGTTATGCGTAAGTAATTTCTTTTGTAATACACCACGTCACTTCCCTTAATAGTGTGTAACTCTGTTGCACAGTTTTGTACAGCTGTGCTCAATTCATCTGCTGCACTTCTTGACTCTTTACTCTGACTGCTCTAGTTCTTTTTTATTAGAAAGCACAACAGAACGGTCACAAACTACGAAAGCGTAAAAGTTTGTTGGAAACTTAAAGTAATTTTTTTAAAACGAATTTTGGCAGAAAGAATTTCTCGAAATAGAGAACAACGCACGATTGCGGTGTTTTTATACCTATCCCATAGGGGTATAACAGTTTTTTAATACATAGTTTGTAACATAGGGAAATAATTTAGCTAGATATATCTTGAAGTACATGGATCGACTCAGAATCGATAGCTGAGTCGACTAAGCCAGATTTTGGGCCATACATTTTGAGCTAGAATGACGAACTTTGGTAAGTGCTTGTTGTCGCTCCCATAAGAACAAATGTGAACATTTTTGAAATCCGCAAACTGCCACGTCCACCGTTAGAGATTTTGAAAAAGTGTCGGAACAACATATCTAGACAATTCCAATGTCTATATTTCTTCTATACAAAGTTTTTTTGCCACGTCCACTTTTTTGGGTCATTTTCGGTTAAAATTTAAGCATTTCGAAAAACCATTGGTTATGGTATTATATACATTTCTTCTGTACATTATACATTGTACATTTTTATACAGTAACCATTTGTAAATACTACCTCATAGCATAACCAGGCGAAAAACGTTATTTTTTTTGTCGAATCATAAAAGATTTTGATAAACTGTCTGAACAATATGTTCTGACAACAACATTTTCTATATTTCATCGCCATAAAGCCGACATTTTGCGGATATTTATTTTAAGGATGAAATAGGCTATTAAACGATCAGCACGGCGGATTGTAGCTTTCTCATATTTTTTTATTGTTGCCTGATTTGATTTTGAGGCAAGCTTAGGCGGAATTTTAGGCTTTTGCTCAGTAAAGTTTAATTTCTGTGCAATTTTACTAGTAAATTTCGAACATCTTTTGGCAATTCTTTAGCTATTTTGCAGCCGCCATAATTTGCGGGATGATCGCATTTACAACTAATGCAAATAGCAGGAGTTTTCTTATCTAACCTGCAATCTACTTTCAGATGATTTCCGGTACATTTTACACACCGTGGCTCTTTCTGACAATAGGCTTGCATGTGATTACATAATTTTCAGCGCTTCACTAAGGAACTTACTTCGAATCTTTACGCATGTGTTCTATTTTAACAACAATATTAAGAATTGTTTTTTTTTATACATTTTTTTCAAACTTTCTTCTTTATCGATAGTGAGCTTAAATATAGCAAGACCGCATTTTATAACATTTTCTTCGCCAACTTTTTACTGTTATTCTCTCTTGACAATTTTAACGGCATCTAAAACTTCATAATGCCTGCTTTTCAGATCGTTAACTATGTCATAATTTTAGCAGGATACATGTAACCCTTTAGCTACAACGCGTAAAGGCCTTTCAGATTTATTTTGAAATGAACACCATTCTATTTTATCGGTATTTAGCTTGCGAGATAATAGACGGTTGCTTTCCTGGTCTTTTACGCAGACTTTCCATGTATTTTTTCTGAGCAAAGTTATTTGCAGCCCAATAATGGCAACGATTTTATCAAGGTATGTAACTTGCTAAAGTTACCCATACCCATCACATTAATTAGCGTTGGGGGCCGTTGCATCAGCTGTTTCGATATATGTATCGGGTTTTTCAATAAGAGCGCTACAAACGTTTTTTTTTAAATAAAACAAAAAACGGTTTTGGATATCAGTGAAATTCTTTATTCTTGTGAAAGTACGTTCAATGCCATTATGTATGGAGCTCGATTTCTGAACCCAATTTTCGAGGGTTTTCAAGCATAAATCGGCCGATACTGCTGCAATTTCACGTTCGATATTCGTACGAAGTTTATCAATCGTCGCTGGCTTGTTGGCATAGACCATAGACTTGACGTAGCCCAAAATAAATAGACTAACTGCGTCAAATCGACCAAAAATATTCAGTTATTATTGAACGGTAGCGATTCCGATTCACAGTAAAGTGCCGGTCTTGATCATAACGGAAGAAGTACTGCCCATGGAGCCGCCGGCCCACAAACCACATCAAACCGTCATTTTTTCGGGATACAATGATGACTCATGGAGTACGTGTGGATTGCTGCCTGACCAATACCGCATATTTTGTTTATTGACGAAGCCATTCAGCCAGAAATGAGCCTCATCGCTGAAAATGATTTTTCAATTAAAATACGAATCATTTTCAAGTTGTTGCTCAGCCTAATTCACGAACGTACGGCGCTTCTGGTGGTCAAGCGGCTTCAGTTTTTGCGTCAATTTAATCTTGTAAGGATGTAGGCCAAGATCTTTTCGCAAAATTCGCCACGACGACGTCACAGAGATGCCCAACGCATGAGAACGACGTGTGAGAGACACATTTGGGCTTTCTTCAACTGAAGCCTCAGCGGAGGCAATATTCTTGACACTACGGGCACTTCTTTGCCTCACTGTCACGGGAACATTTTGTACTGTGCCTGTGGATTAAAATTTTTCCACTAGACGCTCAATTGTTGATCTGCTAGGACGATTATGACGACCATAAATTGGACGTAGCGCTCTTAACGTTGAGGCCACTGACTCCGAATTTCGGTTGTTAATTTTAATAATTTCGACTCGTTATTGGATCGTATATCTTTCCATCATAAAATGCAAACCTTACTGAAGAGAAATGTCAACAGAGCGGCAAGAAATATGGCGTAGTTTGCTGTCCCTGTCGCTCAACTTTTGTAGCGTCCCTGTTGAAAAACCCGATATTAGCAATCTCTTTATTTCGGTTTATAATTTCAGGAGAGGATATAGCTTTAATTTTTTTACTGGTCGTTAATTTAGAAGTCGGTTTTGCGACTGAGTTCTTCTTCATCCGTATGGTATTCGGAATTCACCAGGCAGTTTGCACATGGTTTTAGGTCATTATGTGTTTTCAATGAATTCTTTAGAGTCATAAAGGGTGATCCATTTCGAGGTTCCCTACTTTTTTAAAGAAAAAAACACGGAAAATTCAAATTTAATGGAGAATGTTTATTATCATTTGAAAAAACATTCTTTGGCATTTATTTTTTGAAGATAATGTCTATCAAATGTTGGCCGTTGCTACGTCGCAGATGGTCCATCCGTTGAGTCCAATTTTCGATCACTCTTTTGAGCATTTCGAATTGACTCTCTACGGTCTTCGTGTACACTCTCAGCTACGGCCGCTATATTTTCTTCACAGCGTGCTGGACGTGGTCTATTCGGTCGAATATTATACAATAATGAATGCTGGGTCTCAAAATGGGTGATGATGTTGCGTATAGTACGCTCAGTAGGCCGATTATGTTGACCATAAGTTGAGCGAAGTGCACGAAACACATTCCTCACAGAACGTGAATTTTCATAATAAAGTTTAACAATTTGTAAACGTTGTTCACGCGTAAGTCTTTCCAATATGAAATGCCAAACAATACTAAATAAAAATAACATGACAGCATGACACGACTCACACGTGATTTGTCAAAAAAGGCTATTGAAAAAATTATCTCTACTTGGATCACCCGTTATTTTATTGCTTAAGGCAGAGAATTTCTTTACGAAGCTCTTCGCAGAGTAGTTCGACATTGTTAAGCCTTGTTCGAAGATCGTCGTTTTCGGCCTTAAGGCTCTTATTATATATTTAGTCTCGTTTTTCGTAGGCCTACACTTATCGTCAAGCTCCTTGAGACATATATATTTTTTTGAGAACCAGATGTAGGTGACCTCGTTACCCTTGAGCTTTTCCCGAAAGGGTTATATAATTGCAATAAATGGCTCTCCCCAGAATCCGTAGAGCCGACCTCCGAAGAGGGTGGATTTTCCAGTGATCACATAGGGTATTAATTTTTTTTGCTTTTATTCATTGCATTTTTGTTGTTGTATACGCTTTTAACTCGGTATACGGGGAGTGGATTTTAGTCGCCTTTACGACAGGCATGCCTTACCTCGGGAAGGGAGGAAACCCGAAGAAGGGAAAAGTGGGTGAATAGTCATGCTGTAGGTTTGGGTGTAGTCTGAGACGTAACTATACCTTTCAAGTTGTTCATGGATTACTTTTCTAATAACATTTTCGTATACTGGGAACGAGTTAACTGGTCGAAACTCCTCACCCATTCTCTCCATTTAGCGGGAAACGTTTCTCTGGCCGTTGAGGTATTAATTAAGTGCGCTAGGACTGGGCCTTACATCGATAATGCATCCTGAAGCATTCTTTCATTAAAAAGATTGAAATCTTTTAATGTAATTAGGTTTAAATTTGAAATTTAGTGCCATGATTTCTGGTCTTGGCATATATTGGGTGGGTGGTATAGACGCTGCTATGTCTGACATGCTTTACACAAAAAAAATTTGCTTTCGTTA
Source organism: Rhingia rostrata (assembly GCA_949824845.1). Lineage (NCBI taxonomy): Eukaryota > Metazoa > Arthropoda > Insecta > Diptera > Syrphidae > Rhingia > Rhingia rostrata. The sequence goes on from OX463758.1 coordinate 36,641,577, forward strand.
TTTCGGATTTATATTGGTTTCTTACAAATCGATAGCTGTTCCAGGCAGTATCACTGTTTGTATGTCTACATTCCTAATATTTCATTATTTTTTGACGTTTCAGATTTTTAGTCGATCGGTAAAAAAATTAGTTTCGTATTTCTGTTCGAGGTATTTCTAACTACTCTTAATTGTGTTCATTATTTTTATAATTTCGTTTTGGAATATTGCTCCAATTTCGTTATCACCGTGTAATGTTGTCGCACTGGATCTTATTTTGCTTACAAAGGATAAATTTATTGTATCTAAGAAACTTGATTTTGTCAACATACAGCTTCAAAGGTACAAGTTATCAAACAATTATTTTTCTGAAACAATTTAATTAGCCAGTGTTTGAATTTGTCACAAAAGACTCTTTCAGGGGAGTTAAATTGTTATTTTTAATTTTCACTACTAGCCAATGTGGTTTGGTATTATTTTCCTTTTGATTATATCGACTTCAAAGTTGTTTTTAAAACAAATACATAGCCCTCCTGTATGTCTGGATTGACTACATCGAGCAGGTGGTTTGTAGTTATCTAACATTGTCTCAGTGTCTTCAATGTCATCCGTCAAGTGGGCTTTAGACATCTTAATAAATCTAAATTTGAATTGCAAAAGTTTTGTTCAGCTTCATTAAGATTACCTGTTAACCCTTGTATGTTACAATAAGATTGCTTGGTTGCTAAATTAAGAATCTGTTTTTTTTTCGCTTGCATTAGCAATCAATACACAGCGCAATTAGGGTCTATACTACCACGATTAATAACAATACTTAATTTGAATTTATCAATGTATCTTATGCAGCTAACGCATTTAGATGTTGTTGATTGACATTGTTTCGTGCCATGGTTTTCTCCCCATTTAGCGCAATCTGTTTTATTTTTGTAGTTCATTTTTGTAACCACAGCAATTGTTTAGGTTGTAGTGCTCGAAAACACGACACCTTTCCCATCCAATGTTATGCTTCTGCTCTTTATCTTTTTTAGTGCTAAATCCAGATCGTCTCTACTCCACTCTTCACTCATATCTGCTATAACTGTGGTTACCTTTTATTAAAAATGTCAACTTCATGATTTTCGCCTTATATATGTTTTTCTTCCTTTTCTAGTTTTTGTACTTTTAAAAGAGTGAATCTGGATTAATTATTCTCTATCCCAAAGGGGAATACAAGTTTTGAAACATAGTTTGTAACATAGAGAAATAATTTAGCTAACCATGTCTGTACGTCCGTCCGTACGTCACCAGTTATTACTTAGGCCTTAAATGTTGAGCTAGAATGATGAAATTTGGTACACGTGTTCGTTGTTGCTTCTAGCAGAACAATTGTAAAAATTAATAAAATCCGCCCACAAAATGCCCACTGGAAGGAATGCCTGGAATAAGGGTATCTGTCAAAACCACTTCTCGAACAATCTAGTGCGGGAACCTTCGAGAATATGCCATCTGTATGTGGAATAGTATAAATAGATGTGAAGCGACAACAAGAGAGTTAGTTTTTATTGTGACCTGCACGTGATTTGAATAGTGTTAACTGAGTGAATTACATACAGTGAATTTTGGAAAGTGATAATAGTGCGCGAATTAAATCGTTGGTATTGAATTTCAACTAAGTGAATTAAAGTTATTGAATTGTTAAACGAGAAATCGTTTTGTAAATAATATCATTCTAGAAATAAGAGTGTGTTTAAATAAATTACTGTTAAACATAAAAGAGAAAATTGTTTTATCATTCGAAGCCCGGCTTCATTCTACAATATTATGTGATCTTTGTATGTGCTGCTCGAACAAGTGTAAACATTTTCCAAATAATTTTTAAAGAAATATGGACCGATGATTCCACCGGCCCACAAACCACACCAAACCGTTGTTTTTTCTGGATGAAGTGGCAGTTCTTCAATCTCTTCAGGTTGCTCTTCGTTCCAAATGCGGCAATTTTGTTTGTTTACATACCCATTGAGCCAGAAATGGGCCTCATCGCTAAACAAAATTTGCCCTGAAATCGTCGGATCTTCTTGGAACTTTTCAAGAGCCCATAGAGTGAAGCGATGTCGCTTGGGAAGGTCGAGCGGCTTCAGTTGTTGCACAAGCTGTATTTTGTACGCTTTCAATTTAAGATCTTGACGTAAAATGCGCCAAGTCGTTCCATACGTCAGTCCGAGTTGCTGCGAACGGCGCCGAATTGACTCTCTACGGTCTTCGTGTACACTCTCATCTACGGCCGCTATATTTTCTTCACAGCGTGCTGGACGTGGTCTATTCGGTCGAATATTATACAATAATGAATGCTGGGTCTGAAAATGGGTTGCGAATAGTACGCTCAGTAGGCCGATTATGTTGACCATAAGTTGAGCGAAGTGCACGAAACACATTCCTCACAGAACGTGAATTTTCATAATAAAGTTTAACAATTTGTAAACGTTGTTCACGCGTAAGTCTTTCCAATATGAAATGCCAAACAATACTAAATAAAAATAACATGACAGCATGACACGACTCACACGTGATTTGTCAAAAAAGGCTATTGAAAAACTTATCTCTACTTGGATCACCCGTTATTTTATTGCTTAAGGCAGAGAATTTCTTTACGAAGCTCTTCGCAGAGTAGTTCGACATTGTTAAGCCTTGTTCGAAGATCGTCGTTTTCGGCCTTAAGGCTCTTATTATATATTTAGTCTCGTTTTTCGTAGGCCTACACTTATCGTCAAGCTCCTTGAGACATATATATTTTTTTGAGAACCAGATGTAGGTGACCTCGTTACCCTTGAGCTTTTCCCGAAAGGGTTATATAATTGCAATAATTGGCTCTCCCCAGAATCCGTAGAGCCGACCTCCGAAGAGGGTGGATTTTCCAGTGATACTGAATTGTCACATAGGGTATTAATTTTGTTTGCTTTTATTCATTGCATTTTTGTTGTTGTATACGCTTTTAACTCGGTATACGGGAGTGGATTTTAGTCGCCTTTACGACAGGCATGCCTTACCTCGGGAAGGGAGGAAACCCGAAGAAGGGAAAAGTGGGTGAATAGTCATGCTGTAGGTTTGGGTGTAGTCTGAGACGTAACTATACCTTTCAAGTTGTTCATGGATTACTTTTCTAATAACATTTTCGTATACTGGGAACGAGTTAACTGGTCGAAACTCCTCACCCATTCTCTCCATTTAGCGGGAAACGTTTCTCTGGCCGTTGAGGTATTAATTAAATGCGCTAGGACTGGGCCTAACATCGATAATGCATCCTGAAGCATTCTTTCATTAAAAAGATTGAAATCTTTTAATGTAATTAGGTTTAAATTTGAAATTTAGTGCCATGATTTCTGGTCTTGGCATATATTGGGTGGGTGGTATAGACGCTGCTATGTCTGACATGCTTTACACAAAAAAAATTTGCTTTCGTTATTTCGGATTTATATTGGTTTCTTACAAATCGATAGCTGTTACAGGCAGTATCACTGTTTGTATGTCTACATTCCTAATATTTCATTATTTTTTGACGTTTCAGATTTTTAGTCGATCGGTAAAAAAATTAGTTTCGTATTTCTGTTCGAGGTATTTCTAACTACTCTTAATTGTGTTCATTATTTTTATAATTTCGTTTTGGAATATTGCTCCAATTTCGTTATCACCGTGTAATGTTGTCGCACTGGATCTTATTTTGCTTACAAAGGATAAATTTATTGTATCTAAGAAACTTGATTTTGTCAACATACAGCTTCAAAGGTACAAGTTATCAAACAATTATTTTTCTGAAACAATTTAATTAGCCAGTGTTTGAATTTGTCACAAAAGACTCTTTCAGGGGAGTTAAATTGTTATTTTTAATTTTCACTACTAGCCAATGTGGTTTGGTATTATTTTCCTTTTGATTATATCGACTTCAAAGTTGTTTTTAAAACAAATACATAGCCCTCCTGTATGTCTGGATTGACTACATCGAGCAGGTGGTTTGTAGTTATCTAACATTGTCTCAGTGTCTTCAATGTCATCCGTCAAGTGGGCTTTAGACATCTTAATAAAATCTAAATTTGAATTGCAAAAGTTTTGTTCAGCTTCATTAAGATTACCTGTTAACCCTTGTATGTTACAATAAGATTGCTTGGTTGCTAAATTAAGAATCTGTTTTTTTTTCGCTTGCATTAGCAATCAATACACAGCGCAATTAGGGTCTATACTACCACGATTAATAACAATACTTAATTTGAATTTATCAATGTATCTTATGCAGCTAACGCATTTAGATGTTGTTGATTGACATTGTTTCGTGCCATGGTTTTCTCCCCATTTAGCGCAATCTGTTTTATTTTTGTAGTTCATTTTTGTAACCACAGCAATTGTTTAGGTTGTAGTGCTCGAAAACACGACACCTTTCCCATCCAATGTTATGCTTCTGCTCTTTATCTTTTTTAGTGCTAAATCCAGATCGTCTCTACTCCACTCTTCACTCATATCTGCTATAACTGTGGTTACCTTTTATTAAAAATGTCAACTTCATGATTTTCGCCTTATATATGTTTTTCTTCCTTTTCTAGTTTTTGTACTTTTAAAAGAGTGAAGCTGGATTAATTATTCTCTATCCCAAAGGGGAATACAAGTTTTGAAACATAGTTTGTAACATAGAGAAATAATTTAGCTAACCATGTCTGTACGTCCGTCCGTACGTCACCAGTTATTACTTAGGCCTTAAATGTTGAGCTAGAATGATGAAATTTGGTACACGTGTTCGTTGTTGCTTCTAGCAGAACAATTGTAAAAATTAATAAAATCCGCCCACAAAATGCCCACTGGAAGGAATGCCTGGAATAAGGGTATCTGTCAAAACCACTTCTCGAACAATCTAGTGCGGGAACCTTCGAGAATATGCCATCTGTATGTGGAATAGTATAAATAGATGTGAAGCGACAACAAGAGAGTTAGTTTTTATTGTGACCTGCACGTGATTTGATTAGTGTTAACTGAGTGAATTACATACAGTGAATTTTGGAAAGTGATAATAGTGCGCGAATTAAATCGTTGGTATTGAATTTCAACTAAGTGAATTAAAGTTATTGAATTGTTAAACGAGAAATCGTTTTGTAAATAATATCATTCTAGAAACAAGAGTGTGTTTAAATAAATTACTGTTAAACATAAAAGAGAAAATTGTTTTATCATTCGAAGCCCGGCTTCATTCTACAATATTATGTGATCTTTGTATGTGCTGCTCGAACCAGTGTAAACATTTTCCAAATTCACCCACTGCCACACCCACTTCTTATAAAATCGGTAGGAAGTTTTGAAAAAGTGACTGAACAACATATGTATGTAGTCAATCCCAATATTCATATTTTAACCGTATAAGGTTTTTTGCCACGCCCAATTTTTGATTGCGTTTTTATTAAAATAGTTTTTCGGTTAAATTTTTAAATACTCGAAAAAACTTTTTATGCAAAATCATTGGGCTTGATAAAAAAATATTTCGTCCATACATCATTGAAGCCCACGTCCACTTTTTGGAAGCGTTTTCCTAAAAAAAAATTTCTATAACCTACGCCATACCATATGTAGGAGGAAATCGTTGTTTGTTTCGAACCATAAAGGATTTTGAACAATATGTTCTGATAATGTCTATTTTAATAGTTCTTTGCCATTAAGACCACATTATAGGGATATTCATTTTAAGGATGGGATGGGATACGGTATGAAACGATCCAATACACAGTGTATTGTAGCCTTCTCATATGTTTTTCATATGATCACATATGATCACATACAAATAAACAACGCAATTTATTCGAACGTGTTTTTATTAATTTTTGTCTTTGAAGACTAGGTGGTGCAAATAGTACCTCTTCGAAACATTGGTGACCCCGACGTGATTCGGTCGCAAGTCTGATATTATCAATTCGGATAATAAAATAATTTCGCATTTCTTTCGCTTTAAATCTATCGATCAACAACACGGAATTCACGAAAACAATAAAAGTAGTTTATAAATTAAATTTCATTCAATTTGTCCAAATAATTTTCTAAAAAATTGACAATTTGCTTTGTACGGCCTATTTGCAAAAATCCGTTACACGGATTTTCTCGAAAAAACTAGGTATGCAGTTTTATTGTAACTAATATGCTTATAGTTTATGTTCGCAGCAGCAATGAATTCATCATTTAAAACAATATTCTAAAGGCTCTAAATTGTTTCTCTTATGTTGATAACATGATACATAGGTTACTTATACAACCTAGTTAAAATGTAAGCTGTAACATTTCCGAAGATCACTTCTGTCGCGATCACAGACAAATAAACAACGCAATTTATTCGAACGTGTTTTTATTAATTTTTGTCTTTGAAGACTAGGTGGTGCAAATAGTACCTCTTCGAAACATTGGTGACCCCGACGTGATTCGGTCGCAAGTCTGATATTATCAATTCGGATAATAAAATAATTTCGCATTTCTTTCGCTTTAAATCTATCGATCGTGTATTTCTTTTGCAAACAAAATGCAAGAAAAAGATCAACTAGTTGAACTTAAAAGATCACTTTCAGTTGAGCGGGTAACTGATTTCGATGAAGCTGAACTTTCCATTCGAATAGAGTTTATCGGCTCTGTAGGTGGTTTACGTAAATTTAGTGACAAACTCAACTCACAGATTCGTGCTCTACATACATAAGCGTCACCTGGAGAAATTTCTGATGGAGTACTCATATACCTCGTCGTTCACAAACTTGATCAGAGAACACAGGAGAAATGGGAGGAGCAGGATTTGCTGGCCAATCATAAACTGCCAACATGCACTGGCATGTCAGCATTTCTAGAAAAAATATGTCGGACGTTGGAGAATTTGAAAAGCGCAATGAATTGTGTACGCAATTGTCACAACCCACAGCGGTGCAAGTCAAGTCATTGTAGCCACTGCTCTGCAAAACACCATTCACTGCTACATATGAACCCTACTCCTCCAGCTGTTCCATCTACGCCCCTCTTGAAGTTTTGGAAGCTCTTAATGAATCGTCGAACGCTCCTACAAATAATTCGCAATCAGCACTCGTATCATCTATATCAACTAGCCCTACACCTGAAGCCTCAATATCGGTCACTTACAATCATGTATTACTAGCTGCATCCATACTTTTCGTCAAAAATCGCTTAGGTATTTTCGTTCCTTGCCGCGCCATTCTGGATTCAGCTTCTCAGACTAACTTCGTAACCACTCAGTTAAAACTACAAACAAAATAATCCCAAGTATCTATTTCCGGGATTTTGCAGCTGATAGATTGGTAGACATTTTCGCACAATCCAAGGATGGTATCAATACCACTTCGTTCACAGCTGTTGTCACACCAAACATAACTGATTATGAACCCATTTTTAATTTGAATGCTTCCGACTGGAATATCCCAAAAACCTTACATTGGCCGATCCTCAATTCTTCAAACCCCAACGCAATGGTCTATTGTTAGGGGCCGGCTTATTTTTTGATTTGATGTGCGTTGTTCAAATTCGTATCGCAAACAACCTACCAACGTTGCAGAAAACCCGTCTTGGTTGGGTCATTTCTGGAGGAGTGTCATACTCGAACAAGCGATCATCAACCTTAGCAGCTTTTAGCAAAAATTTTGTTCACACATTTTGTTTAGCTGATGATGTCTCATTAACTGAAATTGTACAGCGTTTCTGGGAAGTAGAGAATTGTTCTCAATCAACCCCGTCTGTGTCTGAAGAAGATCTTTGGTGTGAGCAACACTTTAATCAAAACTTTACTCGTCTTGCTTCTCGAACTTATTCTGTTAAATTGCCAACAAAAGCCAATTTTATTTCTTTACTTACAGTAAAGTACAGTCCGGAATGAGCCTGGGCCTCAACCAACATGCATCTCCAATTAGCCCGGTCCTTAGCTTACTGCCTCCAGTTGCGCACTCCAAGTTGGTTGAGATCAGTTTCTACTTGTGCGCACCACTTAAGGCGAGGTCTTCCTCTACTGCGTCCGACGTCTGGCTGGGAATCGAAGACTCTGCGATCCGGAGTATTGGTGTCCATTCGTTCTACATGTCCTAGCCATCTTAAACGTCCAATGCGGAGTTTTTTGACCAGGGGGATGTCGCTGTACAGCTCGTATAGTTCTTGGTTGAATCTTTGTATCCATAGCCCGTCAACGCAAACCGGACCGAAGATTTTTCCAAGAATTTTCCTCTTAAATCGACCAAGGATTTCTTCCGCTTTTGAGACGGTCCATGTTTCAGCGCCGTAGAGCAGGACTGGGATGATCAGGGTCTTATATAATATGTCCTTAGTAGTTCGAGTAAGGGCTTAACTAATGAATCGCCTTCTTAGACCGAAGAAACAGCGTTTGGCAAGAGTAATTCTTCGTTTAATTTCTGACGAGATGTTGTCAGAGTTAATAGCGGAGCCGAGATAGATAGAGTGCCGTACTACCTCAAAGTTATATCTGTCAATGATGACGTTCTGTCCAATTCGTCGATGTTGTGTGTCCTTTCGTGTTGACAGCATAAACTTCGTCTTGCCCTCATTTACTGCTAAACCCATTTTTGCCGCTTCCTTCTCTATACTAGCAAACGTGGCTATGACATCACGTTGGGTCCTACCAATGATGTCAATATCATCGGCGTATGCTAGTAGTTGTACAGATTTTTGGAAAATTGTGCCTCTGGTGTTGGCTCGTGAGTTTTGCACAATCCGCTCAGGAATTGGATTGAGATTGAGATGACAGCGCATCGCCTTGCCTCCTTTTTTGGGATTGATTGTGTCGGTGAGGTCGTTTCAGACCCTGATTGAGTAGCGAGAGTTCTCCATCGTCATCCTACACAAACGGACGAGTTTGAGCAGTATACCAAAACAATAAATGGCTCTGTATATTTCGTCCCTATGAATGCTGTCGTATGCAGCTTTGTAATCGATGAATAGGTGGTGGGTATCGATTTGGACTTCTAGGTTTTTTCCAGGATCTGCCGAAGTGTGAAGTATGTGTTTGATCAGTTGTGGACTTTCATGGCCTAAAACCACACTGAAAAGGGCCGATCAGGTTGTAAACGGTTTCAGGCGTTCACATATTATGCAGATAGGATATTGTAGGCGATGTTGAGGAGACTTATGCCTGTGTAGTTGGCGCAGTTTAGATGGTCTCTTTTTTTGTGGATCGGGCAACTATGCTGAGGTTCCATTCTTCAGGCATACTTTCTTCCGACCAGATTCGGTGGATATTACTTACTAAGTCATCTCCGCCGGCTTTATAAAGCTCGGCGAGAATGCCATCATTTCCGGCATCCTTATTAAGCTTCAGTTTATGTATTTCTATCCACACTTCACTCAGGTCGAGTGGTTGGCAGTTTTCGTGGTCGCTGCCAATATCGAATGGTTCGTTCTGCCTGACAGCGGAATGTTGTTCGTCATCGCCGTTTAACAGTCTGAACAAGTGGTTCTTCCATATCCTCAGCATGGACTTTGTCTCAACTACGACATTTCCTTGTTCATCTTGACAGTATTCTGTTCAAGCCATGTATCCTTGGCTTTGACGTTTTACACTTTGGTAAAACTTGCGAACATCGTTCCTGGAGTGGCACCTCTCTATATCCTCTATCGCGCGCTTTTCTATCTCTTTTTTCTTCTTTCTGAAAAGCCGGTGTTTTTCCTTTCTTCTCTGCCTATAGAGCTCAACGGCAGCTATCGTCTTCACCTGCAGCTTAGCCTTGTAGGCCTCGTTCATGCTGCGAGCATCTGTCGGCATTTCTCATCAAACCAGGGGTTTCTTGCTGGTGGGCGTGAGAAGCCTAGCACATCAGCTGCGGCTAATTCTGGTGGTATGGTGTTAATCGAGATATTTAGGGATACGTGTTGCGCGAAGGTCTTGGCAATCTCTTGCAATTGCAGTCTTTCGATTAAATTTTTTTTATAGTATTTCTGGATTGTTGTGGCGTGGTGGATATCCGTATTCTAACCTTGGCTACAACAAGGTAGTCGTACGTAGGTTTTGTCAAGGAGCTCATAGAAGCAGTCCTTAGCAATATCATCTTTTTCTTCTTGGGGTGTGAGCGCATATAAGGCTTATGTTGGCGAATTTGGCCAGGATGTTCGCTAATGTCTTGGAAACATTAGACTTCTTGCATAAGTCTGGGACTTATAACAAATCCGCATCCGAATAGTCGCTGTTTCTGCTCACTATAACGCGGTCCGTATTAGGTGTCACAGTTTTTCATCCTCTTTTTTTCCGGCCCATCCCATTATATTTCCTGGATGGCAGTAACGTCTGGTTTGTAGCAGTTTAGGGCTTCCGCTAATTGTTCGCTTGCGCCTCTCCTGCTAAATGTTCTCACATTCCAGGTGCAGATACGAACGTCGTTGTCCCTTTTTTGTTTAGCCGTGTTGTCAACAATAAAATCAGTCCTTTCCGAGGCTATTGGTTGCTTCGTAACATACATTTTTTTCGATGGTTGGGTAGTTAACCCGAAGCACAACCCCAAACCTAGAGGGCCAGTTCCAATTTATTAGATACCCCTAGGATACGGGGCCATCAGTATCCACTACGGGATTGAGCGCTGCCGTTGGCCTTTTGGTTCATCCGCCAACATCTCTGTTCAAGGGGCCTGGGGCCTGACTAACCCTTGAAAATCCTAGACAACCTGTTGTCCGAATATGTCGAAGCAGCTTTTCTAGGTTCGCCTGGGACAGCAGACCGTATATTCGATCCGTGTCATTCTGACTCGCGCTTATCGTTCAGCAAGTCAAATCCGGTTGGATGAGCCCAGTACCCGATGGTTACCACTTGGACGTAAAAGATAAGCACTTGATGTGTAGTCAGAGTTACAACCACTGGGTATTGTCAAGTTAAAACCAATCAGAGTCTACCCTCGTTCTACAACACCCAACCAAGTTCTTTTATTTCATTATGGGGCTTATTTAATCGTGCTCTTCGTAGATTTAAGAGCATAGAAAGGAAGTTGTAAAACAATCGAGCATTGAAAATTCAACACACATCGTTCATACATGAGTACGAAACGCTTGGCCATATGGCATTAGTAATATCCAATACAGATATACCAACGCATTTCTTGCCCCATCACAGGGTTCAAAAACTTGAAAACACGACGACAAAGTTACGCGTCGGCAAAAACGACCTCAGGGCAGTCATTAAATAATCAACACGCTACTACGCTTTCGATTTTTCAAAGTTGCCTTATGCGGAGTCATATGTAAAATGTACCGCTGTGTTTGTATATCACATCCAGACGAATATCTCCAATGCATATTATGGCGTGACCATCTAAAGGAAGACATTAAAATTTTTAAACTGGACACCGTGACATATGGTACTTAGCCCGCAGCTTTCATGGCAATGCACCAGCTCTCGTTTGAGGAGGAAAATGCGTTCCCTTTAGGAGCTTTCATCGTTCGTCGAGATTTTTACGTGGATGATTTAATTTCTGGTGGGGATGCTATAGACGAAGTCCTTCAAATCAGACATTTAAAGACGATTTAAAATCGTAAATGGTGGTCTTATGAGTCAATGGACCTGGACGGAGTTGCTGCTTCAGATCGTGAAATATTTCTCAAATTCCCTGATGGTACCGATGCAGACAAGGCACTTGGTCTCTTATGGAATACAATGACAGACAATTTTTTATTTGCCTTTACGTCAATCATAAATAAGAAACGCATAACGAAGCGTTCTTTCCTCTTTGAGAAAGAAAAAGGATCAGAAGAGGAGAGAAGGATATAGAGAAGGGAAGAAGGAAGAACAGCAGAAAAAAAGAATAAAGAATAATAATAATGAAACTGAAAATTCCGTTTAGAGATAATTGAGATAAAAGACTAAACGTCTGAGAAAACTGTAATTGTAGTATACAAATAAATTTAATTCAATTTGGCCAAATTGTTTGCGAGAAATTGACAATTTTCTTTATATGGCCTATATGCAAAAATCCGTTATATAGATTTTTTCGAAAAAAAACTGGGTATGCAGTTTTATTGGAACTGATATGCTCACAGTACGTATGAAGTTTAATCCAAATCGTTAGAGCCGTTTTCGAGAAAATTGAGGTTATGTATGATTTTAATATGGCAGGTACCGGTAATAACATGGCTAAAAGCAAACATAAAAAATGGCCTAGAACTATGACCAACCAAACGCTGAATACGAAGTTTGAAAAAAATTGGTCAAGTTGTTCAGGTTGGAGAGGCTTGTACGGACAGACGGACTTTGTATGGGAGGCTGGAAAAAGTCCCTAAACAATTTAACCACTAAACCGATGTTGATGAAACTTATAAGCAGGATGCGAAACGAACGCACCAAATAACAACCCACTGCCATGCCCATTAAGAAAAACAAAAAAAGCATAAATAAATAGTTTAAAATAAAATTATTTAGTCGATTTTAACAAAAGTTTTGCCACTTCGCTGATTAAAAGATTTTTCCACTTCGGTTCGGGCCGTAAATGCGATATGTAAGGGTCAGATGAAATTAAGAGCATATGAAAAACATCTTCATTTGTGAAAGCTCGTGATATTTTCTGTTATTGTGGGATCGGAAAAATCTGTAATATTTATACGGCTCTCTTGTCGTAATATGACTGATTGTCCACACAGAACCGTCGTTGGCGCATGCAACAGATACACATTTACCCACCCCAAAGAAAAGGAAAATTTGTGTTTAGTAATGAAAGCCAGAGTTTTGAGTAACTTTTAAAAAGGGTTGAAATGGAATTTCCGCTATAGACACGCAGGTCTTCACACGAACGCAGATAAAGTAGAGAAAAGCATAAACAATTTCATGCGATCAAAAGTACCATAAAAGAGAAAATATCCCTTAAATAAATTGCTACTGCTCATGTTGGGATGTTTCTTTTGCTTAGGGACGTGCTATACTAAAGGTACATTTCAATAGCCATTTTCGTAGTTTGGGCATGATCATAAAATTTATCCGAATAGATATATATAATATAATATAATAGTCCCAAATAGTTTTATGAGTGTTTCATCAATTTGTTTAATTTCGGCAGTCACAGAATAATTCCAAAAAACAAGTTTAGAGGTTTAACCCCTATTCGTTGTCCCAGTTCCCTGCTTTACTATATCAACGATTAGGTAGAGCCAATTTTTCTCGAAACTGATTTTGAATATTTGCTTTAGTTTCCTTCTTTATTTCTGCAGTCAGTGGGGACGTTCTCCAAGCCTTGAAAGGTAAATTTTAGGCTAAGTGTAGAATGTACTCCATTTTATTTATTTATTTGTTTATTAGAATATTAATGTACAATTTAAAATTGTTACAAAATATATTTGTTAAGAGCAAACTAGCAGCAAAGGCTTTCGGCTCTTGGTATTAATGATAGTTATATCTTAATTTTTAGTTGTTCTAAAATATCTTTTATCTTAACAATATTGCTTTTATTTGGTTCTCTGAGTAGGTCCAATAGATTTTGATTTGAACTATAGTTGTTTAGGTGTGAGTGATGTGATAATAGGAAACATGGATTAAGTAGATGCGTTACCGTTATCGGCGCGAAACAATTGGGGCAGGCTGGGGGTGATTCCTTTTTAAGCAGGTGCTGATGGGTATATGCAGTGTGACCAAGGCGCAGTCGGATAAACCTCTTTACGTCACTTTTGGGGATATCTGTTGGGAAATTTGGCTGGACTCTGGTTGGGTTGACTGTTTTATAGTGATGTGCATAATGTTCCCATTCAAGTAGCTGTTTGTTCTGGCTTTCCTGATGTATGTGTCTCTTTAGGTCTAAACGTGAGAAGGTGTAGTATGTGAAGGTGGGAGCCTGAAGCACGGAGTTTGCGGCAACATCTGCGAACTCGTTGCCTTTTATTCCAACGTGACCTGGTGTCCACATTAGTTTTATCTTTAATCTCGATTTATTTAAGATGTCTCTTATTTTGGTTATGACATGTGTGTCATTATGAGGATTAACGATGCCTTGCAGTACAGATAGACTATCAGAGCAGATGACCCATTTGCCGGGTATTTGAGAAGTTTTCTTTGCTGCTTCTAGTATAGCCAGTGCTTCAGTGGTGTAAATGGATGCAATATTTGGAAGGACTCCTTGCATGATTGTAGAGCCATCTTGATTTACAACTGCAAAGGCTGTGTTTGTATCTGTTTTCGAGCCATCTGTGTATATAAAGCTCCAGCCTTTACGTTTTAGGTCCGTTGAGATTTCGAGGAATCGTGATTGATATATACCATTACTAGTTGTGTCCTTGCGAAACTCTTGTAATTGGAGAACCACTGAATCTTTATGGATTGCCCATGGTGGTTGTGTCGGTGTGTATTTGGCTATTTTATTGCAAGATAGATTTAGCTTATTACCAGATTCCAGGATGATATGTATTGTGGAAGGAATCCTTCTGACACGTGTGTGGGCAATAGCTTTATTAGCATCCTTATCTATTATCGATCCTGTTTGGAAGTAAAGCCTGACATAGAGTTTTGCGATGATTTCGAGGTAGCGCTCTTCTAATGACGGAAGTCCGGCCTCAGCGAGTAAATTTTTGATCTGTGTGGTTGGGAAAGCGCCTAGGCTTCTCCTTGCTGCTTGGTGATATGTAGGTGCTATTATATTTTTGGTTGTTTTAGGGCAGGAACCGTAGATGGCCAATGCGTAATCCAATTTACTTAAGACGAACAACTTTGAGATATTACAGAGTGAATTAACATGAACATTACTTTTCTTTGATGATAGATACTTAATGATATTGAGCCTTGCTGCTAAAGATTTCTTAAGGTTTGTACAGTGAGGTTTCCAATTATATCTATTATTTATTAATAATCCTAGAACATTTAGGTTAGCTACTGTTTCTACTTTAGTATTATTAATCACTAATTCTATGTTTGTGCATTTTTTTTTCCTGCAAATGTGAATTAATTTACATTTTTCCAAAGATAGTTTGGATCCAGAGGTATAGGACCATACATGAATTTCGTTAATCAAGCGAGAAAATATAGTTTTTGTTTTATCTAGGTCATTGTATTTACATAATATATATGCATCATCTGCATAGATACAGTGATCTAGATCTTTGTATTTAGAGATAATCTCACTTAGTTGGTTAAAAGCTATTAAAAAACATGTGACCGATAGAGGAGATCCTTGCGGAATACCATTATCGAGTGGTACTAGTTTTGAAAACATATTTCGAATTTTTATGAAGCATTTTCTGTTGGTAAGGAATGTTTTGAAATATCCAAAAACATTTGGGCCGACTCCCCATTCTCTTAATTTATTAAGGATAAGATGAATGCCAACACGGTCGAAAGCCTTTTCAAAATCTAAGGCCAGCATTGTTATATGGTTACGGGCTGAGAGGGCGTTTGTGACAACATAGTCAATGTGAAGTAGGGCATCTATACACCCTCTTCTTTTTCTAAATGCGACTTGGTTGGGACTTAGCATCTTTTTAAAATCTGTGAGCCATAGAATCCTGTTTGATATTATTTTTTCGAGAACTTTTGATAGACAAGGTAGCAATGAGATGGGACGATATCCGTTAACACTTGCATTGTCTTTTTTAGGCTTAGGAATGGGTATAATAGTGGCAATTTTCCAGCTTTGTGGTATAATACCTTTACTGAAAACATTATTGTACAACGTTATGAGCCGTTGTTTAACTGGAACTGGAAGGTTTTTGATCATAGGGTAGGAAATCCTGTCCCGCCCTGGTGTTTTCCCTTGTAGTTTACTTATGCAGCTTTCAAATTCAAGTAACGTGATATCAGTTTCAATACGTTGTGCTGCAGCATTCATTGCAGGTTGTGAAATTATATTGATACTTTCTAGTTTCTTGATGTTGAAAGCTGATGAAAAATTGG
The DNA here is from genome assembly GCA_949824845.1 of Rhingia rostrata. Classification (NCBI taxonomy): domain Eukaryota; kingdom Metazoa; phylum Arthropoda; class Insecta; order Diptera; family Syrphidae; genus Rhingia; species Rhingia rostrata. Next base: position 36,657,400 of record OX463758.1, read on the forward strand.
AGTTTTTTGAATTGGATGACCAAGTTTGGGCAAATAGATTGCAGATTTCGGCAGGGTCAGTTACCGATTCAGTTGGTGTGTTAATACAAACAATTTTTGTATGCGTCGAGCTACCTGTCAAAGTCCTTATTCGTTGCCGAACTGTGCTTGTGGAAGAGCTTGGGTTAATTTTACCAGTAAACTCTTTAAAGCTATTTGCCTTGCTGATTTTAAGCAGTCTTCTAAAATGAGCGTTAGCTTTTTTGTAGGCTAATAAATTAACTTGAGTAGGATTTTTCCTGAAAGTCCTCCAAGTTCTAATCTTTTCTGTTCTTAGTTTAGCCAGATCTGGGTTCCACCAGGGCACGGTTCGTATAGATGTTATTGAAGATGATTGGGGTATGGATTGATTTGCAGCGTTTCGAATGCATTTTAGTAAAATGGCAGCTTCCCTGTTTATACAAGAGCGGGTTGGGGTTACTTTTAATAGGTATGTTGCGGATTTATTTTTAAAAACGTTCCAGTTTGCTTGATCTGTTTTATATCTTGGGATGTGTTTAATGGGTTCGTGTCTAGGTTTCAGCATCAGTGATATGGATATTGGAAAATGATCGCTATTATGCAAAACGTCAGAGATATTCCAGGTTATTTTTGGAAAAAGTGTTGACGAACAGCATGTTATGTCAATGTGGGTGAGCGTGCTGTGTGTTGAGAAATGTGTGGGAGAACCATCATTAAGTATTGTTAAGTCAGAATTAGCTATGAATTCTTCAAGAACTAAGCCCCTTTTGTTGGTCTTAGGGGAACCCCACAGTTCACTCCAGGAGTTGACATCGCCTGTAAATATGTATGGTGGTTGCACTTGCCGAATGATATTTTCTAAATCAGATCGGGTGAAAACCTGTCCAGGAAGAATGTAAAGACAGATGATGGTAACCTTTGTACCAAATTCAATTTGAACAGCAGTGGATAAGATATTTGAAGTGATTGGTTTATGTACGTGTGGGATACTATCTTTGATCAGTATTCCAACTCCTTGTACAGATGTTAAATTGCCAGGTAGATTTATGAAATATCCGAGATATGACTTTGGTTTAATAGGGTCTACTTTATAAGCCAGATGAGTTTCTTGTAAAGAGATAATATCATAATTTCTATTTTTAGTTATCAAATTAAGTTCATCATAGTTGTTCATGAAACCATTAATGTTCCATTGTAAGATGTTTAGAGAATAATTTGTGCTTGGTTGTTGGTTGTTTTGGTGGTCAATTGAGTGTCGATGGTTACATTTGCGGAAGAGGTCGCAATTACTACCACATTTAGTAGTAGGTAGAGTTGCGCTCCCCCCCGCAAGTGCAGCCATCGACATTGGAGTTGTAGAGGATGTGTTTTTATGTACTTTCATTTTTGTTAAGAGAGTTAATTAGATCGTTATTTTTATTGTGTGTACAGTTTGTAAGAGAGTGCGTGGTGAATTTGCTTGTGTTTGGCTTTGGTGTGCTTGATTGAAAATCAAGAGTACTTGATGTGTTTTGTTTTAAGTGTTGATTATTTTGTTCGAAAGAGGGAGAGAGCGTTTGTGGTTTGTAAAGTACTTGTGATTGTAATTTTGTATGGTGTGATGTAGATGCGGTGGGGGCGGTGGTAGAGGATTTTGTTAGTTGGCTGACCGTTTGTGCAGTACCGGTAGCTGATGTGTTAATTTCGGTGAGTGTGGTTTGAGAGGGAGAAGAAGTGAGAGGGAGGTTTATTGTTGTGTTATTTGCTAATGTGTTTTTTATTCGCTCAGAGAGGGACAAAGTGTTGGGAATTCGTTCTGGATTTTGTTCGTTGTATATGCGTCTAGCTTCTGCCATACTGCATTTGTTTTTGGTTTTGATAGTTAAAATATCTTTGTTTTGAACAAATTTGGGGCAATCCTTTGATGAGGAGGAATGCTTGTCTAAACAATTTGCACACATCAATCTTGTACAAGACTCAGGATCATGCGGGGGAAGGCTGCAGTTGACACAAACCTTACTTTTGGTGCACCTTTTAGTAGTGTGTCCGAGTAGCTGACAGTTGCGGCACCTCATGGGTGAAGGAATATATTCCTTAACCTTTGCTTTGTACCAACCAATTTCAACGGTTTGTGGGATTTGATAGAGATCAAAAGTGAAAACTATTAGGCCTGTGGGTTCGACTTTGTCATTCACTTTTTTTGTGAACTTGTAAACCTCGGTTACACCTTGCGACTTCATTTCGGAAACGATTTCAGATTCTTGTACATATTTCAACCATGGTGCATATACAATGCCTTTCGAGGAATTAAGTTGTTTATGCAGGTTAGCTATTACTGGGAGGTGATTTGCTAAGTTATTTGTTTTTATGAATTTATCAGCGATTTTTTGGCTTTTTGCTAATAAGAGAACGCTACCGTCTTTAAGTATGGATATATTGTCATATTCAGTACTAATAGCGTCAATTGATTTTTTCAAGACGAAGATACTTACTGAGGAGAGGGGTTTGTCATTATTTTTGGCGGATATCACTACAAATTTCGGGTTTTTAGTGTTATGAACAACAGGTAATGCTGGGTAATCAACCGGTGAACTTCCACGTTTATTTTTCTTTGCCCTGGGTTGCTCAGGAGACATATCAGATAGAATGTCAAACTGATTCCCGGGCTTGTTTCTCGGCCCCGGTGGGCCCATTTCGTATTTAGACAACAAAAAAAAAGGAAATTGAATAAGCACCAGAATCAAAATGAAAGTATATAAAGAAGAGCGAGGTGAGACAGAGATCTGTCAAAATGAAGTGAGAGTCAAGCAAGAGAACAGCGGGTAACAACGAGATGTTTACGCTACAAGAGCCAGACGGATTTTGGCGTGCAAGGTTGACGTTCCCAACTTGAATGAATAAATAAATATTACGTCAGGCGTTTCTTTTTTAAAAAAGCCTAAGAGCTCGACAATAACGGGTTGAAGACGGTCGTAGATTTTTCGAGATGTTTGATGTATAACTGTAAAAATAAATGTAAACAATAAAATATGAAATAAAATATTTTATTTTAAGTCAGGTCCATGATTATTTTGTCCATATCATAATTTTCACTTTAAATTATCTTTTTAAGTGTATGACATTCCCACTTCAAATTGCATTGGTAGTCGAATCCGGACATATCCGGATGAGTTCTTCGCGGGAAATTATTGGTTATACTCTAGACAATATGCCGAAAAGAACGAATCGTTGGAGCATATTGGCGCAAGTACTTCAAACCTTATGAGACTGGAAATTGTTGCTAATATTAAGTTCTTTGTACCCAAAATATTTATAATCTTTTTTTTTCTGCTCAATTAATATACTTATATTATTAATGGGTATATTTTAATCTTATAAACAGAATAATCAATTTGAAAAAGTTCAGATTTGCGTGTGAACGGATCATGTAAAAAATAACCATAATTTTATCTATTTCTTCTAATTTTCAACTTTGAGAGCTAAACTTAAGGTTTCAAAGTATTATATTTGGCAAATGATTATCATTTCTTTACATAAAAACTATTTTACTGTTAGAATCGAATAATTAATCATTAAAATTCACAACCTCGCAAAATGAATTTTGTTCACCCTTGCCCCACTGTGCGACGCACCGACAAACCGACGGACGGAATTCCAAAAACCACTTTTTTGAGTTCCGCAATCATCGTAATGTTAGAATCAAATTAAAAATGATGATTAGTAGTGAAAAAATCGAGTAGTGCCAGAGACTGCAAAATAGGTTGTTTGTTCCGCGGCCGGAAAAATCCCAAGAAAAGACGGGATACGCGACCTCTGTTTATACCCTACTCTATAGGGGTATATTAGTTTTGATACATTCTTTGTAAATAAGTGAAATAAGTCCGTCATTCCGTACGTCGCCAGTTTTTGGGCCTTAAATTTTGAGCTAGATGATGAAATTTGGTACACGTGTTTGTTATTGCTCCCAGCAGAACAAGTGTAAAATTTTTTGAAGTCCGCTAACTGTCACGCCACTTTTTAAGAAACACGTAAATTTAGGCCAAACAGTTAGAAATTTTGAAAAAAGTGTCTGAGTGTTGGGTGTTGGGTGTTGTAGAACTAGGGTAGAATCTGATTGGCCTTAACTTGGCAATACCCAGCGTTGTAACTCTGACTACACATCAAGTGCTTATTTCTTACTTCCAAGTGGTAACCATCGGGTACTTCCAACCGGATTTGACTTGCTAAACGATAAGCGCGAGTATTGATAACACGATGAAAAACAGCAACACTATAAACAGCCAGGTCAGAATGGCACGGAATGAATACCCGGCCTGCTGTCATAGGCGAACCTATACGAATTTCAAGGGTTAGTCAGGCCCCTTGAACAGAGATAGTGGCGGATGAACCGAAAGGCCAACGGCAGCGCTCAATCCCGTAGTGGATACTGATGGCCCCGTGTCCTAGAGGTATCTAATAAATTGGAACTGGCCCTCCAGGTTGCGGGTTGTGCTTTGAGTTACCTACCCAACCATTGAAAAAAGTCTATGTTACGAAGCATGCAATAGCATCGGAAAGGACTGAATTTATTGTTGACGACACGGCTAAACGAAAAAAGGACAACGACGTTAGTATCTGCACATGGAATGTGAGAACATTAAACAGGAGAGGTGCAAGCGAACAACTAGCGGAAACCCTAAACTGCTACAAAGCAGACATTACTGCCATCCAGAAAATACGATGGGATAAGCCGGGCAAAAAGAGAATGAAAAACTGTGACATCTACTACGGACCGTGTTATAGTGAGCAGAAACAGAAACAGAAATATTCGGATGCGGATTTGTTACAAGTGCCAGACTTAGGCAAGAAGTCTGATGTATCAAAGACATTAGCGAACGCATTGTAACGATCCGCATTAAGGCCAAATTCGCCAACATTAGCCTTATATGCCCTCACGCCCTAACGGAGGAAAAAGATGATATAGCTAAGGACTGCTTCTATGAGCTCCTTGACAAAACCTATTAGCGACTATCGAAATATGATGTTAAAATCGTGCTGGGAGATTTTAACGCAAAGGTAGGAAGGGAATACATCTCTAGCAGTATTGTCGGAAAACATAGCCTACACGACAACACGTCTGGTAACGGACTTATGCTAATTAACTTCGCTACGGAACGAAATGCCACTATAGCCAGCACACGGTTTCCTCACCACGATATCCTTAGGGGGACATGGCGGTCTCCAGATCAACGAACGGTCAATCAAATTAACCACATAGCGATAGACAAGAGGTACGCATCCAGTATTTTGGATTTCCGAACATTCCAAGGAGCTAACATCGACTCGGACCACTACCTTGTTGCAGCCAAGGTTAGAATGCGGGTATCCACCACGCCACAACAATCCAGAGATACTGTAAAAAAAATTAATGTCGGAAGACTGCAATCGCAAGAGACCGCCAAGACCTTCGCGCAACGCGTATCCCTTAACCTCTCGATTAACACCATACCACCAACATCGAATGTCGAAGAACAATGGCACCGATGCCAACAAGCCATTAGATCTCGCGCCCACCAGCAAGAAACCCTTGGTTGAGGAATGCCGACAGATGCTCGCAGCCAAGAACGATGCCTACAAGGCTAAGCTGCAGGTGAAGACGAGAGCCACCGTTGAGCTCTATAGGCAGAGAAGAAGGGAAGAACACCGGCTTCTCAGAAAGAAGAAAAAAGAGCAAGAAAAGCGCGCGATCGAGGATATAGACATGTGCCACAACAGGAAAGATGTTTGAAAGTTTTACCAAAGTGTAAAACGTCAAAGCCAAGGATACAAGGCTCGAACAGAATATTGCCGAGATGAACAAGGAAATATCGTAGTTGAGACACAGTCGATGCTGAGGATATGGAAGAACCAGTTCTGCAGACTGTTAAACGGCAATGACAAGCAACATTCCGCTGTCAGGCAGAACGAACCAATCGATATTGGCAACAACAGCGAAAACTGCCAACCACACGACGTGAGTGAAATGAGGATAGCAATATATAAAGCTTAATAAGGCTGCCGGAAATGACGGGCCGTAATATGTGAACGTCTGAAACCGTTTACCAACAACCTGATCGGCCCTTATCAGTGTGGTTTTAGGCCAGGAAAGTCCACAACCGATCAAATCTTCACATTTCGACAGATCCTGGAAAAAACCCAAGAAGTCCAAATCGATACCCACCACCTATTCATCGATTTCAAAGCCGCATACGAAAGCATTTATAGAGACGAACGCCCAAATTCGTCCGTTTGTGTAGGATGACGATGGAGAATTCTCGCTGCTCCATCAGGGTCAGAAAAGACCTCACTGACACATTCGATACCAAAAAAGGATTTAGGTAAGCCGTACGCTGTCATGTGACTTCTTCAATCTGATTCTTGAGAGGATTGTGCAAAACTCACGAGCCAACACCAGAGACACAATTTCCCAAAAATCTGTACAACTACTAGCATACGCCGACGATATTGACATTTTTGGTAGGACCCAACGTGATGTCATAGCCACGTTTGCAAGTATAGAGAAGGAAGCGGCAAAAATGGGTTTAGCAGTAGATGATGATGGACAGAACGTCACGATTGACAGATATAACTTTGAGGTAGTAGATTTGAGAAGAAAATTCTTCGAAAAATCTTCGGTCCCGTTTGCGTTGACCGGCTATGGAGACGAAGATACAACCAAGAACTATGCGAGCTGTACAGCGACATGCCGCTGATGCCCGTGGTCAAAAAACTCCGCATTGGATGTTTAAGATGGCTAGGACATGTAGAACGATTGCACACCAATACTCCGGCTCGAAGAGTCTTCGATTCCCAGCCAGACGTCGGAAGCAGTAGGGGAAGGCCTCGCCTTAAGTGGCGCGCACAAGCAAAAACCGACCTCAACCAACATGGAGTGCGCAACTGGAGGCAGTTAGCTAAGGACCGGACTAATTGGATAGGCATGTTGGTTGAGGCCCAGGTTCATTCCGGACTGTAGCGCCACTTAAGTAAGTAAGTAAGTAAATCTGAACAACATATCTAGAAAATCCTAATATCTATATTTTGTTCATACAGTAACAAACATTTTTCGGTTAAAGTTTAAACATTTCGAAAAAAATTGTTGATGCAAAATCATTGATTATGGTAATATAAACATTTGTTCTATATATCATTTTATATGTTATTTTAATCCACGCCCACATTATGGATGCGTTTTTACACAAAAAACATTTGTATACACTATCTCATAGCATAACCAGGCGAACCCCATAAGCTGAAATTTTGGTGATTTTTATTTTCTGGATGAAATGGGATAGGGTATTATACGATGCATGTGCACAGCGGATTGTAGCCTTCTTAATTTTCACGTTTACTACGGGGCGTTCAAAAGCTTCGTTAGAATTTCGTGTGAACACGAACCCACCCAACACGCTGAGTCGGCAGGACTCCCGTAGTCAACATACGAGAAGTTGCGAATCTTCAGGTGAGTGATCTATGTTTTACAGATCGCCACACGAAATTCGTAGCAACATGGGCTGACATCTGTACGAAAATTCTCACTCGTATGATCGTTCGTACTCTTTCGGAAAGCGAACTTTCAAAAGCTATCCGAAAAATTTATTCATTCAAATGTAAATATTGACGGCTTCTGTAGGCCGCCAACGTGAATTCTTAAGATTTTTTTTTTGTTTTTCCCAAGTATTTTTAACATTTTCTTACAAAGAGAAAGATATTGTTTTGGTGAAAATTTTCGACCACGAGATTTTGATTGATTCGAACATTACGATGATAGCGGAACCAAAAAAGTGTTTTTTTTTTGGAATTCCGTCCGTCTGTCCGTACTGGTATATCCAGCCTTAACGACTTGACCGATTTTCTTCAAGCTCTATATCCAGCGTTTTGTTGATCATAGTTCTAGGCCAATTTTTTGTTTGCTTTTAGTCATGTTATTAACGGTACCTGCCATAGAATATTTATACATAACCTCAATTTTCTCGAAAACGGCTATAACGATTTTGATTAAACTTAATACAAACTATAAGCATTATAGTTCGAGCAGAATCCATAGGTCGATTTTGTTCATATTTTTCTCCAAAATGTGGGTGTTGCAGCAAGTCCGGCTTCAACGGGTGACTATTTTGTTAACCCGCAAAAAGAAACAATTCGGTTATGACGAATGTAATGGCTGGGGTTACAAAACCTTTATTAAATAAATTCAATATATTATTATAATTCATGTAAGTTCATTTTTGTTCATACTTAATCTTGATTTACAGTTTGTTATGATTTTTACTTGCGCCTCGCGCCAAAGGCAAAAAGAAAAGAGAGATGAAGTTTTCTCCTGCATATGCCTAAGAGTTGGGTATAATTGTTTTTGTAGAAAACGCCACCAAAAAGTGGGCGCGGCAAAAAACAATTTCTATGAACGAAATATAGTCATTAAGATTGTCTAAATATGTTAATCAAACACCTTTTCAAAATTTCTAATGGTTTGGCCAAAAACTATGTTTTTCTAAAAAGAGGGCGCTGCAGTAGGCGGATTTAAATTTTGTTAACACTTGTTCTGCAGAAAAGCATGGACGGATGGACTGGTGGAAGGACGGATACACATGGTTACATCGACGCAGCTAGCGATTCTAAGCCGATCCATATACTTTAAGGTATATTTTACTAAATTATTTTTATATTATTATTTTATTGTTAATAAACGCCCCCAAAGAGTGTCCTCGGCAAAAACTTTTGTATGAACGAAATACAGTCATTAAGATTGTCTAAATATATTATGCAGACACCTTTTCAAAATTTCTAATTGTTTGGCTGAAAACACTTGTTCTGCAGAAAGACACGGATAAAATCACAAAATAAACAATAATAGAACGTTTAGATGGTGTCCAGTCCGATACCACTAATGAGGAAAACGTCCTCCTTAGTATTTACGGGATACCGAAATCCAGCACTAATAGATCGGTATCTGAAGATGATGATGCGACCAGACTTAAAGACGATGAACTCTCAAAGAACAATCGCTTCTCCATCTAACATATAATTTCATTTTTTATTGCTTTGGTGAGTACGATAAGTTTGGCCCCAAAAATTGATAACGGTTTCTACCGGGTGTTTTTATACACTATCCCATAGTGGTATATTAGTTTTGATACATAGTTTGTAATATAGTGAAATAATTTAGCTAGGTATACCTCAAAGTATATGGATCGACTCAGAATCGCTAGCTGATCCTTGTACGTGCTGTACGAACAAGTGTAAAAACTTTTGAAATCCGCCCACTGCCACGCTCTCTTTTTAGTAAAACCTAATTTTATGCCAAACCGTTCAAAATTTTGAAAAAGTGTCTAAAAAATATCTAGACAATATTTTGAGCCAGGATAGTGAAATTCAGTACATGTGATAGTCGACGCGTTGTTCGAACAAGTGTAAACATTTGAAATCCGCCCACTGCCACGCCCTCTTTTTAGTAAAACCTTATTTTAGGCCGAACTATTCAACATTTTGAAAAAAATTCTTACAAAGTTTTTTGCCACGCCCACTTTTTGGGGGTGTTTTAAGTAAAAAACGGGTTTCGGTAAAATTTTACAAATTTCGAAATTTTTAGTTTTGGTAATGCTATTTCTTCCATACGTCATTAGTTTTTTGGGCCTTCAATTTTGAGCTAGAATGATGAAATTTGGTATACGTTTTTGCTGTTGCTCCCAGCAGAACAAGTGTAAACATTTTTGAAATCCGCCTACTTCCACGCCTTCTTTTTAGAATAACAGATTTTAACCTAAACCGTTAGAGGTTTTGAAAAAAAAGTCTGAGCAACATATCTAGACAATCTTTATATCTATATTTCTTCTATACAAAGATTTTTGCCGCGCCCACTTTTTGGGGGCGTTTTCTTGTAATAAACTTTTGCGGTAAAATTTTGAACATTTCGAAAAAAAATGAGCTTGGTAAAACTCAAAGTATATGGATCGACTCAGAATCGATAGCTGATTCGATTTTGCCATGCCTGTCCGTCCGTTACCAGTTTTGGGCCTTAAATTTTGAGCCAGAATGATGAAATTTGGTACACGTGCTTGTTGCTGCTCCCAGAAAAAGTGTAAACATTTTTTAAATCCGCTTACTGGCACGCCCACTTTTATAAAAAACATTGTTTTAGGCCAAACCGTTAGAGATACTGAAAAAGTGTCTGAACAACATATCTTGACAGTCATAATGTCTATATTTTGTTTATTATTTTAAGCCACGCCTACTTTTTGGAGGCGTTTTCATACAAAAATCATTTCTATACAATACCTCATGGCATAACCAGGCGAAAATGGTGTTTTTTGTCGAACCATTAATGATTTTGATAAACAGTCTGGACAATATGTTATGACAATGACATTTTCTATATTTCATCGCCATAAATCCGACATTTTGGGGATATTTATCTTAAGGATGGGATGGGATAAGGTACAAAACGATCCACAAAGTGGATTGTAGCCTTCTCATATGTTTTTTTTTCTAACATTGCCCCACCTCCTAAACGTAACAAGATAGACCTCCCCTCCCATAGTAAAAAATATGCTTGTTTTTGGCCGCTTTACTTAAAACCGTTATAAATTTTTTGCACCAAACTTATCGTACTCGTGCTATTGCTTTTGTTAGTGATGTCTAACAAAATTACATCTATGTTCTGTTATATCCGACTAAAAATTCACTAAATGATGAGCTTGTGGATGCATAAATGATATGCCTTAACTTATCTCTGCTCTTTGATAATGCTACAGATCTGATAGCGTAATTTAAAATAGTATAACCTCAAGAAATGGTCTGGACGTTCGATTAATTTTTGTAAGGTAACATAAAGTTTTTGGTTTATACCAATAAGAAAGCAATTTTAGAATGACGTAAGAACAATATCGAATTCTTAAGAACAACATTCCGGCCGATGTCTGTAAAGGAATAAAAAGATATTGGCTCAAAAAGCCGATTGCTGCAGAGATCATATTTATCAATCTCGAATTCCATACACAACATGTGTACTACAAAGCACAACATCCTATTATCATTGAAGAATCAGGAACATTTTAGATTTTTGGTTTATTTTGTTGATAGCGTAATAATCTTTATAACTTTTTAATTTAATATTGTGGTTCGATTTTTGTTTTTTTTTGTGGTGGTAATTAAAACCCTACATTGTACTTTAGCCCGGTAACATATTATGTTAGGCACCTGTTACATCCCCAGACATGTAATACGGGAAAGATATTTTTGAACATTCTATTAAACAAATTATCTTTGAAAAGCAATTTTTTAGCAAATATGTATATATTAAAAGTCTATAAATTTTCTAGGCTGGCAACAGCTGCTCTTCTATTATACAATTAGTAATAACTTAATTACGGACACTATATATAATGTACATATTTATTAATTTAGATTAATGAAGTTTGAAGAACATTTGATGTCTTCGTTTTCATTGATGAAAAGGCTACATTTCATATTAATAACACACGTTATTCACGAACTATTTTTGCAACTTTCTTAAAAAATCTTCAATGATGAAGATCATTTCAATTGCAATAATTCTTTCTCGATATGCTGTAACAATTCTCAAAAGTTCGGCAATATATTTTTAGAATACTAAATATTCGAAAGCTTCATAGCCAATGAAAAGCCCAGTTGGTTTCCTGCATCGCGAGTGAAAAGACCGTGCGAATATTCGAAATATTATTTTAGCTTACGAAAAGAAAATGTGAGAAATAAATTGTGTAACAAAATTTGTGAAATTAAATTAAGATCATATGGACACACAAGTATATAAATACAAGTGCTCGTGAGTGTGTGTTGTGTTATGTATTTATATACTTGTGTAGTAATATAAAATGTATGACTTTTAATTCAGTCAGATATATTATTATCAGCTTTTGGATACACCTAAAATACATACTTACACCCACTCGCTATCCCACAAAAAAATGTGTATAGATACATTAATAATATATACATATTAACTGTACCTATGTGTATAACCCAAAAGTAATTTTTAAAGGATATACGTATGTATATATACATTGAAATTGTAAAATTTTTACTTCATACATTTATTTTCATTAAAAGGAATAGTATAACTCGGCCCATTTAAAATAAAACTACATTGTTTAAGTACTGGCAAATGAACATTTGTATTGAATGTTGCTAAAGACCACTTGACTAAATATCTACACATTTCTATGTATGAGCAAATAAATACGAAATATAGTACACTAAATAATTAATAAATTATATATCAAGCCGTAATTTAAAAAAAACATCTTATATAAAAACAAAAACAAGCATATATTGAGTAGTCCCAGACTATATCAACCAGCAATTAAGTGCTGTCTTTGGAACATTCAATGAATTCAAAATAATTATGTATATAAGGTTATGTTGATGAAGTCCCTTGTGAAGTCATTGTTTTAATATACTTATGAAAACACATTCACTGACAAGTAAAATACGAATGAAATTTATTGAGTACACATTATTATCACGATAACGCTGTGTTCAGCCGATTTCAATGGTTTAAAAAATATGCTCGTATTTTTCGTGTATTCCTATATTACCGTGAATTTATACTTATTTTGTGTAGTTTGTTAAATACATTTAATACCTTCTGCGCGTGTGTGGTGGATCGGTGTAGTGTGTTTGAAACTTTAATAGACTTTAAACTGGATCGAATTGATATGATTAAAATGAAATCAACATAGAATCCTGGATTATTGGATAATTGGATAATTCGATAACTCATCATAAATTAAATAGCTGCAGTCCATTAGTGCATTTAAATAAATCGTATAGGTATCTCTATCATCATCATCATATACTAAAATTATTAGTGTATTATTAAGATGTATTGATACCCGAATTTTTTTTTCAGTCAGTAAGAAAAAAATCCCTTTAACAACCGATTTTGAGTTTTATTTGGCATTAACGTTTTAATCCTGCACAAATATTATAGAAAATAATAATGTGAGACGGGTATAGATACATAAATTATTATTTAATTTTTTGTAGGAAAATTATAAACTCGCATCTGTTCATAATGGAAATAAGTTCTTGCAGTACTTAGGTAGACTTGTACCATCTATATTCTATGTTCATGCATTTTCTGGTGAACTTCAGACAGTTTAGCACTAGTTAGTTGAATAAATAAGTTGGTGGTTGCTTTTACTTATTTATTCACAAAGTACCCGCTACAGACATCCACCCTTTAATAAGAGTTATTTTTTTATTAATACAACGGTCCGTTTTTAAATTCATCAACCATTGAATAAGTGTCTGTAGCCTATACTTCTGTGAGTATATTAGTTTTGATAAATATTTTTTAACATAGAGAAATAATATAGCTATATTGATCAACTCAGAATCGCTAGCTGAGTCGATTTAGACATATCTAGCCGCCAATATGTCCATCCGAACGTTGCCAGTTTTTGGGCCTTAAATTCTGAGCTAGAATTATGAAATTTGATACACGAACTCTTTATTGACCCAGCAGAACAAGTGTAAAAAAATGTTCAAATCCGCCCACAGGAATTTTGGAAAAGGGGCTGAACAAGATATTTCAATATCTATATTTCGTCTTTGAAAAAACACTATGCACACTTTTTGGAGTTGTTTTTAGTTAAACAGTTTTTGGTAAAATTTTAAAGAATTTCGAAAGAACGTTTGACGCAAATAAGTCTGTAAATTATATATGAACATTTCTATCAAAACAATTTATTTACATAATAAAATAAACAGACAGTTTATCAAAATCTTTTGTGGTTCGACAAAATGTAGGTTAAGTATACAAATGGTTAATGGAAGAAAACGGCCCAAAAAGTGGGCATGGATAAAAATTGTCTATGCACGAAATGCTTTTATTGCAACTACGAAAGTATTTGCATCAAGTGTTTTTTGAAATCCTTAACAATTTTGACAAAAATACATTTTATGTAAAACGTCAACAAAATATGGTTGATAAAAAAAACATTATTGTAAAAAGTGGGCGGATTTTGACATTTTCACACTTGTTCCATAGCTTCGGACAGAGATCCTATGTACCAAATTTCATTTTCCTAGGTCAGAATTAAAAATCGGTGACATACGGACTGACGGACATTAAGTTTGATTTAGTTTGTAACAAACAAATAAAAATCATTTGTATACACTTCTTCATTGCATAACCAGGCGAAAAACAGTGTTTTTGTCGAACCATAAAGGATTTTGATAAACTGTCTGAACAATATATCATGACAATGACATGTTCTATATTTCATCTCCATGAAGCCGACATTTTGGTGATATTAATTTTAAGGGGATAGGGTATCAAACGATCCGCATAGGGGATTTTAGCCTTCTCGTATGTTTATATTTGTATTGCAACTAAGTATGCGACTTATCTAACAATATTTTTTTATCACGAGTAATTAATGGTTGGTGGTAACGTTCCTTTGAGAGTTCCTGCTTTTTCCGCAGTATATAGTGCGGTTATTATTAAGCCAAATTCAAAAGTTTAGTTCTTTGGAGACGACGCAATAACTTTGTTTCGTCAAGAATTTGAGGAACGTTGTGTTAACGTGTCCCAATAAACGTTTTTAATATTTTCGTGCAAAATTGTTCGTTCTGTCTTTGACAGCGAGAACACCCAGATCTCTTAGATTCGTTTCACTGGTACAACCCCATATTTGTATACCATATGCCCATATAATATCAGCTTATTATAAATGTTAAGCTTCGGCTATATTCCGCGTAACCAAAACAGTTCTCTGTATTTTTTTTAAGTTCTTCGAATATTGTTTTTACATGCGTATTCCATTTTAATTTTGCATCGAGTGTCATTCCGAAATATTTCGCTTCATTAGCAAAGGAACTCCAACCGTATTGAAAAGTACAGGAAAATTGATTGTCCGTTTATACGAAAAATCTACATGAATCGATTTGCTCTCGTTAAGTGCAATCCGCCAGGATATCGTCCATTCATTAACCGTGTTAAGAGCGCTTTGTAATTTCATATTTGTCTCTTCAATTGTTGTGCTAACTGTCAATAATGACGTTCTGTCACATTCGTCGATGTTGTGTGTCCTTTCGTGTTGACGGCATATACTTCGTCTTGCCTCATTTACTGCTAAACTCAGTTTTGCCGCTACCTTCTATATACTAGCAAACGTGGCTATGACATCACGTTGATGTCAATATCGTCGGCGTATGGTAGTAGTTGTACCGTTTTTTGGAAAATTGTGGCTCACTTCACTAAGGTCGGGTGGTTGGCAGTTTTCGCTTTCGTTGCCAATATTTAATAACTCGTTCTTCTTTGCCTATTGAGCTCAATTGTAGCTCTCGTCTTCACCTGCAGCTTAGCCTTGTAGGACTCTTTCTTTGCTGCGAGCATCTGTCGGCATTCCTCATCAAACCAGGGGTTTCTTGCTGGTGGGGGCAAGAAATCTAGCACATCAGTTGCGGCTGATCTAATGGCTTGTTGGCATCGTTGCCATTTTCTTCGACTTTCGATGGTGTTAATCGAGAGGTTAATTAATACGCGTTGCGCGAAGGTCTTGGCGGTCTCTTAAGATTGTAGTCTTTTGACATTGCATTTTTTTACAGTATTTCTGAATTGTTGTGGCGCGGTGGATATCCGCATTCTTACCTTGTCTCCAGCAAGATAGTGGTTTGAGTCTATGTTCGTTCCACGGAACGTTCGGACATCCAAAATACTGGATGCGTGTCTCTTTTCTATCGCAATGTGATCAGTTTGGTTGACCGTTCATCGATCTGGAGATCTGGAGTATTGTCAAAGAGCACGTTGAAGCAATACTTAGCTATATCATCTTTTTCCTCCATCGGGGCGTGAGCGCATACAAGGCTTATGTTTGGCTTATGTTATGCTTGAATTTGGCCTTGATGCAGATTGTTACAATGCGTTCAATGCGTTACAACAAATCCGTATCCGAATATTCGCTGTTTCTTCTCACTATAACACGGTTCGAAGTAGATGTCACAGTTTTTCATCCTCTTTTTGCCCGGCCCATTCCATCGTATTTCTTGTTTGCTCGCACCTCTCCTGTTTAGTGTTCTCAAATTCCAGGTGCAGATACGAACGTCTTTGTCCTTTTTTCGTTTAGCAGGGTCACCAACAATAAAATCAGTCGGTTGTTTCGTTACTAATGGATTTTTTCAATGGGTGGGAAGTTAACTTAAAGCACATCCCCAACCTAGAGGGACAGTTTCAATTTATTAGATACGCCTAAGAATCGGGGCTATCAGTATACATTACTGCCGTTGGCCTATCGGTTCATCCGCCACCATGTCTGTTCAAGGGGTCTTCTTACCCATGAAATTCATAGACAACCTGGTTTCCGAATATGTCGAAGCAGCTCATCTAGGTTCGCCTGGGGCAGCAGACAGGATATTTATTCCGTGCTATTCTGACCGACTGTTTATAGTGTTGCTGTTTTTCGTTCAGCAAGTAATGGATGAGACCATTACCCGATGGTTACCACTTCGAGGTAAAACTTGGATGCATAAAATAAAAAAATAAATAAAACTCATAACAAAAAGGCACTAACAGCCGCAGGATTTATTTCCTTTTCCAAAAAGAAATAAGCCCCTCAGGGGCTATTTTCTATTTGTTGGGAATCGAGCCCCATGATACTTATTTCCGTGGGGGTTATTTCACTGCACCAAAAATAATCATGTTATTATTATGGGTTAGCGGAATTTCATTCTATGAGATGGAATGTCACGAAAACCTTTACTGTTGTAGTACATTTTAAGTTTTAGCTGTTTTAAACTTGCCGGCCGCGATTAATGTCCACTGGATTTTCATTTTCGATTGGCAATGGAAACAAATTGGCAACTGTCCCTTGTATAGACCAATGCTAGTTTTTACCTCTGCAACTCTAACAACTCAGTCCCTTCTAGGGAATGGTTTTGTTATTCTACTGTTCCTTGGCTCTTTTGATGTTGCTGTAATAAGTGTAAATATTCCATGGAACAGCGCTGGATACGACGAAATCGTGATAAGGCAACCAATTCTGATGTTCGGTTCAGGAAACGAAGGTTGCCCGATGAGGAAATAACCAGGAGTCAGGGCTTTCAAATCATTGGGATCTGCAGACATAAGATGCCGATCGATTTTTTCCACCAGACAGGATTCGTGAACAATGCTTTGATGATTTTAGGACTTTTGGCGCCGATGAAATTGGTAGCGTTTTCACAAAATATCGTGCTGCAACGGCCTCGCCTTGATATTAACACTCAGAAGTAGGCTTTGGCTGGGTTTTTACTACGAACTCTGACGTAAATACGAAATGGTCCACAAAAGAAAAAGGGAGGTCCCAGATTGACGCGCTCGGAAAGAAGGAGCCCTTTGAGAAGTGTTCCTCCAGGCCGCTTACATCTGAAGCATTTAATTTTTTTAACAGTTTTTCGAGTTAGAGTTCTGAATACAACCGCCCACTCTGATAAGTTGGGCGTTTTCATTTAGAACTGTGATAGTGATTTGAGTTTGTCATTTTCCCCTACTGAGCCTTATAGAAAATTACAAAAGGCAATGCTTTGAACATTTCGAATTACTCCTGTATCAGAGAACGAATGCAATTCTACTAATTCTATTGAAATCTGTATAGGTACGTGTCTTGCAATATGGAATGACACTAACACGTCATTCCTTCAACGAACGTTTACCATTTAGTACTCAACGTTATCGGAAGTGGATCACCCCATGACAGCTCCTTTATATTCGAAAGCTTTTGTACAAATATCTTTCCTAGTACCACTTTCCTTAATATTCCAAGAGGGTCAAATATTTTTCCATGGTCTTGTACAACCGTCCTTCTGGTATTGCATGCTCAGGAGTTTCAAATTAGTAATGGAAAGTATCTGAGGCTTATTGCCAAATTGACACCCAGATGTTTTACGAACTCATTATCATTTATGGATAAGAAGGACTCTCTATCCTTAATTGGAATATATTTAAGCTACTTTTAATGATTTGCACAGAATTTTCAAAGTTCGAATATTGCAGTTGATTTTAATTCTCTTTGTAGCGATATGGCAGTACTCAGATTATTGCTACCTGTCATAATAGCGTCTTAATAGGTATTACTTTTAAGTGCTGCTGCTGCTTGAGGAAATTACTGGGAGGAATAGTTGGCTAGCTGTTGTAAACAACGTGTTGCTAAGAATGGAGCTGATGATAGGTCATATATAACCGTATTGATCTTGTAGTATTTCAGGTCATTTTTGGTTGATTTGCACTAAAAAAACCATCTGCAATCCTCTATCTCATCGATCTATGAGTATTTGCAGCTGGATATACCAGATTTCAGCTCTGAAGACATATTGTAGGACTCGAGACTGGATAATGATTGAGAATAGATCCGTTTGTACAGTCGGTCCTATTAGGAGAATGTCGTCCAGTGGCTTTCTCGAAGATGATTTGGCTGAGCCGTCAAACACAACTCGCAGATTTTTGAATACTTCGTTTTTGTTGTTTTTTTTTTGTTAGACGAAAATATTCACTTGATAATACCGAGTGATAAGGCAAGGTTTTTATACGGGTCAATTTTAAGTGGTTAATAAACTAAGATAGATAGATAGATTTTTTATTTCGTATTAACATATCTTTTAACATAATTTAGTAATCACACAGCAAAAGCACAGAGATATGATACACAATTAAAAACCTTCAATATAAGTAAAAAAAACGAAATAGTAAATAAATACATAAAAAAACGAGTGCTGGGTGCACGACTGGGTCGTACGCAACTTTCTCTTTCACAGCGAGCTAATTTATCGTTTGTAACAATTTGGCCAAAATACACAATTATATTTATTTTGATGCTAATGATGCTAAAAATTATAGAAATAATGACGAAATGTGATTATAAGAACGTATATTCTTTCATTGAAAGTAATCGGTGTCCATGTGAATAATAAGGATTTTCCGTTATTGGCCAAAACTGAAAATTCGTTTAGAGATAATTGGGCCAAAACCAATTACGTGTAACTGATAAAATCTGTAATTGTAGCATAAAAATTAAATTCTATGCAATTTGGTACTTGGCCAGGAATTGCGAGGAATTGACAATCTTCTTTATATGGCCTATAAGCAAAAATTCGTTATATGGATTTTATCGAAACAACTTGGTATGCAGTTTTATTGAAACTGATATGTTCACAGTATATATGAAGTTTTATCAAAATAGGTAAAGCCGTTGTCGAGAAAATTGAGGTTATGTATGATTTTTATATGGCAGGTACCGGCAATAACATATGTCCAAACGAACGCTAGATTCGAAGTTTGAAGAAAATCGGTCAAGTCGTTTAGGCTGAAGGGGCTTGTACGAACAGACGGACCGACGAACCGTAGGACAAAATTCCATATACCACTTTTTTTGAGTTCCTCTATCGTCGTAATGTTAGAATCAATCAAAATCTCGAGGTCGAAAATATTCCCGAAAACAGTATCTTTCTCTTCATAAGAGAAAGTTAAAGATAAAACATATGAGAAGGCTACAATGCACTGTGTGGATCGTTTTGTATCCCATCCCATCCTTAAGCCAAATGTCCCCAAAATGAAGAATTTATGGCGATGAAATTGAGCAAATGTCATTGTCATAACATATTGTTCAGACTGTTTATAAAGACCATTTATGGTTCGACAAAAAACACCGTTTTTCGCCTGGTTATGCTATGAGGTAGTGTATAGTAATGGTTTGTGTATGATAACGCCTACAATAGGTGGGCGTGGCTTAAAATGATATATGGAAAAAATGTTTATATTAACAGGACCAGTGATATTGCATCACCATTTTTTTTTCGAAATGTTTAAAATTTTGAGGTTTACCTAGCACAATTATTTCTCTATGTTACAAACTATGTATACAAACTATTTAACAAAACTAATATACCACTATGGGATAAGGCATAAAAAATAAAAAAAAATAAATAAATTCATAAAAAAAAATTAACAAGAAGACAAATAAATAACTAAACAAACAAATAAATAAAAAATAAATAAATAAATAAATAAATAAATAAATAAATAAATAAATAAATAAATAAATAAATAAATAATAAATAAATAAATAAATAAATAAATAAATAAATAAATAAATAAATAAATAAATAAATAAATAAATAAATAAATAAATAAATAAATAAATAAATAAATAAATAAATAAATAAATAAATAAATAAATAAATAAATAAATAAATAAATAAATAAATAAATAAATAAATAAATAAATAAATAAATAAATAAATAAATAAATAAATAAATAAATAAATAAATAAATAAATAAATAAATAAATAAATAAATAAATAAATAAATAAATAAATAAATAAATAAATAAATAAATAAATAAATAAATAAATAAATAAATAAATAAATAAATAAATAAATAAATAAATAAATAAATAAATAAATAAATAAATAAATAAATAAATAAATAAATAAATAAATAAATAAATAAATAAATAAATAAATAAATAAATAAATAAATAAATAAATAAATAAATAAATAAATAAATAAATAAATAAATAAATAAATAAATAAATAAATAAATAAATAAATAAATAAATAAATAAATAAATAAATAAATAAATAAATAAATAAATAAATAAATAAATAAATAAATAAATAAATAAATAAATAAATAAATAAATAAATAAATACATAAATAAATAAATAAATAAATGTAAATTATAAATAAATTAATAAGATAAACATAGAAACAAATAAGTACAAATTATAGTTTTAAGAGCTTTAGCAAAAGTGCAGGAATTGATAAACTTATTTGTGTGTTTTGATATTTTCGAAGATATAAGTTCAACACCCGTTTTTTTGTGAAGGTGAAAAGTGGGATAGTTTAAGAACATTGTTTTGAGCTACTTGCAGTTTTTTCGAGTGATATATTACGTATTTTCCCCATACTGGACAGCCATAAAGGAGTATTGCTTGAAAAACAACTTTCATTATTATTATTTTATTTGGTACAGATAATGAATATTTTCTGTTAATGAAAGGATAAAGCATTTTCGTTGCGATTTTTAATTTATTAACAGTCTGTCTGATATGCTCCTGAAATGTCAGTTTACTGTCAAGGTAAATACCTAGGTATTTAACTGAATTTTTAAGCTCCAGATTAACTCCATTTACCCGTTAGCTAGAAGAAGGAAGAAAACAAGGTTTCCTTTTTCGAGTGAAAAAGATTGCTTGCAATTTGTCTTTATTTAGCTTAATTTTCCACTTAGTGAAGTACTCTTGCAAGATTTCCATCGCATTTTTAAGTTTGTTCTCAATATTGAGAGTAAGCTCATGTGATGAAAATACAGCCGTATCATCAGCAAAAATAGCTGTTTGGCACCCGGTAACTCAGGGAAATAGGACGTGTACAGGTTGTAAAGTATGAAGTACGCCTGACTTATATTGTATTAAATAAGACACACTACTGTTGATAGAACTTTAAAACATCGATCAGACTGAAAACTTAGAACTATATTGCACAAATAAGGTGGGAAATTGAGGTTGATCATTTCGAAGATCAGACCATTATGCAAAACTGAGTCGAAACCCTTTCCATTTTGACTAAAATCATACCAGTTGACTTTCCTACTAACCGATTACTTCTGACATGATTTCAAATCCTCATTACTTGGTGGGAAGTGCTATGAAAGCCCCTAAGCCCAAATTGTTCATCGGGAAGAATCTGGTTGCTTCAGAAAATTTTATGATTTTTTCTCATAAATTTTGCTCAAATTACTAAGTAGTGTAATTGGTCGGTACTTATTTGGATCATCTGGAGACTTGCCTATGCCTACCCTATCCCATAGGGGTATATTAGTTATAATACATAGTTTGTAATATAGTAAAATAATTTAGCTAGGTGTACTTTAAAGTATTTAAATTTAAAAAGCTAGAGTTTTGAAATTTGGTATAAGAACTCTCTATCCGACAAAGCAGAACAAGTGTAAAAAATTTTGAAATCCGCCAACTGCGACGTCCCCTTTTCAGAAAAACGGAGTTTTTGGCCAAACCGTTAGAGTTTTTGAGCATATGAGAAGGCTACAATCCACTGTGTGGATCGTTTTATACATATACATATATATACATTCAGATTGTCAAGATATCTTCTAATTATTTAGCGTTGTCACTATGGTGATCCAGATTGCCGAGTTGGCTGCATTTTTAACATCGAGTGTCACCACGGCACAGTACTGCTTTCTTCCCATTTTCCACCTCGTTCCAGATATGGCTTCACGGGCTATGTTAGACACTGCTTTTATCGCGTCTGTTGTGCTTCTTTTCTGCCTGAATCCGTATTGATAGTTGGAGAGTCCGTTATCTCCTTCGGTGTACTGGTCGAATCCATGGAGAACAATTTTCTCCAGTACTTTGCCCATTGTGTCTTAAATGCATAGTGGTCGCTATGATGATGGTTGTTCTGGTGGTTTGTCTCCTTTTGGTATAAGAACCAGCCTCTGTCTTTTCCATTGCCACAGGTATTCTCCTTCCACTAACCGGTTTCGATGGCTTCCTTTATGATAAAATTTGATATGCCATCCATTCCTGGGGCCTTTTTGATTTTAATTGTGGATACTGCATCCAAAATTTCTGCAGTTGTCACCGTTGGCATCACTCCCATGTCATGTGTTGGTACTTCTGTCTGTTGGGAGTTTTTGCGCCTAGGGAACAGTCCGTTGACAAAATTGTTCATCAGGAATTGTCATTACGATTCAGCTGCTGTAACACTTTTCATTTTGTCTATTCTGTATGCACTTCCCCACGGTTTTGCGTTTGAGTTTTTCTCTTAGACTTTTGAAACACTCCCTTTTAGTCTTTTTAATGAGTTTCGTTAGTTGCTTCCTCTTTTTTAGAAATTGCTGTCATTCTACGTCAGAGTCTTCCCTTCGCTTTTTCTATGGAGTCTGTACGTCTGCTACGAGGAAGTCTGCCATGATGGCGCTCGGTGGAGCATAGCTGCTGTAGAAATGGATTCCTTTTATTTTGCCATGTGCATAGTTTGGTTTTTAATTTGCGTGCTTTCGTTCAAAGGCACCGTTTTCGCAGGTCCATAACGGTGCCTTTTTAGTTGAGTCAGCCACCCATCGTGGCTATATCTACTTTTTCCTCTCTGACTTACTGTTTAAGAGATACAAGTTGGATACACTTTATCGTTTCTTTAGAAGATCTCGCATGATATTCTTATACCGCGCACATTTGAACATTCTAGTGGTGTGATTGTTTCCACCCTTTGCTATAAGCTCGCATATTGCACATTTGAGGCACGGTCTGCCGCGTTCTTGCAGTTTCGAGACATTTAAAGCATCTTCTTGGTGTGATGTGTTCTGCATCTTAGCCGTCCAATTTTGATCCGTCTTGCAGCGATTACGGCCGGGAGCTTGATAAGGGCTGTTTGTGTTCAGCTTAGAGTTGCTCTGCTTTATCCTGACAGATTTTTTAATTTAAGGTAGCTTCGTCCACATCGCGTAGCTCGACTGTTATGTGTTGGCAGAGCGTTACATTATCATTATCACGTCGGGGTTACAATGAACAAGATGCCAAAAGCGTCCATAATATAGACGGAACAATATTAAAATAATCTCTCACGTTATAACATTTTGCATACCCTGTCCCATAGGGTGTATTAGTTTTGATACATAGTTTGTAACATAGTGAATAATTAGTTAGGTATACCTCAAAGTATATGGATCGACTCAGAAGCGCTAGCTGAGCCGATTAAGCCATGTCTGTCTGTCCGTCCGTCCGAGTGTAGGTAACCGGTTTTTGGGCCTTAAATTTTGAGCTAGGATAATGAAATTTGGTACATATGATCCTTGTACGTGCTGTTCGAAAAGGTTTTAAAATTTTTGAAATCTGCCCACTGCCACGCTCCCTTCTTAGTAAAACCTAAGTTTATGCCAAACCGTTCAAAATTTTGAAATAGTGTCTGAACACAATATCTAGACGCCCACTTTTTGGGTGCATTTTTCGGTAAAATTTTAAAAATTTCGAAAAAAAATAATGCAAGATAATTTGTTTTGCTGATGTTAACATTTCTTCCATCTATCATTTTTGCCCACGCTCACTGTTTGGAGACGTTTTCATACAAAAACCATTTGTATACCCTACGCCATTCCATATGCAGGAGAAAAACGTTGTTTTTGGTCGAACCATACAATTTTTTTGATAAGTTGTCTGAACAATATGTTGCTACAATTTCAATTTTAATATTTCTTTGCAATAAAACCCACATTTAAGGGATATTGATTTAAAGGATGGGATGGGATAGGGTATAAAACGATCCATACAATGGATTGTAGCCTTCTAATGTGTTTTCTAATAAATTGTCTTAAGTTAAAGTTAAGTTAAAACTACTTCTTGGTTATTCTTCTATTGCTGCTACTGCTTGAGTGAATTTGCTTCCAGCTCGTATGTGCATTAATTTACCATGATAGCTGACCATAAATGCTAAAGCACTGTCTCTATAAATGCTGTCGTATGAGGCTTTTAAATCAATGAATTAGTGGTGGGTATCGATTTGGATTTCTTGGTTTTTTTTTCCAGGATCTGCCAAAGGTTCTTTTCTTCAGATATACTTTCATCCGAAAAGATTCGGCTTATTAGTTGATAGATGTTAACTACCAGGTCATCTCCACCGGCCTTATAAAGGTCAGCGGAAAGGCCGTCATTCCGGCAGCTACGATATTTTCTTGTATCCCTAACTTTGACGTTTTACACTTTGGAGCAAATTGCGAGGTACCAACCTTTCTTTATCCTCCATCGCATGCTTTTCTTGTTCTTTTCTCTTCTTTGTGAGTAGTCGCTCATAAGTTTTGTCAAGAAACTTGTTGAATCAGTCTTTCGCTATATCATTTTTTTCACCCGTCGAAGCTTTAGCGCATATAAGTTTAGTGTTGTCATATTTTTCCTTGATGCGGATCATAACAATGCGTTCGCTAAGGTTTTGAAAACATAATGCCCTTTGCCTAAGTTTGGCACTCAACAACTCCCCATCCGAATAGTCGCTTTTTCTACTCTTTCTTTAACATAGTAGATGTCAGAATTCGTAATCTTCTCTTTGCCTGGTCCATCCGACTGTATTTCTTGGATGTCAGTTCAGTCTGCTATTACGGCTTCAGATATATAGGTGCAGATTCAACCGTCGTTGGCCTTCTTTCGAAGAACGGTTGTAAACAAAAAAATCAGTCATTTCCGAGGCTGTTGGTTGCTTCATAACAAATATTTTTTTTCATGAGTTTAGTTTAGCCAGTCAAGTCCCGTTGGATGAGACAAGTTTCCGATGGTTACGACTTGATTGTAAAATAAGCACATGGGCTTAAATGAACCTTAGACTAAGTTATCATAGCATTATTCTCATAATATTTTCATCTGAAGTTTTCGATTATTTTGAGTATAGCGAAAACCATTATTTACGATAAACAAACCCAAAAACATTATACCGTAATGCAAATCTCTTAATATCTTGGTCAGATATTTTCGAAAATCACTCCGGTTGGGCAAAGAATATCGTTTGCCGAACAGAGAGCCTATATACCAAATTTCATAATAATCTTAATTATTAATGCCTAAATATCGGACGGACAGATAGAGGGCTTTGATTGCCGCTTGGCTGTAGCTGAAGATGCTATCATACTTTGTGGATATTATATTCCTTTTCAGCTTGGAAAACAATGATCAGGAAAGCAAAAGGATATGCTTAAGTTAAGCATCTTAGAGGAAATACCTTCACAGACTAGATTCCAGAGAAGGGTACCAAAGCTAACAGATGCGGATGAGATGCCAAGATTTTTGTGAGGTTAGGTGTTATTGAACGCAGAATCTTACCATAATGTCATGTATACGCCAGATTATGCCAACCCTTATTTGGTAGATTAATTTTGTTATATTTATGGGTTTTTGTTGACATGTATCTATGTAGAGTAATTATTTATCACCAGAAAAGTGAAAACTAAATGAAATAAAATAAAAGATAATATCGTTTATAACGAAATCAAAAACACTTTCATGATAGTTCAAAAGAAATCAGCTGTTTTATACTTATCTGTTCACTTGGGCGAATTTTTTTTTGTGTCTTTTGTAAAGCATTTCATTTCAAATACCATCTGACTAAAATGGTCTATTGACCAATAAGAACAGAATTACTTCTAAGATATCCAACTAAATCTAAGTTCCGCAACGTGGCCATTGCCTCGATGTACGGTCGTACGCAACTTTCTCTTTCACAGCGAGTTTTTACCAATTTGGCCAAAATACACAACAATATTTATTTCGATTAATGATGCTAGAATGATATAAATAATGTCGAAATAGAATTGTATGAACTTTAATCTTATAATTGAAAGTAATCGGTGTGCATTTGAATAATAAATATTTTCCGTTATTGGCCAAAACTGAAAATTGCGTTTGGGGAAAATTGGGCCAAGCCGATTTTGTGGAACTCATGAAAACAGTAATAGTATTATACAAATTAAATTTCATTCAATTTGGCAAAATAGTTTGCGAGAAATTGACAATTTTCTTTATATGGTCTAAATGCAAAAATCCGTTACATGTATTTTATCGAAACAACTGGGTGTGCAATTTTGTTGGAACTAATATGCTAATAGCATAATAAGAAGTTTAGTCAAAATCGTTAAAGCCGTTTTTGAGCAAATTGAGGTTATGGATAAAAGCAAACAAAAAACATGGCTAAGAATTATGACCAAAAAAACGCTGGATACGAAGTTTGAAGAAAATCGGTCAAGTCGTTTAGGCTGGAGAGCCTTGTATGGACAGAGGGACCGACGAACCGACGAACTGACGGACCGACGGACGGAATTCCAAAAACCACTTTTTTGAGTTCCGCTATCATCGTTATGTTAGAATCAATCAAAATCCCGAGATCGAAAATTTTCACGAAAACAATATCTTTCTCTTTATAAGAGAGTGTTAAAAATCTTATGATGCAAAATCATTGGTAATGATAACAAAAACATTTCGTCTTTTTATTATTTTACAACCGCCAATTTTTTTGAAGCGGTTTCATACAAATAGAAAAACGTTGTTTTGTAACAATATTATTTTCAATATATCATTGCCATAATTTCCCATTTTTGGGGATAATTATTTTAAGGATGGGATGGGATGGAGTATTAAACGATCCGCACAGCTTTTAATACTTTGTAAATTTTCGGGCCGCCGAGGCTGGTTAGAATAACGATAAGTATAGAGGTCTAGAGGAGCGACTTCACATATCCCAAAACAAAATAATCCAATGGTGTCAAATCACACGATCTTGGTGGATCAATTGGCAGGTTCATTCCGCGAAATTATGCGCTTATCGAATGTTTCCTACAATAAATCGGTTGTGAAGTACGAATTGTGGCATGTAGCGCCGTCTTGTTGGAATCACAACCCATCCCCATTCATGTCATCCAATTCGGGAACAAAATATTCTCAAGTATGACCCAATAACTCCACCAGCCCATAGAGCACAAACAGTCACTTTTTGTGGATGCAATGGCGTCTCAAGGATCTCATGAGGATTCTCTTCACTCCAAATGCGGCAATTTTACTTGTTGACTTCAACCAAAAATGAGCCTCATCACTGAACAAAATTTTGCGATCAAAATCAGCATCGAGATCAATCTCATTTTCGGCCCATACACCAAAATCACGACGCAATGCATGGTCTTGCGGCTTTAATTCTTGCACAAGCTGAATATTTTAAGGTCGCAAGCGAATATATTTGTGCAAAATCTTCCAAAAAGTTGATGGACAAAGCTCCAATTGCTGTGCACGGTGGCGAATCTGTTCATTCGGGTCCTCTCCAACACTTTGCTGTACAGCGTCAATTGTTTCTTCCGCGCGGACTGGCCGACGTCTCTGCGGATGCGTAATAGCATATAGAGTAAACGTAGTGCGAAAACGACCCATGGCTAACCGAATTAATGGCTCTGATGGACGATTATGTCGACCATAAAATGGACGGAGCTCGCGGTAAGCTTCGCGTACTGAACCTTTATTTTCAAAATAAATTTACACGATTTGAAATGGCTAACCAAACTGAACATAAATGATATTAGAGTTGCCCGATTTGACCACCAAATGACAGTTATCTCTATTCGAAAAACCAACCTCTAAAAAACACCCGATAATAATCGATTTTTTTTTTAAAGTTAGGTCCATATGGTAACTTTAGGACCTAAAAAATACTCATGATTTTTTTGTTGTAAATCACCACATAAAATCACTTGATTTAAAAAAAATCAAACATCTAAATGTACAGACCTAGAATATTTTCCCATTTGAAAAACAAAAATAATTTGCAAAAGCTGTTTTTGCATGTTGTTAATAGATTGGAATGAATTTGCGGTTCTCTTTTTGTGGGCTTTTTTAAAATGTATTTTAGTAAATTGTATTTCTTCATTTCTTCATTGCTTATTTATTCATATTAATATTTATTTGGTACGAAAATAGCTTGCTAGAAATATATTTTAACTGGAGAAGATTCCTGGTCATGAGTGTATTTTTAATTTATGTACTGTGCTGAATTTTGATTTGACATTTTCTGATGATTGTGCTCATGTGGCAGATCTGCACATACATATCTCTTCATATTTAATTTCGATTTTTTTTTGTAGCTTATTTTAGAAACCTAGAAGAATTAATGATGAATATTGCGTTAGCTTATCATTCACGTCTTTTTGTTGGTTGAAAAACATGTGTTCCTTTAACAAACTATTTGGCAGAATGTATTAAAAACATATAATATTTTGTTTGTAAAAACTTGCTTGTTAAGACAACCTTGATTTTAAGATAACTATGATATTAAAACTCCAAAAATAATTCCATTAGTCGCATCGCGTCGGTCGGACCGATCGATTTTCTTCAATAATTATATTGACGTTTTTTTTGGGCATAATTCTTTGCCATTTTTCAACTCTTAAACATTTTATTAACGCTACCTCCCATACAACGGTTACGTATAACGAAAGTATACATGAAAAAGACTGTTAAGATAATGATAAATTTCTTTCAAGAATGTGTGTTGTTGAATAGAATGTAATATAAGAGTTCTTAATAACGTTTGTAATAAGCAGGGAACGGCTTTTTGTGCCTCTTTGGTCCTATTTATCATTTCAGGCCAAGCTGATACATATCCAAACCATTTTGGATTTTTAGTGCACCCGAAAGATCATATATTCAAAAGTTTGAAAAAAAAACAGCTTATTGCTGCTTCAAGCAGAACAAGTGTAAAGATTTTTGAAATCCGCCCACTGCTACGCTTAAACGCATCAACATTTTTTTCGAAATGTTTAAAATTTTATTTAGGTAATAATTTAGGCAGATGTACCTCAAACTATATGAATCGACTCAGAATCGCTAGCTGAGTCGATTAAGCCGTGTATGTCCATCCGTACGTCCGTCTGTATGTCACTGGTTTTCAGACCTTAGTTTTGGGCTAGGATAGTAAAATTTTGTAGATGCGATCCTTGTCCTGTCCTGTTCAATCAAGTGTAAAATGGTCAAAATCCGCCTATTGCAATGCTCACGTTTTAGAAAAGCAATACGTTTGGTCAAACGGTCAAGAATATTGAAAAAGTATCTGAACAAAATTTAAGGACAATCTCAATCTATATCTCTATATTTTGTCAATACATTATTTTTACCGCGCACACTATTTTAGTAAAAACACTTTTTTGGGTCAAATTTTAAAATATTTGAAAAAAATTTTGATGTAAAATCATTGCTATTTAATATAAAAGTTTAAACCATGGCCACTTAATGGGGGTGCTAACCTACAAAACCATTTTTAATCCGTAACCCAAGGCATACGTATAAAAACATTTTTTTTTTTGTAGAACAATAATAGATGGTGATAAACTGGCTGAACAATATGTGTGACATTGTCATTTTCTATATTCCATTCCTATAATATCAATTTTGAGGATGGAATGGGATAAGGTTTAAAACGATCCGTACATCAGATTGTAGCCTTCTGATATTTTTATACCATATCCCGTAGTAGTATATTATATTAGATGCATAGTTTGTAACGTAGAGAAAAAAATTAATTAGATATGAATTGTGGAAAGACTCAGAATCACTAGCTGATTCGATCGATCGATGTCTGTCTGTTCGTCTGTATGTCATCGATTTTTGGGAATTTTAATTTGAGATAGATTGATCAAACTTGGTACAAAGACTCTATATCGACGAAGCAAAATAAGTGTAAACATTTTCAAACTCAAACCACTGCCACGCCCACTTTAAAAAACGTTGTTCTTGGCCAAACGGAAGAAATTTTGAAGAAGTTTCTAAACAACATAGTGAAGCATTCCCATACCCATTTTTTATTAATACAAATTTTTTTGCCAAGCCACCTTTTTGATGCCGTTTTCATTAAAAAAACTTTTTGAGCCAAATTTTAATATATTCGAAAACAACTTTGATGCGAAATCGATGGTTATAATAACATGAATATTTCATTCTTTTAGCCCACGCCCATTTTTAGGGGCGTATTTTAATAAAAACAGACGGACAGACGGACAGACGGACAGACGGACAGACGGACAGACGGACAGACGGACAGACGGACAGACGGACAGACGGACAGACGGACAGACGGACAGACGGACAGACGGACAGACGGACAGACGGACAGACGGACAGACGGACAGACGGACAGACGGACAGACGGACAGACGGACAGACGGACAGACGGACAGACGGACAGACGGACAGACGGACAGACGGACAGACGGACAGACGGACAGACGGACAGACGGACAGACGGACAGACGGACAGACGGACAGACGGACAGACGGACAGACGGACAGACGGACAGACGGACAGACGGACAGACGGACAGACGGACAGACTGACAGACGAACCGACGAACCGACGGACGGACGGACCGACGGACGGACGGACGGAATACCAAAAACCACTTTTTTGAGTTCCGCTATCATCGTAATGTTAGAATCAATCAAAGTCAGTCAGGGTCTGTTGTTCAGACATTTTTACAAAATCTCTAACGGTTTGATCCAAAACTATATTTCTCTAAAAAAAATACATCCCTATGGGATATTGTATCAAAAGGGCGTTGCAGTGGGCAGATTTCAAAAATTTTATCGCTTGTTCTGCTAGGAACAACAAAGAACACGTGTTTCAAATTTCAATTTTCCTCGAAAAACGGCCGTATAATAAAACGATCTATCGATGAAATATTCATATTAATAATATAATCAATGATTTAACATTAAAGTTTTTTTTGTTTAATATTTGGAAATTTTACTGAAAAATGTTGTTTAATGAAAACGTACCCAACAATTTGGGGTGGAAAAAAACTTTGTATAAGACAAAACAAAAATATAGGTATTGGGATTGTCGAAGTATGTTGTTTATATGTGTAGCTGTGGACGGATTTCAAAAATATTTACACCGGTTCTGCTTCGTCGAACGGAGAATCTATATACCAGATTTTACCACTCCAGCTCTAAACATAGTCATGGCTAGGTTGGCACTGCCAGCGATTCGGAGTCGATCCATATACCTTGAGGTATGTCTGTGAACATTACTTCTCGATGCTACAAACTAAATGTCAAAACTAATTTAAACCTATGGAATAGGGTATTAAGGATTGGCCCTAAAGTTCGGAATGAACCTGGGCCTCAGCAAAGATACCTCTAGAATAAGATCGGTCCTTAGCTGACTGTGTACAGTTGTGCACACCTAGTTGGTTGAGTTCGGTTTTGACTTTTGCAAGCCACTTAAGGCGAGGTCTTCCTCTACTGAACCAAAGTCTGGCTATGAATCGAAAACTCTGCGAGACGGAGTATTGGTGTCCGTTCATTCTACATTTCCTACCCATATTAAACGTCCAATGCGGAGATTTTTTACTAGGTGTATGTCGCAGATCGTATAGTTCTTGATTGAATATTTGCCACCATAGCCCGTCAACGCAGACGGGACCAAAGATGTTTCGAAAAATTTGTCTCGCAAATCGACTAAGGATTTATACATCCGCAGCATGGATACGGTATATGCTTCAGCACCGTAGAACAGGACTTTGATGATCAGGGCCTTTTACTACTAAATTGCTTTCTTAGCTCTAAGAAACAGGGGTTGGCAAGATAATTTGTCCTTTGATTTCTGACGAGGTGTTGTTGTCAGAGTTGATAACGGAGCCAAGGTAGACAAGGTTACGCACTACCTCAAAGTTATATCAGTCAATGTTGACGATATGTCTAATTCGTCGATGCGGTGTGTCCTTTTGAGTTGACAGTATGTACCTACTTTGTCTTACTCCTATTTACTTCTTAACCCATTTTTGCCGCTTTATTCTTTACACAACGTCACGTTGAGTCCTGTCAACGATGTCAATAACGTCGGCTTATGCTAGTTGGTGCTCGCTCCTAAGTTTTGCACAATCCTCTCAAAAATAAAATTAAAGAAAACACAAGCCGGTGCATCGCTTTGCCAAAATCCTTTTTTGAAATCGAATGTGTCGGTGTCAGTTTTCGACTCTGAGAATTCTACATCGTCTGCCTGCACAGCAAGACGATTTTACCAATATCTTAAAATAGCTCTGTATAGTTCGAATCGATTTGGACTGCTTGGATTTTCCCAGGATCTGCCGTAGATTTGATATTTTGTGGACCTTGCATAAAACCACACTGATAACGGCCTATAAGATTGATAAAAAACAGTTTCAGGCATTCACATATTACGGAAGATAGGAGCTCCTTTTTATGGAAGAGGTTCTGCTTTACCATTAGCATCAACTGTGTCTCAACTAAGATACTTCCTTGTTAATCTTGACACTATTCTGTTCGAGTCATGTCTCGTTGGCTTTGACGTTTTTGACTTTGTCGAAACTTGCGAACATCACTCCTGGAGTCGCAACTCTCCGTATTCTCGACCACGCGCTTTTATTGCACTTTTTTCTTCTTTCTGAAAAGGCAGCTCTTGCATTCGACTGGTAGGGTTCGTTCTTTGCTGAGCGCATCAATCGGCATTCCCCATCAAACCAGGGGATTCTTGCTGGTGGGTGCGAGAAAACTAGCACATCAATTGTGGTGTATAATAGTTTTGATACATAGTTCGTAACATAGTGAAATAATTGAGGTATACCTCAAAGTATCTGAATCGACTCAGAATCGATAGCTGAGTCAATTTAGCCATGTCTGTCCGTCCGTGCGTCCGTCTGTCCGTCCGTACGTCACCAGTTTTTGGGCCTTAGATTTTGGGCTAGAATGATGAAATTTGGTACACGTGCTTGTTGTTGCTCCCAGCAGAACAAGTGTTAACATTTTTGAAATCTGCCTACTTCCACGCCCCCTTTTTAGAAAAACGAAGTTTTAGGCCAAACCGTTAGAGATTTTGAAAAAATGTCTGAAGAATATATCTAGACAATCCTAATGTCTATATTTCGTCTATAGAAGATTTTTTTGTATATAATATAAAAATCATACATAACCACAATTTGCTCAAAAACGGCTCTAACGATTTTCATTTAACTTCTTAAATGCATTAAGCAAATTAGTTCCAACAAAACTGCATATCCATTTTTTTCGGGAAAATCCTTATAACGGATTTTTGCATGTAGGCCATATAAAAAAAAGGTCAATTTCTCGCAAACTATTTTGCCAAATTGAATGAAATCTAATTCGTTTTCGGTCTTGACCAATAACGGAAAATCATTATTATTCACATGAACACCGATTAATTTCAATTACGGAATTAACGTTCGTATAATCTCAAAACGATCCACACAGTGGATTGTAGCCTTCTCATTATGTTTTTATATATGAATCGATTCAGAATCGCTTGCTGGATTCTTTGTAGCCATATCTGTACATCCGTCAGTGTAGTTTTTGTTTTGCTAATTTTGAACTAGAAGGACGGAATTTGGTGCACGTGCTCTATTTTGCTCCCAGCTGAACATGTGTATGCAATTTTAAAATGTGCCCAAATGTAGGTTTTGGAAATGGAAGGAAGTTAAAAAAAAAGGCTGAAGACGTATTTTAGACAATGTCAATACCAATATTTAATCTCCATTAACTGTTTTTTCACTCAAACTTCTTACGAGCGTGGCTGGTTCAGATACGAACGTCATTGACCTTTTTTCGTTTAGCATGGTTGTCAATAATAAAATCAGTTCTTTCCGAGGCTATTGGTTGCTTCGTAAAAGATACCTTTTTTTCCATTGTTTGACCGAGTATGTCGAAGCAGCCCATCTATGTTCGCCCGGGGACAGCATCAAGTTTATTCCGTGCTAGGCATTCTGACCAGGCTGTTTATAGTATTGCTGTTTTTCGTCTTGTTATCAACACTCGCACTTATTAGTTTAACAATTCAAATCCGGTTGGATGAGACCTCAAAGTCAGAGTATACCATCGTTCTACACCATCCAACCACCAAATAGCCAATTATATAGTCTAAATATTTTTTTTTTATACTTTTTTTTAAACTAGCGATTCTGAGTCGAGGTTTATCTAGCGAAATTATTTCACTATGACAGACATATCGCATGACAACATACAGTATGTAAATGAAATCATTTTAAAACTAGGCTTACTTATTTAGTTTATTTAATTTTAAGTAGCCGAAAGCCCTGGTAGCTAGTGCTTTATTCATATTATTGATTATGTAATTGACTTATATATCAATAAAGTTATAATAATAATAATAATAACATTTCACTATGTTACAAACTTATTGTCAAAACTAATATATCCCTTTGGAATAGGGTATAATGAGTACTTCAAGTGAAAATGTAGCCAACAGTTCCACAAGCTATAAAAAGCGAAAGTTGAGACTCGGCAATAGAATATAAGTATGTACTTAATTTTAAACAACCTCGTCAGACTATTATTGACTTACTCTATGAGAATCCTGCAATAGTTGGCGCTCACTGTGAAGTTTATGCGTTATTTTTTTAGAACTATCAATAATTTATGGAAATATTTTTATAACAAACTGTGAGCAAAAATACAGCTTAAGAAAACACCTCATGCTCGCGCAAGAAAGGCGGGAGAATCGTTTTAGTGCAAAAAGCTTTCTAAGATTAAACTGTAAAGCAATGAACCATAAAGCCTTATTGCTTGATTATGCGCATGAATAAAATGGTATAATATCAATATGTATTTAATGTAAGAACAGATGTGTCGAAAATAAATCTCTTGTTGTCATTGTATTCCAACGAATTCAAAGTGTTTCATATTTTTACAGTAACCAGATTCATTTCTACTCTTTATTGATAATAATACAATAAAGAATATTGAATTTTTTATAACATATTGAATGCTCTATATTAATACATAAGTGAACCTTGTGTATTTATAGAAAATTCGGTTGTTACTTTTAAGATGTCTACGTTTACTTGCAATTTTGTAGATATATTGTATATATATATTTATTATTCGTAAAATATGAATTTACTTTGGCTGTTAAAAGCGTTTTAAATAGATGACGTACTTATCTATGATTCGGTACTAAATGATTCTGTATCTAATACAATAGTGCGAACTAGACTTGATAAATAGTTTATAAAAACAGCTTACAGTTAGATCCACATTTAAAGCTTATCTAACCATATCATTCTGTCTTTCCTAATGTTTATTGCAAGCAATTTATACCCTATCCGAAAAGGGTATATTATTTTTGATACATAGTTTGTAACATAGCGAAATAATTTAGCTAGATTTATCTCAAAGCTTATGAATCGACTCAAATTCGCCAACATTAACCTTATATGTGCTCACACCCCAATGGAGGAAAAATATAACATAGCTAAGGACTGCTTCTATGAGCTCCTTGACAAAACCTATGAGCGACTACCGAAGTATGATCTTAAAATCGTGCTGGGAGATTTTGACGCAAAGGTAAGAAGCGAAGACATTTTTAGCAGTATTGACGGAAAACATAGCCTACACGACAACACGTCTGTTGTCACTAAAGTCAGCACACGGTTTCCTCACCTCGATATCCATAAGGGGACATGGCGGTCTCCAGATCAACGAACGGTCAATCAAATTAATCACATAACGATAGACAAGAGGCACGCATCCAGTATTTTGGATGTCCGAGCATTCCGAGGAGCTAACATCGACTCGGACCACTACCTTGTTGCATCTAAAGTTAGAATGCGGATATCCACCATGCCATAACAATCCAGAAATACTGTCAAAAAATTTAATGTCGAAAGACTGCAATCGCAAGAGACGGCCAAGACCTTCGCGCAACGAGTATCCATAAACCTCTCGATTAACACCATACCACCAGCATCGAATGTCGAAGAACAATGGCAATGATGCCAACAGGCCATTAGATCAGCCGCAAGTGATGTGCTAGGTTTCTCTCGCCCACCAGCAAAAAACCCCTGGTTTGATGAGGAATGCCGGCAGATGCTCGCAGCCAAGAACGAGGCCTACAAGGCTAAGCTGCTGGTGAAGACGAGAGCTGCCATTGAGCTCTATAGGCAGAGAAGAAGGGAAGAACACCTGCTTTTCAGAAAGAAGAAAAAAGAGCAAGAAAAGCGCGCGATCGATAATAAGGAGAGGTGCCACTCCAGGAAATATGTTCGAAGTTTTACCAAAGTTTTACCAAAGTGTTAAACGT
Source organism: Rhingia rostrata (assembly GCA_949824845.1). NCBI lineage: Eukaryota > Metazoa > Arthropoda > Insecta > Diptera > Syrphidae > Rhingia > Rhingia rostrata. The sequence continues at coordinate 36,694,022 of OX463758.1, forward strand.
CAAATCCAAGGATACAAGGCTCGAACAGAATCCTGTCGAGATGAACAAGGAAATATCGTAGTTGAGATTCAGTCGATGCTGGATATGGAAGAACAACTTCTGCAGACTGTTAAATAGCGATGACGAACAACATTCCACTGTCAAGCAGAACGAACAATTCAACGACAGCGAAAACTGCCAACCACCCGACCTAAGTTAAGTGAGGATATCAATATCTAAATTGAAGCTTAATAAGGCTGCCGGAAATGACGGCCTTCCCGCCGAGCTTTATAAAGCCGGCGGAGAAAGATCCTTTAAACTGCGCCAATTACAGAGGTCGCCTTAACATCGCCTACAAGATCCGAGCTGCCGTAATATATGAACGCTTGACATAAACTAACAACAACCTGATCGGCGCTTATCAGTGTGGTCTTAGGCCAGGAAAGTCCACAACCGATCAAATTTTCACACTTCGGCAGATCCTGGAAAAAACCCATGATGTCCAAATCGATACGCACCACCTATACATCGATTTCAGCATTTATAGAGAGGATTATTGAGAGGATTGTGCAAAGCTCACGAGCCAACACCAGATGCACAGTTTTCCAAAAATCGGTGCAAGTACTAGCATACGCCGAAGATATTGACATAATTGGTCAGATTCAACTTGATGTCATAGCCACGTTTGCTAGTATAAAGAAGGAATCAGCAAAAGTGGGTTTAGCAGTAAATGAGTATATGCTTTTAACACATAAGGACATACAACATCGACGAATTGGACAGAACGTCACCATTGACAGATATAACTTTAAGGTAGTACTGGACTTAGTCTATCTCGGCTCCGCTATTAACTCTGAAAACAACATCTCGTCGGAAATTAAACGAATAATTACTCTTGCCAACCGCTGTTTCTTCGTACTAAGAAGGAAATTTAGTAGTAAAGCCCTCACTCGAACTACTAAGGAGATCCTATATAAGACCCTGATCATCCCAGTCCTGCTCAACGGCGCATGCACCGACCTCAACCAACTTGGAGTGCGCAACTGAAGGCAGTTAGCTGAGGACCGGGCTAATTGGAGAGGCATGTTGGTTAAGGCCCAGGTTCAATCCGGACTTTTTCGTCAATACATAGTTTTTTGCCACGCCCCCTTTTGGGGGTGCTTCTTGTAAATAACTTTCGGTCAAATTTTAAACATCTCTACCCTTATTGGATATGGTAAAACATATGAGAAGGCTACAATCTGCAGTTTCAAATTTTAATTTTTTTTTTAAATTCAACGATCCACACATTGGATTGAAGCCTTCTCATATGTGTTCTATCCCATAAGGGTATATTATAATATGTTTATACCCTATCACATAGGGGTATATTAGTTTTGAAATAAAGTTTGTAACATAGTGAAATAATTTCGCATATATATCTCAAAGTGTAAGGATCGGCTCAGAATCGCTAACTGTCGTCCGTCCATCCGTCCGTGTGTCACCGATTTTTGGGCCTTATATTTTGAGCTAGAGTTTTGAAATTCTGTATATAGATGAAGCAGAACAAGTGTAAACATTTTTGAAAGCCGCCTACTGCCACACCCCCTCTTAGAAAAACGTAGTTGTTTGCCAAACCATTAGAGATTTTGAACAGCATGTGTAGACAATCCTAATGTCTATATTTTGTCTATACAAAGGTTTTTGCCACGTCCACTTTTTAGGGGCGTTTTTAGTAAAAAAAACATTTTAGGAAAAATTTTAAACATTTCGGAAAAAATGTTGATTTAAATTCATTGGTTATGATAATATAAACATTTCTTCTATATATTATTTTAACGCTCGCCACTTTTTGGAGGTGTTTTCATACAAAAACCTCATAGCATACCCAGGCGAAAAAGGTTGTTTTTGTTCAACCATAAATGATTTTTATAAATTGTCTGAACAGTTTGTCAAGCCGACATTTCGAGGATATTTATTTTAAGCGATGCGATAGGGTATTAAACGGATTGTAGCCTTCTCATATGTCTTTCACATTGATTTCAAGCAGATAATTATCGAAAATTGGGACCTTACACATAAAAAAGCGTCACTAACGAACAACTGATGCAGTTAAAATTGAACAAAATATAGCAGTATGGTCCCGGACAGAGCTATACGAAAAGTTGATGCTCTTCAATAAGTAGCAATTTAAATAAATGAAAAAGTAGTTAATACGGTATTTCTTTCATTCGACGAAGAAAGTGCGTCTAGGGTTAATATGTACTATCTATTTTTGTTTTTGTTTTTAAAATAATCTTTTATTTCCTTAAAATATTAACTTAGTACTCGACAAAAATGTTTAAACCCAACTTATCGATAACATGTTTACTTAATCTAACTTACAGTTTTGTTTTGCCTTTGGACTTAAATTTGTCGGTTTTGTTGTTTTATATATAATAATAACATTTAATTTACATTTTCAAAAAAAAAAATAAAAACTTTGAATAATGACTTTTTTTTGTTTTATATAAAAAGCTTAATCTAGAATATGACTAACTTAAACTACTTAAGACTACTTAAACTACTTAAGACTACTTAAACTACTTAAGACTACTTAAACTACTTAAGACTACTTAAACTACTTAAGACTACTTAAACTACTTAAGACTAACTTAATTATAACCGGGTGGCGAGCACTCGTTGCATATGCCCCGAGGGGTCGCCATTTTGATTGCGTCTTTCGGTCCAACGGCGGTATGCATTCACCCATATTGTACGCCAATATGTTGCACAAGCCCCGACCCGGACCTTGTTCTTAATTTAAGTTGGACTAAAAGTCCGCAAAGTCCTGACTAAGTGCAGAATCACTTCCTCATATAGCCACCAGAATTCGGTGCGCTGCTTTTCAGCTATGTACTACCTTATTGACATACATTCAACATATTTAATACATTCGAATTAGATATTTCTGTAATGCTTACTTTCATTTTCTTCTTTTTTTCTACAGCCTGACGAAAGATACCTAATCGGGGGTACTTAATCGAAACTTAAACGTTACTCGACGTTTACTCTGAAGTTTATAGAGCGTTGCAATCTATAATCCTTTAAAAGTGAGGTAATGTAACAAAATGTAAACATTTTTTTATTTTTTATACGTTTGCTATAATCGGTTGAGTTCCAAAACATTTTTTTAACAACGTCAAAATAAATTACTTTGTGTTAATTTAGAACAGAAAGTATAAAATAGGGACAATTTCCAAATTATCTTGTATTGAGATTCATTAAACTAAATTAAAAATGATTTTAACTAGCTAACATTTTGTGTATGAGGGAGTAGTTTATATTGCATAATTCAGCAAATATGTAAATGACACCAAGCTAACGGTACCTATGTGAGAGTTATAGGTTATGAGATAGAATGATATGCATTTATATTGGTTTATATTACTATGAGTAGATAAATTAGTACTACCGTTGTTATAATAAGTAAATATTGGCCCAAGGCTTAAATTTTCTTCAAAAAATTTCATATTTTTAAAATCACTTTGCTGTTTCTTCCATTTGCCAAGAAATTAGCCGTGAGCAAAAGTTCAAGAAAAATTGTTAGAATTCTAGCATTCAAATTAACAAATTCCTTCGATGTTTGAAATGTTCAACTAAATTATAATCATAAAGTAAGAATTGAAATAAAATATAGAAGTGACTAACCTAACGAAATGTCTTACAATTACCGTAAGCTTATTTTTAATATTATTTTCTTAATTGTTTTTTTTTCACCTAACAATTCTAGTTTTTTTTAGTTTGGTTCTCAAAAGGTCTGCAATTGTCTGTCAAAGAAATTTGTTTTTTTTTTTTTTTATAACGTACCGTACAATATTTTAAATAGAATTAGCAAATGGGTGGACGCAGACTGTTTCTACGAAAAAAATTCTAGTTTTGAAATACGGCCCTACTATTTACCATTTATTACATTTCTTCTTATTCAATTTTCAATAGGTAAACATATTGTAAAAGTGGATCAATCAGGCGAACATAACTTCCAATCTGGTAAGAATCAGTATATTAACAATGCACTAGGACTCCTACAATTAAAATATTTTTGATAAAATCGAAACATTTCTTTTAGATTTTGAGCACAATGCCGATTTCATTAATCAAATTAATCCGGTTTATGATGACGCACAGCGATTTTCTAATATTACTAACATAACAGACAATGCTTCTTTAATGCTTTGGAATAATAAATTAACAGATATGATGACAAAAAGTGGAGTGGAGTCTGTTGACACTCCGCAAGACTCAATTCGCATGCCTGGCTTTTTTAAACCGCTTCCGCAAATAAAATATGAGACTACGTTTGAAATTCTCCTCGTTAAAACTAACTATCCTCCACCACCACCTCCACCTATAATTGACAAGAAGGTTCTGGTTAATACCGAAAGCCTGGAGAAAAAATCTCGTGATTTCCTAGATGATGTGTTCTTTGAATATGGCACTTTTGGCTTAGATAACTCACTACGCACTGCTAAACAAAAGATGCGATACATTAAAAACACTGTACAAAAGTCGACTGATACCACAAAATATGCTGAAGATACGGTACAGAAGGCTAAAGCTAGAGATTTTATTCATATATTCACCCCTCCAGTATCCAAAAAGAAAGTCTATGAATTAATTGATGTTCCCTTATTAATTGAACCAGAAGAATCTTTAGCAGGTGAACGAAGTGGTCTTAGCTCAAGAGATCAGAGCGTCTGTGCTATGGAAGGTTATAACTCTTCTCGATATTCCAGGCGATCAACAAAAGAGAGTAAGTACAAATATTTTTACATTTTATTTTAAGTTTAATGTTTAAGTTCTCAATTCTTTAAATCATTTTTAGGTTAAGATTTCAAAAGGCAAATCGATATTTATGAAAAGCATTCAAGTTCTTAAATCTTAAACTCTACATAAAAACATAAGAGAAGGCTACGATCAGTTGTGTCGATTGTTAATACCTTATCCCATTTCATTCTTAAAATAAATATCACCAAAATATCGGCTTTATGGCGATACGCACAGCGGCCTGTAGACTTTTCATATGTTTTCTCCCGCATAAAGTATAGCGTAGGGCATACAAATGTTCTTTGTAGGAAAGCGCCTCCAAAAAGTGGGGGTGGGTTAAAATAATATATCAACGATATGTTGTTCTTATCATTACCAATGATTTTGCATCATTGTAGCCTATTCAATAGGGATATATTAGTTTTGATACATAGTTTGTAACATAGAGGAATAATTAAGCTGGATATACCTCAAAGTCTGTAGGTAATTGATATTTAGGCCTTAAATTTTGAATCCGAATATCTTTATTTTGCTTTACATATAAGATTTCTTGCCACGTCCACTTTTAGAGGGCGTTTTCAGTAAAATACGTTTTTCGGTAAAATTTTAAAATATTATATTTCTTTGCCATAAAGACCACATTTTAGGGATATTAATTTTAAGGATGGGATGGGATAGGGTATAAAATGATCCACACAATGGATTGCAGCTTTGCCATATGTTTTTTGAATATTTTAAAATTTGGCCAAAAATGTTTTTTTTCTACTGAAAACGCCCAAAAAAGTGGGCGTGTAAACAAACTTATTATAGTCGAAATATAGAAATAAGGATTGTCTAGATATGTTTTTCAGACACTTTTTCAAAATTTCTAAACAATTGATCAAAAAATACGTTTTTCTAAAGTAGGGGCGTGGCAGTAAGCGTATTTCAAAAACGTTTACACTTGATCCGCTGGGAGCAACAACGAGTGCGTGTACCAAATTGCGTTATTCTAGTTCAAAATTTAAGGTCTAATAACTCGTGACGTACGGACGGAGGGACAGACAGACATGACTAATTCGACTCAGCTATCGATTCTGAGTCGATCCATATACTTTAAGATACATCTAGCTCAATTATTTCTCTATGTTACAAACTATGTATCAAAACAAATAAACCCCTATGCGATAGGGTATAAACATATGACAAGGCTTCAACCTGCTGTGCAAAATGTGGGCTTTATGACAACTTAATATTGAAATTGGCATTTTCACAACATATTGTCTAGACACTTTATCATAATCTTGTATGGTTGGACCAAGACCAAAATTTTCTCTTGCATTTGGTATGACGTATAATATAAGTTAATAATGTTCTACATTAACAAAAATATTTTCAGAGCAGATTGCTCCGATATTTATTCATCAAAGAGTGTATTAAAACTGAACTATAGCATGTTCAACTTCATAACCAAAGCTTGGATTTTAATTCTGCATTCTTGCAATATCAATTTTCCATAGCTTGCATTTTGATATACCATGTGAATTTCCCTGGAAATTTTATTCGTTGCTGAAGAAGTTTGGTCAGCATTTCCTTTACGCGTGCAAGTAATTGGTCGGTGTTAAGTCTTCCCCTGTTAAGTGCGATTGTCCTCAATGGTTTAAAATACGGTATGTCGTTGAATCCTTTGTGTGGCATATAAAGATCTTAAAGCGTTTTGGGTGATGCAATAGTTCCTGAATTGGAATCTTCTTCCTGCACATTTTCCTATGGGGTTTTGGATAGGGACTTAAGTATTGTTTCGTTTAGGTAAAAGTTTGAGGATCGTGGCTTTTATGGAAAGTGTTCCAAGACAGGCAATCAGTGAGTACGTGGTTATCTGATGAATGTTTTTCTCTTTCGTTTGTGTTGTTGACGTGAAGATCATCATTTTTAGAGATGGGATTTCCTTGTAAATTTTTAAAATTCTCTTATAAAGAGAAAGATATTGTTTTCGTGAAAATTTTCGACCTCGAGATTTTGATTGATTCTAACATAACGATGATAGCGGAACTCCAAAAAGTGTTTTTTGGAATTCCGTCCGTCGGTTCTTCGGATAGTCGGTTCGTCGGTTCGTCGGTTCGTCGGTTCGTCGGTTCGTCGGTCCGTCTGTCCGTACAAGTCTCTCCAGCCTACACGACTTGACCGATTTTCCTTCGTATCCAGCGTTTTTTTGGTCATAATTCTTGGCCAAAGCATTCGTCAACTTTGATTTGATTGGACGGCACACCTTTTACTATGAAAAAATCGATAAAATCTGGTATTTTTGTAACATCATTTGGCCAGTAAGTTGGTTTACCTGTAGAATGAAATTCGGTATTGCACTGTCTACCTACTTCATAAATCATACTATCTTTCTGTGATATGCATCTAGATGCCCAGAATGTATGTTTTGCATTAAAGTCCCCTCCGATGATAAAACGCTGTCCAAGGTTAATTCCCTTGGACAGCGTTTTGTCAAAGTCAATTTTCTCAATCTTGCATCGCGGTGGGCAGTAAACAGAAGATATCTTCAGAGAGGATTGGCTGCTTCTGACTTGTGTAGAGCTAACTTGCATTGTTTCGATTTCTAATTTAAGATCAATCGAACGTTCGATACACTCTTTTATATATAGTGAGGCTCCACCTCTAGCCTTATTTGATGGATTTAGAGCATGTTATCCGAGGAAACCTTTAATCTATAATTTCGAATTACGCTTTGCGTGAGTTTCGGATATTAAACAGACGTCGATATCTTTTTCTTGCATATACAATTCAAGTTCTCCAAGTTTTTGCCAAAGGCAAATCTATTCACGTTTGTTGCGAACACTATTTTCGAGCTTAACTAGTCTGTCAAAAATAAGTTTATTCGTTTTACTTTGTTCCTCAAGTTTTGGAAGTTTCGAAAATACGTTTGTAACTGGGTCAAGTGAGATATTATTTTTTTAGCTTTATCGGGTACTATGGCTTGGGCATACGTTTGTACATTTGGTTTTGGAGGTACAGGATCCAAACGGATTTCTGATCGCCACGTAATTTGTGAAAATGTGGACTTTTCAATTACAGCCTGCTTGGCTTCGACACATTTTTAGTCTGAGTGTAAGGCATATTTTTTTTTAAATTCAGTATCTGTGAATTAATACTCATAAATTACGCCCGTCTTTTTTGCCACCCTTTAGCTACCGAGATAATTTGCAGGAGATTGCCTTTACAGTTGATGCAGATAGAAGGAGTTTTTTTTATCTTACCTACTGTCATATGATTTTCGGCACATTTTACACGACTCGGTTTTTTTTGACAATAGGTTTGCGTATGATTATATCTTTGGCACCAATTGCTTTGAGGAACTAATTTGGAATCATTTCTTCTTTATCGAAAGTGAGTATAAATAAATGAAGACCTCGTTTTATAACATTTTCTTTGCCATCTTTTTGCTGTTTTTCTCGCTTGACAATGTTAACGGCATCTATAACTTTATAATGCCTGCTTTTCAGATCGTCATCCTTTAAGCGCGACGCATGCAACACTCTAGCTATAACGCGTATTTCCAAATGAATACCGTTCAATTTTATCGGTATTTAGCTTCCGAGATAACAGATGGTAGCTTCCCGGGTCTTTTACGCAGACTTCCATGTATTTTTTCTGAGCGAAGCTAAAATGCCAACGATTGTATCAAGGTATGTAACTTGGTAAAGTCGTCAATGCCGAAAACATTAATTGGCGGTGGTGGCCGTTGTTTCAGCTGTTTCGCGTTTTTAACAATCTCTTTGTCTCGGTTTATAATCTCAGGAGATGATACAGGTTTTCTTTTTTTAACCCGCCTTTTCTTTAGAATCCAGTCGGCTTCGAACTGAGTTCTTCTTCATCCGTATGGTATACGGAATGCACGTGGCAGTTTGTACATAGTTTTGGCTCATTAGGTGTTTTCAATGTACTCTTTAGAGTCATATTGCCTTCCTTAAGATGGAGAATTTCTTTACGATTTACGAAGCTCTTCGCAGAGCAGTTCGACATTGTTAAGCCTTGTTCGAAGAACGTCACGTCGTTTTCTTCCTTAAGACTTTTATTTTTCATTGAATCTCGCTTTTCGTGGGCTGACACTTCTGGTATTGTCGAGCTCCTTGAGACACATATATTTTTTTGAAATGTACATGTAGGTGACCTCGTTACCGTTGAGAATCCGTAGAGCCAACCTCCGAACAGGGTGGATTTTCCAGTGATACTGAATGCCACCTGGGGTATTAAATTTGTTTGTTTTACTCATTGCATTTTTGTTTTTGTATACTCTTTACAATCGGTATACGGGGAGTGGATTATAGTCGCCTTCTACGACAGGCTACCTTATCTCGGGTTTATTTTAACCCGAAGGGGATGCAAAATCATTCGGTTTGATAATATCAGTATTTCGTCTATATATCATTTTAACCCACGCCCACTTTTTGGAGGCGTTTTTCTACAAAATGTTTATACTCTACGCCATACCATATGCAGGAGAAAAACGTTGTTTACTGTCGAACCATGTAAGGATGGGTACAGGGTATTAAACGATCCGGTGAGGACTGTAGCCTTCTCAAATGTTTTTTTTTGCATATATAAGAGGATCGTAGGATTAGGATATTTGAAGATTTTTGGAGATTTTGTCAGAAAAGATTTTTTCGTTGGGGAATTTACCTATGCCTATTTTTGTCTTTGGAGATAGTTGGATTATTTATTTTTTTTATTTTTGTCCAATTTCATTTCGTGTCGCTTGTTTAACTACTATTGTTTATATTTCATTGCGATTAGGAATCCACTTTTTCATTTTTACTTTTTTAATAGATCTGGTACTATTGTAAGACTTGTTGTAAACTGTTGCTCGTGTTAATAAATAAGCATACTGGACATCACATTTACTTGATTTTTTAGGAAAATCGTAGAACTCGTAATAGTATTCATCTGTAAGGTAGGCTTTAACATATAATTACTTTATACGCACGTTTTCAAAGACATTTTTGTTTATTTGCACTTGAGTAGAATACACAAAATGATACCTATGTAGCTGTAGATTAATACACAATGTAAGTTTTCCTTACATTAAATCCTATACTAATTGTATTTTAGTAAATACTTTATCCTTTAAGATTAATCAAGTAGATTCTAACTATTTTGTTACGAAGTGCATGTTTTTATAGTATATTTTTTAATTAGTATAAGAATATCACAAAAGTGGAATCAATGTATGCACCTTGGTGACGAAATCAAGATCGTTGCACTTAATGTACAATCGACTGATTTTCCGATTGTTCCTTGGGAAAATCTTGATTGGAAAACTGGCAAAATAAAATATAAACGGATGAGGAAGTTTCGCGAAGTTCGAAAACTTGGAAAAACCCGAATAAAGATTAGTGTCCTTGATTAGGGTAAGAAATATCTGCGGGAAAACTTGACTTGACGATATTTAAAGTGTAGGCACAATTAAGCGAAAAACGTAACACAAAGAAAACTTGCGAGAATAAAAAAGCTCTGTTGCTCAGCTGGTGTCAATGACAAGAATTATCTTTTTATTCAATTTACATGAAATATTGTGCGTTTTTTAGTACAGCTAGTTTTAAAGTTACATTTGAATTAACTTGGTTTAGTTAATTACAATGATTGGTTAGGCGTTTTAGTGGTTGTAACTCTCGTCTACACATTAAGCGCTTATTTTTAATCTCCGAGGGGTAACCATCGGGTACTAGTCTCATCCAACCGGATAAGACTTGCTAAACGATAAGCGCAAGAGTTGATAACACGAAGTAAGACAGCAACACTGTAAACAGCCAGGTCAGAATGGCGCGGAAAGAATACCCGACCTGCTGTCCCAGGCTAGACAAGCCTAGACAAGCTGCTTCGAAATACTCGGACAACAGGTTATCTAGGAAATTCAAGGGTAAGTCAGGCCCCTTGAACAGAGATGGTGACGGGTGAACCGAAAGGCCAACGGCAGCGCTCAATCCCGTAGTGGATACTGATGGCCCCTTGTCCCAGGGGTATCTAATAAATTGGAACTGGCTCTCCAGTTCGAAAAAACCATGGAAAAAACTAATTGTTACGAAGCAACCAATAGCCTCGGAAATGACTGATTTCATTGTTGACAACCCTGCTAAACGAAAAAAGGGACAACGGCGTTCGTATCTGCACCTGGAATGTGACAAAATTAAACAGGAGAGGTGCAGGCGAGCCCTAAACTTCTACAAAGCAGTCATCCAGGAAATACCATGGGATTGGCCGGCAAAAAGAGGATGGACAACTGTGACATCTAATACGGCCCGTGAGATACTTACTTACGTAAGTAGCGCTACAGTCCGGAATGAACCTGGGTCTCAACCAACATGCCTCTCCAATTAGACCGGTCCTTAGCTAAATGCCTCCAGTTGCGCACTCCAAGTTGGTTGAGGTCGGTTTCTACTTGTGCGCGCCAGTTAAGGCGATTTCTTCCTCTACTGCGTCCGACGTCTGGCTGGGAATCGAAGACATGCCCTAGCCATCTTAAACTTCCAATGCGGAGTTTTTTGACCAGGGGCATGTCGCTGTACAGCTCGTATAGGTCTTTGTTGAATCTTCGTCTCATTAGCCCGTCAACGCAAACGGGACCGAAGATTTTTCGAAGAATTTTTCTCTCAAATCGACCAAGGATTTCTTCATCCGCTTTTGAGACGGTCCATGCTTCAGCGCCGTAGAGCAGGACTGGGCTGATCAGGGTCTTATATCTCCTTAGTAGTTCGAGTGAGGGCTTTACTACTGAATTGCCTTCTTAGCATGAAGAAACAGCGGTTGGCAAGAGTAATTCTTCGTTTAATTTCTGACGAGATGTTGTTGTCAGAGTTAATAGCGGATCCGAGATAGATAAAGTCCCGTGTTGTATCTGTCAATGGTGACTTTCTGTCCAATTCGTCGATGTTGTGTGTCCTTTTGTGTTGACAGCATATACTTCGTCTTGCCCTCATTTACTGCTAAACCCATTTTTGCCGCTTCCTTCTCTATGCTAGCAAACGTGGCTATGACATCACATTGGGTCCTACCAATGATGTCAATATCATCGGCGTATGCTAGTATAGATTTTTGGAAAATTGTGCCTCTGGTGTTGGCTCGTGAGTTTAGCACAATCCTTTCAAGAATTAGATTGAAGAAGTCACATCACAGCGCGCCTTGCCTAAATCCTTTTTTGGTAACGAATGTGTCAGTGAGGTCGTTTCCGACCCTGATGGAGCAGTGAGAATTCTCCGTCGTCATCCTACACAAACGGACGAGTTTGGGCGGTATACCAAAACTAGACATGGCTCTGTATAGTTCGTCTCTATAAATGCTGTCGTATGTGGCTTTGAAATCGATGAATAGGTGGTGGGTATCGATTTGGACTTCTTGGGTTTTTTCCATGATCTGCCGAAGTGTGAAGATTTGATCGGTTGTGGACTTTCCTGGCCTAAAACCATACTGATAAGGGCCGATCAGGTTGTTGGTAAACGGTTTCAGGCGTTCACAAATTACGGCAGATAATATGATGGCGCAGTTTAGAGGGTCTCCTTTTCAGGCATACTTTCTTCCGACCAGATTCGGCTTACGAGTTGGTGGATGTTACTTTCCAAGTCATCTCCGCCGGCTTTATAAAGCTCGGCGGGAAGGCCGTCATTTCCGGTAGCCTTATTAAGCTTCAGTTTAGATATTGCTATCCTCACTTCACTCAGGTCGGCGTCTGGCGTTTTGGATATCCACATTCTAACGTGGGGCTGCAACAAGGTAGTGGTCCGAGTCGATGTTAACTCCTCGGAATGTTCGGACATCCAAAATACTGGATGCGTGGCGCTTGTCTATCGCTATGTGATCAATTTGATTAACTGTTCGTTGATCTGGAGACTGCCATTTCCCCTTATGGATATCGGGGTGAGGAAACCGTGTGCTGGCTATAGTGGCATTTCGTCAGTTAGCCTAAGTCCGTTACCAGACTTGTTGTCGTGTAGGCTATGTTTTCCGACAATACTGCTAAATATGTCTTCTCTTCCTACCTTTGCGTTAAAATCTCCCAGCACGATTTTAACATCGTACTTCGTTAGTGGCTCATAGGTTTTGTCAAGGAGCTCATAGAAGCAGTCCTTAGCTATATCATCTTTTTCCTCCGTTGGGGCGTGAGCGCATATAGGGCTAATGTTGGCGTATTTGGCCTTGATGCGGATCGTTACAATGCGTTCGCTAATGTCTTGGAAACATAAGACTTCTTGCCTTAGTCTGGCACTTATAACAAATCCGCATCCGAATAGTCGCTGTTTCTGCTCACTATAACACGGTCCGTAGTAGATGTCACAGTTTTTCATCCTCTTTTTGCCCGGCGCATCCCATCGTATTTCCTGGATAGCAGTAATTCCTGCTTTGTAGCAGTTTAGGACTTCCACTAGTTGTTTGCTTGCACCTCTTCTGTTTAATGTTCTCACATTCCAGGTGCAGATACGAACGTCGTTGTCCTTTTTTCGTTTAGCCATGTCGTCAACAATAAAATCAGTCCATTCCAAGGCTATTGGTTGCTTCATAACCGTTAGATTTTTCCATGATTGGGTAGTTTACCCAAAGCACAAACCCCAACCTGGAGGGCCAGTTCCATTTTATTAGATACCCCTAGGACACGGGGCCATCAGTATCCACTACGGGATTGAGCGCTGCTGTTGGCCTTTCGGTTCATCCGCCACCAGCTCTGTTCAAGGGGCCTGACTAACCCTTGAAATTCCTAGACAACCTGTTGTCCGAATATGTCGAAGCAGCTTGTCTAGGCTCGCCTGGGACAGCAGGCCGGGTATTCATTCCGTGCCATTCTGACCTGGCTGTTTATAGTGTTGCTGTTTTTCGTCGTGTTGTCAAACACTCGCGCTTATCGTTTAGCAAGTCAAATCCGGTTGGATGAGACCAGTACCCGATGGTTACCACTTGGAGGTAAAAATAAGCACTTGACGTGTAGTCATAGATTCGGCGAACCAAAATTACGCCCCCTTTGAAAGCACATTGTTTCATCAAGGATATAGGGCAAGCTTTTGGATTGGTGTCTTGATAATCCCTATTCGTGTTCGAGCTTCTGCTACTCTCAAGTTTTTTTTGCCAGGAATTGTCTTTTGGATTCTTCCCAAGAACCATCTTTGCGGGCGTTCATTATCGTCTGAATGATGACCAATGAGTCCGCTTCTAGGTGATGTTTTGATGAAGACCACTTTCGTTGCTGCAGTTCTTGTAGATAATCATTGGTTTTGAGATCGTAGCTTCCATTTTGTTCCTATTAGTCATTAAAACTAATACTATCCCATTTGTGTCACCGATTTTCGGTTCTTAAACTTTTGGCTAGAGTGTTGAATTTTTTTATTTTGATATGGTGTATATTGCGCACACTCAAGGGGTTATGAATACTCTTTCTAGTTTTAATTTGTTGTATTTTGTAGCACTTTCTGATGTTAATTAAATAATAATTATGCAGGAGTTAAATATCATTCCCTGAAATATTATATCATATCACCATTTATAGGAAACATTACCTCGTATTCAGGAGGTGATAGAGAGACATCACAGTGTAGCTACAGTGGATCGGTAACACAATCATCCCGGCTTGCAAGGCTCGAGGCAAGTCGTGGTCGAGAAGACCGAGCCTCATTATTTTCGACAAAATCGAAGAAAGACGATTATTCGCTTTCAGCTCATGAGGATTACTTTAGAGCAAAGTCAACTGCGCGTAGCGAATCTCATGAATCAAGGTCTCTGCAAAAACCAGTAATTACAAGAAATCTTAAAAGTGTGCATATTAAAGGTTAGTATAATTATAACAAATGTCGTAATGCTATTCTATAAAATTAAAATATGTTTAGCTGGAGAAAATGCAATTTTCGAAATTCAGTTTGCTGAGAAACCAGGTCTAGTCACTTGGTTGAAAGATAATAAAACATTTGATGACGCTTTGGCGGATAGGGTGAATGTTTCAGAAAACGAACTTAACTACTACCGCTTGAGCATTAAACACTGCAGGTAAGATAAATCTGTTTCAATTTCGTCAATAAATGTTTCGAATACTAATTGAGCATTTTAGTGAAAGTGATGCTGGAATTTATACCGCTAAGGCTGTGTCCGGTGCTGAGAGTACATCAAGTTCGACTCAATTGATAATAGGAGAAGGTATTTTGTGTTTAGTCGAATTAATGTTGTGTTAATTAATTTTATTTTTATAGAAAAAAGTACAGGTGCAAATATGGATGAAGCACCATATTTTGTAGTTAGTTTGAAGGATGCAGAAATGTTAGAGAATACCTTCTTCAGATTTTTGATTAAGGTCTTGGGGGATCCAAAACCGAAAGTGAAATTGTATGACTTAAAATTTATGAATACTTAACAGACCAATAAACATATTTTTAATCATACAGCTTTAAGGATGGCACTGAAGTGTATGAAGATGACAGGGTTCAGGTTGTAAGAGATAAAGATTATTTGGGTTTTTATGAACTCGTCATAACTGAAGTGCTAGCATTGGATGCGGGAGTTTATTCATGCGAGGCCGCAAATAAATTTGGAAAAACAACTTGTCAAGCAAATGTTACAACAATAGGTAAATGTTGGTTTATATTATATTCAGATATTATATCCTTGGTAAATGCTATCTATATTATATTCAGATATTAGATCCTTGGTAAATGCTTTCAATATTTTGTATTTATATTTAAAGTGAGGATATTTATTATTAATAGTAACGTAACCTAAGTAGGGAAATAATATTTATTTCGTTTTAAAAAGCAATAAAAACATAAACGATTGATACAACCCGCTGTGCCGATCATTAAATACCATATCCCATCTAATCCTTAAAATTATTATCCCCAAAAAGTGGAAATTATGGCAACGAGCTTTTGAATATGACATTGTCACAGCACATTGTTCAGATAGTTTATCCAAATCAATAATGGTTGGAAAAAAACGAAGGTGTTTACCTGCATATGGTAAGGGGTAGGGTATAAAAACGGTTTTGTAAGAAAACGTCTACAAAAAGTGTCGGTTTTCATGCCTATATACCGGTCCACATCAAGAGTAACTGACTCTCCAGCATCATTTCGGAAGAAGTTTGGCCCAAAGATTCCACCAGCCCATAGAGCACACCAAACAGTCAGTTTTTGTGGATGTAATGGCTTCTCAAGAGTCTCATGTGGATTCTCTTCACTCGAAATGATGCAATTTTGCTTGTTGACGTAGCCATTCAACCAAAAATGAGCCTCATCCCTGAACAAAATTTTGCGATGAAAATCAGCATCAAGATCAATTTCATTTTCGGCCCATGCACCAAAATCACGACTCATTGCGAGGTCTCGGGGCTTTAACTCTTGCACAAGCTGAATATTGTAAGGTCGTAAGCGAAGATCTTTGCGCAAAATCTTCCATAAAGTTGATGGACAAAGCTCCAATTGTTGTGCACATTGGCGAATCGATTCATTCGCGTCCTCTTCGCGTAATATCACATAGAGTAAACGTAGTGCGAAAACGATCCATGGTTAACCGAATTAATTGCTCTGATGGACGATTATATTAAAACCATATGAGAAGGCTACAATCCCCTGTGTGGATCGTTTTATACCCTATCCCATTCCATCCTTTAAATTATTATCCCTTAAATGTGGATTTTATGGCAAAGTTATATTAAAATTGAAATTGTCGCAACATATTAATCAGACAGTTTATCAAAATCTTGTATGGTTCGGACAAAAACAAAGTTTTTCTCCTGCACATGGTATGGCGTAGGGTATAAAAATGTTATTTTTATGAAAAAGCCTCCAAAAAGTGGGCGTATAATATAGACATTAGGATTGTCTAGATGTGTTGTTCATACACATTTTCAAAATCTATAACGGTTTGGCCTAGAATTAGGTTTTTCTAAAAAAGGGGCACGGCAGTCGGCGGATTTCAAAAAAGCTTACACTTGTTCGAACAGCACGTATAAGAATCACATGTACCAAATTTCATTATCTCAAAATTTAAGGCTCAAAAACCGGTTACCTTTAGACGGACGGACGGACGGACAGACAGACAGACATGGCTTCATCGACTCAGCTAGCGATTCTGAGTCGATCCATATATCATTTTTAGCCATATTATTAAAAACGTCAAATCAACACGCCGTGAAAGAGAAAGTTGCTTACGACCCAGTCGTGTACCCACCACTCGTTTCTGTAGCAACGCAATAGTACCATTCTTTTAGGTCAAAATAAAAAGTTTAAACATATGAGAAGGCTATAATCCGCTGTGCGGTTCGTTATATACCCTATCCCTATCCCATGAAATATAGAAAATGTCATTGTCACGACATATCGTTCAGAGAGTTTATCAAAATCTTTTGTGGTTCGACAAAAGGAAAGTTTTTCGCCTGGTTATGCTATGAGGTGGTGAATATAAATGGTTATTGCATGAAAACGACTCAAAAAAGTTAGCGTTGGTTAAAATGTAATATGGAAGAAAAGTTTATAATACCAAAAGCAATGATTTTGCATCATCATAAAAATGACATTCGTTTGCAGAAAAAAGAGAAAAATCTAACGCTATTGACTAATCCTGGTATTTGTTTTTATTCCTTAGACCATAAGAGTATATTGAATTTGATAAATAATTTGTAACATAGAGAAATTATTTTGCTAGATATACCTTAAAGTATATGGACCGACTTACAATAGCTAAGTCGATTTGGCAATGTCTGTCCGTCCGTACGTCACCAGTTTTGGTGCTCCCAGCACATCAAATGTTGTTGAAATCCTCCCACTGCCACGCTTCTTTTTAGAAAAACTTAGTATTTGCTCCAACCGTTAGAAATTTTGAAAAAAGGTCTGGTCAACAAATTTAAACAATCTGAATGTCTATATTTCGTCATGCCCACTTTCTGGGGCCGAAAACATTTTTGATGCTTAATCATTGCTTATGATAATATAAATATTTCTCCCATATATCATTTATATCCAGCTCCCAGCTAAACAAGTGTAAACAATTTTAGAATCCGTCCACTTCCACGCTCTCATTTTAGAAAAACGTAATATTTTGCTAAACCGTTAAACATTTTGAAAAATTGTCTGAAAAATATATCTTTTAAAATTTAAAAATGAATCCTATAATGGAGAAAGTACGTTCAATATAATACTTAATGAAATTATTTTTATAGAGGACAAAAATATATTCGGATCTTTGAGTGGACAAATACTTCCCGCAGGGGAAAAGCCTTCCTTTACATGGAAAAGAAATGGAGAAGATTTTGATCCAGAAGAACGCTTTAAAGTTCTATTTGGTGACGATGAAGATTCATTAGCCCTGGTATTTCAGCATGTCAAACCAGAAGATGCCGGCATTTATACGTGTGTGGCTCAAACGACAACCGGAAATATTTCTTGCAGTGCAGAATTGACTGTGCAAGGAGCTATACAGACTTTGAATAGAGAACCTGAAAAACCTACCCTCGTCATTGAAAATAAGGTAGCGAATGTAGCTGTTGGAGGAACCGCTATATTGGAGCTACAATGTAAAGGTTTCCCAAAACCAGCTGTTCAACTGACGCATGATGGCTCTGTCATAGCAGCAGATACTCGTCATCGAATTTTATTTGAAGATGAGGAAACTATGTCAGTACTAATCAAGAATACAAACACTGAAGACGCGGGAGAGTACATCATTAGTGCAGTAAATGAGCTAGGAGAAACGACAAGTCAGATTACCCTTAACGTTCAAGGTTTGTACATTTGTATTTTTAATAATGCATAACTACGCAAAAATAAATTTTTTTATAAATCATTTTACAAAATAAAATTTTTAAAATATTAATTTCATAGCACCACCCAAAATTAAGAAGCCTAGCAATATTATCTGCTTTGCTGGCGAAACTATTGAAATGGAAGTAGAAGTAGAAGGTTGCCCTAAACCGTCTGTGAAGCTGTATAACAATGGCAAGGATATAACGAACGAAAACTATGTTAAAATAATGTCATCGAGTATTGGCAAGAGTACCGAAAAAATAAAAATTGTCATTTCAAATATCAGTTTAGAAAACTCGGGATCTTTCTCAATCACCGCCACTAATGAGTTAAATCAAACTTCTGAGTTCTGGGAATGTGAGGTAAATAGTGGTCCGATTATAGTCAGGCATCTCGAGAAGGAATATGTTTATGGAGAAACTGAGGAAGCTATTTTATCACTGCGAATAGATGCGTTTCCAGAACCCGAGGTTGAGTGGTATCAACTAAAAACAAAAATTGACACGAAGGACTCAATAAAATATACTACATCTGTTGACGGAAACACACACACTTTGAAAATTCATGGTATTACTCGAATCGATGCTGAAAAGTACTCTGTGGACGTCAAAAATAAGCATGGTGTTGTCCACGATGAGACAAATGTACGTGTTAAGTGCCCACCTCAATTTAGGAAAAAATTGCAAAATATTACCGTCACCGAAGGTGAAACAAATGTTATGCTCAATGTTGATGTTGATTGTTATCCAAGACCGGGAATTAAATGGTTTATTGATGGCATTGAGATTGATGAGAAACGCAAGGAGTTCAGGCGAATGGAAGAGTGTGATGAGTTTAAGCTTATTATAACTGAGGCTACTGTGGCTTTGCAAGGAAAATACACATGTAAGCTGTTGAATGCCTATGGAAGTTTGGAAAGCGAATGTGATGTTACAGTGCATTGTAAGTTCCATATTAGGATCAAATTTATATTTATAGATTCGTCACCTGAATGCAATAAGTGGGTAACTACACTTTCCACACTTTTGAGAAATCAGCAAAATAAGTTTTAATACTTTTCTAAAAGACTTTTTGAAAACCTATTTCCGACTAATTTGTTTTGTATTTTTGACATAGTTACATGATTTTATTTCCTGTGACACTGGTTGAAGTTAAAAGAGTAAAATTGCGACAAATATTTATTGGTAAAAAAATATTTTGTTGAACTTTTTTAAATAC
This sequence comes from Rhingia rostrata, assembly GCA_949824845.1. Taxonomy (NCBI): domain Eukaryota; kingdom Metazoa; phylum Arthropoda; class Insecta; order Diptera; family Syrphidae; genus Rhingia; species Rhingia rostrata. Next base: position 36,713,755 of record OX463758.1, read on the forward strand.
ACAATTGGTGGCAGCAGATCAGGAAAATGATTTCGTTGGTTATTTCCATACATTTAATCGAATCAAGGTAGCAGAAAACGTACATATCTCAAAAATTAAAAAAATCGAGTTATCCACTTGTTGCATTCAGGTAACGATATCGTTACGCACTTAAAAATATATTTGTTGATCTTATAGGTAAACCCAAAATAAAGAAATTCTCCAAGGACTGCGAAATTCTGGAGGGAAGTACGTTAACACTTGAGGCAGAGATTTATAGTTTACCAGAAGCAGAAGTGCAATGGTGAGATCCAAAATAAATTCGCTAGATTGCTTTAGTATACATTAATTCAATATAATTTATTTTAGGTACAAGGATGGTCAAGAAATCTCAGCAGATGCTCGAATTAAAATAAGTCGCGATTCATATAGAAGTGAATCGTATTCAATGACATTAAACCTTTGCAAACCATCCGATTCTGGGGTGTACCAAGTGAAGGCAACTAACAAGGAGGGATACAGCACATCAAAAGCAGACGTTCTGGTTATAAGTATGAACATTCATACCATAGAACTTTCTTACCCAGCACATTGTCCCCCCTATTCAAAGAGTTTCTGATTTTGTTTCATATTTGCTCAATATCCTCGTCATAAAAATAATTCACAGATAATAGGAGTATTAAGCCTTTCCTTCCAGACAAGAATGCCAAATATAGATAAACCAAAACCATATGCCTTTCGAAGTAATTTGTATACCATTCAATTTTAACGCTACATGCTCTATCCAAATGACGAGAAGAAGTGTTTATCTCTTTCATCGAAATTCGCAAACTACAAAAAAGACATACTAAAAGCCAGGCATTAAAAAAAAAAAATATATATCGGATTAACGGCATACAACATCCTCAAGACTTAGCTTCTCTACTCATTTGTATTTGAGAAGTTATTCCTTTTGCCACAAAGAAGAGGGCCTCCTGTTTAACGCCAAATCCGAATGATAAATTTGAGAAGCTTCTTATGACAGTGGTTCTCTTGAACGTTTACCAAACTTTTGCAACTTTAAGCAGTGAGAAAACTAAGGTGTTGTCACTCTCAGAAAAACTGCTTAGTTTTCAAATCATTTAACAACTATAGCTACAAAAACTAATTTTACCCTTTCTTGACATTAACGATTACCATTATATAAATTAAATTTACTGCACTGAATAAAACAAAATAAAACTATTCCTAATTTTTCAGCTGTTCCGGAACTAATACATGGAGATCTGTTTGACACGAACTCATTTGAATCAGTGCCACTTAAATATGAAATCATTGCTCGTGGTATCCCTAAACCAGAAGCTGAATGGTATCACGATGGAAAACTTTTGAAACCATCAGACAGGATTATCATGTCACAAGAAGGGGTATGTATAAATTTCACTTCTGTATTTATAAAAAAAAAACGGTTACCAGTTATCTACTTCTAGTATAAGTAAACCTATTTATTAAGTCAAAAAGTATCTTGTAAAAATTCGTTACCTAAACAAACCATAGGAAAAGCCCACAAACCTCTGTGCGAATAGTTTAATACGCCATCCCATTATTTATTCAAAATTAATATCACCAAAATGTGGTCTTTATTGGGATGAAAAAAAAATTGCATTATCACCCAGATTGATCAGAGCCTTTTTTTGACGTTTTTCTATGGCATATGCTGTGTCAAATATATTGAAAGTAATATCCTATAACCAAATTTCAGTCTCCTAGCTCAAAATATAAGGCCTAGAAATCGGTGACATATAGAAAGGCGGGCGAGGGACGGATAGACAGACTAAATTGACTCAGTTTACGGTTTTGAGTGGATATAACGGGTGATCCAAGTAGAGATACTTTTTTCAATAGCCTTTTTTGACAGATCACGTGTGAGTCCTGTCATGCTGTCATGTTATTTTTGTATAGTATTGTTTGGCATTTCATAATGGAAAGACTTACGCGTGAACAACGTTTACAAATTGTCCAACTTTATTATGAAAATTCACGTTCTGTGAGGAATGTGTTTCGTGCACTCGCTCAACTTATGGTCAACATAATCGGCGTACTGAGCGTACTATTCGCAACACCATCACCCATTTTGAGACCCATGATTTATTTTTGGATAATATTCGACCGAATAGACCACGTCCAGTACGCTGTGAAGAAAATATAGCGGCTGTAGCTGAGAGTGTACACGAAGACCGTAGAGAGTCGATTCGGCGCCGTTCGCAGCAACTCGGACTGACGTATGGAACGACTTGGCGCATTTTACGTGAAGATCTTAAATTGAAAGCGTACAAAATACAGCTTGTGCAACAACTGAAGCCGCTCGACCTTCCCAAGCGACATCGCTCTATGGGCTCTTGAAAAGTTCCAAGAAGATCCGACGTTTTCGAGGCAAATTTTGTTTAGCGATGAGGCCCATTTCTGGCTCAATGGGTATGTAAACAAACAAAATCGCCGCATTTGGGACGAAGAGCAACCTGAAGAGATTGAAGAACTGCCACTTCATCCAGAAAAAACGACGGTTTGGTGTGGTTTGTGGGCCGGTGGAATCATCGGTCCATATTTCTTTAAAAATTATGCCGGTGCGAACGTAACCGTCAATGGCGACCGTTATCGTGCCATGATAACCGACTATTTGATGCCTGAAATTGAAGCTCGTGATCTCGGCGACATTTGGCTTCAGCAAGACGGCGCCACTTCCCACACATCGCATCAATCAATGGACTTATTGAGAGAACATTTCGGTGAGCACATAATTTCACGTTTTGGGCCGGTCGATTGGCCACCAAGATCGTGTGATATCACCCCGTAAGACTTTTTCCTGTGAGGATATGTAAAGTCAAAAGCTTATGCCGACAAACCCGCTTCGATTCAGGCCTTGGAGGAAAACATCACGCGTGTCATTCGCCAGTTACCAGTCGAAATGCTCGAACGAGTGATCGAAAATTGGACTCAACGGATGGACCATCTGCGACGTAGCAACGGCCAACATTTGATAGACATAATCTTCAAAAAATTAATGCCAAAGAATGTTCTTTCAAATGATAATAAACATTCTCCATTAAATTTGAATTTGCTGTGTTTTTTTCTTTAAAAAAGTAGGGAACCTCGAAATGGATCACCCTTTATATCCTAATGTATTTGAGAAAATATGTGACACTTACTCATGGCCTTTAAACACTATTGTTATTAAACTTAAGCCACGTATCACTAAATGCGGAGTTAACAGCTTAGCATCAAAAAACTCTACTCACTGCCCATCTATTACCAATATGAAAGAGGGCTCCGAACAAAACAAAACACCAAAAAGTTTTTTTTTGAAATTCCGTCCGTCGCACAGTTGGGCAACTCCATACAACGCAAAGTCATAAATGGTCTTCAAGAAACTAAGGGTTCCCCGAATTAGTTTGATACAAATCGATAAAATAACCATATAATTTAGTTTGGATATTAATTAATGTTAATAATATTAATATTACCTAATAAAGTGCATGTGGTCAGAATATTGATTTGACTGACTTATTAAAAGCGTTTACTGGAAATCTTGCAATCAGAACTATTTAGGTTTTATACATTTTTGGAAAGGTTGTAGCTTCAAAAATTTACAAAAAATATAATCATAGTACTGTTGGCGTGTTGTAGAGGATATACCTTGTTTTAATCAGCCCAATTTTTGGATGTTTATCAACTATCCCATAAGGCATATTAGTTTTTGTACATAGCTTGTAATAAAGAGAAATAATTTAGCTAGATTAACCTCAAAGTATATGGATCGAAAAGACAGATGTTTCGATTTAGCCATGTCTGTCAGTCCGAGTATTCTTCCGTCCGTACGTCACCAGTGTCTGGGCCTTAAATTCTGAGCCTAAATGAAAACTGGTACATGTGTTAGTTTTTTCTTCCAGCAGAACAAGTTTAAACATTTTTAAGATCCGCCTATTACCACGCCCCCCTTTTTAGAAAAACGTAGTTTGTTTCCAGTAAAAAAACGTTTTTCGTCAAAATTTTAAAATATTTCAAAAAAACGTTTGATTCGAAATCATTTGTTATGATAACATAAATATTTCGTCGATGTATCATCTTAACCCACACCCACTTTTGGGAGGCGTTTTTTTTTTACAAAAACCGTTTTTGGAGAAAAACGTTGTTTTCTGTTGAACCATAAAAGATTTCGATAAATTATTGTGATAAGCAATTGGTTGTGACAATATCATCGTCAATATTTCATTGCCATAACCCCACTTTTTGGGAATATTAATTTTAAGGATGGGATGGGATAGGGTATTCAACGATACGCACAGCGGATTGCAGCCTCTCATATGTTTATACCCAATCTTATAGGGGTATATTAGATTTGATACATAGTTTGTAACATAGAGAAATAATTTAGCTAGATATACTTTAAAGTATGTGGATCGAATCAGGATCGATAGCTGAGTCGATTTAGCCATGTCTGTACGTCCGTATGTCAATAGTTTTTAGGTTTTACCAAGTGTAAATAATTTTGATATCCACCCACAGCCAAGCCTTTTTTTATTAAAGAAAAACGTAGCTTTTTGACCAAACTGTAAAAAAAACTGTTGTGACATTGACATTTGCTATATTTCATCGCCATAAAGACTATATCTTGGGGATATCGATTTTATTGATGGGATGGGAAAGGGTATAAACCGATCCGCATAGCCGACTGTAGCCTTCCCATATAATTGCATTGGAATTACAACTTATTAAGCGACCTATCATTTTTATCATGAATAATAAATTTGTGGCAGGTAAATTCCCTTTGTTAGTTCCTGCTTTTTCTGCAATTTATTGTGTGGTTTGTTATTATCTGTCCCGATTCCAATGGAATGGTTCCTTTGAGAAGCCGCAATAATTTGCTTCTTGAAGAATTTGGATGACCGTTATGTTAACATTTCCCAATAAACATTTTATGTTTGCTTGCAAAATTTTCGTTTTATCTTTAACCGCGGGAATACCTATATCTCTGCGTAGATCTTCATTCCTTATACATCACGGTGCATTGACGAATAATCTTAACATTTTGTTTTCAAAATTTTGTAGAATGTTTCAAGTCGTTTCACTACTACAACCCCAAAGTTGTATACCATATGTCCAGACCGGCTTAAGCACTTGCTTGTATAATAGCAGCTTGTTATCAATACTAAGCTTCGAATTTTTCCGAGTAGAGAGCACAGTTCTCTATTTTTATTTTATTAAGTTCTTTGCAATTCTTTGTTACATGCGACTTCCATTTTAATTTAGCATCGAGTGTCATTCCGAGATATTTCGCTACAATTGCAAAATGGACTCGAAACGTATTTAGAAATCTGTACATGACCGTTGTTTGTCAATTGGTATACCCTACCCCACAACATTACGATGATAGCGGAACTCAAAAAAGTGTTTTTTGGAATTCCGTCCGTCGGTTCGTCGTACATTATTCCCTTCAGCCAAACGACTTGACCGATTTTCTTCAAACTTCGTATCCAGCTTTTTTTTGGTCATAATTCTAGGGCACTTTTTTTTGGCTTTTAGCCATGCTATTACTGGTACCTGTTATGTGAAAATCATGCATAACCTCAATTTGCTCAAAAACGGCTGTTACGATTTTGATTAAACTTCTTATATGCTAGAAGCATATTAGTCCCAACAAAACTGTATACCCAGTTTTTTTTCGAGAAAATCCATATAACGCATTTTTGCATATAGGCCATATAAAGAAAATTGTCAATTTCTCGCAAACTATTTTGCCAAATTGAATGAAATTTAATTTGTATACTACTATTACTGTTTTCATGAGTTCCACATAATTGGTTTTGGCCTAATAATCCCCAAACGCAATTTTTCAGTTTTGTCTTATAATGGAAAATCATTATTATTCACATGAACACCGATTACTTTCAATTACGGAATAAGCGTTCCTATAATCTCGTTTCGATATTATTTATATCATTCTAGCATCATTTATCGAAATAAATATTATTATGTATTTTTGCCAAATTGTTACAAACGTCAAATTAACTCGCTGTGAAAGAGAAAGTTGCGTACGACCCAGTCGTGCACCCACCACTCGTTTTGTTGAATTGGGGTAGAAAAATTAAATTAATATTATTTTTAGTCTTGACGCAGTTACGGCATTTGCCGTTGATGCCTTTGTTTAAACAAATGTTAAATGATTCGAATTTTAGTCCGCAAATTACCTCTTTTGACATCCAAGCTTCCTGAATGAGGGCAATGTCGACATGGTGTTTGGCCAGGTGGAGCAGTAGGCTGGCGCTGGCCGTCCTACTGTGGAGAAGGTTTAGTTGGAGTATCTTCGTCATGGTGGGCATTGTTTGGTCGATGGGCGTTTTGACTACTGACTCTGACATCTACAAAGTTGAATCCCACCTTTAGCTTAAAGCCATCACTATTTCGCCAACGTTTGGTTTTTGAGCGGTGGACAGATGATTTGTCCTTTGTCAGATGGTTCAAAATTTTCTGTTATCAGGCAGTCATCGGACGGAAAGTCAGGGTTTTGACGTCTGAGCATTTCTAATAGACGTTCGTTAGGGATGGCAGGACCAGGAATAAACATCCCGTCTCTGGGGGCAGATGGGAGGTATTTGTACTCCTTTCTTTGGTCATCTTATCTATCTGGCTTCTAAGCCACTGAAGGGTCAAGTGATTGTCCGAAGACATAACTCGGAACCCCTTATAATGGACCATTTTCTCAAAAGGTCTATGCACAAAAGGAAGTTGCTAGATTTCTAAAAATAATTCACAAGAAAATCCATATTTTAGGATTCAGCTTCATTCATTTTTCAATTATAATATTGTAATAAGCTTATAGCTTATAGTTAATGTTGGTACAGCTTTTTTATACCCTATCCCATAGGGGAAAATTAGTTTTGATACATAGTTTGTAACATAGAGAAATAATTTGGCTAGATATACCTCAAAGTATATGGACCTACTCAAAATCGCTAGCTGAATCGATTAAGCCAAGTCCGTTTTTTTATATTTAATATTTCTTTGCCACAAATCCCACATTTTAGGGATATTAGTTTTAAGGATGGGATGGGATAGGGTATTAAACGATCCACACTGTAGATTGTAGCCTTCTAATATGTTTAAGAATAATGGTCATTATTTACGTTTACCCTAATCATATTGCGGATATAATAAAATTCAGTAATACAAACTGAGGCAGTAATTTCTAATATTTCGTTACTTAAAATTTACTCAGTTAATATTAACTTATTAAGGATTCCGAAAGACATATAATTATATATTCACATATTTAAATAGGATCTAATAGAAATATTTGTTTTAGGAAAAATACAAGATCGAATTTAAAGAACTTAAGCTCGGTGATGAGGGTCAATATAAGGTTGTTATTAAGAACAAGTGTGGAGAACAGTCTCAGCAAGGCGTACTTTCTCTTCAAGGTATGTAAATACAATACAATTTTCATATGAAAAATTACTCATTAACATAATTTCATTAATTTTTGTAATTTAGGAATAGCCGAATATCGTAAACCAATTCTGATAAAAGGATTGCACGACACTTCCGAAACTAAAGGAAATAAGCTCACATTGTCCGTAGTTCTTACAGCGGATCCCATACCTTCTATTACATGGTTGAAAAATGGGAATGTCATTGAATCAGACTCAAAAATAGAGCTGAATGTTATTCAAAAAGACCTTGAACATGGCCTTAAAGAATTCACTTGTCAGCTAGTGTTTAAAGAAAGTACGTCAGTGTGATTAACTACACAAAGAATCGGCTACATAGATAACTCTATCACTATAACAATTCCATTTTATATTTTTTTAACAGCCGAACATTTTGACACTGGACGCTACGAAATTCGAGTTGAAAATAAGTTCGGAACATTGAACTCAAGTTGTTGGCTCGACATACTTTCAAAGCCCGAAATAGTAGGATTGAAAGACCAATTTTGCATTCCATTTGAAGCCATTGTGTATGATGTTCTAGTCTACGCAAATCCAAAACCAAAAGTCACATGGTCAAGACTCAACGAAAATTTAAGCAACAATGAGAATTTCGAGGTCATTGCTGATGTTGAAGCAGAAAAATATAGATTAGTACTACACTCTGTTCAACCTACAGATGCTGGTGTCTATACTATTACTGCATCCAACAGTTGTGGAACAACAAAACAAGATTTCAAATTGAATATACACGGTACAATCAGATATTTTTTTAAATTATACCATATGCATTACCCAAGACAATTCTATATTTTCAGTTGAAAAGCCAACATTTATTATTGCACCCGACAGCCAGAAAATACTTGATCACAGCCCAATGAAAGCAGAAGTTCAAGTTCATGGTATTCCGCAACCAAAACTTGAGTGGTATAAGGATGGAGAACCAATTGACATAAATGCTCAAAATGATAAGAAAAATAAGATCTATAACGTGGAATTCAAGCAAATCGACGAAGACCAAATTTCCAGTCAATTATCTATTCAAGATTTTAGACCGGTTGATGCTGGAACTGTAAGAATTGTTTTTTTAATTTTTTAATTTTTAAAAAATATATACAATTTTTTGACGCAACAGGCTTGTTAGTATCCAGGTCCGAGCTATCTCACAACCATTCTTCACGATGGCGAAACGGCGAATTTGAGATAAACTTTTCTTGACTACTCGGATGATTTGTCAGATCATCACGAGAGGAGACCAAGTAAAAAATTATTTAGGTGTTGCTGTAATTTTAACCTTTCTTATCTACAAAACACACTCATTTTCACTATAGAAATCTCGACCTACTTAGAACAATTTTATTTATACATTTATGATACATAACACAATTATTGATGGATTTGCCAATAACTAGCTATATATGATATAATTGGAAGTTAAGTTACGGTTCACTGAAATCAACAGCAAGGAATTAATTAATTTCGCAATTGAAGATTCCTTATTGCGTGTTGTGTTTTGTCTTAAGATTTAGCTCTGAGGTTTAAAATTTGATTGGAGCCTTTTGAAATCTTCACAATAAACCGTATCTTAACATTGAAAGCCGACATTGGTGAAGAAATAACCACATTGACACATGACATTTGACCTTTATCGTTTTTATACCCCTTTCGTACAGCCGTATATAAGTTTTGATGCATAGGTTAGGTTAGGTTTGATAGTCTGTTGATACTCAGGTGAATCGTCGAATTCGAAGAATGTTGTATTTGATTAAGTGTGATACGTATGTGGTGCTCTGTGTTCTTCCTTCCGCTTCAAGGAGGTATTTGTTCCTTTCCGATTGCAGCAGATGGGTGTTGTTACTAGCTCCTTCATGTCCTCCTAATAGAAGCTATCAAGGAGCTTGTTATGGCTGTTGCTGATCGGGGGCAGTGACAGAGTATGTAAAGGATGTCCTCCTAGACTTATTGGTCGAATTTCCTGCATAGTTGGTGTGAGGCAGTTTGTCTGATTCTATGCGAGTGCTTACCCAACAGATTATGACGCGTTTATCAATGAAAGCTCTGTTCAGAGGTGAACATTTTTTGCGGAATTTTTTCATTTTATATATTTTTTCGGGATTTAGTGGAATGTTTAGAATTGTTTCCAAAACTGCTGTGCGCATAGCTCCTGTTATATCTAAGTACACATGCTGTTCTTTCAACCTATGTTACTGAGATCATATTCATCTTTTTCGTGGAACCATAGGTTAGGATTGTTCTGACAATAACCTTGTGTATCAATTTTCTGACCTTCTGGGAGATGCCCCTTTTCTTAAGCATTACTTCGCGGGGCTGGTTAACAATCTATGCTCTTCTTTCCCCGTTAGGTGGTTCAACATTGGGTTCAGCGTTTGCTGTTGCTGTATGAATGAGCTTGGTTTTCGGTGGTGATCTCCCTTTATCTTTCCAACCGTCGAAGTTCCTTCATCATTATTGTTTCGCCAGTTTCGCCGCGTTGCATATTGCACTACTAGATGAACCATACGTTAATATGGTTCACAATGTTCTCGGGAGTTGGTATCTCTCTAATTCTTTCCTCTAGTTTTCTGCGCACTTCACTGGAAAAATATGTGCTGCGCATCTTCTCTGGCCTCTGCCCAACTCAGGGTACCTGGGTTTTTGTATCGTAGGTTCTTTGTAACTCGTTAGCCGAGATATATTCTGGTAGCATAACCACGATGGCACATAAAGCATCATTTGACATTGTCCGATATGCACAGCAAACCCTAAGCGCACACAGTCGGTTGACGAATTTAATCTTTCTCGCATACTACCTAACTGTCGCTGCTTCGGACCATATTGGTGTCGCATGCATTACGATTGCCTGCACCACCATTGACAGAACTAATCTCCTTTATTGTCTCGGTCTTCCAATGTTCGTCATTATTCTAGCTAGGGCAGCGCACACCCTTGCAGCTTTGTTTCCAGCTTACTAATACTGCTTCTGCTATGTACTGCAGATTCTGTTGCAGCTACAAAGTGCAATGTTAGCTTTCTTTATCCTTGCGTTCATATTCAGGTTCCAGTTCAGCTTGCTATAAAGTATCATCCAAAGGTATTTGGCACTTGCTGACAGTGAGAGGGTTAACCATCCCAGAGTCGGTGCCACAAACTTAGGCTTTTTTGTGTGATGACATTTTCCACATTTCATGAGAACCACATCGTCTGCATAAGCCAATGTTTTTGTTTTTGTAATTTCTAGTCTCCTCAATGCCAAAGCAGAAGAGAAAGAACACCCCCTTGTGGAGTTCCTCTTAAAGTATAGAATCAGTAGCGGAGTCGATTTAGCCATGTCTGTCCGTGTTTTTGGGCCTTAAATTTTGAATGATGAAATTTGGTACACGTGTTTGTTGTTGCTCCCAGCCAAACTGCCAATCCCCCTTTTTATAAAAACCTTGTTTTAGGCCAAACCGTTAGATATTTTTAAAAACAGTCTGACAGCATATCTAGACAATCCTAATGTCCATAAAAAATTGTTTGCCACGTTCTCTTTTTGGTGATGTTTACTGTAAAAAAACCTTTTTCGTTAAAATTTTAAACATTTCAAAAACAATTTACTTAGAAGCAAAATCATTATGTATGGTAGTATAAATATTTCTTCCATATATCATTTTAACCCAAGCCCACTTTTTGGAGGCGTTTTCATACAAAACCCATTTGTATACACTATCCTCTCATAACAAGGTGAAAAACGTTATTTTTGGTCGAACGATAAAAGATTTTGATAAACTGTCTGAAATTTTCTATATTGCATCGCCATGAACCCGACATTTTGGAAATATTTATTTCAAGGATGGGATGGGATAGGGTATAAAACGATCCGAACAGCGGATTGTAGCGTTCTCATATGTTTTTTTGTCGAACCATACAATATTTCGATAAACTGTCTGATAAGTATGTTGCGTAAATTTTAATATTTAATATTTTAATAATTAAATCCCACATTTTTGTTTCAATCGGATGAAGTCAAAAAAAATATTTGTTTCTTTTTTTTAGTACTCCGTGGTTGCTAAGAACGATGTAGGGGCAACAGAAATGAAATTCGACTTGAAACTAATGCAAATTGCACCAGCGTTTGTAGTACCATTAAGTAAATCTGTAGAAGTCCCACAAGGCCAACCAATTATTTTGGAAACGGTTGTGTCTGGAAGTCCAGCACCAGAAGTAAAATGGGTCAAGGACGGAGTGGAAATACATCCAGCAGAAGGGTATGTACAGGCCATACTAATTATGTATATTCAAAGTATTAACATTTTGGGGAGAATACGATAACATTTACGGAATCATATATGGAATTTAAAAATTTACAATAATTTTCACTATAGAAGAAGGGTATCTACATTTCACCCCGTTTAGACAGGTGGATAATTTTTTAACAAAACATTCTTAAAATAATTATTGCATATAAGCCGTATTAAGAAAATTGTCAATTTCACGCAAACTATTTGGCCAAATTGAATGAAATTAAATTTGTATACTACTATTGTTTAAAAATTGCAATCAGAAAATCTTTACTTTTAACTTTTTTTTTTAATTATATAATTTCAAGTAAAGGATTTAGAAAAAAATGTACTTTAAACCCAACTAATTGATGTTAATTGTGATTTTTATGATTTTATTGGTTTTGACATAAAGTTTGAAACACAGAGAAATAATTTCGCTAGCTATACCTTAAGATATACCTTATGTGGATCGACTCAGAATCACTAACTGAGTCGATCTAGCGATGTCTGTCTTTACGTCTGTGTTCACCGATTTGTGGGCCTTTAATTTTGTGCTACAGTGATGAGAATTGATTTATAGCCTTTGTCCGACGAAGCAGAACAGGTGTTCATATGGCCGTATTTCCACAACCTCGCTCAATTGGTGTTGACCAAACGGTTAAGAGTACTCAAAAAGTGTCTGAATATATACAGCATATCAAGAAATTGTTTTGACAAAGAAAAATATTGGTAAAATAGACATTTTCCTTATAAAAAAAAGTTTGATGTCTAACTTGTTCTTTTTAACTTTCTCTTATTAAGAGAAAAATATTGTTTTCGTGAATATTTTCGACCTCGAGATTTTGATTGACTCTAACAGTAAGATGATAGCGGTACTCAAAAAACTGCATACCCAGTTTTTTTTTCGAAAAAATCCATATAACGGATTTTTGCATATACGCCATATGAAGAAAATTGTCATCTTCTCGCAAACTATTTTGCCGAATTGAATGAAATTTATTTTGTATGCTATTATTACAATTTTCATGTGTTCCACATCATTGGTTTTGGTCCAATTATCGCCAAACTCATTGTTCTGTTTTGGCCAATAACGGCAAATCATTATTTTTCACATGAACACCTATTACTTTAATTATGGAATAAACGTTCGTATAATCTCATTTTGACATTATTTATAACATTTTTAGCATTATTAAGCAAAATATATATTATTGTGTATTTTGGCCAAATTGTTACAAACGTCAAATGAACTCGCTGTGAAAGAGAAAGTTGCGTACGACGCAGTCCTGCACCCACCACTCGTTAAATTCATTTTATGTTATTAATATATTTACTAACTAACTGTTATAAAAAATAGAACACTTCAAAAAGCATTAAACAAAATTACAAGAAAAACCAAAAATACACAGAAATGAGTCTGTCAAGAAATAGTTTTTATAATTTTTTACAAAATTATAACGTTTTACCCTTATGATTTGATGTTTTCCATGAGCACGAACACGTTTTTTATTGGAAGTCATAGCTTTTTATTTGCCGTTTGCTCATCTAATATAACAGCCATGGTTAATTTATTTTAAATTCAAAATGCCTGACTAAAGAACATCGTGTGATGTAGCTCAGTTGGTTTATTTTCATCAAAACATCGGAAAAATTGTGCAAGAATTGTCCCAGATGTCTTTGGCTAGACAAACAGTTTATAATATTTTAAATCGTGCCAAAAAAGAAAATAGACTGGAGCTAAAATCTTTAAACGGACGCCCACGTAAAATATCAGAACGGACCGAACTTATTTTGTTAAGGAAAGTAGCGGAAAACCCATAGATTTCGACTTACCTAGCTTTTATTTATCACGAGTAATGAATGTTTGGCAGGTAACTTTCCTGTAAGAGTTCCTGCTTTTTCCGCAATTTATAGCGCGGTTTGCTATTATCGGGCCAAATCTAAGGGCTTAGTTCTTTGAAGACGCGCGCCGCAATAAATTTGTTTCGTCAAGAATTTGGAGGGCCGTTACGTTAACGTGTCCCAATAAACTTTTTTTTATGTTTGCGTGTAAAATTTTTAGTTTCATCTCTAACCGCGGGAGTACCCAGATCCCTGCGTAGATCTTCATTCCTTATATACCACGGCGCATTGACGAATGATCTCAACATTCTGTTTTCAAAAGTTTGTAGAATGTTTAGATTTGTTTCACTGGTACAACTCCATAGTTGTATACCATATGTACAGACCGGCTTTAGCAATTACTTGTATTAAGCAGCTTGTTACCAAGGTTAAGCTTCGAATATTTTCCGAATAACCAGTTCTCTATATTTATTTTTATGTTCTTCGCATTTTTTTTTACACATGACTTCCATTTAAATTTTGCATCGAGTGTCATTCCGAGATATTGAGAAAAACTGGCAAATTATTTGTCCGTTGCAAACGTGGCAACTATTGAATCGTTTGTTCGCGGGATATCACGAGTAAATACGAGGTACGGGAGTAGGACAAGGACGCTTCCTTGGGGTACTCCTGCCAATATTTCTTTGAAATCCGAATATTCGTTTCCAAGTTTCACACGTAAGAGTCAATGCTCAGGATACGGCACGAGGATTTTATATATTTTTTTCAGGCAGAACTTGTCTTAGCTTGCATTGAAGGCATCTATGCCAAACTTTGTCAAAAGCTTGCGACACGTCAAGAAATACGGCTGAGCACATTTTCTTTTGAAAACATTCTCAATTACATCAGTAATTCGATGAACTTGGTCCACAGTCGAATGTTTACTTCTAAACCCAAATTGATGGTCAGGTAAAAGGCGTTTGTGATCAATAATGGGGTGTATTTCAAAAACTTTTGAAATAATTGGAAGAAGTGAAATAAGTCTGTAAGATCTTATTTCATTCGGTGATTTTTCTAGTTTGAGAACCATAATTACTTCTGCGACTTTCCACTGTCTTGGTATGTATTCTAATCTAATTGCTCCATTTACAATGTAGAGCAGTTTATTTAATGCTTTTACGGGCAACATTTTAAGAAGTTCTCCTGTAATTAGGTCATAACCTTGAGCTTTTTCAGGCTTAAATTTCTGTGTTTCCCGTTTAAGCCCGGCAATACTTGCACATATAGTTTTCAAAGTCAATTTTCTCAAACTTGCATCATGGTGGGTAGAAGATATCTTCAGAAAGCATTGTCTGCTTTTGACTTGTATAGAGCAAACTTACATTGTTTCGACTTCTAATTTCAAATCAATCGAATGTTCGATACACTCTTTTATATATAGTGATGCTCCATCTCTAGCCTTAATGGCTGGATGTAGAGCATGATAATCAAAATAATCATTAATCTTTAAGTGAGAATTACTCTTTGCATGAGTTTCTGATATTAAACAGACGTAAGGATTTTAAGAAATATTTTCATGTTGAATCTAACTTCAACGTCTGTTGCGAATATTATTTTCAAGCTTTACTGGCCTGTCGAAAATAAGTTTATTCGTTTCGCTGTTTTCCTCAATTTTTGAAAGAATAATGGAAAAAACGTTGGAAACGGGGTCTGGTGAAATATTTTTATCGGGTATTGTAACTTGGACATATGTTTGTACATTAGGTTTTGGATGTACAAGAGATAAGATATATACAAGAGACTGAGAAAAGTTTAGGCGAGATTTTAGGCTTTTTCTTAGTTAACTTTAATTCCAGTGAAATTTTATTAGTAAATTTCATCAGTCTTTTTTGCAACTCTTTAGCTTTTTCGCAGCCGCTGTAATTTGCGGTATGATCGCCTTTACAATTAATGCAGATAGCAGGAGTTTTCTTATCTGACCTGCAATCTACTGTCAGATAATTTCCGGCACATTTTACACACGGCGGCTCTTCCTGACAATAGGTTTGCGTATGATTATAACCTTGGCAGCGCTTGCACTGTGGAAGTAATTTTGAATCCTTACGTTTGGGTTCGATTTTAACAACAATATTAAGTATTGTTTGTATATCGTACATTTCTTCAGACTTTCTGTTTTATCGAAAGTGAGTATAAATAAAGGCAAAGTGCATTTTATTAAATTTTCTTCACCCTCTTTTTGCTGTTTGTTTCGCTTGACGATGTTAATGGCATCTATAACATTCAATTTTCTGTTTTCAGATCTCTAACTATGTCATCCTTAAATCACGATGCATGTAACTATCTGGCTACAACGCGTAAAAGCCTTTCAGATTTATTCTCAAATGAATTCCTTTCAATTTTATCGGTATTTTTTTCCGAGAGAATTTCAATAACTGGCTCTCCCCAGAATTCGTAGAGCCGACCTCCGAAGTGGATGAAACCAGATTGCCACCTGGGGTATTACATCTTTTCGTTTTATTCATTGCATTTTGTTTTGTTTTTAACTCGGTATACGGGAGTGGATTTTAGTCGCCTTTTTTGACAGTCATGCCTTACCTCGGATATATTCTAACCCCTAACCCGAAGGTAGTTATTTTGTGATAATAATAATGTCATTTTCAATATTTAGTTGTCATGAAGCCTTCATTTTAGGGATATGAATTTAAAGAATGGGTTGGGATAGGGTATTAAACGATCCGCACAGCGGATTGTAGCCTTCTCATATGTTCTTATTTTGCAACCAAAATATTCAATAGAAATAATTTATATATCAAAATAACGAGTCAGCTAGTTTTATACATTTGTTATTAAAAGTGAGTGATACTAGAACGGGATTAATAGTGGGCGACTTTATTCCGTCTTACAATATAAATTTTTGATGTACAATATTCATTATTTTAGTAAAATACCTTAACTTGTCATTTTATATTACGCTCACAGAATTAAATTGGAAAATACATCGGATGGAAAAGTTAAGCTTGAAATTGAAAACGCGAGTCCCAGTGACTCCGGTTCCTTTAAACTCGTTGTTACAAATCTAAATGGAGAAATCAAGACACAATGTGCTGTAGCTGTAAAGCGTAAGAAGTGAAAATCCAAACTGATCTCACCAACAAATAACCACCATAACCATCTTTTTTTTAGCTGAACCTATGTGTCCCACCTTTATAAAACCATTTGAAGATATTAAAGTTGTTGAAGGTTCACCCGCATTGCTCGAAGCTCAAGTAATTGGATTTCCATCACCACAGGTGTTGTGGTTCAAGGACGGAACACCAATGCACCCCGGTCAAACTCTTGACTTTGTTAACAAGCCAAATGGGGTTATTGGCTTATGGTACTCTATATCTATTTTGTGTTTTAGTGTTAATATAATAATTTTTGGGTTTCAGTATCGATCCAGTTAGGCCTCAGGATGCAGGTTGCTACAAAATAGTTATTTCGAATAATGAAGGTGAAATTGAAAAGAAAGTCAACGTACAAGTTGTACCAAAGGATGTGAAGCCATCATTCGTAGCTAACTTGCAAGACATTCAAAGTGTTGAAGGATACCCAGTTAAAATGACTGTCAAGGTTGTAGGATTTCCACCTCCGTCTCTTAAGTGGTACCATAATGGAGAAGAAATAGGAGCGAATGACAAACGATTTGCTGTTGTAGAAAATGCTGACCAAAGTATGAGTTTGATTATAGAAAAAGCTTCACCAGAAGATTCCGGATTATTCGAGATTACTGCTGCGAATCCAAATGGTGTTATTTCTTCAAAAGGAAAACTACATGTTATTCCAAAAGCAGATGAATCAACATTCGAACATCCTCCCCAATTCTCATCTTCACTTCGTGACGTTAATGCTGACGAAGGTCAAGAATTGTGTTTTTCAGCTCCATTCATTGGAAATCCAGTTCCAGAAACAATATGGTCTAAAGATGACAATCCTCTATCGCCAAATGAGAGGATACTGATGTCATGTGATGGTAAATTCGTTCAGCTTTCCATTAATCCTGCTTTGCCATCAGATTCTGGAACATATAGCTGTCTGTTAGCAAACCCACTCGGAGAAGACAGTTCACATTGTAATGCTAACGTCCGAAAAGTATTTAAGAAACCCAAGTTCACTCAAAGGCTCATCAATCTTCAACAAGCCGTCGGGAAGGACGCCAAACTTGCAGTTACTGTTTGCGGAGTTCCATATCCAGATTTGTTTTGGTACTATAATGATAAGCCTTTACAGGATAGCGGAAAATACACACTAAAGGTAATAACAAAAGCAAAGATCAAAACATTATATAGGCGTGGATGCATACGGATGTGTAAACAGCGCTCGGATACAAAATTATTTGCATTTATTCGGTCTGGGCACTAATCAATAAATGCTCATTTTCTCACATGTAATTTCTTGATAATGTGTATAATTCTTGGCCAATCCCAATTTTTGGGGCCGTTTTTATACCCTATCTAATCGGGGTGTATTAGTTTTGATACATAGTTTCTAAAATAGAGAAATAATTTAGCTAGATAGACCTTTCAGTATATGGATCGACTCTGAATCGCTAGCTGAGTTGATTTGACCATGTCTGTCCGTTCGTGCGTTACCAGTTTTTCGGCATTAAGTTTTGTATTAGGATGATGACATTCAGTTGCTTCCAGCTGAAATTTTTTTTTATATTATTTTTAACACAGATGTTGGACAAACCCATATCTTTACTTTTTACCACCTAATTGGTGGTTCAGCGTTATTTTAGTCAGTTTATGACTCTAATTGTTTTCCACAGCGAATAATTCGATTACTTTCTATCGGTAAGGCTTTGCTAAATTAAGTTTCCACTGCATGGTTTCGAAAAAGTTTAATTGAAGTTGACAGCAAGTTACTCAACCAATTAAGTTATGTTTCATCTTGTGGAGCACGTGTTCGATGCTAACTTTTACGAGCTCTTTTTTTGTCTAATCAAATCTACTAATTGGTATAAGAACAGCCCATTATTTTCCTTTGTTGAGAAGTGTTATTCCATGCTGCTTCAACGGGACCTAGGCGATAAACTTAATTCTCAATATCGTTTTTGATGTCTTACCAGTTGGGTTTCTTGTTTGTTGGTCTGGGTGGTTTGTTATTTCTAATGAGTGACTCGGTCATTGTAAGAATGACCGGAAAATAATCTGAGAAAATATCAAAGTATTCTTCAACTTTGATTGGATTGGATTGCAGACCTTTACAATAAACGAAAATAAATTACATCCGGTTTGATAGTAACATTAGTTGTTACTGGCCAACTTATGTTACTAACATATTGGATGTCCGTTTTCCTGTTGAATAATATTCGGTATTGTACCTTCTAAAGCATCCTTTCTTTCTGAATGTATGTTTCGAATTAAAGTCCCTTCCGATTACAAAATGTCGTCGAAGAGAATTTCGATTTAAAATCAATAGAATGTTCGATGTAATCTTTTATATATAGTAATGCTTAACCTCTAGTCTTAGAAGGAAGTAGAGCATGATAGCCAAGGCAACCATTTAGTTTGTATAAACATTTCAAGTTCTACAAGTTTCTGCCAAATGCCATTGGCATTCCGCATGAGAATTATAAGCCACTTTTCATGTGGAGTTCGTCTTAGAATACTTTTTTCAAGTAATCCTGTCGAAAATAAATATATACGTTTTGCTTTGTTCCTCATAATCGAAAATGAAATGATCGCATTTCTGATGGCCGCGGTATTTGTGTAAATTTTGGTTTTTCGATGATAACCTGCTTTACATTTGAGATAGGCTTAGGCGGAATTTCAGGCTTTTGCTAACTTAAATTTAATTTCTCCGAGATATTACTTAAAATTTCCTTCGTTCTTATACCCTATCCCAAAGGGGTATACTATTTTGGATACATAGTTTGAAACATAGAGAAATAATTTATCTAAATATAGCTTAAAGTATATTGATCGACTCTGAATCGATAGCTGAGTCAATTTGGCCATGTCTGTCCCTCCGACCGTCTGTCCTTACGTCACCAGTTTTTGGAGCCTTGCATTTTGAGGTAGAAGGATGAAATTCGGTGCACGTGTATGTTTTTGCTCCCAGCTGAAAAGGTGTAAACATTTTAAAAATCCGCACACTGCCATGCCCTCTTTTCGGAAAAACGTGAAAATTTGGCAAAAGTGTCCCAACATTTTGCTGATATTAATGTTAAAGATATTAAAGATGATATAAATGTTAAAGATCCGCACAGCGGATTGTAGCCTTCTCATATATTTTTTTATCCCGCTATAGTTTGTGCTTGCTTTTACTTTAAAATTCTTTTTTTATTTCCTTAAAATATTAACTTAATACTAGACAAAAATGCTTAAATCTAACTTATCAATAACATATTTACTTAAACTAAATTATGGCCCTTAGCGGGCGCTGTAAGCTTACATCTAACAGTTTTTATTTTGCCTTTCGGCTCCAAGTTTCTTTTTTTTTTTATTTTAAAATAAATTTATATTTCAAAGAAAAATTTAAAAAACTTTGATTAGCGACAATTTTATATAAAAAAAACTTAATCTACTTAAGACTACTTAATACTACTTAAATACTTAATACTACTTAACTACTTAAGACTACTTAAATACTTAAGATTACTTAACTACTTAAACTTAATTATAATCTGGGTGGCGAGCCCTCGCTGCATATGCCCCGAGGGGTCGCCATCCTGATCGAGTCTTTTGGTCCACAGGCAGCATGCAACCACCCATATTGTACGCCAATATGGAGCACAATCCCCGCCACAGACCTAGTACTAGAATAATTTTTTGAAGAACTAATTATTGGACTAAAAGTCCGCAAAGTCTAGAGGAAGTGCTGAATCACTTCCCTAGTGTAGCCACTAGAATTCGATGCGCTGCCTTTCGGCCTCGGTCCTATCGCGATCCGATACCGCCGTGCTAAAGCGGAGGAGCTCCGGAGCATTGTCAACGTACCCGTCGCGGATTATCCGTTTGTCACGCGCGTCACGGTAGCGGTGGTATAAAACCGGGATACCGTTCCTGTCTTGTACCAACCCTAACGAATCGATATAAACAAATGCCTCTGGTGGAATAAAGCCAGACATGAGCGCACTCTCTGCTATAGTTTGTACGTTAATTGCCTTTACAGGTTGTGTAAACAGTATCACACACACGTAAACTCTACAGTTAAATGCTACTTTTCGATCATGTTTACTAATTAAGTATTTTTGAAGTAAAATACAAAATAAATCTTGGTTGGGCCCGATTTTGTTTTGAGTAGTTTAGATTCACCGCTTCTCTCTTACTCGTACAATTCCTATATGTGTGATGCAATTGCAAAGACACATCCAGTATGCTCAGGTAAATTAAAAGAAATGCGAAGAACTTAAGAATAAATACAGAGAACTGTACTGGTTACTCGGAAAATATTCGAAGCTTAACCTTGATAACAAGCTGGTATTATACAAGCAAGCTAAAACTGGTCTGGACTATGGGGTTGTACCAGAAAAATGAATCTAAACATTATACAAACTTTTGAAAACAAAAATTTAATATCAGTCCTCAATGCGCCGTGGTATATAAGGAATGAAGATCTAGGCAGAGGTCTGGGTATTCCCGAGGTTAAGGATGTAACGAAAAATTTTGCACGTAAACATAAAAAAAATATTTATTGGGACACGTTAACACAACGGTCCTCAAAATTCTCGACGAAACAAATTTATTGCGGCGTCTTCAAAGAACTAAGCTCTTAGATTTGGCCCGAAAAAGCAGGAAAGGAAAGTTACCTGCCAAACATTCATTACTCGTGTTAAAAAAATTGCTAGATAAATCGCATACTTAGTTGCAACACAAATACAAAAAAGGTGGTGGTTCTAGTGGGTTAAAGTCGCACACTACTTTGGGCACGTGCTCATCGTGTCTATAAAAATTTGCATCAGCCCACGAAAAAAAAACAACATGAATGGTTGTGAGAAAGCTCGACCCTGGGTATTTAGATATATTAAGATATTCCGAATATCTATTTCCATATTTGCCAAGCCCAATTCTTGAGGATGTTTTTGCTAGACAACTGTTTTGGGTACTAAAACACTAGCTTGAAATAAATTAGTGGCGTTTGGACGATTGGATCGTACGCAACTTTCTCTTTAAAGCGAGTTGGGCGACAGATCAAAAACCAAGCATGAGAGAATTTGACGAGTTTCATAATTTGGCCAAAATTAACAATAATATTTATTTTGTTTATTGAATCCAAAAAATATATAAATAATGTCGAAACGTGACTATACGGACGTTTGTTTCGGAATTTGAAGGAAACGGTGAACAATAATGATATTCCGTTATTGTCCAAAACTGAAAATTCCGTTTGGGGATAGTTGGGCAAAAACTAATTATGTGGATTTATTGCAAACAGTAATAGAAATATAAATGAGTTTTTTATTTTGTTGGAACTAAAGTTCTAATACTATATATATAGTTTAGTGAAAACCGTTACAGCCGTTTTTGAGAAAATTGAGATCATGTATGAATTTGATATGACATATAACATAAATATAAAGGCTAAAAGTAAAAAAAAATTGAATAGAACTATGACCAAAAATAACAAGGATACGAAGTTTGAGGAAAATCAGTCAAGGACAGACGGACGGAAGTTCAAAAAACATTTTTTAGAATCAATCAAAATCTCGAGTCCGAAAATTTTTACGAAAACAATACCTTTCTCCTTCTACTCGAAAATTCATTCAAATTTTAATAATCGAAAAAAGTAATAATAAAATTTTTGTAATAGAACGATTAAGATTTAGGAGATATAACAGTTCTTTTCACCAAGTGCTAAGAATTTGTACTTATGTTAAGGAATATCGTACAGTTAGAAGATCGACTGGTATGTTGTTACTTGACATCATCCGTCTGTCTTTATGTCGGATTTTGAGCCTTAAATGTTGAGCTAAGATAATAAAAATTTAGTATATTGGATCCTTGTCCGAGGCTACTGAACAGGTAGGTGTAAACATTTTTGAAATCCGCCAACTGCTATGCCCACTTTACAGAAAATTATTCTTTTTGACCAAACAGTTGGTAATTTAAAAAAATTGTTTGTACAACATATATAGTCAATCCAAATATCTGTATTTCTTCCATATAAGGTTTTTTTCACGTCCACTATTTGGAACGATTTCAGTAAAAAAAACCTTTTTTTCTGTAATATTTTAAAATATTCGAAAAAACCTTTGATGCAAAATCATTGGTTATGATAACATAATATATCATTTAAGCCCACTTCAAGTTTTTGGATGCGTTTTCCAGTTGTATACTAAACCCCATACTATACGCTACAAAATCTCTGTCAATATTTCATTGCAATAAAGCCCATATGTTGGGGATATTAATTTTAAGGATGCGATTGGGTAGGGTATTAAATGCTCCGCACAACGGATTGTACCCTTCTTATATGTTTATACCCCATTCCATAGGGGTATATTGATGTTCTCATTAGGGTTGTAACATAGAGAAATAATTTCGCTAGATATAATTCAAAGTACATGGATCGACTCAGAATCGCTAGCTGAGTCGAACTTGCCATGTCTGTCCGTCCGTCTGTATGTCACCATTTTTGAGCCTTGAATTTTGAACAAGATTAATGAAATGTTCTATACGACCTCTCTATCCAATGAAGCAGAACAGGTGTTAACATTTTTAAAATGCGCCTACTGCCACTCCCCCTTTTCAAAAAAACTTTTTTTCGGCAAAACGATAGGAAATTTGACGGGCTCAGTGGCGCGATGGCTAGTGCGCTGAACTGCTGGGTCTGGGTTCGATTCCCAGCCGTGGCAACACCTAAATGATTTTTCAATGGCCATCCTCTCGTGATGATCTGACAAATCATCCGAGTAGTATCAATTGTCATGATTAGCTTATCTAAACTTAGCCGTTCGGATTCGGCATAAAAAAGGAGGTCCCACCATCGAGATAGGAAATTTCACCCATATTTGGCATTTTGCAACGCCCTATTTTTAAGGGCGATTTTATTAAAAGTTCGTTTTTGTCCGAATTTGAAAAAAAAACTTTTGATACATATATTTTCGTAATGGCAATATATATATATATATATATATATATATATATATATATATATATTGCACTTGAATCATTTGCATCCACGCCCAATTTTTAGATGTGTTTTCCTACAAAAAACATTTACATACCCCACGGCATTAGCATTAGAATAACGTTGATTTTTTGTCGAACCACAAAAGATTTCGATAAACTGTCTGAACAATATGTTGCGTATTTCCATTTTCTATATTCCATTCCAATGAAATCACAATTTGGTGATAAACATTTTTAGGGTGGCATGGGATAGTGTATAAAACGGTCAACAGTCTCTTATGTTTTTTTATTTATATATTTTATTTTTATTTTATTAATTAGAATTTTTTTTAGAATGACGGTGATCACCACATACTGCACGTAATAGACTTAAATAATGACGATTGTGGTTCATTTAAATGCATTGCTAAGAACAGGGAGGGTGAGGATATTACAACCTGTAGATTGGAGGTTGTTCCTGAAATGTAAGCAGATATATGTTGATCTATTTTCTTTATTAACTCATACATTATACACAAATAGGACTAAGCATTCTAAATCGGAAGCACCAACATTTTTAAAGAAAATTGGCGACACTGAAGTTTTGCATGGTATGACCGCAAAATTCACAGCCTGTGCAACCGGATTTCCAGAACCCGAAGCAGAATGGTTTAAAAATGGCCAAAAATTATTTCCTACTGAAAAGATTTTTATTGAGTACGAGCCAAATGGGATAATTCGGCTTCAAATTAAAGATGTCGATGACACAGATGTAGGTCGTTATTCGTGTAGAGTATTCAACCCATTGGGTGATGATGTATGTGATGGAGAACTTTTCTATGACGGTAATTATTTAAATATATTAAAAATCTAATTATAATGATTTCATCGATCTTCGTGAGATGTAAATGGCTCTTATCTTTATTTTTACAATAGGGGGTGGTATAAGATATTGAATGTTTATTAGATTAAATCAGAATAATTATCTTTACAGTGAATGCAAGATGCAGAATAATTATGTTTATTATTACAATTGTGTGTACTTACTTACTAACTTACTTAAGGTGCTCGGGAGTTTTGCACTCCTCTCAAGAATCAAATTGAAGAAGTCAGTCGGAAGTTACAATTGTGTGTGTTATAGAATAGAATGTGCATATTGAGAATCAGAATGACTGTGTGCAAAGTATATTATGAGACAAGAAATGCATTTATGTGTTCAATATGACCTGTACGTGTACATAACTCCTCAATTCTTAAAAATTGCTGCGTCCCCGAAAAAGATAGATTTCATGTTCTTATAGTTTAAATTTGTTTAATCTTTATATTTTATTTAATTTTTATGTCGATTCTATTAATTTAAAGGGTTGTTTGAAATTCTTGCATTTCGCAACCTGTCTAATATAACATACCGACTGGCTCGGTAGGTAGGTAGGTTGGTAGAAGTTTCGGTTTGGCGTGTCTATTTGTTACCACAACTCGTGTGACAATTATTATGATTGTTATTGTGCATGTGTATCTAGCCGTCGCTATTGCCGTTATTCTTGCGATATCTGGGCGGGATCAATTATGTAGATCGTTTTGTTCTGTTTTTGTCGTAAGGGTCATATCGTCTTCGTCTTGCCTGGGACAATGTCACTGTGCTCTGGAACACAGAGAAGTGGGACCCTGAAGCGTTTGCCAAGGTGGGCAAGTACCTTCCGGCATTCCTGTGCCAATTTGGAGGATATAGTAGCCAAGTTTTGCTATCTACGAGAATGGCAGTATTTTGCTTGTCCGTAGGGTCACGCCCCAGTAGCGTACAAGCATCTCGTATAGCCATAGTTCCGTCTGGAATACACTGGCAAAGTCCGGTAGGCGAAAGGGTACTGATATTTCCAGTGATTCATAGTAGACTCCGGACTCCATACCACAATTCATCTTAGATCCGTCGATGTAGACGAACGTATCGAAATCTCTTACTACTTTGATACCCTTCCACTGAGCTCTGGTAGGAAATTATACATACCAACGGCCTCAGTGGCGCGATGGTTAGTGCGATGAACTGCTGCGGCTGCCTGTGGGTGACCAGTTTTTGGGCCCTACATTTTGAGCTAATATAATAAAATTTGTTATATGTGATCGTTATAATCGAACAAGTGTACAAATTTTACACTTTCCAATTTAAAGAAATTCA
This sequence comes from Rhingia rostrata, assembly GCA_949824845.1. Taxonomy (NCBI): domain Eukaryota; kingdom Metazoa; phylum Arthropoda; class Insecta; order Diptera; family Syrphidae; genus Rhingia; species Rhingia rostrata. The sequence goes on from OX463758.1 coordinate 36,739,547, forward strand.
TTCTTTTTGGTCAAACGGTTAGGAATTTTGAAAAACTTGCTGAACGTCGTCCATATAAACATCTGTATATCATCCATATAAACATTTTTGCAACGCCCATGTTTGAGGGGCGTTCTCCGTAAACATGTATGAAGTTAATGTGGACATTTCAAAAAAATTTGTATACCCTGTCCCATAGGGGTGTATTAGTTTTGACATTGATTGACTCATAATCGATAGCTGAGGCGATATAGCCATGTCTGTCCGTCAGTCTGTCCGCCCGTCCGTTCGTACGTCACCAATTTTTGGGCCTTAAATTTTGAGCTAGAAAGATGAAATTTGGTACACTTATTCGTTGTTGCTCCCAGCAGAACAAGTGTACAAATTCTTCTGATTTGGTGTACATAGTGTGTCCATACAAATTTTTTGCCAAATCGAAGGGCTAAATTCTTTGAAGACCCAGCAATAAAGTTGTTTCGTCAAGAATTTGGAGGACCGTTGTGTCCCAATAATTATTTTTTTTGTTTGCGTGCAAAATTTTCCGTTTCATCTTTAACCGCGGGAATACCAAGATCTCCGCGTAGATCTTCATTCCTTATACACCACGGCGCATTGACGAATGATCTCAAAATTTTGTTTTCAAAAGTTTTTAGAATGCTTAGATTTGTTTCACTGGTAGAACCCCATAGTTGTATACCATACGTACAGACCGGCTTTATCACATGCTTGTATAATAGCAGCTTGCTATCAAGGTTGAGCTTCGAATATTTTCCGAGTAATCATTATCACTGTTCTGCGCATTTCTTTTTACATGCGACTTCCAAAAGGGACTCGAACCGTAATACTTGCAAATTGTTTTTTCCGTTTATACGCAAAATCTACATTAATCGATATGCTATCGTTAAGTGCAATGCGCCAGGAATTGGCTATTTACTAACCACGTTAAGAGCGTTAAATAATTTCATATTTGTTTCATCTATTGTTGTGCCAACAGCTAGTATAGCTGTATCGTCAGCAAGCGTGGCAGCTATTGTATCGTTTGTTTGTTGGATATCACGTGGAAATAGCATCCAAAGATGCTTCCTTGGGGTACTCCTGCCAATATTTCTTTGAAATCTGAATATTCGTTTCCAAGTTTCACACGGAAGAGTCTATGCTCAAGTTACGTCAAGAAAAAGGGCAGAGCAAATTTTCTTTTCTTGAAAGCTTTCTCAATTACATCAGTAGTTCTATGAATTTGGTCGAATGTTTACTTCTAAACCCAAATTACTGGTCAGGTAAAAGGCGTTTCTGATCAATAATGGGATGTAAGCGACCGAGTAATATCCTTTAAAAACATTTGACACGATTGGAAGATGTGGAATAAGTCTGTAAGATTTTCTTTCACTCGGTGATTTTGCATAATAACTTCCACAACTTTCCACTGTCCTGGTATGTATTATAATCTAAATGCTGCATTTACCATGTAGAGGAGTTTATAAAATGCTTTTCGGGGCAACATTTTAAGAAGTTTTCCTGTAATAAGGTTATAACAAGGAGCGTTCTTAGGCGTTAATTTCTGTATTTACCGTTTAAGCTCGACAGTAATTGCAAACCTTATTATATTGCTATTTGTTGTAGTCTCGAAAACATTAACGTTTTCATGGGCCATCAAGTTGCTTAAATGTTTCCTACAGATGTGAAGCAAAAACGTCAGCTTTTTCCTTTTTGCCCAATCATCTTGAGTTACCCCAATTGGTGCTACAACGTCTTTTGGCCGTTTTATGACTCTTTTACGAGCTTTTCTTTTTTCTTGATATTACTATAGCATTGTTGAGGAGTATAATTCCATGTTGCTTTTTGAACGTTATCGACAAAGGAATCAACCACGACTTCCAGTTCTAATGGGGATCTTAGCGATACACCCAGTCGAATATTACTTTCAATATCGCTTTTGAAGCCTTCCTAGTTGGTTTTTCGTTTTTCGTCTGGGTGTGTTTTCATTTCTAATGATTGACTCGCACGTTGTTAGAATGATCGATAGAAAGATCAAAGCATTCTTCAAATTTGATTCGATTGGACGGCAGACCTTTAACGATTAAATCCTTTTTTTTGTAACTTCAATTGGCCACTAAGTTGTTTTATTCGTAGAATAAAATTCGGTGTTGTGTTTTGTACCAACATCGTAAAGCATCCTACCTTTCTGTGAAATGCATCTAGGTCCCTAGAATGTATGTTTTGCATTAAGGTCTCCTCCGATGAGAAAACGCTGTTCAAGAGAATTAACCAAGTTTCAAAAGTATAACTTTCTTAACATTGTGCTGGGCAGTAAATAGAATATATCTTCAGAAAAGAAACAAATCAAGTTCTCCAGGCCTTAGACTTTAGGCTTTTGCTTGGTTAAATTTAATTTCTGTGAAATTTTATAGGTAACTTTCGTTCGTCTTTTTTGCAATTCTTTAGCTGACCTGCAGTCTCTTACTATGTCATCTTTTAAGCAGGACGCATGTAATCCTCTGGCTACAACGCGTTTTCTGTTTTATCTGTATTTGGTTTGCGAGATAATAGACTTTCTTGATTTTTTAAGCAGACTTCCATGTATTTTTTTTAAGTGAAATTACTTTGTAGCCTTATATCTGTTGTAAAATCTAGGCACTTCAAAAAATGTATATTTTTAGCATCTTCTGATCCACGTCCTCATGCATCAATTGGAGATCAGTATGTCGGCTTTGATAAACACAAGAAATCAGGAGTACCAGCACCTCTAACAGACAAACCATACATATCAAAGATGACCGAGAGGCGCCTCAATCTTGCATGGAGACCTTCGTTACCCCTAACGCCGAGATATCCTGTTACATATCAAGTAAGTTATTTTACCCTTTCCCATAGATGTATATTAGTTTTAATGCATAAATTGTAACATTCAGAAATCATGTAGCTAGATATACCTCAAAGTGTATGGATCGACTCAGAATCGCTAGCTGAGTCGATCAAGCCATATCTGTTTGTCCGTCCGTCCGTCCATTTGTCTGTAGATAACCGGTTTTTAGGCTTTAAATTTTGAGCTAGGATAGTGAAATTTTGTACATGTGATCCTTGAAAATTTGTTCACTTGTTCGAATAGCACGAACAAGCACACAATTTCTCAAAATCCGCCTACTGCCAAGCCCACTTTTTAAAACACGTTATTTTTGGCCAAACGGTAGGGTAGGCTTTTGCCATGCCCACTTTTTGAGGGCGTTGTCAGTAAAAAACGTTATTCAGTAAAATTTTAAAATATTTGAAATATGTATTTCTTTGCCATAAAGCCCACATTTTAGGGGTATTAATTTTAAGGGTGGGATGTTATAGGGTATATTTTGTTTACTTTTAACTTTGTTTTGTGAAAAGATATTGTTTTCGTAAAAATTTTCGAGCTCGAGATTTTGATTGATCCTAATATTGCGATGAGCGGAACGCAAAAAATTGGTTTTTGGAATTCCGTCCGTCTCTCGTCACGTCTCTCCAGCCTAAACGGCTTCACCGATTTTCTTCAAACTTCGTGTCCAGCGTTTTTTTTTTGGTCACAATTCTTCTTGGTCACTCAAAAACGGCTGTAACGATTTTGATTAAACTTCTTATATGCTATAAAGATGTTAGTTCCAATAAGACTGCATACAGAGTTTTTTTTTTCGAGAAAATCCATATAATGGATTTTTGTACTTAAGCCGTATAAAGAAAATTGTCAATTTCTCGCCAACTATTTTGCCAAATTGAATAAAATTTAATTTGTATACCACGATTACTGGTTTTATGAACTCCACATAATTGCTTTTGGCCCAATTATCCAAAAAAAACAGAATTTTCAGTTTTAGCCAATAACGGAAAATCATTATTATTCGCATGCACACTGATTACTTTCAATTACGGAAGGAACTTTAGTATAATCACATTTCGAATTTATTTATATCATATTTAGCATCATTAATAAAAAGAAATTATTGTATATTTTGGCCAAATTGTTAAAAACGACCAATTAACTCGCTGTGGAAGTGAAAGTTGCGTACGACCCAGTCGTGTACCCACCACTCGTTTTTTTTTTGTTTCATATTTTTAAGCCTTCTCATATGTTTAAAATTATTATATCTCACGATTTTATATTCTCATGCATATAGGTTGAAGTTATGAATCTGCCTGATGGAGATTGGCGCACTTTAAGAACTGGAATTCGTGGATGTGCTCTTGATATTAAGGATCTGGATCCACAACTAGACTACAGACTAAGAGTTCGAGTTGAAAATCAGTTTGGTGTTAGTGATCCAAGTCCATATATACAAACCAACAGGTAGTTCTCTTTTTTCTTAACGTTAAACATATATAATTAACATTTAAATATCTTTCAGGAAAAAGCTTATTCCAGAAGCTCCGAAAATCTATCCATATCTTCCACCAGGTATTGATTTTAGGCCTGATATTTCACCATATTTCCCCAAGGACTTTGATATCGAAAGGCCAGCACATGATAAACTCGCCCATGCTCCGCAGTAAGTATGAGAACAATAACTATATTCATTCATAATAAGAGGGATAAGTATTTACCAGACAGAAAAGTTGATTATTGATTTTAGAGTAAAGCGTGACCATTTCGCCTTTAAAAACATATATGAGAAGGCAACATCCTATCCCATCCCATCGTTAAATATATATCCTTCTAAATTCAGGCTTTATGGGAAAGAATTTTAGAAAATGGCATTGTTACAACATATTATTCAGACAATTTATTAAAATCTTTTATTGTTCGACTAAAAAGCAACGGTTTTCTATTGCATCAGCTACGGGGTATGATTTACAAATATTTTTAATATGAAACCGCCAATATAAAGTGGACGTGGGTTAAAATAAATAATAAATAAGCGTGGCACAAAAGCTTATATGGACGAAATAAATAAAGATTGCCTAAATATCGTCTTCAGGCATAGCTAAATCTACTCAGCAAGCGATTTTGAGCAGACCCATATACTTTAAGATAAATTATCTAAATTGTCTAACCCACGTCTACAAAAACTATTTGTATGCTCTACTCCATAGCATATTCAGTAGAAAAAAGTTGTTTATGCACTATCCCATAGGGGTATATTAGTTTTGACATTAAGTTTGTAACATAGTGAAATAATTTTGCTAGATATACTTGAAAGCATATGGAACCACTCAGAATGGCTAGTTGAGTCGATTAAGTCATGTCTGTCTGTCCGTCCGTTTGTGTGTTACCGATTTTTGGTATACATGCGTTTTGGAGGCGTTTTCTTACAAAAATCATTTGTGTACCCTACGCCATATCATATGCAGCAGAAAAAAGTTGTTTTATGTTGAACCTTATAAGATTTTGATAAACTGTCTGAGCAATATGTGGTGACAATGTCATTTTCAATATTTATGTTAAGGATGGGATGGTATAGGGCATTAAACGATCCGCACAGCGAATTTTCGCCTTCTCATATGTTTTTGTGGCATATCCCATAGGGGTATATTAGTTTTGACATCAAGTTTCTAGCAGAGAGAAATAATTTCTCTAGTTATTTTTCAAAGTACTTGGAACAACTCAGAATCGCTGGCTGAGTCGATCCGTCCGTCCGTCCGTCCGTCCGTCATATCGTCTGTGTGTCGCCGATTATTGGGCCTTAAAATTTAAGCTAGAGTTTTGAACTTTAGTACATAGACTCTCTATCCCACGAAGCAGAACAAGTATAAACATTTTTAAAATCCGCCCACTGCCACACAACATTTTAAGAAAAACGTTCTTTTTGGAAAAACGGTAGGGAATTTTAGTAATATTTAGACAAACACTTTTTGGGTTGTTTTAGGTAAAAAACATTTTCATACCCTATCCCCTAGGGGTATATTAGTTTTGATACAAAGTTTGTAACAAAGATAAATAATTTAGTTAGATATAGCTTAAAGTATATGGATCGACTTAGAATTTTTGAGCTAGGATAATGAAATTTGATACATGTGTCGTTGCACGTGCTGTTCGAACATGTGGAATAATTACACTGCCACGCCAATTTCTTTGTGTAGTCAAATATTCTGTTTGTCTATTCTGTTTATGTTGGTCCCGTTGTATATGACCGGGTTGGAATAATATCTGTGCAGTCAGATACTGGTGTTCCAAGACTGCTTCTTAAACACTTCCTCTCAAACACCCGTATCTTTTCAATTTGAGATGAACGTGAAACCACCGGGCACCCATAGGTAATCATCGACCTTATGAGGGCATTGTAACAAACCACCTTCATTCTTTTTTTAAGACGAATGCTATAAAACAATCGTCTTGTCAGGGCCAATGCTGCTCTACTTCTCACCAGAGCAGCATCTACACGTCTTCCGAAATAGGGATACCAATCTAAGCAGATGCCAAGATACTTAACTACATTTTTATTCGCCAGTGGTGCAATGATCACCAGCTTGCGCCAGTTCCTTCTCGTATCCTTAAAGGCCATAGACAATTTCAACTTCCAGTCATCGCAATATCTCTGGACCTTGTCGAAGTTCCAATGCAAAAGAGTTCAAATGACTTCGATAGTAGGGGCTGTTCTGTACGCGATAAGATCATCCGCATACGCTATTGCCTGAGCAAGACTTCCTATCATATCACTGGTGTAAATGCTTAAGAGAATCGGCGAGTTTACCGCTCCCGATCGCAGACCATTTTTAATGAAAAATTCTGTGGTAGAAGTTACATTACCACTTTTTATAATAAACCTTCTACCAGTCAACATGTCATTAAGCATATTTAGTAGTGGTTTACTTATGCCGAGTCTTGTCATCTCTAGATAGAGGCTCTCAAACCATACGGTGTAAAAATTCTCTAAATCAACCTGACATGCACCTCCGCACTATTTGTTGGCTTTGTTCGATTGTATGTCCTGCCTTCAAACCAAACTGGTGCTCTTGTATAATATTACTGTCCTCAGACCAATTGAACAGGGCCTGATTGAGAATCGATTCGAATACTTTGCTTATACTCGGAAGAAGACTTATCGACCGGAAATTTTCCGGACTGAAATTGTCCTTTCCCTTTTTCGGGAGAAACCCGCTATCCAATTGGCTGTATTATGGAACATGAAAGTACAGTCAGTACAAGGAATAACTTAAATCGTGTTTACTCATTCTTTTCACTTTTTTCCCGATTTTTTCACTTTTTGATCTTTGCATGCTCTGCTTCGGATTAACTTCTTGTGAAGACTCACCGAAACATCTTAACGTATGTTACATCTCCGGAAGATTTAAAACAACCTTACAGAGCTAATAACCTTGGTTATGCTTGTGAATTTTCCTGCATAGAATCTTAATCAGGCTTCTACCTAAAAAATCGACTGCAAAAATGCTCAACGCGGCAAGTACTATATAAGGCCTACAGATGTTATTGCTTGTGGAAATTAAATTTTATTGCCTAATAAAGGAATAATTGTTAGTTAAGTAGTGTACAAATTTTTGAAATCTGCCGTGGCAGAGCGTTTTTTTTTTTTTGGCAAAATAGAAAAAGAATTTTAAAAAAGTTTGTGAACAACATATTTAGATAATAATAATATCTATATTTCATCCATACATTTTGCCACGCCCACTTTTTAAGGGCGTTTTCAGTAAAAAAGACGTTTTGTCGGTCCAATTTTAAAATATTCGATGCGAAATCGTTGGTCTTGATAGTATCAATATTTTGTCTACATAATTATGTATTAACTTAACCCACGCCCACTTTTTGTAGGCGTTTTTCTAAAAAGAAGAAGCCATTTGTATGCACTACGCCATACCATATGCAGGAGAAAAACGTGTTTTTTTGTGGAACCACACAAGATTTTGATAAACTGAATAAATTTTGATAACCGAATAATCTGTTCTGAAAAAGTTTAATCTTCTATATTTCATCGCCATAAAGCCCACATTTTAGAAATAATAATTTTAAGTAGGGGATGTGAAAGGGTATTAAACGATCTGCGCAGAGAATTGTAACTTCTTGATATGAGTTTTTAAATTTTTTTAAAACTGTACCGAAAACTTTTTTTTTAAATAAGACCACAAAAGGTAGGCGTGTCAGAACCTTCCACCTTTTTTTTAAAATTTCTATCTGTTTTGCTCAAAGAAAAACACATTTGAAGTGGGTGTTACAGTGGCGGTGGTGGTATTTATTTCATCGGAAAGACAGTAAATGCACTAAATTTAATGATTCTATGTCGAAATTTAAGGCTCAAACATCGCTGACACACATTCGGACGGACAGACAGACAAGGCCATTTCTTTGTAATTCAAATTTAATGTCAAAATGTATATGCTTTTATAGAATGGGTATTAGAAGTAGATAATATGTGTCAAAACTATAGATCATTGTATGAAAAAATTCACATTTAAAAAATGATCACTTTTATAATTTAATATTGCTTAGTAAAAGCTATATTGAATCTTATTTTCTTTCTCCTTAATATTTTCTTATAAGTGTGTTATATTCATGTAAGTGAACTTTATTGAACCATTTTTATATAGTTTTGCATTTTTTTTACTTTTAGGTTTCTACGCAGAGAAGCTGATGTTTCGTATGGAGTTAAGGGGCACGATGTTAATCTGATGTGGTTTGTGTATGGATATCCTAAGCCACAGATGTCGTACTACTTTAATGACGTTCCAATTGAATCTGGGGGAAGATTCGATTACAGTTACACCCGAAATGGTCAAGCCACGTTATTCATAAACAGGTAGATACATATTAAAAAAAAAAGTTCACTAGTTTTGTTGACTGAAAAACATCAATTGGCGAACCTTATTATTAACAATATAAGGGTTTTTAACCTTATTTGGTTGATTAAAGGTTTCTAGTAAAAATTATGTTTTCATATTATGCTGTTTATATAGAACTTTCGTTGTTATATTTACATACAATTATTTTCACGTACTTATAATTATTACTTGGGTGTCTAAATCCAATTGTTCAAGCTTTTCATTAAGAAATGGAATTACTAATGCCTTATGATCATTTTCTTTTGTAAAAGTAAGCACTGCAATGGCAACGATCAAAAAATGTTTCTTAAAAAAAAATCCACTTCTATGATACGGGAGCATTTTTAATGTTGTGTTATATTGTAGCGTATTTTGATAGATTCAGTACGATCACCCACCAACTAACAACACAACAGCAATCATGCTGAGAGAAATTCTTAACAATATCTAATACAATCTTATTCCCATCTAAATCTCTTCTTCTCTACTTCCGTCTATCTCAGCCTGCGTGGGTTATATTGGTAGGGGATAAGAGGGACTTCAAACTGATAACAAAAAAGCTTTCTAGCCAAAATTAGCGGAAGCCAATTATATCAATAAGAACATGTTTTGTGACGTCAGTTGTTAACATGTTAACATGCAAAGAAATGATTCGACTTCTGAGTAAATTAATTCATATTAATTAATTTTCTATACATTTTGAACTATAATTTCATTTTTATACACATTTTATATTGAGCAAATTTATACTGAAATATTCGAATACAATTACAACAATTACCTTTGTATTTATGTATTCATATTAAAACGAGTGGTGGGTGCACGACTGGGTCATACGCAACTTTCTCTTTCACAGCGAGTTAATTTGACGTTTTATTAATTTGGTAAAAAAAAAATTATATAAATAATGTCGAAATGTGATTATACTAACGTTTATTCCGTAATTGAAAGTTATCGGTGTCCAAGTGAATAATAATGATTTTCCGTTATTGGCCAAAACTGAAAAATCCATTTAGGGATAATTGGGCCAAAACCAATTATTTGGAACTCATGAAAACAGTAATAGTAGTACATAAATTAAATCTTATTCAATTTTGCCCAATAGTTTTTCTCTATATGGCCTATATGCACAAATCCTTTAAATGGATTTTCTCGTTAAAGCCGTTTACGGTAAAATTGAGGTTATTTAAGATTTTTATATGGCAGGTACTGGTAATAACATGGCTAAAAGCAAACAAAGAAAATGGCTAGAATTATGAACAAAAAGAAATCTGGGTGCTAAGTTTGAAGCAAAAAAAGGTCAAGTCGTTCAGGCGGGAGTGACCTGTACGGACCGACGAACCGACACGGACGGAATTCAAAAACCGCTATCAAACTCTTGAGGTCGACAATTTTCATGAAAACAAAATCTTTCTCTTTATAAGAAAAAGTTAAAAATCCAATATGAAGAATATTTAAAATAATATGTATAAATGTAGCTTAGATGAAACTTTTGTGTATCATTTCATAAGACAGATTTTAAATTACCTGTTGTTAACGCTGGTCATGACATGACTGGAGCAGGATACATTGGATGCTGTTTTGTCCAAATTCATGCAAAATTATAACTTTGTAAATTTCACCACACTTACTTACACACTTTTAGTTATTAAATATTGTAGAAAAATTGACTTTTGATTGGTAGGTAATATAGTTTCAATTTCAAGGTCGAAAATAGACAACAAAATGTTTGTAAATTAAATTTAGTACAACTCAATGGGTTTAAGAATGTTTTCATGAATTAACTGTTTTCATGGAATTCGGCTTCTCGATTTTGATGATGTACTGTCAATCTCGTGGTTGTTTGGAAAAGGAACGTGATTTCAACCTTGTGCGGAGCACGGATATTTTGCGAGATCACTTTTTTGTTGTTGTTTTCCGCACTGCACTAGTTACTCGAACTGTGTGCATACAACTTATGCCTGACCAAAGCGACGCAGATTGAGCTTCTGCGGGATCGTGCAGCTTGCATCTGCTTTATTGTAACTCAGCAAGGCTCTGTGCTCTCCCAGCACAATCGTTAGTGTGGTAGATCGTTAGTTTGATAGAGTTGGGGCTTTTTTAAACTGCATGCATTCACTTGCAAGCGTATTTAGAAGCGCACAATAACAACTACTTCACTTACTCCGATCACCAAAATTTTATCTTAAATCAAAAAGAAAATAACTCTAAGAGATCAAATAAATCGATGATTCCATTTGAACCTACCTTAAACAAAAAACGTTTTTTTATATAAACAAATGATGTAACAGGTACAAGAACTTATATAGCTGTTGGTATTTAGAGCTAATTTATTGGTTGATGCACCGATCTCGACTGATTAATATTAAATTAAATTAAATTAAATAATCCAACGAAATCCACATGCAGATCCTGACAAGTTCGCAATGTAGGAATTTTGGGATATGAAATAGGTCTTAAACGCATGTTAGGTATTTTTGATGTCTTACATATATCGCAAGATTAACAAATTGTGCAACATCTGTAACTAATTTTGGCCAATAATACAATCTTCTCAACTTTTCGAAAAATATATTTATACTGGGGTTGGGCGAAAAAAGAGGATAATGAGCACTTCTTTTTAGCGTCATTCTAAAATCCTTCGGAACATAAAGCCGCCCATATATTTGATCTGACTGAGTTGGGTTGCCTCGATATTTTGTACTTTTAAAAAGACGAGTATCCATTACTTTAAAATCTAGAAATGAATAAGGCTTATTCCTAACGAATTTTCGCAGGTCTAAGTACTCATTATCTTGTGACTAAGAAAAGTCTAGATTGTCCCCATTAATGATTTCTTCAAAATCAGATCTATACAAAGCGTCCTCCAAAACATTTTGTTTTCCTGTACGATGGATGATTTCGAAATCAAACGGCTGTAGGTGGAATGACCATCTTGCTAATCGAACCTGCAAATGCTCAGTACCCTCTATATATGGACGAAACTTTCGAACGCTGAGCAAAGCAGCTAAACATACCAATTCAGTAGCGCTGTAGTTCCTTTGCGTAGCATTTAGTTTCTTAGACATGATTTACTTACTTACTTAAGTGGCGCTACAGTCCGGAATGAACCTGGGCCTCAACCAACATGCCTCTCCAATTATCCCGTTCCTTAGCTAACTGCATTCAGTTGCGCACTCCAAGTTGGTTGCGGTCGGTTTCTATTTGTGCGCGCGAGGTATTCCTCTACTGCGTCCGGCGTCTGGCTTAGAATCCAAGACTCTGCGAGCCGGAGTGTTGGTGTCCATTCGTTCTACATGTCCTAGCCATCTTAACCGTCCAATGATCAATTTTTTGACCAGCTGTATGTCACTGTACAGCTCGTATAGTTCTTGGTTGAATCATCGTCTCCATAGCCCCTCAACCCCACCCCTACCAAAGATTTTTCGAAGAATTTTCCTCTAAAGTGATCCAGGATTTCTTAATCCTGTAGTAGTCCCGTACTACCTCAAAGTTATGTCTGTGAATGGTGGCGTTCTGTCCAATTCGTCGATGTTGCGTGTCCTTTCGTGTTGACAGCACATGCTTCATCTTGCCCTCATTTACTGCTAAACCCATTTTTGCCGGTTTCTTCTCTGTACTAGCAAAGGTGGCTATGACATCACGTTGGGTCCTACCAATGATGTCAATATCGTCGGCGTATGCTAGAAGTTGTACCGATTTTTGAAAATTGTGCCTCGGGTGTTTTGCCCAATCCAAGAAGAAGAATCAAATTGAAAAAGTCACATGACAGCGCTTCGCCTTGCCTGAATCCTTTTTTGGTATCGAATGTGTCGGTGAGGTCGTTTCCGACCCTGATGGTGGAGCGAGAATTCTCCATTGTCATTCTACAGAAACGGACGAGCTTGTGCGGTATACCAAAACTAGACATCGCTCTGTTTAGTTCGTCTCTATAAATGCTGTCGTAAGCGGCTTTGAAATTGATGAATAGGTAGTGGGTATCGATTTGGACTTTTTGGGTTTTTTTTTTCAGGATCTGCCGAAGTGTGAAAATTTGAACGGTTGTGGACTTTCCTGGCGTAAAACCACACTGATAAGGGCCAATCGTCTCTATAAATGCTGTCGTTTGCGGCTCTGACATTGATGAATAGGTAGTGGGTATCGATTTGGACTTTTTGGGTTTTTTCCAGGATCTGCCGAAGTGTGAAAATTTGAACGGTTGTGGACTTTCCTGGCCTAAAACCACGCCAATCAGGTTGTTGGTAAACGGTTTCAGGCGTTCACATATTACGGCAGATACGATCTTGTAGGCGGTGTTGAGGAGATTTATGCCTCTGTAGTTGGCGTAGTTTAGAGGATCTCCTTTCTTGTGGATCGGACAAAAGATACTGAGGTTCCATTCTTCAGGCATACTTTCTTCCGACCAGATTCGGCTTATGAGTTGGTGGATGTTACTTACCAAGTCATCTCCGCCGGCTTTATAAAGCTCGGCGGGAAGGCCGTCATTTCCGACAGCCTTATTAAGCTTCAGTTTAGATATTGCTATTCTCACTTCACTTAGGTCGGGTGGTTGGCAGTTTTCGTTGCCAATATTGAATGGTTCGTTCTGCCTGACAGCGGAATGTTGTTTGTCATCCCCGTTTAACAGTCTGCAGAAGTGGGTCTTCCATTATCGGTGGTGGGCGTGAGAAACATAGCACATCAATTGCGACTGATCCAATGGTTTGTTGGCATCGTTCCCGACATTCGATGGTGGTGGTATGGTCTTAATCGAGAGGCTTAGGGATACGCGTTGCGTGAAGGTCTGTGCGGTCTCTTGCGATTGCAGTTTTTCGACATTGAATTTTCACAGTTTTTCTGGAATGTTGTGGCGTAGTGGATATCCGCATTCTTACCTTGGCTTCAACAAGGTAGTGGTTCCAGTCGATACTAGCTCATCGGAATGTTTGGACATCCAAAATACAGGATGCGTGCCTTTTGTCTATCGCAATGTGATCAATTTGGTTGATTGTTCTCTAATCTGGAAACCGCCATTTCCCTTACGGTTATTAAGGTAAGCAAATTGTGTGCTGGCTGTAGTGGCATTTCGTTCCGTAGCGAAATCAATTAGCCTAAGTCCGTTACCGGACGTGTTGTCGGGTAGGCTATGTTTTCCGAAAATACTGCTAAAGATGTCTTCTCTTCCTACCTTTGAGTTAAAATCTATCAGCACGATTTTAACATTGTACTTCGGTAGTCGCTCATAGGTTTTTTCAAGGAGCTCATTGAAGCAACCCTTAGCGATGTCAACTTTTTGCTCCGTTGGGGCTTGAGCGCATTAAAGGCTTATGTTGGTGTATTTGGCTTTGATGCGGATGGTAACAATGCGTTCGCTACCCGCATCCAAATAGTCGTTGTTTCTGTTCACTATAACGCGGTCCGTAGTAGATGTCACAGTTTTTCATCCTCTTTTTGCCTGGCCCATCCCATCGTATTTCCTGGATGGCAGTTATGTCTGATTTGTAGCAGTTTAGGGCTTCCTCTATTTGATCGCTTGCACATCTCCTGTTTAATGAACTCACATCCCAGCTGCAGATACGAACGTCGTTGTCCTTTTTTCGTTTAGACGAGTCGTCCACATTAAAATCAGTCCTTTCCGAGGTTGTTGGTTGCTTCGTAATATAAACTTTTTTCCATGGTTGGGTAGCACAACCTACAACCTGGAGGGTCAGTTCCAATTTATTATATACTCTATGAGATATTAGGGGCCTGACTAATTCTTGAAATTGTTAGACAACCTGTTGTTCGAATGTGTCGAAGCAGCTTGTCTAGTTTCGCCTGGGACAGCAGGCCGGGTATTCATTCCGTGCCATTCTGACTTGGCTGTATATAGTGTTGCTGTTTTTCGTCGTGTTATCAACACTCGCGCTTATCTTTTAGCAAGTCAAATCCGGTTGGATGAGACAAGTACCAGATGGTTACCACTTGGAAGTTAAAAATAAGCGCTTGGTGTAAAGTCGGAGTTACAACCACTGGGCATTGCCAAGTTAAACCCAATCAAAGTCTACCCTCGTTCTACAACACCCAACCATCTTAGACATAAGGGCAACCGGTTTATCATCTATCGGCAAGCGCACCACCCACGCCTGATTTGGATGCATCAAATTGGATCCTGAATGGTTTGTCAAATTTGGAGAAAACAGTATTGGGGCAGTAGTAAGCATAGCCTTTGACTAATCAAACGAGTCTAGCGCTTCCTTGGTCCAGTCAATATTAACCTCCTTCATGGAGCTGCTACAGAAGCGAAATTTGGGACCATTCTCAAATACCATTGGCACAAACCCTAGAATCATCTTAGCTATTTTATAGTAGTGATTCTTGGAAAGTTATTAATTGCTATAATTTATTTTCAGGATTTGCTTGAGCCCGTCTTCTCCAACAATATAACCCAGGTACGAAATTTCTCGCTGAAAAAATTTGGATTTTTCCACGTTTATGGTTAAATTATCAGACCTAAGGTGATGGTTTTCAAATGTATCGAATATTATTAACAAATCGTCTACATAAGTAAATACGTCCTCATGAAGTTCATAGGGCATGACACTTTCTATTAATCTACACATGGTTTGCGTAGCAATTTTTAACCCAAATGGCCTTAAATTGGAAAAGACCCTGACCAGGAACTGGAAAAGATGTTTTTTCTTTTGCAGATTTGGAAAGAGGTGTCTGCCAAAAATTATCTTTAAGATCCAATGCCGGAATAAATATAGCCCTTTTTAGCTTTGCATAAAAGGGCATCTGTGGATATGCGTCTTTGACTGTATGCTCGTTAACTTTTCTGGCTTTTTCCATTTGACCATTTTACCATTACTATGGGTGAAGACCATGCGAGTGAGTTGTAAGGTGGTGTTTTATTTACAGTGTCTGTGAAGATCTGTGAAGGATAATTGGTGTGAATTTTCATCTAATTGCTGGACATCTACTTCGTATACCAAAGCGGGAATTAGACCAAATGTGTCCCAAAAATCAATTCCTAGCTTAAAGAGTATTTTTAGTGAAGGCAGAGCAAACAAATTAATCGTAGTAGTATTTGATTTGAAACAAACATCTATAAACACATATCCTATTACATTTTGTGAGCCACCATCCGCTGTATGATGGTCACATTTTAGTTTAGAGTATGAAATACCATATTTATTCAAAAATTTAATGCTACCTTTTCATAAAACGCAAAACGCACTGTCCAATAGTCCGGTTTGTTCAATGTCATACATCTTAAATTTGGCGTAAGGTCGCCTGTCTGTTCACACAGGCTTTTCTGATTGACTTACAAGTTTCTTCTTTGTTTTTAAAATAGCTAAGGGATCTTGTTCTTCTATGGTCTTCTAATCTGTCTGTGTTTGTTGGGAACTTGTTGGGCTCAATTTGTTGTGGTTATTGTACTGGAATTATTTGTCCGGATGTCAGTAACCTCCTCTCCTGACATCCGCCCTTGAGTTTAACCGATTGCATCGCACACAATTATGCTTTGCAGCTTCTTTGCGGTACAATTCACAAAGTTATGACCAATGTCATTACAGTTCCAAACAAATAGTAAATTTATTTTCTTCAACAGCGAATTCCCCATACTCATTATACCATATACCATAGTGGTGAATTAGTTTAGGTACATAGTTTGTAACATAGAGAAATTATTTAGATAGATATAGCTTAAAGTATATGGATCGACTCAGAATCGAGAGCTGAGTCGATTAACCCATGTCTGTCCGTCCGTATGTCACCAGTTGTGGGGCCTTTAATTTGGACCAAGAATGATGAAATTCAGTTCACGTGGTCGCTGTTGCTCCCAGCAGAACCAGTGTAAAAAATTTTGAAATCCGCCCACATCCACGCCCCTTTTTTTGAATAACGTTTAGGCCAAACCGTTAGAGATTTCCAAAAAGTGTCTGAACAACATGTGTATATTTTGTTCATACAAAGTTTTTGCCACGCCCACTTTTTGGGGGCAAAACTTTGAACATTTCGAAAAAAATTGACGCAAAATCATTGGTTATGCATATAAGCATTTCTTTTTATATTTTTAACTTTCTCTTACAAATTGATTCATTCTAACCCGTCGGTTCGTCGGTTAGTCGGCCCGTCGGTCCGTAAACGTCTCTCCAGCCTAAACGACTAAACCGATTTTCTTCAAACTTGGTATCCAGCGTTTATTTTTGGTCATAATTCTAGGCCATTTTTTAAACTTTCTTATATAAATAGAAAGATAATTTTTTCGTGAAAATTTTCGACCTCGAGATTTAGATTCCGTTTTACTCTGTTCCTCAAAATTTTAAAGAAATCGAAAATACGTTTGTAACTGGGTCAGGTGAGATATTTTTTTGATCTTTATCGGATTCTATAGCTTGGGCATACGTTCGTATATTTGGTTTTGGATGTACAGGATCCGAAGGGATTTCTGATGGCCGCGTAGTTTGTGAAAATGTGGGTTTTTTCAATTATAGCCTGCTTTGGCTTCGACACATTCTTAATCGGATTTTTATACATTAAATTCAATTTCTGTGAATTAATACTCATAACTTTCGACCGTCTTTTTGCAACTTTTGCAGGATGATTGTTTTTACAGTGGATGCAGATAGGAGGGGTTTTCTTATCTGACACAGCTCTTTCTTTCTTTCTTTCTGACAATAGGTTTGCGTTTGATTATATCCTTGGTAGCGCTTGCACTAAGGAACTAATTTTAAATTTTTACGCATGGGTTCAATTTTATAATTTTAAGTACTGTTTTTATTTCACAAATTTTATTCAAACTTTCGTCTTTATCGAAAGTCAGTATATATAAAGGAAGACCTCGTTTAATAACATTTACTTCGTCATCTTTTTGCTGTTTATCAAGGTATGTAACTTGTTAAAGTCGTCAATACCGATCACATTAATTGGCGGTATGGGTCGTGGTTTCAGCTGTTTCGCTTTATTAACAATCCCTTTGTCTGCTCTTCGCAGAGCAGTTCGACATTGTTAAGCATTGTTCGAAGAACGTCGTTTTCGTCCTTAAGGCTATGATTTTCCATTGAATCTCGCTTTTCGTGGGCCGACACTTCTGGTTTCGTCGAGCTCTTTGAGACACGTATATTTTTTTTAGATCTAGATGTAGGTGACCTCTTTGCCCTTGAGCTTTTCCTGAAAGGGTTACATAATTGTAATAATTGGCTCTCCCCCGAATCCGTAGAGCCGCCCTCCGAAGAGGGTGGATTTTTCAGTGATATTTTTGTTTGCAATGATGTTTTACTCATTGCATTTTTGTTTTTGTGGCGTGGATTTTTGTCGCCTTCTTCGACAGGCATGCCTTACATCG
Source organism: Rhingia rostrata (assembly GCA_949824845.1). Taxonomy (NCBI): domain Eukaryota; kingdom Metazoa; phylum Arthropoda; class Insecta; order Diptera; family Syrphidae; genus Rhingia; species Rhingia rostrata. The sequence goes on from OX463758.1 coordinate 36,757,563, forward strand.
GGTATATTCTGAAGATTTCTTCTATATATCATTTTAACCCACTCCCATTTTTGGAGGCGTTTTCATACAAAAACTATTTGTATGCACTACCTCATAGCATATCCTGGCGAACAACGTTGCTTTTTGTCGAGCCATAAAAGATTTTGATAAACCTGTCTGAACAAAATGTTGCGACAATGACATTTTTTATATTTCGTCAAGATAAATCCCACATTTTCGGGTTATTAATTTAAAGGATGGTATGGGATAGGGTACAAAACGACCCACATAGTGGATTGTAGCCTTCTCATATGTTTTCATATTTCTCTTACAAAGAGAGAGATATTGCTTTCGTGAATATTTTCGACCTCGAGATTTTGATTGATTCTAGCATTGTTTTTTGGGGTTCCGTTCTTCGGTCTGTCTGTCCGTCTGTACGTACAAGTCTCTCCAGCCTAAACGACTTGACCTATTTTCTTTAAACTTCGTATCCAACGTTTTTTTGGTAATAATTCTGGCCCATTTTTTTTTTTGCTTTTAGCCATGTTACTGCCGGTACCTGTCATATAAAAATCACATACAACCTCAATTTTCTTGCAAAAGGCTATAACGATTTTGATTACACTTCTGGAATCTATAAGCATATTAGTTCCAACAAAACTGCATACCCAGTCTTTATAGAAACTATTAGACATAATCGTAGTGATTCAGGCTTCTTACAAAATTATTCCAAGGCCTTTATGGGATAGGATATAATAAGACAAAATTCGATTTTTATACCCTACCCCATAGGGCGATGTTAGTTTTGAAACATAGCTTGTAACATAGTGAAATAATTTAGCTACAAATAGCTTTAAGTATATAGATCGACACAGAATCGATAGCTGAGTAAATTCAGCTATGTCTGTTTGTCCGCCCGTCCGAACGTCCCCAGTTATTGGGCCTTAAATTTTGAGCTAGAATGCTCAAGTTTGGTACACGTGTTTGTTGTTGCTCCCAGCAGAATAAGTGTAAAAAACTTTGAAATCCACCAACTGACACGCCACTTTTTAGATAAACGTAGTTTTAGGCCAAAACGTTAGAGATTTTGAAAAAGTGTCTGAAGAACGTGTCTAGACAATCCTATGGTCTATATTGCGTTTATACGACATTTCGAACAAAATATTGATGCAGATCATTGGTTATTGTAACATAAAAATTTCTTCTATATATCATTTTAACCAACGCCCAATTTTTGGAGGTGTTTTTACCAAAACTCATTTATATACACTACCTCATAGCAGAACCAGGAGAAAAACGTTGTTTGTTGTCGAACCATAAAAGATTTTGATAAACTGTCTGTACAAAATGTTGTGAAAATTACATTTTGGGGATATTTATTTTAAGGATGAGATGGGGCGAGCTAAGTGGCACGATAGTTAGTGCGATGAACTGCCTCGCAGATGGTCTAGGTTCGATTCCCAGCCGTGGCAACACCTTAATGATTTTTCACCGTGGTGATCTGACAAATCATCCGAAAAGTATCGATTGTCAAAAAAAGCTTACCTTCATAGCATAACCATGCGAAAAACGGTGTTTTTGTCGAACCATAAATGATTTTAATAAACAGTCTGAACAATATGTTATGACAATGACATTTGCTATATTTTATCGCCATAAATCCTTCATTTTGGGGACATTTGTCTTAATGAGTGGATGGGATAGGGTACGAAACGATCCACACAGTGGATTGTAGCCTTGTCATATGTTTAATTTGTAATTATACCCTATCCCATAGCGGTATATTAGTTTTGAAACATAGCTTGTAACATAGAGAAATAATTAAGCTAGATATAGCTTTAAGTATATGGATCGAATCAGATCGACGATAGCTGATCGACTTATCCATATCTGTCCGTCCGTCCGTCCGCACGTCACCATTATTTGGGCCTTAAATTTTGACTTAGAATGATGAAATTCGGTTCACGTGTTTGTTGTTACTCCCAGCAGAACATGTTTTGACATTTTTGAAATTCGGCTACTACAACGCTACTTTTTTTTTTAGAAAAACGTAGTTTTAGGCCAAACCGTTACAGATTTTGCTGAAAAGTCTGAACAACATATAGAGACAATATTAATGCGTATATTTCGTCTATATTCATTTATTTTCCACGCCCAATATTTTAGGTGTTTTTTTCAGTAAAAACAGTTTTTTCGGTAAAATTTTAAACATTTCGAAAAAAATGTTGATGCAAAATCATTGGTTATTGTAACATAAAAATTTCTTCGATATATCATTTTAATCAGGTGTTATAATACAAAAACTTTTTGTATACACTATATCATAACATTGCCAGGCGAAAAACTTTATTTTTTGTAGAACCATAGAAGATTTTGATACATTGGCTGAACAATATGTTATGACAATAACATTTTCTATATTTCATCGCCATAAAGCTGACATTTTGGAGATATTTATTTTAAGGATGGAATGGGATAGGGTATTAAACGTTCCGCAGAGCGGATTGTAGCCATCTGATTTTTTTTCATTTTATTTCTTTTTTCATAGATATACGTTGTTCATAGAAGTTGTTGGGGGATAGTGTTTCTCGTTCTATGTGGCATCCTGGAATTCCTCGCCAAGATTTCTTTTTTTAAGTTTTTCAATTTGTACCGATCGCTTCTTTTCGATTTTGTACGTATGTATTTAGAAGTTATTCAACTGTTGTATTCCAACTGACGCATTTTTAACTGTCACTGTGTTGTCTATTGTGTTCATCATCCTTATGTGTTTTAAACCTCGTGCACTCCCTTTTTTAACTCTTTTCCGATTTACATACTGTCTTCTTTTAGTTTTATATCCACTACCTGTATAACTTCTGATCTTGGTGGTAGTGTCAGCTTGCCTATACTCCTTATATCCATGTTTATTGGTAGAATTATTTCATCATGATCTACATTTACCGTCAAGACAAATGTTTCACAATCTATATTACAATTATTTCGATTGTGAAGTTATTCCCTCTATCTAAGTTCACAATCTTCTTCTGAAACTTGCTCTTCCCCCGTTTCTACTTACCGGTAAAAATCGATGTGTCCCAACCTGTTATTGTATTCTTGATATTCCGGTTGTCGACAGTTATAATTGTTCTGTTTTTTACTATTTATGGGTATTCTACTACGCATAATATCCTGAGGTCTGTACTGACGGTTGTCGCCACCATTGTAATTGTTAGGGCCAATGCGTGGATTGTAGTTACCATCCCTACGCTGTCTTCGGTGTCCCGCTCTCATGTTTGCTCCGAAGTGCATTACACTGTTTTGTGTGAGTGTGGCTTCTACTTCTTAAGCAACTTGAATGGCTTCACTGAGCGTTGCTACTCTAGCTGCCTGTACTACGATTCTAACATCTTCTTTTAAATTGAGGTATGTCTAAATAAATTATTTCTCTATATTACAAACTATTTTTACAAAACTTATATACCACTATGGGATAGGTTAAGGTAGGAAAGTAGGTTTATTCGTTTGGCTTTGTTCCTCAAGTTTTAGAAGAATGATCGAAAAAACGTCAGAAACGAAGTCAGTTGAGATAGTTTTAGTAGCCTACTCGGATGCTTTAACTTGTGCATACGTTTGTTCATTTGGTTTTGGTATTTGTCGGTATTTGTTTAAATGTTGGTTTTTTTTAACTTTTTCTTATAAAGAGAAAGATATTGTTTTCGTGCAAATTTTCGACCTCGAGATTTTGATTGATTCTAACATTACGATTATAGGGGAACTCAAAAAAGTGGTTTTTGGAATTCCGTCCGTCGGTTCGTCGGTCCGTCTGTCCGTACAAGCCTCTTCAGCCTAAGCGACTTGACCGATTTTCTTCAAACTTCGAGTCCAGCGTTTGTTTGGTCATAATTTGTTTGCTTTTAGCCATGCTATTACCGGTACCTGCCATATAAAAATCATACATAACCTCAATTTTCTCGAAAACGGCTCCAACGATTTTGATTAAACTTCTTATATGCTATAAAGATGTTAGTTCCAATAAAACTGCATACCCAGTTTTTTCGAGAAAACCCATATAGCGGATTTTTGCATATAATCCATATAAAGAAAATTGTCAATTTCTCACAAAATATTTTGCCAAATTGAATGAAATTTAATTTGTATACTACTATTACTGTTTTTATGAGTTCCACATAACTGGTTTTGGCCCAATTATCCCCAAACGCAATTTTCAAATATGGCCAATAATGGAAAATCATTATTATTCACAGCAACATCGATTACTTTCAATTACGGAATAAACGTTCGTACAATCTCATTTCGACTTTATTGACATCATTCTAGCATCGTTAATCGAAATAAATATTATTGTGTATTTTGGCCAAATTGTTACAAACGTCAATTTTACTCGCTGTGAAAGAGAAAGTTTCGTACGACACAGTCGTGCACCCACCACTAGTTGATTGTTGCTTGTGTTGGCTCTGAGATAAGTTTAGGCTGAATTCTAAGCGTTCGCTTTGTCAAATTTAATTTCTGTAAAATTTTAAAAGTCCGCCTTTTTGCAACTCTTTAACTTCTTCGCAGCCGCGATCATTTGCGGGAAAGTGGTCTATGCCTTAACTTACTTAAGTCCAAATAGTTGCTTATTTCAAAAAAGTCCATTGATGCGTCAGATTTTCCCAAAATATACTACGGCAGTAATCATATTAAATTCGTCGATTAAGCTAAAAACCTTGCTATTACCTTTACGAAACGCTTTCTTGGAATACCCATATTATATTTGTGGGCCAACCAACCATAAAATTACATCTTTAAAAATAACAAATATTAGTCATCCCTTTTCTTCTTTACGGTTGTGAACTCTTTTAGAATTGTGATTCCGAGCACAAGGGTAAAATCAATGTTACGTACAACAGCATAGCGGCAGTAATTTTTTGAGTTTTTCACGGCATTTCGAAATATTTCTTGCAAAACATCTGGCAACAAATTCGAATATGCGTGTAGTTGTGACTCGGTTCTAATAAGGATATGTAAAATCAATCGATAATATTTAAAAAAAAGTAGCCCTTAAGTAGATATAACGGCTTCACCATGAAACAAAATCTCCAAATCAGTTACTTTTGGTGGTGAAAAACTCATTGAAGTGTATCACTCTTACTCGGTGAAAAGCTATCTTATCAAATGTTTAAGTGCTAATTATCTACAGCTAATAACATGATTGAATTAAAATTTTGCGGTAATTTTTATTTTCACAATTAGAATGCTTGATCGTGATGTTGGATGGTTTGAAGCAGTCGCCACTAATGAGCACGGAGAAGCACGCCAAAGAGTTAGATTGGAAATAGCTGAACATCCTAGATTCAAAAAACGACCGGATGAAATCTTTATAATGGCTAGAAAGAGCGGACGAGTCGAAGCCCATGTTGTTGGAGTACCTTATCCAGAAATTAAATGGTTTAAGGACTGGCAGCCTATTACTGAAACTAGCAGGATTAAGGTAATTATAAAAACCCAAATATTATATCGTATTACTTATTTAACATGACCACTTTTTAGGGAATTTTGTACCCTTTCCCATACGGCTTTGTTCGTTTGCAACATTAAGAAATAATTTTGATAGAAACACATGGATCGATAGCTGAGTCATGTCTGTCTGTCTGTACGTCCTTCCATCCGTCTGCGTGTCTTTCTTTCTTTAAGTGATGCTACAGTCCGGAATGAACCTGGGCCTCATACAACATGCCTCTCCAATTAGCCCTGTCCTAAGCTAACTGCCTCCAGTTGAGCACTCAAATTTGGTTGAGGTCAGTTTCTAATTATGCGCGCGACTAAATGCGAGGTCTTCCTCTATCGACGTCTGGCTCGGAAGGTCCTACCCATCTTAAAAGTCCAATACGGAGTGTTTTGACTAGGGTTATGTTCTGTATAGCTCGTATAGTTCTTGTTTGAATTTTCGCCTCAATTCCGCTTTAACGCACACCGGACCAAACATTTTTCGAAGAATTTTCCTCTCGAATCGCCCAAGGAATTCTTAATCCACTTTTGATACGTTCCATATTTCAGCGCAGTATAGCAGGACTGGGATGATCTTGGTCTTATATAGGGTCTCCTTAGTAGTTCGAGTGAGGGCTTTACTTCTAAATTGCCCTTTTAGACCGAAGAAACAACGATGGGCAAAAGTCATTCAACGTTCAATTTCTGAAGAGATCTTGTTGTCAGCGCACCGAAGGTAGACAAGGTACTACCTTAAAGCAATAGCTATCTGTCAATGGTGACGTTATTTTTAATTTTATTTTTGAAGCTTCCTTCTCTATACTAGCAAACGTGGCGGTGACATCAGGTTGAGTCCTACCAATGATATTAATATCCTCGGCAAATGCTAACAGCTGCACCGATTTTTGATAAATTGTACCTCTGGTGCTGCTCGGGAATTTAGCACAATCCTCTCAAGAATCCAATTGAATCCTTATCCTTTTTTGGTATCGAAAGTGCCGGTGAGGTCGTCTCCGACCCGGATCGATCAGCGAGAATTCTCCATCTATTTCGCCTTGTTCATCTCGGCAGAATTCTGTTTGACCCTTGTATCATTGGCTTTGACATTTTACACTAAGGTATAACTTGCGAACATCGTTCCTGGAGTGCCATATCTCTATATCCCCTATCGCGCACGCAGACCTGTGTCTGCTTGTCACCGCCTTAAATTTTGAGCTAGAGTATTGAAATTTGGTGCATAGACTCTGACCGAAAAAGCAGAACAAATGTAAACATTTTTGAAATCCGTCCACATCCACTCCCACTTTTATGAAAAACATTGTTTTTGGGCAAACGATAGGAATATTTGGAAAAGTGTCTGAAGAACATATTTAGACATTTCTAATACCTATATCTTGTATATACAATTTTTTTCTGACACCCAATTTTGATGCAGAATCGTTGGTACTATTAACATGAATATATTTTCTCTAGATCACTTATCCCACTCCCCGTTTTTGGCGGCGTTTTCTACAAAATCCATTTGTATAACATCACCCCAAGTCATTTCCAACAGAAGGCATTTTGATAAACTGAACAATATGTTGTGCCAAAGTCATTTTCTATATTTCACTGCAATAGAGCCTACATTTTGGGAATATTATTTTAAGGATGTAATGGCATGTATTAAACGATCCGCACAGAAGATTGTAGTCTGTTCACATATGTAATTTTAAGATGAAATGGGATAGTTTATCAAACGCTCCGCACAATTGATTGCTGCCTTCTCATATGTTTCTACCCTACCCATAGGGGTATATTAGTTTTGATACATAGTTTGTACCATATAGAAATAATTAGGCTAGATATATACTTTGATGATGATGAAATTTGATACACGCGTTTGTTGTTGCTCCCAGCAGAATATGTGTAAGCATTTTTGAAATCCGCCCACCACCACGCCCCCTTTTTAGTTTAAGGCCCAACCGTTAGAGATTTTGAAAAAGTGTCTAAGCAAGATAATTAGACAATACTTATGTTTTCGTCTATACAAAGTTGTTTGCCACGCTTCAGCATTCGCTCCTGCCTTGTGTCAGAACACGTTACATGGAAAATGTGGGATTTGAATTAAAACTAAGAAATCAAAAGGTTGTTAAGGTTTTTTGCGTATACTTTCTGGGTAAAAGCACTTCTGACGAGAAGAGAATTAGCTTGAAGTTAGCTTTAAATTAGCTTTTTGTAAAGGAATTTGAAAATTAGTTTTCTTAGATTTCTAAATTGTGAAAGTGATTGGTCTAGTTTTATTGGAGTTGGCTTATGTATTTGGTTTGAAAGCATTTGTCGGTAGTAGGGTGAACGATGTGAGTTAAATTGATTGTTATTGTAATATTGTCAAAATTAATGTTCAAAGTTATACCTTGCTTGATTCGCTTCAAGCTCCTGTGTAAGAGCAAATGCACCTGGCATATCATTGGGAAGAGAATTTAATGTCGCACATAGGTTTCTGTAAACCAGAAATGAAAAATCTTAATGCGTCTTGCCTATATTTTTGAGAAAACGATTCAATGAGGTTTTTATTCCCCTTATGAAACATTATGATTTTATTAATTATAAGTGTTAACTTTTTCTCAACTTCGTCGTAAAATTCAACAACTGCCAATTTCATTTGACGTAGAGTAGATACTTCCTGCTCTATAAGAGCAGGAATAAATAATGTCTAATCTTGCTAATATTGCTTTAAATTTGAGAACTATGTTTAACGAGGATAAAAACTGATCGGCGGGACCAACAATTTTATTTCTTGAATTTCACTCGTAAGATTCGAACAATTTGAGGGCACCTAACGCAGCTTGACGCCATGAAATGTAACTTATTTGCTCTCCACGAAATTCGGGCAGAGCTTTTATTAAATCCAATGACCCGTCAGAGATTTGAACAGGTCCTATGATATTCCTCAGCAACCGTAGGTATATTTAATGCCGTTAGAACATTTGTTAGTTCATCTAATGTAGATCCGAACGATTGTTGTGTAAGCGGTTACTGTCATCCTTATATGTTCTGCGTCCATTATTTAGTCAGTAACAAAACAATATCACACTTTATAACTAAATATTCTTGCGTTTAATCCTTTTTCTATTCGAATTAATCAAAACAAATAAATTCGAAGACACAATAATTTTTGTAATTTTCAAATAATTATCAAAACTCTATACAGATTGATACAAACAATAAACATATGAAAAGGCTACAATCCACTCTTTGGGTCGTTTTATACCCTGTCCCATCCCATCCTTAAAACAAATATCCTCAAAATGTCGGCTTTTTGGCGATGAAATATAGAAAATGTAATTGTAAGAACATATCGTTCAGACAGTTTATCAAAATCATTTATGGTTCGACAAAAAACATCGTTTTTCGCCTGGTTATGCTATGAAAATAATGTACAGAAATGGTATTTTTGTGAAAACGCCTCCAAAAAGTGGGCGTGAATGAAAATGACTTATCGAAGAAATGTTTATATTACAAAAACCAATTATTTTGCATCAAAATTTCTTTCGATATATTTAAAATTTTTCCGAAAAACGTTTTTTACTGAAAACCCCCCAAAACAATTGTATAAACGAAATATATAAATTAGGATTGTCTAGATTTTTCAAAATCTCTAACGGTTCGACCAAAATAAACGTTTTCTCCTGCATATGGTGTACAATGGGGTTTTGTATGAAAACGCCTCCAAAAATGATGTTTTAAATAAATGTTTACCAAAATTGATTATTTTGCATAAAATATATTTTCGAAATGTTTAAAATTTTACCGCAAAAAGTTTTTTTACGTAAAACCCCCCAAAAAAGTGGGCCTGGCAAAAAAACTTTGTATAGACAAAATATAGATATGAAGACTGTCTAGATATGATGAAGTTATTTTTATAGTTATTGAATCGCTTTTTATACCCTATCCCATAGGGGTGTATTAGTTTTGATACATAGTTTGTAACATAGCGAAATTATACCTCAAAGTATATGGATCGACTCATAATCGATAGCTGAGTCGATTAAGCCATGTCTGTCCGTCCGTCCGTCCGTTACCAGTTTTTGGGCCTTACATTTTGAGCTATAATGATGAAAGTTGGTACACGTGCTTGTTGTTACTCCCAGCAGGACAAGCGTAAAAAATTTTGAAATCCGCCACTGCCACGCCTCCTTTTCAGAAAAACATAGTTTTCGGCCAAACCGTTAGAGATACTGAAAAATGTCTGAACAGCATATCTAGACAATCATAATGCCTATATTTTGTTTATACAAAGTTTTTTGCCACTCCTCTTTTTGGCGGCGTTTTCATACAAAAACCATTACTATACAGTACCTCATAGCATAACCAGGAGAAAAACGGTGTTTTTTGTCGAACCATAAATGATTTTGATAAACAGTCTGAACAATATGTTATGACAATGACATTTGCTATATTTCATCGCCATAAATCCTTCATTTTGGGGACATTTGTCTTAATGATGGGATGGGATAGGGTACAAAACGATCCACACAGTGGATTTTAGCCTTGTCATATGTTTAATTTGTTATTATACCCTATCCCATAGGGGTATATTAGTTTTGGTACATAGTTTGTAACATAGAGAAATAATTGAGCTAGGTATACCTCAAAGTATATGGATCGACATGTTTGTCCGTCCGTGCGTCACCAGTTTTTGGGCCTTAAATTTTGAGCAAGGATGATGACATTTGGTACACGTGTTTGTTGTTGCTCCCAGCAGAACAAGTGTAAACATTTTTGAAATCCGCCCGCTGACACGCCCACTTTTCAGAAAAAAATGGTTTTCGGCCAAACAGTTATAGATACTGAAAAAGTGTCTGAACAATGTCTATATTTTATTCATACAAAGTTTTTAGTAAAAAACCGTTTTTCGGAAAAGTTTAAACATTTCGAAAAAAATGGTGATGCAAAATCATTGCTTCTGTTAATATAAACATTTCTTCCATATATCATTTTGAGCCACGCCCAGTTTTTTGAGGCGTTTTCACCAAAAACCATTTATATACACTACCTCATAGCAGAACCAGGAGAAAAACGTTGTTTGTTGTCGAACCATAAAAGATTTTTATAAACTGTCAAAAAAAAATGTTGTGATAATGAAATTTTCTTTATATTGTCGCCATGCTGATATTTTGCGGATATTTACTTTAAGAATGGGATGGGATAGGGCAGTAGATAGTCCGCACAGCGGATTGTAGCCTTCTCATATGTTTCTTATAGTTTTCCGTCAAATTCCGTTGTGTTGTTTGTGATGATGTTTCTGATGAATTAAATCATTAAGCTTCATGTAAGAAATTGGCGGCAGGTTTTTGCAGGTTTAATTGTTACTGGTGGTAGAAAATGTGTGATTTATGCATTTTTAAGCTTTTTCGTAAAGAGCAAATTGTTTTTTGAAGAATCATCCGTTTTAAAAGTTTTTTTTTTATCAAAAAAAGGTCATATGATAATTTGTTCTGAATTTGGATTTCGATCTAATTTGGATTTTAAAAAAAAAATATTTGCTCGACAAAAAAAAATATTATCTCGAAGGAATTAAAATTAAAACAATAAAATGCGTATTTTTATACGCTATCCCATAGCGGTATATTAGTTTTGATACATAGCTTGTAACATAGAGAAATAATTTAGCAAGATATAGCTTTAAGTATGGATCGAATCAGAGCGACGATAGCTGATCGATTTATCCATATCTGTCTGTCCGTACGTCACCATTATTTGGGCCTTAAATTTTGACATAGAATGATGAAATTTGGCATACGTGTTTGTTGTTACTCCCAGCAGAACATGTTTTGTCATTTTTCAAATTCGCCTACTGCAACGCCCTTTTTTTTTTTTAGAAAAACGTAGTTTTAGGCCAAACCGTTACAGATTTTGCTGAAAAGTCTGAACAACATATAGAGACAATATTAATACATACATTACGTCTATGTACATTTTTTTTCCACGCCCACTATTTTAAGGGGTTTTTTCAGTAAAAAAAAGTTTTTCGGTAAAATTTTAAACATTTCGAAAAAAATGTTGATGCAAAATCATTGGTTATTGTAACATTAAAATTTCTTCTGTCATTTCAACCAACGCCCAATTTTTGCATGTGTTTTAATACAAACACTTTTTGTATACACTACCCCATAACATTGCCAGGCGAAAAACGTTGTTTTTTGTAGAAACATACAAGATTTTGATAAACAGTCTGACGAATATATTATGACAATGACATTTTCTATATTTCATCGCCATAAATCCGACATTTTGGTGATATTTGTCTTAAGGATGGGATGGGATAGGGTACAAAACGATCCACACAGTAGATTTACATGTGACTTCCATTTTTAATTTTGCATCGAACCGTATTGAGAAAAACTGGCAAATTGTTTGTCCGTTTATACGGAAAATCTTCATGAATCGATTTGCTCTCGTTAAGTGCAATCCGCCACGATTTTGTTGTGCCAACTGCTAGTATAGCTGTATCGTCAGCAAACGTGGCAACTATTGTATCATTTGTTAGGGGGATAGCACGTGTAAATACGAGTTACAAGAGTGGGCCAAGATTTCATTTCTTTGAAATCCGAATATTCGTTTCCGAGAGTCTATTTAATTTTTCAGGCAGAACTTGTCTTAGCTTGCATTGAAGGCCTCTATGCCACACTTTGTAAAAAGCTTGCGTGACGTCAATAAATATGGCTGAGCAAATTTTCTTTTCTTCGAAAACATTCTCAATTACATCAGTAATTCGATGAACTTGCTCCACAGTCGAATGTTTACTTCTAAACCCAAATTGATGGTCAGGTAAAAGGCGTTTCTGATCAATAATGGGTTGTAAGCGACCGAGTAATATCCCTTCAAACACTTTTGAAATGATTGGAAGGAGTGAAATATGTCTGTAAGACTTTATTTCATTCGGTGATTTTCCTGGTTTGAAACCATAATCACTTCCGCGGCTTTCCACTATCTTGGTTTGTATTCTAATCTAATTGCTGCATTTACAATGTAGGGGAGTTAAGTTAATGCTTTCCGAGGCAACATTATTAAAAGTTCTCCTGTAATCAGCTCATAATCCGGAGATTTTTTAGGCTTTAGTTTTTGTATTTCCCGTTTCGGTTGTAGTCTCGAATAAATTATTATTTTCTGGACCATCAAATGGTTTGAATGTTTCCTCAAGATGTGCGGCGAAAACGTCTGCTTTTTATTTATCGCATTTTGCCAAAACGTCTTGAGTTACTCTAATTGGTGCCACAGCGTTTTTTGGCCGTTTTATGACATTAATTGCTTTCCAAAGTGAATAATTCTATTCTCTTCCAGTGTTTAGGCTTTACAGATAAGTTCTACTGCATGGTTTTTAAAGTGTTTAATCGAATTTGATAGCAATTTACTCAACCGATTGAGATTTGTTTTATATTGCGGGGCACGAGTTTGGTGCCATCGTTTTCGAGCTTTTCTTTTTTGTCTAACCAAATCTTTTCTTTCATGGGTACTTGATATTACTATAGCTCTCTATTTTGCGTTGTTGAGGAGTATTATTGCGTTGTTGAGGAGTGTTATTGAGGAGTATTATTCCGGTATCGATAAAGGAGTTAACCGCGACTTCAAGTTCCAATGGGGACTTAAGCGAGACACCCAGTCGAATATTATTTTCAACATCGTTTTTGAAGCCATCCCAGTTGGTTTTCCCTTCTATAAGACTGATTGTGTTTTAATTTCTAATGACTGACTCGCTCGTTGTTAGAATGAACGAAGAATGATCAGAGAAAAGACCAAAGCATTTTTCAACTTTGATTCGATTTGACGACATACCTTTTACTATGAAAAAATCGACCAAATCCGGTATTTTTGTAACATCAGTTGGCCAGTAAGCTGGTTTACCCGTAGAATGAAATTCGGTATTGTACTTTCTACCTACATCGTAAAGCATCCCACCTTTCTGTGATATGCATCTAGATCCCCAGAATGTATGTTTTGCATTAAAGTCCCCTCCGATGACAAAACGCTGTCCAAGGGATTTAAGCAAGTTTACAAAGTCAATTTTCTCAATCTTGCATCGCGGTGGGCAGTAAACCGAAGATTTCTTCAGAAAGGATTGTCTACTTCCGACTTGTATAGAGCTAACTTTCATTGTTTCGATTTCTAATTTAAGATCAACCGAATGTTCGATACACTCTTTTATATATTGTGGGGCTCCACCTCTAGCCTTATTCGATGGATGTAGGGCATGATAGCCGAGTTAACCTTTAATCATTTATTTCGAATTACTCTTTGCGTGAGCTTCGGATATTAAGCAGATGTCGATAATTTTTTTTACGTAAGAATTTGGAGTTTAGCAAAAAAAAATGTTTATAGAAAGAGGGCGTAAACATTATGAAAATGTTTACACTTGTTTGAACAGCACGTACAAGGGCCTTATATACCAAATTTCATTAACCTAGCTCAACATTTAAGGCCTAAGACCCGGTGACCTACAGGCGGACGGACGGACGGACGGACGGATAGACAGACATGTCTTAGTCGAGTCAACTAGCGCTTCTAGTCGATCCATATATTTTGCGGTCTATCTAGCTAAATTATTTCTCTATGTATCAAAACTGATATACCCTTATGGGATAAGATATAAAAAGTCACAGAATATATTAAATATTTATATCTTTTGTATTTTTACAGATAAATTTTTACGAGCCTGACATTTGTGTCCTGTCCATTAATGATGCAATTCAAAAAGACGAAGGTCTCTATTCTATTAGCGCAAGAAATGTAGCTGGCTCAATTAGCACATCTGTAATGGTACATATATTAGACGACGAAGATCAATACATTTACAAGACATATGGCAGACACCCTTATGTGCGCTCAAAGCCAATACCCTTCACCGAAAAATACGACATTGGTGATGAGCTGGGTCGTGGTACTCAAGGCATTACTTACCATGCGGTAGAACGTTCAACTGGTGATAGTTATGCTGCTAAGATTATGCACGGTAGATCAGAATTACGTCCATTTATGTTGAATGAAATCGATATCATGAACATGTTGAATAATAAGAAATTGATCCGCCTTCACGATGCCTATGAAAGAAATGATGGATTCAATTTGATTTTGGAGTTGGCTTCTGGTGGGGAATTGGTGAAACATAATTTGCTTAGACGTGATTATTACACGGAAAGGGAAATTGCAAATTACATTCGTCAGATTTTGCTGGGATTAGATTATATGCATGATATTGGAGTTGCGCACATGGGACTTACGGTAAATACATTTTCTAACATTGAGCTCCCATATATTAACTATGCCATTCATATTTATTTTAGCTCAAGGATCTCTTAATTTCCGTGCCAGGGGGGGATAATCTTAAAATATCTGATTTTGGTCTTTCACGAAAGATTCATCCATCTCGTTTAGCCACATTGGACTACGGTATGCCTGAATATGTTTCTCCTGAAGTAGTCAACCGCGACGGAGTAAGCTTCTCACATGATATGTGGTCGGTGGGCATCATTACCTATGTTCTGTTGTCGGGTTATAATCCGTTCAGAGGGGCTACAGATAGAGAAACGTTAACAAAAATACGCGAAGGATATTGGGACTTTAACGAAACTTTGTGGAAGGACTTCAGCTTAGAAGCAAAGGACTTCATTAAACGACTGTTAGTTTATAATGCCGCAGAACGATTGGATGTTAAGACAGCGCTACGGCATCCGTGGTTCTTTATGCTCGATCGAAAGGACTATGATGGCTTTAAGATAAGCACAGATCGCCTTCGAAACTATTACAGAGGGTATGATGATTGGTACGCCAATGCTTCCTGTAACAACTATTATCGTCGTCGGTGCTTACACGATGCTTTCACCCATCCTTCAGAAATGGTTTACCCACCCGGATATAGGTACACTCCTGAAGGTTCTCCTGAACCGCTCATTGAACCTAAAACCCGAACACCGACAAATTGGAAAGATACAGTATCGAAATATTTGCATCCTGATTACGAGCTAGGACTCATACAATCAGAGAGCCGGTTTGTATAAACAAATCAATTTATTGTATTTTTTAATAAATTTTCCTTTTTAAATGCAGCTATCAGAATGGTCCGGATACATATCTTTTACAACTACGAGATGTTAGCTTCCCAGTAAGGTTGCGTGAATACATGAAAGTTGCCCATAGAAGATCACCTACATTCGCCTTAAACGACAGCTTGGATTGGAGTGTATGTAAACATATATTATTCTTAAAATTATTATTTCTATACATAATATACATAATCATAAATGTCTTAACATCACAAATGAAATTTATCGCTAATAGAACTACTAGAGGCATTCTGGGAACCTTTAACGGGTCTCTGTCTGAAACATCGATATGTTAGGTGCTATTCAGTCCAAGCACTTTGACATCCGCGGACGCTTGATTCTTAAAAAAAGGTACCCTTTCTTGCTCGGCGCATCAAAGTAGGATTGGTAGGATTATAGTCCGGTAGAGCAAACATTTGGTTAGAAGTTTTGATCTTAAGGTGTCATTTGTGGTAGAAGAAATTTTTAACTACTTCAAATTGTTTCTATCAAATATGATATTTTATCCAAGTTTGTGTGTTGACAGCAATTTGTTTGTTGATAATATATACTTCGTGTTTTTTAACGCTCCAGGAGCGTCCTATGATGATGTTTTGCTGCTCTGAAAGTAAACACTATCAGATCTCTGTCATAGTGAGCAGCATCTATGAGCAGAGATTTGCAACAGCATATAATATGCATCTACACGATCATCATTAAGTGCATTTGTTAGTGGGGCATTGTTACGTTTCACTTGGCGATTCTGAATCGCTTGGTTATGGTATGGGATACTTACTTAAGTGGTGCTGAAGTCCGGAATGAACCTGGGCCTCAACCAACATGCCTCTCCAATTAGCCCGGTCGTTAGCTAACTGCCCCCAGTTGCGCACTCCAAGTTGGTTGAGGTCGGTTTCTACTTGTGCGAGCAACTTAAGTTGAGGTCTTCCTTTACTACGTCCGACGTCTGGCTGGGAGTCGAAGGCTCTGCGAGCCGGAGTATTGGGGTCTATTCATTCTACATGTCCTAACCATCTTAAACGTCCAATGCGGAGTTTTTTGAGCAGTGTCATGTCGCTGTACAGCTCGTGTAGTTCTTGGTTGAATCTCCTTCTCCATAGCCCGTCGACGCAAACAGGACCGAAGATTTTTCTAAGAATTTCCTCTCAAATCTACCAAGGATATCCTCATCCGCTTTTGAGACGGTCCATGCTTCAGCGCAGGAGAGCAGGACTGGGATGATCATGGCCTTACATAGAATCTCCTTAGTAGTTCGAGTGACGGCTTTACTTCTAAAGTACCTTCTTAGCACGAAAAAAACAGCGGTTGGCAAGAGTAATTCTTCGTTTGATTTCTGACGGGATGTTGTTGTCAGAGTTAATAGCAGAGCCGAAATAGACAAAGTCCCGTACTACCTCAAAGTTATATCTGTCAATTGTGACGTTCGTGTTGACAGCATCTACTTCTTCCTGCCCTCATTTACTGCTAAACCTTTTGCCGCTTCCTTCGCTAGTATAGAAAAACGTGGCTATGCCATCACGTTGGGTCCGACCAATGATGTCAATATCGTCGGCGTATGCTAGTAGTTGTACCGATTTTTGGAAAATTATGCCTCTGGTGTTGGCTCGTGAGTTTTGCACAATCCTCTCAATAACCAATTTGAAGAAGTCACATGATAGCGCATCGCCTTGTCTAAATCCTTTTTTTTGTATTCATTTTTATTTTACTTTATCTTAAAACTAACTTACATGCTAGAAAAAAATTCATGAAAAAAACTAGCTTACTTATCAACTACTTAACTAACTTACTGGCCCTATGCGGGCGCCCTAAATTAAATGATAACAACTTAATTCTAATGCCTTTCGGCCTTTTATCTAATAAGTAAATCTAAAAGTAATTTAATGATGTTTACCAAGAAACATTTGAGAAAAACTTGGTTTCTTGTCGTTTTTTTATTTAATTTAAACTTACATGCTAATTAAACCTACTTATCGAATAACTTAAGCTACTTAAAACTACTTACATCTACCTAAATATAACTTAAGAACTAGAACAGCCACAGCAAGCATTTTTAGAATATTTTTGTCTTTTTTTTTGTGCCACCACGACTGTTTACTTTAACATAAACCTAAAAAACGTTGCAAGTCGGCCATATATTTTCAAGAGTTAAGCTCACCGTCTAAATCCTTTTTTGGTATCGAATGTACCGGTGAGGTCGTTTCCAACCTTGATGGAGCAGCGAGAATTCTCCATCGTCATCCTACACAAACGGACGAGTTTGTATAGTTCGTCTCTATAAATGCTGTCGTATGCGGCTATGAAATCGATGAATAAGTGGTGGATATCGATTTGGACATCTTGGGTTTTTTCTAGGATCTGTAGAAGTGTGAGAATTTGATCGGTTGTTGACTTTCCTTGCCTAAAACCACACTGATAAGGGCCGATCAGGTTGTTGGTAAACGGTTTAAGGGGTTCACATATTAAGGCAGACCGAATCTTGTACGCGATGTTGAGGAGACTTATGCCTCTGTAGTTGGCGCAGTTTAGAGGGTCTCATAGAAGCAATCCTTATCTATATCATCTTTTTCCTCCTTTGGGGCGTGAGCGCATATAAGGATTATGTTGGCGAGTTTGGCCTTAATGAGGATAGTTACAATGCGTTCGCTAATGTCGTGAAAACATAAGACTTCTTGCCTAAGTCTGGCGCTTATAGCAAATCCGCATCCGAATAGTCGCTTTTTCTGCTAACTATAACACGGTCTGTTGTAGATGTCACCGTTTTTCGTCCTCTTTTTGTTGTCCGAATATGTAGAATCAGTTTGTCTAGGTTCGCCTGGGACAGTATGCCGTGCCATTCTGACCTGGCTGTTTATAGTGCTGCTGTTTTTCATCGTGTTATCAACACTCGCGCTTATCGTTTAGCATGTCAAATCAGGTTGGATGAGGCCAGTACCCGATGGTTACTACTTGAAGGTTAAAAATAAGCACGTAATGAGAGTTACATCCACTGGGCATTGCCAAGTTAAAGCCAATAAGAGTCTACCCTCGTTCTACAACAACATACCATCATGGTATGGGGTAGAGTATACAAATGGCTCACTTTTTGGAGGCGTTTTCATACAAAAACCATTTGTATTCACTAACAGGCGAAAAAGTTGTTTTTTGTCGAACCAGAAAAGATTTTGATAAACTGTCTGAACAATATGTTGCGACAATGTTAATTTTAATATTTCTTTGCCATAAAGCCCATATTTTAAGTATTTTAATTTTAAGGATGCGATGAGATAAGGTATAAGACGATCCACACAGTGGATTGTAGCCTTCTTATATGTTTATACCCTATCCGATAGGGGTATTTTAGTTTTGATACATAGTATGTAACATAGATACATAATTTAGCTATATATACCTCAAAGTATATGGATTCATTCAGAATCGCTAGCTGAGTCGATTAAGCCATGTCTGTCTGTTAGTCCATCCGTCCGTCTGTAGGTAACCGGTTTTTGGGCCTTAAATTTTAAACTAGGATAATGAAATTTGGTACATGTGATCCTGTTACGTGCTGTTCGAACAAGTGGAAAACTTTTCAAAATCCGCCCACTGCCACGTCCACTTTTTATAAAAATGGTACTTTTGGCAAAACAGTAAGGAATTTTCAAAAAGTGTCGTTTCCTTGCCCACTTTTTGAGGACGTTTTCATACAAAAACCATTTGTATACACTACTGCATAGCATAAGCAGGCGAAAAACGTGTTTTTTGGTCGCCATACAAGGTTTTGATAGACTGTCTGAACAATATGTTGTGAACTTGGCATTTTCTATATTTCATCGCCATAACGCCCACGTTTTAGGGAATATATTTTAAGGATGGGATGGGATAGCGTACAAAACACAGTGGATTGTAGCCTTCTCATATGTTTTTTCTACATTTTGGTGATATTAATTTTAAGAATGGGATGGGATAAGGCATTAAACGATCCGCACGGATTGTTGCTTTCTCATATGTTTCTCTTTCAGTTACAATACAAACTGCTATAGGGATACTTTACAAAAGCTAAACAGTAAAGTAAATTTCAATTTATTTTAATAAACATAGATGATTAATATTAAATGTTTTTTTAAAATTATCTTTTTTTCTACAGCTACCTATTATAAGAGAAAGGCGACGTTTCACTGACGTAATGGACGAAGAAATCGACGATGAACGTAAAAGCAGAATTGGTTCATATACCGTAAATGAATCATATTCAATTCGGAGGCTAAGAACAGAACTCGGTCCTCGTCTTGACCAATATGCCGAAGCAGACGCACTTATTGAAAGTCAACGTATTGGCTATCCGCCATTTTTCAGAGAAAAGCCACAAACTCTTGCAATTACAGAGAACAAGCCCGCTTATTTGTATTGCTTTGCTGTCGGCGATCCAAAACCAAATGTTCAGTGGTTCAAAAACGATATGGTTGTAACAGAAAATAGACACATCAAAATAGTCAGTGATGAAGATGGTAGATCCATATTAAAGTTCGAGCCAGCTAACAGTTACGATGTTGGAATTTACAAGGCTGTTGCGAGAAATAAGGTTGGACAAACAGTGGCTCGCTGTCGCGTTCTCGTTGCAACTTTACCAAATGCTCCAGATTCACCTGAAGCGTCTGCCGTAAGCGGTACCGAAGTATTAGTACGCTGGAAGCAGCCCCGATATGATGGAAACTCAGCTGTTCTTTGCTATAGTTTACAATATAAACCCGTTTCATTCGATCAATGGACTACAATTGCTGACAACATCGATCATGAGTTCTATTTGGTGCATGGTCTACATCCAAATGAAATGTACCAGTTTAGACTTGCATCTAGAAATAATATTGGATGGAGTGAAATGGGAATGCCCACAAACGTACAGACTTCCGGTGGCGATGCTCCGAAAATAATCATAACCAAAGCCATGAAGCACTTACAGCAACTAACGGATGACGGCCACGAGATAGTAGTCGAGGATAAAAAGGTTCACGTGGATTATCAGATGGAACGTGATCATCTCAGTTGGATAACGGACTTTGATATAAGTGATAAATATAGTTTCATATCTGAAATTCATAGAGGAAAGTTTAGCACGGTTGTAAAGGGAGTTCAAAAATCTACAAATGCACTAGTCGTTGCTAAAATATTCGAAGTAGATGCCAATAACGAAGATTTAGTGCAAAATGAATTCGAAGTCTTGAGGACTCTTCGGCATGAACGCATAGCTTCCCTATTTTCTGCATATAGTCCGCCAAAACTACCAATAAAAATATTTATAATGGAGAAACTTCAAGGTGCCGATGTATTGAACTATTTCAGTAGTAAACATGAATATACCGAACAAATGGTAGCAAGTGTGATAACACAGCTTTTAGATGCCTTGCAATACCTCCATTGGCGAGGATTCTGTCACCTTGACATTCAGCCAGATAACATAGTTATGTCAACGGTCCGCTCTATCCAAATTAAACTGGTTGACTTTGGATCGTCTAGAAAAGTTACTAAGCAAGGGTGCCAAGTTCCTATTTGTGGATCTCTCGATTATCAATCTCCGGAAATGATAAACGAAGAAACCATTTTACCTCAAACCGATATTTGGTCGGTTGGAGTAATAACATATGTACTATTGTCTGGTTCAAGTCCATTCAGAGGAAGCAATGACACAGAAACAAGACAGAATATATCATTTGTACGTTATCGTTTTGAAAATCTTTTCAGTGAAGTCACTCCAGAGGCAACGCGTTTTATTATGTTCTTATTTAAACGCAATCCAAAGTACGTAATTTAAAAATTAGTAGGTTCAAGATGATAAACAGTTCAAACAATTGTTTTCTTTTTTTGCAGCAAACGCCCATACTCTGAAGAATGTCTGGAGCACAGGTGGTTGGCTGCATCGGCTTACATGAATAAAAAACGAGAAAGATCGGTATTTCTTGGAAACAGACTAAAGGTAATTATTGGCTTATGAGGTATTGATTATCCTTAATATTATTGAAATTTTTAGGAATTCTCTGATGAATACCATGCGGAAAAAGATGCTGAAGCCTCATCATCTGAGAATCTCACGACATCATTGGGTGGTGGACCAACTCCTAGACAGCTTTTAAGATCAAATAGCATCCAGGATGAATTGATGACAACATTTTAGATAAGCAATTGAGAATTTCGTGCGTTTAATACAGTTGTTTTGACGTTAAAAAAAATTGCAACGAAATGTATACAGACCATACAAATTTAATGTAATATTTTAATCGATAACAGAATCCAGTTAATTGAAAAAGAAAATGAAATGAATAAATTATTAAGCTATTTATATAAAGTGTACTTATTATTATATGTTTGTAAAAGGACACTCAGTGGCGCGATGGTTAGTGCAATGAACTGCGCGCAGAAGCGCTGGGTTCGATTCCCAGCCTTAGCAACACCTAAAATGATTTTTTACTGGCCCTCCTCTCATGATGCACTGACAAATCATCCGTTTAGCATAAATTGTAGAGAAAGGCTATCTCGAATTCGGCGTTCGGAGTCAGCATAAAACAGGAGGTCCCGCCATCTTTGAAGAAGTACACACGCATACATGAATGATTGTGAGAAAGCTCGGCCCTGGGCACTAACGAGCATTTTGCGATGTTTTGTGAAGATCAAGATATTTTTGGTAACGAGTCAAAGTGAATCCAAAGCCAACGAGAAGAAGAAAACGTGTTACTGCTCTTTTAAGAATAGAAGTTAATAGATTTTTCGTCCTTTCGTCGTCCTTTCAAGTATGTATCGCTGTTATTCGTCCCATTTTCCATTATCGTCATTAAGAACGACCAGAGCACCGATGGCTACATTTTCGGTTAGAGCACTCCATTTTGTGCTTTGTGAATCCCCTGCAAGTACTCAGATGACCATTTTGCCCGGAGTATTTGTGTGATCCATTGCATTCGTTGCCATCGTGACAAATGGTTCAGATTTTCGGCCATTATGTTGTTATATGTTAAAGAATGACCAGGGGCTAACAAACTATTATCGTTAGGATCATTAGATATTGCTGTTATTGGTCGAGCGTTTGAAATTGGCTCTTCTTGCAAAGTAGGTTAGGTAATACATAAGTTGGCGCGATTAAGTGCAAAAATCTTTTCATATGGAACTTCGTGGACTTCACCGCAGACTCCCAAATTCGACTCATATGAGGTGATCTAGGCGGTATTCCATCTTCGGCACACATGTTTAAGATTTCTACATTAATGTCCTTTTTCAAAAAAAAGTCGATAAATTTTGTATAGCTCGTTCCTTGCTCCTATGAAGCTTACACCATTGTCACTGTCAATAGTAGAGCATAATAGTACAGCACGGCGACCTGTAAACCGCTTAAGAGCTGCTATAAATGCATTGGCTGTGAGGTCTTTTACAAGTTCCAAGTATATCGCAAGAGTTGTTAAGCACACAAAACGGAGACGTAGGCCTTAGATGGCACAACACCCCTGCTGCGAAACGGACCAGAAAACTCGATACCAACTGTCGAAAACGGTTTTGCTAGAACGCGAGACGATGATAAGTTCCCCATTAACTGCTCCAGAGGTTTTGGTTGACAACGAGCACGTAAGATGCATTTACAACCATTTTTTATATCCTATCTCCCTATCCCGTAAGGGTTTATTAGTTTTGATAAATAGTTTGTAACATAGAGAATTAATTAAACTTAATTTACTTAATTTATTCGGACAACAGGTTGTCTAGGAATTTCAAGGGTTAGTCAGGCCCCTTGAACAGAGCTGGTGGCGGATGAACCGAAAGGTCAACGGCAGCGCTCAATCCATTAGTGGATACTGATGGCCCCGTGTCCTAGGGGTATCTAATAAAATGGAACTGGCCCTCCAGGTTGGGGGTTGTGCTTTGGGTTAACTACCCAATCATGGAAAAATCGAACTGTTACGAAGCAACCAAAAGCCTCGGAAAGGACTGATTTTATTGTTGACGACACGGCTAAACGAAAAAAGGGCAACGACGGACATCGAGGATGAAAAACTGTGACATCTACTACGGACCGTGTTATAGTGAGCAGAAACAGCGACTATTCGGATGCGGATTTGTTATAAGTGCCAGACTTAGGCAAGAAGTCTTAAGTTTCCAAGACATTAACGATCGCAGCAAGGCCAAATTCGCCAACATTAGCCTTGTATGCACTAACGCCCCAACGGAGGTAAAGGATAATATAGCTAAGGACTTCTTCTATTAGCTCCTTGACAAAACCTATGAGCGACTACCGAAGTACGATAGTAAAATCGTACTGGGAGATTTTAACGCAAAGGTAGGAAGAGAAGACATCTTTAGCAGTATTGTCGGAAACCATAGCCTACACGACAATACGTCTGGTAAGGGACATAAGGGGACAAGGCGGTATCCACACCAACGAACGGTCAATCAAATTGATCACATAGCGATAGATAAGAGGCACGCATCCAGTATTTTGGATGTCCGAACATTCCGAGGAGCTAACATCGACTCGGACAACTACCTTGTTGCAGCAAGGTTAGAATGCGGATATCCACTACGCCACAACAATCCAGAAATACTGTAAAAAAAATTAATGTCCAAAGACTGCAATCGCAAGAGACCGCCAAGACCTTCGCGCAACGCGTATCCCTAAACCTCTCGATTAGCACCATACCACCAACATCGAATGTCGAAGAACTATGGCAACGATGCCAACAAGCCATTAGATCAGCCACAACTGATGTGCTAGGTTTCTCGCGCCCACCAGCAAGAAACCCCTGGTTTGATGAGGAATGCCGTAAGATGCTCGCAGCCAAGAACGAGACCTACAAGGCTAAGCTGCATATGCAGAGAAGAAGGGTAGAACACCGGCTTTTTAGAAAGAAGAAAAAATAGGAAGAAAGGCGCGCGATCGAGGATATAGAGAGGTGCCACTTCAGGAAAGATGTTCGCAAGTCTTACCAAAGTGTAAAACATCAAAGCCAAGGATACAAGGCTCGAACAGAACCCTGTGGAGATGATCAAGGAAATATCGTAGTTGAGACACAGTCTATGCTGAGGATTTGGAAGAACCACTTCTGCAGACTGTCAAACGGCGATGACGAACAGCATTCCGCTGTCAGGCAGAACGAACCATTCAATATTGGCAACGACAGCGAAAGCTGCCAACCACCCGACCTGAGTGAAGTGAGGATAAAAATATCTAAACTGCAGCTTAATAAGGCTGCCGGAAATGACGGCCTCCCCGACGAGCTATATAACGCCGGCGGAGATGACTTGGTAAGTAACATCCACCAACTCATAAGCCGAATCTGGTCGGAAGAAAGTATGCCTGAAGAATGAAACCTCAGCATCGTTTGCCTGATCCACAAAAAAGGAGACCCTCTAAACTGCGCCAACTACAGAGGCATAAGTCTCCTCAACAACGCATACAAAATTCTATCTGCCGTAATATGTGAACCCCTTAAACCGTTTACCAACAACCTGATCGGCCCTTATCAGTGTGGTTTTAGGCCAGGAAAGTCAACAACCGATCAAATTCTCACACTTCGGCAGATCCTGGAAAAAGTCCAAATCGATACCCACCACCTATTCATCGATTTCACAGCCGCATACGACAGCATTTATAGAAACGAACTATACAGAGCCATGTCTAGTTTTGGTATACCGCCCAAACTCGCCCGTTTGTGTAGTTTGACGATGGAGAATTCTGGCTGCTCCATCAGGGTCGGAAACGACCTCACTGACACTTTCGGTACCAAAAAAGGATTTAGGCAAGGCGATGCGCTGTCATGTGACTTCTTCAATCTGATTCTTGAGAGGATTGTGCAAAACTCACGAGCCAACACCAGAGGCACAATTTTTTTCAAAAATCTGTACAACTACTAGCATACGCCGACGATATTGACATCATTGGTAGATGTTACGGTCCATGCTTCAGCGCAGTAGAGTAGGACTGGGATGATCAGAGTCACTACTATATAGCCTTCTTAATTACTTAAGAATAATTCTTCGTTTAATTTCTGACGAGATGTTGTTGTCAGAGTTGAAAGCAGAGCCGAGGTAGACAAAATGCCGTACTACCACAAAGTTATATCTGTCAGTGTTGACGTTCTGTACAATTCGTCGATATTGTGTGTCCTTTCGTGTTGACTACATACACTTAGTCTTACCCTCATTTACTAGTAAACCCCTTTTTGCCGCTTCTTTCTCTATACTACCAACGATCTCAATATCGTCGGCGTATGCTAGTAGTTGCACCGTTTCTTGGAAAATTGTGCCTCTGGTGTTCGCCCGGGAGTTTTGCATCGACTTTGGCATCGTTGCCATCTTTCTTTGACATTTGCTGCTATGGTGGTATGGTTCTAATCGATAGGAATACGCGTTGCGCGAAGGTCTTGCCGTCTTGGCGGTCTCTTGCGATTGCAGTCTTTCGACATTAAATGTTTTCACAGTATTTCTGGTTTGTTGTGGCGTGGTGGATATCTGCATTCTAACCTTGGCTGCAGTCAAGTCGATGTTAACTCCTCAGAATGTTCGGACATCCAAAATACTGGATGCGTGTCCCCTAATGGATATCGAGGAAAGGAAACCGTGTGTTAGCTATAGTGGTATTTCGTTTGGTGGCGAAGTCAACTAGCCTAAGTTCGTTACCAGACGTGTTGTCGTGTAGGCTATGTTTTCCGACAATACTGCTAAAGATGTCTTCTCTTCCTAGATTTGCATTAAAATCTCGCAGTACGATTTTAGCATCGTACTTCGGGAGTCGCTCATAGGTTTTATCAAGGAGCTCGTAGAAGCAATCCTATTTCCTAGTTATATCTTTTTTTCCTCCGTCGGGGGGTGAGCGCATATAAGCCTTGATGCAGATTGTTAAAATGCGTTCGCTTATTTCTTGGAAACCTAAGACTTCTGGCGCTTATAACAAATCTGCATCTGCAAAGTCGCTGTTTCTGCTTACTATTACACGGTCCGTAGTAGATGGCACAGTTTTTCATCCTCTTTTGGCCAAGCCCCTCCCATTGTATTTCCTGGATATTTAGGGTTTCCGCTAGTTATTCGCTTGCAACTCTCTTGTTAATTGTTCTCTTTACCAATTGCAGATACGAAAGTCGTTGTCCTCTTTTCGCTTAGCAGAGTTGTCGAGAATAAAGTCATTCCTTTTCGAGCCTATTGGTTTCTTCGTAACATAAAGTTTTTTATATGGGTGAGTAGAACCTCCAGAAACAGAACCTCCAACCTGGAGGGCCAGTTTCAATTCACTACATTCCACTTGGACACATAGCAATCCACTACGTAACTGAGCGCTTCCGTTAGCTTTTCTTTTCATCCGCCACCATCTCTGTTGAAGGGGCCTGACTTAGCCTTGAAATTCCTAGACAACCTGTTGTCCGAATATGTCAAAGCAGGATTCCGTGCCATTCTCACTAGGCTTTTTAAAGTGTCGCTGTTTTTCGTTTTGTTATCAACACTCGCACTTATCGTTTGAAAGTCAAATCCGGTTGGATGAGACCAGTACCCGATGGTCACCACTTGGAGGTTAAAAATAAGCACATTTGATGTGTATTCAGAGTAACAACATTGCCAAGTTAAAGCCAATGAGATTCTTCCCTCGTTCTTTAACACACAACCATCACCCAATAAGGTCATTCCTTAAGTGAAGATTTGTAACATGGCCACTGTTTGAGATCCTTTCGCAAGAACTCTAGTCCGAGTTCTTTCAGCATTGAATCCATCAATGCTGAAGGTCTCGCAACCCGCGATAAATTATCAGCGGGGTTTAGTTTGGATTCAATATATATCTCCATAGTTACAATGTCATAGTTTCCTGTGAGCACCCAAGCCAATAAGTCCAATAAAAATATTTTCGAAGTCTATGTTTAGTGACTTAATTATGCTATGAGTAAACTGAGCTGTCATTTCAGCAGCGCATAGTTCTAAACGTGAAAGGCAATTTTTTTAGTTTTAGCAACCTTAGATTTTGATGCCAACAGCCTAGTTTGAACATTAACGTTTTCCAAAACTGATCGAATACATATGCAAGAACCATATGCAAGATCAGAACTATCGGCAAATGGGTATATTTGGGCACCTGATTTTTGAACTGATATAGCCATCCTTGGAACTTGCAGGTTTTGAATAAGAGTGAATTCATGACGAAAATCATTGAACTTTTCGCTCTACTCTTGAGGAAGTTGTTCATCCCAAGAAAGCTTTGTTTGCTACAGCTGCCTCATGAAAATCTGAGGCTAACACAATAACTACCACATTATGCCAAATGTTTTGTAATATTTTTAATTTCTATGTCATTCAAATTCGGGATTACGAAGTTTTCAATCATCAATAAATTCTCATATTCCATTCCATTCATACTTAATCTACATTTTCAAAATTAATCAAATTATTTCCATAAATTTGTATATCATATTACGTTTTATATAAGTTTTTTGTATGTTCTTTGTTAAAATTAGATTATTAGTTATTTGTTTGATTATTTGTTCCTTATTTACTTTAAAATTACATAATGGTTTATATTTCAAAATTTCTGAAATGCATTTGTCGCTTATTAATTTTAATTGTTTTTTAATTACAACAGGTTATTGGTATTTTTCAATATTGCAATAGTTTAATTGCTTACAATTTTAAGTCCATCTTTATTTGGAATTGGTTCAATAATTATTTTATAATACTAAATCACAATTTGGTATCAATATTATAAACATTATCATATTATTATTTGACACTATAGAGCTTAATATTTGTTAATCCTATGTATGAAATGTTATATTTCTTAATTTCTTCAGTTGTAAGCAGATCTGAGCCTAAAACTCGTAGTTTGCAAAGTAATAGTTTATCTTTAAATTTCCTGACTTGTTGTCTTAATAATTGAATACAATATTGAATTTGGAAAATGTGTTGCATATGTTCTATTGTGCGAAGTCTTATATTTATTGCTTCTATTTACCTATATAATTTTTACTATTTTTTTCTTGTTGCTCATAAATATGGTTGTTTACATTTTTCATTATTACATTAAAATTATTTTTAACTGCATTTGTTCATTCATATTTTGTATTAAGTTTTTATTGTTTTGCTTATTAACATCTAATCTTTCCTTAAATTCTTTTTCATCATCCTTTTCTTTTTCATTCTCCTCCTAAAAATTTTAATCCCTTACCCCATATATTTATCAATCCTCTTTTAGATCTTTCTTCTTTCAATAAAAATCATTCTTTCAATGAAGTTAAGCTTATGTATCATTGCTGGATACTGGTAAATATAGTTAAGGCCTCCAATATTTTGACCAATTATATTTAGATTATTTTCCCATGAACCTATCTGTACGCTATTATTTCGCAACACTTTGAATGATTAAAAAAATTTGTTTATATTCCTGACTGTATATTAGAATGGATAATCCTGTTTATAACTTATCTGATCTTCTCTTGTTCTACTAAGCATATATATTATTTCAATTTTATTTTCGAAAGCCTTTCTAAATGCTTTTTCCGTCAACGTATCTGGTATCCTTTTAAAGAATAACTCAAATGGGGTGTAATTTGTTGCTGAACAAATTGAATTGTTGTAGGCAAATAATGCTTTCAGTGGTGCTTCGTTTGTAGTCAAAGTAATATGTTTTTTTAGTATCCTAAAATCCTAAAGTCTACATTTTCATTTCTTTCACGCAACCATGGAAAAACCTAACGGTTACGAAGCAACCAATAGCCTCGGAAACAACTGATTTTATTGTTGACGACACGGATAAACGAAAAAACGACACCTGGAATGTGAGAACATTAAACAGGAGAGATGCAAGCGAACAACTAGCGGAAGCCCTAAAGCGTTACAAATCAGACATTACTGCCACCCAGGAAATACGATGGGATGAGCCGGGCAAAAAGGAGGATGAAAAACTGTTACATATACTACGGACCGTGTTATAGTGAGCAGAAACAACGACTATTCGGATGCGGATTTGTTATAATTGCCAGACTTAGACAAGAAGTCTTATGTTTCCAAGACATTAGCGAACGCATTGTAACGATCCGCATCAAGGCCAAATTCGCTAACATTTGCCTTATATGCGCTCACGCCCCAAAGGAGGAAAACGATGATATAGCTAAGAACTGCTTCTATGAGCTCTTTGACAAAACCCATGAGCGACTACCGAAGTACGATGTTAAAATCGTGCTGGGAGATTTTAACGCAAAGACAGGAAGAGAAGACATTTTTAGCAGTATTGTCGGAAAACATAGCCTACACGACAACAGGTCTGGAAACGGACTTAGGCTAATTGACTTCGCTACGGAACGAAATGCCACTATAGCCAGCACACGGTTTCCTCACCTCGATATCCATAAGGGAACATGGCGGTCTCCAGATCAACGAACGGTCAATCAAATTGATCACATAGCGATAGACAAGAGACACGCATCCAGTATTTTGGATGTCCGAACATTCCGAGGAGTTAACATCGCCACAACAATCCAGAAATACTAAAAAAAAAATGAATGTCAAACGACTGCAATCGCAAGAGACCGCCAAGAACTTTGCGCAACGCGTATCCCTAAACATCTCGATTAACACCATACCACCAGCATCGAATGTCGAAGAACTATGGGAACGA
This sequence comes from Rhingia rostrata, assembly GCA_949824845.1. NCBI lineage: Eukaryota > Metazoa > Arthropoda > Insecta > Diptera > Syrphidae > Rhingia > Rhingia rostrata. Next base: position 36,787,689 of record OX463758.1, read on the forward strand.
TGCCAACAAGCCATTAGATCAGACGCAACTGATGTGCTAGGTTTCTCGCGCACACCAGCAAGATACCACTGGTTTGATGAGGAATGCCGACAGAAGCTGCAGGTGAAGACGAGAGCTGCCGTTCAGCTCTATAGGCAGAGAAGAAGGGAAGAACACCGGCTTTTTAGAAAGAAGACAAAAAGCAAGAAAAGCGCGCGATTGATTATATAGAGAGGTGCCACTCCAGGAAAGGTGTTCGCAAGATTTACCAAAGTGTAAAACGTCAAAGCCAAGAATACAAGGCTCGAACAGAATCCTGTCGAGATGAACAAGGAAATATCGTAGTTGAGACACAGTCTCAACAGTCTCAGACTGTTAAACGGCGATGACGAACAACATTCCGCTGTCAGGCAGAACGAACCATTCCTTATTGGCAACGACAGCGAAAGCTGCCAACCACCCGACCTGAATGAAGTGAGGATAGCAATATCTAAACTGAAGCTTAATAAGGCTGTCGGAAATGACGGCCTTCCCGCCGAGCTTTATAAAGCCGGCGGAGATGACTTGGTAAGTAACATCCAACAACTCATAAGCCGAATCTGGTCGGAAGAAAGTATGCCTGAAGAATGAAACCTCAGCATCGTTTGCCCGATCCACAAAAAAGGAGAACCTCTAAACTGCGCCAACTACAGAGGCATAAGTCTCCTTAACATCGCCTACAAGATCCTGTCTGCCGTAATATGTGAACCCCTTAAACCGTTTACCAACATGCCGATCAGGCATGTGTGGTTTTAGGCCAGGAAACCGATCAAATTCTCACACTTCGTCAGATCCTGGAAAAAGTCCAAATCGATACCCACCACCTATTCATCGATTTTAAGGCCGCATACGACAGCATTTATAGAGACGAACCATACAGAGCCATGTCTAGTTTTGGTATCACGCCCAAACTCGTCCGTTTGTGTAGTATGACGATGGATAACTCTTGCTGCTCCATCAGGGTCGGAAACGACCTTACTGAAACATTCGATATCAAAAAAGGCAATGCGCTGTTACATGACTTCTTCAATCTGATTCTTGAGAGGATTGTGCAAAACTCACGAGCCAACACCAGAGGCACAATTTTCCAAAAATCTGTACAACTACTAGCACACGCCGACGATATAGCCACGTTTGCTAGTATAGAGAAGGAAGCGGCAAAAATGGGTTTAGCAGTAAATGAGGGCATTATGAAGTATATGCTGTCAACACGAAAGGACACGCAACATCGACATATTGGACAGAACGCCACCATTCACAGATATAACTTTGAGGTAGTACGGGACTACTACAGGATAAAGAAATCCTGGATCGCTTTGAGAGGAAAATTCTTCGAAAAATCTTCGGTAGGGGTGGGGTTGAGGGGCTATGGAGACGAAGATTTAACCAAGAACTATACGAGCTGTACAGCGACATACACCTGGTCAAAAAATTGAGCATTGGACGGTTAAGATGGCTAGGACATGTAGAACGAATGGACACCAATACTCCGGCTCGCAGAGTCTTCGATTCCCAGCCAGAAGTCGGACGCAGTTGAGGAAGACCTCGCCTTAAGTGGCGCGCACAAGTAGAAACCGACCTCAACCAACTTGGAGTGCGCAACTGGAGGCAGTTAGCTAAGGACCAGGCTAATTGGAGAGGCATGTTGGTTGAGGCCAAGGTTCATTCCGGTCTGTAGCGCCACTTAAGTAAGTAAGTAAGTAAGTATTGGTATTCCTTTTTGTGGAAAGAAAATGTCTACGTGCATTATTTCTAATGGATTTTTAGGAGTTTCTGTAAATTCTTATTGGGGTTTGGGAGGGTCTCTCTCGTATTTTTCTATTTGACAATTATTGCAGTTATTAATAAATTTTGTAATTTTTTCTATTATATTTGGAAAGTAGCATTCTCTTCTAATGTAATAGAAAGATTCATTTATTCTTCTATGATTGCTTTCCATGTGATAGTTTATTATAATATTATTTTGTTCTCTTTCATCGGTTATGTCTTTTAAGAGTTTTGTGCAACGGAGCACTCTTAGTTACATACTTCTGTGAAAATGGTTTTTATAAACTTTTTGAAAGTCGATAAAAAATGAAATGTCTTCAATAAAGATCGCGTTTTTAGCTTTTGTATTAAAATGATTTTTTTTATTATTTGTATAATATCACTTTTTGTGAAATTTTTATATATTATTATTTTCCTTGCTTTATTAAAAATGTTCTTTGTTCTAATCTGACTTGCTCCACTTTGGAGTTTTTCCATCATTACTTGGTATATAAATAAATTTGGAGGTGTTTCTGAGATTGGTATGTATCCCTGATCATCTTCCTGTGCACTGTATATTGTAGATGCTATAGGAATTCTGCTTAATGCGTCTGCATTAGAATTTTTCTTACCTTGTTTATAATCTATTTTATAATTATATTCCTCCATTTGAAGTTTCCATTTAACAAGTTTACTATCGGGTTCTTTAACATTCATAAGCCATTTTAAAGGTTTATGTTCTGTGTGTATTTTAAATTTTGTACCGTAAAGGTAGGGTCTGAAATATTTGGTTGCCCAAATAATTGCAAAGAGTTCTTTTTCAATTGTTGAATAATTCTGTTCATGTGAATTGAAAGTTCAACTTCCATAACAAATAGGATGTTCATGACCTTCCTGATTTTGTGATAGTATTGCTCCAAACGTGAAGTTAGATGAGCCTTAGCTTAGAATAAATGGCATATTTCTACAGTCTTCGAAACACTTTATGTAAGTTTCATCTTTCATATCTATTTTCATACCCTTTTATGATTTCTCTGTTAATGGTTTAGTTAATCTTTCAAAGTCTTTTATAAATTTCTTGTAATATCTTAATAAACCTAAAAAAGCTTTATCTATTTTTGTGTTTTTGGAATTGGATAATTTTTTGCAGCTTTTATTTCATTGGGATTCGGTTTCATACAATTTCTATATACATATTGACTTTTATCTATTTGATTTTTTTTGCCTTTGTTAGAGCTTCAAAAACTTTTTTTAAATGGTTGATATGTTCAGTTAATGTTGGTGAGTAAATTATTATATCATCCCTATATACGAGACATATTCTATCAATAAGATCATAAAGAACATTGTGCATTACGCGAAACGTTGCAGTTGCATTCTTTAAGCCACACTGCATTCGAGTAAACTCATAATGTCCGTTGTGGACTGTAAATGTCGTCTTTATTCGTCAATAGTCGTGAAATATTGACAATTTCCTAATTTATCATGGATTTTATTCATGTTAGGCATAGGGTACCTGTCAGCAGAGGTTTTTTCATTCAATTTCCAAAAGTCAACGACGACTTGTTCGAACAAGTGTAAAAAGTTTTTAAACCCTCCCACTTTCACTCCCCTTTTTAAGTAAAACATAATTTTAGGCCAAAGCGTTCAACATTTGGAAAAAGTGTCTGAACTAGATATCTAGACAATCCTAATGTTTATATTTCGTCTATACAATTTTTTTTGCCACGCCCACTTTTTTGAAAAAAAAATTATGCAAAATAATTGGTTTGGGTTATATAAATATTTCTTCCAAATAAAGGAATTCATCCTTGTATATTTAAAAAAAAATAGTTTTAATGGGAACAGTCAACTTGTTCCCATAAATGAAAATCTTTTGTTTTATGTGAAACAACCGACTTTATTTGCGGTCGTCTTAAGACTAAATTACAGACTTGAATATTCCCTAGCTTATACATAATTATAAAACCATAATCATAATTATTGCTGATCTACAGTTCCCATGCAGATCCCATACATTTCTACTCGCCCGGATGTGGTGCGGAGTTGGGAATTTACCTGCGAAGGTATCAGGTAACGGGAATGAACTTGCAAGCGAATTTGATTCGCTTGCATTTTTGTTGATACAGGTGGATACCTGAATGTGATAACTGCCGCCCCGTTAAATATCTACGTCCCGCAGATCACTTGACGAACATGTTAATGAACTGGGGTTTCCATTGGGTTTGTTGACTTCTTGAGCAGGTCGTGGTAGAGGGCGCGGAATCGGTCTTCGACGGCACGATAGGCGGAGCTCCGGGATGTTAACCTTCCCATAGATTTTCCTCCAGCTCGATATTGCTTGTGCTAAGGTCATGCACGTACTCCAGGTTAGGTTTAACTCTGTTACTCGTTACATTGGCCAGGACTGGAGGGAGTGCCTGTCTGTTGAAAACCGTTCTGCTGTAGTATGTCTTCTCCTTTATGTGTACCGTGTCATTGTCTAGCTTTACCAGGTAGGTACCTACTAAAGGAATAGAGGAATTTTTATATAAAATTGTTCCGTTGAAGTTTGTCAAGAAAATGGTGTTCTCCCCGATCAGCATGACTATTTCGTCGTTTGTCGTTTTATAGTCACGAATTGCATTGCCACACTTGAGGATCCTTGGTAGACAAGAGTCTTCTAATAGCTCCCGATAACGTTGTTGTATCCCTGAATTATCTTGTTAATTTTCTCTGTGATTTCCAGAGTCGTATTAAACAGTTTTTCATTAATTAAGTATTGTCGGTTGTTGTTCTCTATAATATCTGCCGGCTTTTCTAAAAGTCCCAGTCAGCTGCGTCAGGAGATCCACCTACCCATTTTCAAGCCGTTCCTATCCAATTTATTGACCTAGCTTTCCACATTCTCACATCCCGCAGTTCATTAAGGCGACCCTTGATTTGATCTAAATAATAACTCAAGATAGGCTGCATTTCTTCGTCCTGAACATGTTTAGACATCAGTCGCTCAGCATCTTGGATGAGTGTGTCAAATTTAGCCAACTCAATGACATGTATTAATTTAAAAACTCCATTAGTCACCCAAGCATTCCCTTCCTTAACCGTCACAACTGGAGATTCATGTAGAGTCTGCATGGGAGTGAAAATAACTACTAATCTGTAATATATTCAAAGTTTATTTAATATGCAATTCACCATATTATCTCAAAGTCTAATTTACAATGTATGTATGCCTGTAAGGCATACAGTTTGTCAAACAATGTTTGCATAACGAAAAATTTCAAGAGATTTCATGTTCATTTTGCTATATTATTAAAACTTGTTTGGTTTTCAATTTTTTTAATTACATATGTTTAAATGACTATTCTTATACGTAACATAAACAAAGAAAGGAGAAAAAATAATAATGCAACGGTTAATACAAAACCAAAACCTTCTTCATATTTTCTACTGTCAAGTAATTGTTTGCAATTGCAGAATTCAATGTGTAGATAGAATGAAAAATGAACGGAAAAGCGGTACTAATTTGTATATTGTTATTAGTACTTGGTATGGCCACCATCTGCATCAATTACGGCTTGAAGTCTTTTCGGCATGGATTCAATAAGCCTCTTTAAGTCCAGATTTTCCGGCAATTTCAGTCACCCCTCTTTGAGTATTCGCACCAAATCATTTTTTGTTTTCGGCGACCGTTTGGCGACTTTTTTTTTCAGTAAAGCCCATACGTTTTCTATCCGGTTTAAATCTGGGCTTTGAGGAGGGGTGTCAATGACCTTATTAACATTATACAGTGCCCAGGTTTTACATAAAAGCGATTTATGTTTCGGGTCGTTATCTTGGTACAACTTATAATGCAATTTTTGAGGGTCTTTGTCCAAATCGTTTTGATTGTTGTTGTTAACTGCCTGAGACTAGTTTGGGGGTGGTTATCTATTGCACGTGAAATTTTAGATTCATCTTTTCGACTTAGTTTGGCTGGCCTGCCGCCACTATGCCTTAGTTCCAAACGGTTTTCCTTCTCTGCCAACGAGATTATGTTGTTAATTGTTCTCACTTTAATCGAGAACATTTCGGAAAGTTCTTTCACAGATTTTCCTTTTTGGTACTTAAAATAGACCAATTGTATGACGTTATTATCCACTCGTGTTCCAGGCATGATGAAATTTAAAAAAAATCTATGATGTCCCCTTCTTGGAAATTTGAAATATGACTGAATCGATAAACCAAATACAATCGGAATGTCTAAACCAAAACCGTGATTCAAAGATTTACTACCGTTATCATTTTTCATTCTTTTTTCACCTTGCAGTCTGCAATTGCAAGCAATTACTTGACAGTAGAAAATATGAAGAAGGTTTGGGTTTTGTATTATTTACCGATGCATTATTATTTTTTGTTCTTTCTTTGTTTATGTTACGTATAAGAATAGTCATTTAAACATATGTAAATAAAAAAAATTGAAAACCATCCAAGTTTTAATAGTATAGCAAAATGAACATGAAATTTCTTGGAATTTCTTCATGTGCAAATAATTGTGTGACAATCTGTATACAGACATATCTCTTAAATTTTCCAATATTTTAAGTTAATTGCTTTTCAATTAAAAGTTTCACGTGACATATAGTATAAATTAATTGGTTCGTTACTTTTCCTGCATTAATTTGTATTTTTTTATATTTTTTCCCTTTTTCAATATTTATGTCTTCATACGCTCAATGAGATGACTCTCCATTAAATTTTCGGGATTGTCATTCCGGATCGGAAGGTTCGTATTGGTCCGTTTTGGTTACAAAGTTGAAAAATTTCAAGCATCCTACTAGGGTACGAAGATCAACACCACCATTGTATAAGTGAACCGGCCCCTTGTTTCGTGAGAGCCGCTCTTTGCGGATTTTTTTTTATTTTTGAGTAGATAATCATCCTCCTTTCGTTTTTTTTATATAAAGGAAAGAGACAATTGATTATTTTTGTTTTAAGTTATTTAATGTTTTTTTAAATGAGCCTTGTGGATTTTTTCCCGCTTACCGTTGTTACGGGTACGCAATTATCCTTGGCAACAATCTCCTTTCGACATAAAGGCATATTTTGGCTCTTTATGCCTTTCTTGACCACTTTTTTCAGATTTTGTCTTGCATTCCTGGCTTCCATGTTTATCTTAATTAACACCCTAAGATCCTTACTAATCTTTGAACGAATGAAAATTAACTCTTTGTGGTCTATTGAAAAATACGTCTGTAGGCTTCCTGTTGGTGACAAAATTTACTGTGTTATTGTACCGATCAACGGCTACGTAGACGAGTTCCTTGACATGGAAATCTGAGTGCTCTGCTCTAATGCACCGATACATTTCAAGAATGGTAGAATGAACTCTCTCTATTTGGCCATTGACATCACTTCTATGGGATGGCGTCAAGTATAGCTTTAAGGAAGCCCCGTTCATTGTCCGTGACTAAAATCAGAGGAACTGTAAAATAGTGAACGATTTTTATTACCTTGGATCTTCTATTAATGGCTGATCTATCTTTAATGTGGAAACATTTTTTAAATTTGGAGAAATTTTATCCATGACAGTCAGAAATTTTTCATTCTGAATCTCCATTATGTCCATATGGATTATTTCACATGGATACCTAGGAACGGAGGTAGTTTGCAATTCGGGGAATCCTGTCGTACTTATTGGCGTTACAGACCTCGCAAGATGCTGGCAATCATTTTATGGAAAGAGAATTTCTCAAGGTTTTGTTCCTTGTTTTCTCTGGGGGCGCAGTGAGCTCTTCTTTGTTCGATAATACAGAATTTGCGTTCTTCGCTGGCCACATCCTTCACTATCCTCTGTGTCACCCTAATTTTATATTTTCCGAAGCTTTCTAAATACAGATTTTTGAGTATTCCAAGATAGTTACCGGGAATTTTTATTGCATTGATTACATTTGGGTTGAGGTTTTCTACGAAAAATTCAGCAAGGTTATTTTTGTCTAAGTGTTTCGTGGAGATATAATGGCGGTGATAGCTAGGGTCTGGTTCATGAGAACAAAGGTCGACGCCAATCCTAAAGACTATTTGGTTCCTAAAGACGTTGATTGGCGCCTACACGTGAGGTATCAAGTCGGAGCTGTCTTGGTCAGCGCTGTGCATGGTACAGGAATCATCGATGTCAGAAGATCTTCGGTAGTGCCTGTATCCGCCTCGTCTGTTCTATGACTTCGTCCCTCGTCATCAGTTTCTGTATGTGTTTGTGATTGTCCTTCGTCCGCGTCGTCTGTTGTTGCTTCCGCGACTATGCTTGCCACATCTGTCCGAGAAGAGGAGGAACCTGAACCATAAAGGCGATTAACCTGTGTTCGGAGTCGCGAGAGGGCATCAGCCACGAAGTTTGATTCACCAAGTTTTTAAATCAACTCGTAGTTGTACTCCTCAATTCTTGACTTCCAACGCTTGAGCTTCGAATTGTAATTTCCATTACTGAGCGTGAAGGTCAAGGGTTGGTGAACACTATATATTCTTATTTGTTTGGCCCCATAGAGATAGTTCCATAAATTGTCGAGTGCCCTTCTTCCGTATTATTTAAGGACCGGGAGATGAATGCAATTGACTTGTCCTTTCCAGGTTCGCCTTGGGACAATACAGCGCCATAGGCATAGTCTGAAGCATCTGTCGTTATATTAAAAGGCTTTTCGAAGTCAGGGAAGGCTAACACGTCTGCCGAAATGAGAAGCTGCTTTAGTGTTTCGAAAGCATTAAGTCCTGATTCGTCGAAGCATATGGGAACATTTTTTGATTGGTTGGCTCTTACCTGCTAATGCTCCCCGCGAGTCATATCCGTTAGAGGTTTCGCGATTTTGGCGTGATCCCTAATAAATCTCCTGTAGTCCGATGTTAACCCTAGGAAACTCTTCAGTTCCTTGAGGGTATTCGGAGGAAGAATCGCTTCGATCGCTTTTACCTTCCCGGGATTGGGAAGAATGCCGTTCGAGGTTACTAAATATCCTAGGAAATCTACGCTCGTATCCAGGAAATGGGTTGTTTCTAGATTTATTTTTAGTCCCGCTTCGCGGATTTAAAAATGAATTGTCTCTATGTCTCTTATGTGGACTTTAGGTGCAATTTAAAAGTTTATAGTTTATTACCATCCTCTACTGCTTTTCCCCGTTTGCTTTAATGAAATTTTTGTTCGCACCAGTATCTACGAGAAAATCTAGGACTTTTCTCTTATGCGTGACATACTCTTGGTATGGTACGCTGTAAACGAGGCACCCGCCACAAGTTAGCTCGTTCTGAAATTCTATTGAATTTGTGGTACCTGCCGGCTCTTCGATAGTATCGGAGGTCCCCGCAACCATGTGGTTGAGTCGCTGTTGTTTCCTGGGATAATAATGCTAAGAGTGGTACGTATAACCTGATATATTTTCCCTTTTGAATTGATTCTCTCCTTTCTGATTGCAGAATACCTTAACTTGACTGTACTTCGTCTTATCTTTTTCTGTATACTTATATAATAATTAATGGCATACTAATTATATTTAGAATTACTGAAGAAAAATCATCTACGTATACATATATTGAAATGTTAAATTGGGGTTGTCTCCCTTTATATAATTTTGTATTAATTCTTTCTTTTCAACTTTTTGCATATGTTATTGGTGTATTTAATGATTTCTTTTTATCACCGGATTAGGAAGGAAAACATTTTTTATCCTTTACTCTTTACAATTTTGTATGTGCTACTTGTATAACTGGTAACTTTTAATTAAGATCACTTATTTGCACTTGTTGAGCTATTGTTTCATGACTCAATTCATTCGGTTATATATATTGTATTTTCTTGTCCACGCAATTGTTCACTAAATGCTCTTTAAGGGGTTTCACTTAAGATTATATTATGGTCAAAATCACTGATGAGATGCATTTGTTACGCTATTGGTTCATCATTTAATTCACTCAGCTACACTTATTGTACTTTTTCTTTAGCACAATTTTTATCTCAATGCTTCCTTTTTCTTATCGTATTTTTGTTTATTGGACTCTGACTTTTAATATCCTTTTTGTCAGGTCTCTGCTCGGGCGCCAATAGAGGAATTCGTTTTAAAGGGAACAGACAACTTGTTCCCGTAAATGAAAAACTGTTGTTTAATGTTATACACCTGACTTTATTTGCGGTCGTCTTAAGACTAAATTACAGACTTGAATATTCCCTAGCTGATACATAATTATAATAGCATAATCATAATTATTGCTGATCTGCAGTTCCCATGCAGATCCCATACATTTCTACTCGCCCGGATGTGGTGCGGCGGTGGGAATTTACCTGCGAAGGTATGAAGCGGATGCGCGTGTGGCGTATCAGGTAACGGGAATGTACTTGCAAGCGAATTTGATTCGATTTTTTTTTAGCATTAAACATTATTTATGATCAATTTTAGCCTTAAGCAAACAATTTTGGTTTTGCTTAATTTTTTTTTAATTCATTTTTTTATTTTGAAATAATTTAGACAATTTTTTTATTTTTTATTTTTTTTAAACGCCTTTTATTAATTCAACTATTTTTGAAATCTTTATTATTTTTTTTTTTGATTCAAACATTTTTTTAGTTTTTTGAAATCCTTGAATTTTGATTATTTTTATATTACTGCTGGTATTGCTTTGGAGTAGTCATAAGACAAACACCTTTTGAATTTCACTTTTGTCAAAAAAAAAAAGCAAAAGTTAATTTTTTTTATTTTTCAATGAGGCACTCAAATAAGAAGTCCGGTGCTATCCCAAAACGCATGGTTTTTGAGGCTTCTATCGAGCCATCAGGTATAGGAGATTTTGAGAGCAGTAGCAGAGGTTTCGAGGGGCTGGGACGTAGGCGAAACGCACCGGAAAATGGTGCGAATTGCTTATGGAGCGATCCCGGGTTAGACCAATGGAGAAACGATCAGGGGACGAGACGACAGAGGGTTGACGCTCATACTTTAGACATGACAGACCTAACGCTCTACGATTTGATGAGGTTTAGCCCTGATGATTAGACAAAACGCCGAAACGAACATCATATGGAAGACACGACAATCGCCAAGGTAGTTCCGTCTACCTGAATTCCGGATACCTGAATATGAATACTATAATTTTTACCCACGCCCACTTTTTGGAGACTTTTTCATACAAAATCCATTTGTATACCCTACGCCATACAATATGCAGGAGAAAAACGTTGTTTTTGATCGAACCATACAAGTTTTTGATAAACTGTCTGAACAATATGTTGCTATAATTTAAATTTTAATATTTCTTTTCCATAAAACCCACATTTAAGGGATAATAATTTGAAGGATGGGATGGGATAGTGTTGTGGGTCTAGGTTTGGCCACGAGGGCATCCTTGATGCTGGAGAGAAGGGATCGGCACTCTCGCGATTGCTTGGCTAAACTCGTCGGACGAGGGTAGTTCTTGCCCTCTATCATCCCTCCAACATCCCAGCTCAACAAACATTTTCGTTTCGTACAGAAAATATAAGAGAAAAAAAAACAAAGAAGAAAACTACTCTACGCAGACCTCGGACAGACTAAAAGGACCCTAAAAAGAAAAGGACAGAAAATGAAGAAAGCGGACAAGAAAATATCAAATGCCTATGCCAAATGCGATTTTTCCCAGTCTTTAACAGTGATATTGGCATAGGCTTTTGATATTTTTTTTCCACTTTCTTTGTTTTCTGTCCTTTTCCTTTTATCGTACTTCTTTCTTTATTTTTTTTTTCTCTCTTATATTTGCTGGCACGAAACAAAAATGTTTGTTGAGCTCCGTGGCCTAACCTAGACTCACAACAAAGGCGCCCAACGAATTTATCCGGCTAAGAGGCCGAATTTAAGTCCAAGGGAATGGTTTTCAATTTTAGAAGATCGTTGCTTTGTAATAACTTTGCCGCGAATTTCATTTTTTTTACTTTCCTATATTTTCTAAGTTATCCAATTCCGTTTAAGCTGTCGATTATAGAATTAACCGAATGCAGCTGTCCGATCTTTAGGCGTATAGCTAAGAGATTTAGTGAGGTAGCTGGAAGTTTATTCCATAACCGACAGCGAGTTAAGGTGGATAGTCCGAACTTCTACCTGCTGGCCAACTGATTCAGGCTTAGGCCCTTTCAGTTGTGAGGTATGAGTGGTAAGACTAAAAGCTTTAGCCGGGTTAAAGTATAGCCAATAAGTCCTCCGCCAGCCTGGGTTTTGGTTCAGCCAGATTTCAGTGTGGTGGGTGACAAAGGAAATGCTTCATCCCTCGTTAAGATTCTAAATCACCAGCCGCAACAGAACGAGACTAAATTAACATAACACTACGAACCATTAAGGACAAACTAACAAATTCTCCAAAATGATTCGAAAACCCGTAGTAAAAGTCTACATACCACTACGAGCTTATCTGTTATCATACATACGTATCCCCATTATTAACAAACGATTTTTTTTTAGCATTAAACATTATTTATGATCAATTTTAGCCTTAAGCAAACAATTTTGGTTTTGCTTAATTTTTTTTTAATTCATTTTTTTATTTTGAAATAATTTAGACAATTTTTTTATTTTTTATTTTTTTTAAACGCCTTTTATTAATTCAACTATTTTTGAAATCTTTATTATTTTTTTTTTTGAATCAAACATTTTTTTAGTTTTTTGAAATCCTTGAATTTTGATTGTTTTTATATTACTGCTGGTATTGCTTTGGAGTAGTCATAAGACAAACACCTTTTGAATTTCACTTTTGTCAAAAAAAAGCAAAAGTTAATTTTTTTTATTTTTCAATGAAGCACTCAAATAAGAAGTCCGGTGCTATCCCAAAACGCATGGTTTTTGAGGCTTCTATCGAGCCATCAGGTATAGGAGATTTTGAGGGCAGTAGCAGAGGTTTCGAGGAGCTGGGACGTAGGCGAAACGCACCGGAAAATGGTGCGAATTGCTTATGGAGCGATCCCGGGTTAGACCAATGGAGAAACGATCAGGGGACGAGACGACAGAGGGTTGACGCTCATACTTTAGACATGACAGACCTAACGCTCTACGATTTGATGAGGCTTAGCCCTGATGATTAGACAAAACGCCGAAACGAACATCATATGGAAGACACGACAATCGCCAAGGTAGTTCCGTCAATGAAAGTGATTCAGGAAAAATCCGGGGGTAAACCCCAAGCACTGTCCATGAGCTACGAGGACAAACGACATAAAAGCATCAAATGAACATCGAAAAACAAACGTAGACCCATGGCACGACAAGACGCTAACGAACTTAGGACAAGAGTCACCCTCCAACTACGAATACAGAACGGAAAAGGAACGAATAAACAGACAGCAACTAACTTATGATACGGACGATGACGTATTACGAAAAAACACAAAAAGAAGACGAACAAATAACTATGAAAATACATGAAGTGGTCTCTAGTGCTGTAAAGGAGAATCAGGCGAAAATTATGTCAGTCTTTGAGCTACCGATGAAAAGTTTAACGGTAACTTTTCAGGATAGCTTAAAGACTGTTAACGATAAGATTTGCGGCTTAGAGGACACCTTTGCAACACAAAGACAATCACCAAATGTGGCAGACAGACAATCAACTATGACAAGGGACAATCACAGAAGACTGGCAACAACAATACCGATAGACAGAAATATACATACGACTAGGACAGATCAATTAACTACTAGGGATACGGGCAGAAAAATTGAAAAGGCTATACACAAATGGGGGGTTCAATTCGACGGTACTTCCAAAACCATGTCCGTCGAAATTTTTATTTTTATAATCCAAACTCTCCAAAGGAAAAGTGCGATATCCGACTATCAATAGTTTGACCAATTCCACCATCTTCTTTCGGGCCCAGCCGAAAAATGGTATTGGCAAATTTTAGAAGAAAAGTATGAAAAGAGTGACAAAAACTTAACTATCACAATCTAAAAGATAGTTTAGTTAGACAGTTTAGGCACAACAAAAGGGACCATTAGATCTTAAGGGCGATAATAAAACGTAGGCAGCTACCCCAGGAATCATACGACGAATTTTACTCAGACATACGCAACATACAAAACCTAAAGGAACGAATCGCAAACTGGATTTTTGCTGTTCGATTACATCCATACAGGATTTACTTGGCGAGCATTTACATTGTGGGAAAAAAGACCATCCACAAGACAACTTAGAAGACGAAGCACTGGAGATTGCCGCCCTCCATTTGCATCGAACAAACCCACCGACTTGAACTTGAACACAGACAATACGAATAGGACTGAACGAACAAATACGAACCGAGCGGACACTTATAGGACTAATACAGGGACGGCAATTCCACCGGTATGTCCTTCTAACTTCCACAAGCTTACCTGGTTTAGTTGTGGCCAGGGCAATCTAAGTTTTCAGTGTGTTAAGTGCCAGGAAAACAAGATGCTCGGTGGAGGCTCCGGGAGCAATCTGCCGATGACCGGAACTGTCCCGGCGAAGAAGCAAAGCTCGGAACCTTCACCATTTTAAAGAATCCTTTAAATAAAATAGATCCTTCCACTAAAAGGCTTATTCCTCCACGGAAAAGCCTGCACCAAAGAATACTGGATAAAACATTTCACGTAAAAGAATTTTTGGTGAGGAAGTGACATGTCCGGTGCGAAAGAAAAGGAACTATATTAAAAACATATAAGAAGGCCACAATCCACTGTGTGGATCGTTTTATGGCGATGAAATACAGAAAAATGTCATTTCATAACAAATTGTTAAGGCTGTTTATCAAAATCATTTATTGTTCGACGAGAAACACCGTTTTTCGCCTGGTTATGCTATGAGGTAGTGTATAGAAACGCCTCCAAAAAGTGGGCGTGGCAACAAATTTTGTATTAACAAAATATAGGCATTATGATACGTTGTTCAGACACTTTTTCAGAATCTCTAACAGTTTGGCCTGTAACTATGTTTTTCTGAAAAGGGGGCGTGGCAGTAGGCGGATTTCCATAATGTTTACACTTGTTCTGCTGGGAGCAACAACAAGCACGTGTACCAAATGTCATCATTCTAGCTCAAAATTTAAGGCCTAAAAACTGGTGACGTAAGGAAGGACGGACGACTAAATCGACTCAGCTATCGATTCTGAGTCGATCCATATACTTTGAGGTATACCTAGCTCAATTATTTCTCTATGTTACAAACTATGTATCACAACTAATATACCCCTATAGGATAGTTCAGGGAAAAGTGCAATAGACATAAACGCAGACTACATAAATTTTTAGCTTCTGTGATAACGATAAACGACGATAACAGACCCTAAGCGAAGGTGAAAGTAGGCGAAGAAGAGATAGTAGGGCTGTTAGATAGCGGAGCGTCAGTCAGCTGTTTAGGTAAAGGGGTCTTAGAACTTTTAGAAAGAAATAAAATAACGATGGCCAATATGACAGCTGACATAAGAACAGCTGACGGAAAACATCAAAAAAATTTAGGACGATTCAAAATGACAGTCTCTTGGGGTGGTCAATTACACGAAATGGATTTATGTGTTGTCCCATCCTTGGAACAGGCACATTATCTTGGTTTAGATTTTTGGAAATTGTTCAAGGTCGCTCCTAATATCGTTGAAGAGTTAGACACATTATCGTCTAAGAAGGTGAATTCGCCTTTACAGGAACTCTCTCCAGCACAGAACGCAGAGCTAGAATGAGTTAAAAGGTTCTTTCCTTCGTTTACGGTGTATGGATTGGGTAAGACTATGTTCGAAGAACATGTAATCGAGGTGGATGATAAGAAAATGTCATTCCTTCTCGTTTGAAAGAGAATGTCTTTCTACATCGATGACATCTTGCTTTGTTCTCCAGATTTCGAATCACATGTCAAAATGCTTGATGAAGTAGCAAAATGTCTAAGGGGTGCGGGTTTGACCATTATGTTGAGAAAAGCAAGTCTTGCTATCAAGAGATTAAGTATCTAGGATACATTATAGGGGATGGGTGTCTAAAGACGGATCCCGATAAGATATCAGCGGTTGAAGATTTTCCGATTCCCAAGACTCCCAAGCAACTCCGTCGATTTCTGGGTATGACGGGGTGGTACAGAAGGTTTATACCAAACTATGCCTCCTTGTCTGCTCCAATGACTGATTGCCTTAAGAAAGGACAAACATTTTCAATGACTGACGTAGCGCTACACGCGTTTGAACAACCTAAGGCGACCTTGGTCTCCGCACCAATACTAACAAATCCAGACTTTTCGAAACGCTTCTTCATACAATGCGACGCTTCAACAACAGGGGTGTAAGAAGTGTGCTATCCCAGATGGATGCGATGAATAACAAACGACTACTAGCGTTCATGTCCCAGAAGCTTAATTCCGCACAGCGGAAATATAGAGTAACGGAACTTGAATGCTATGCTGCCGTTTTGTCGGTAAAGCAGTTCAGGGCTTATGTTGAGGCTTTACCCTTCACTGTAATTACCGATCATGCAAGTCTGAAGTGGCTGATGACACAAAAGGACCTATCTGGTCGATTGGCCAGATGGCGCCTTAAACGTCAGAGCTTCGACTTCATGATCGAACATAGGAAGGGTGCCCAAAGCGTAGTTCCTGACACTCTCTCGCGCATTCATATGGAAGAGCTTACTCCAGCCACCGAAATTCTGCAGAAACCTCTGGATTCCGAAGGAGTTGCGTGGAAGCCTTGTGGAATCAGCGCACTACTCACCAACCGCAGGCCACGGCGGTATTCAAAAGGCCTTAGCCAAAGTTCGGCAAATTTCATTTTGGCCAGTAATGGTATCCGACGTTCAAACCTGTGTTAAGTCATGTGAGGTATGTTAGTGCTGCAAGCCACTAAATATGATTTCTCGACCACCGATTGGTCAACAGGTGGTTACGGAGCGACCTTTCCAACGTCTATACATTGATTTCCTAGGTCCCTACCCCCGTACAAAGACAGGAGACACACAAATATTTATAGTCCTAGATCATTTTTCTAAGAATGTGTTTCTAAAACCCATTAACCATTAGTAAAATTTTTAGATGAGGGTGTATTTCATACGTTCGGTGTACCTGAGTACATACACTCTGACAATGGAAAGCAATTCATTTCTATACTATTTGCCAGCTACTTAGCAAAATATGAAGTTAGCCTTCGGAAAGAGTCAAACCGATCGGTGTTGGCCAAAATAAGGGCACACATCAAGGGAGACCAGAAAACATGGGACCTACATGTAAGTGACGCAGCGTTTTCATTTAGGAGCGTAATTCATGATGCGACTAAATTCGAACCATATTTTACCATCTTCGGTACACACATTATCCAACATGTTAAATCCTACGAGCTCTTACGCAAACGTGAGAATCGATCAAGAATTATTACAAATTAAAACTAATACGGACAAAAATATTCGATAACGTATACGACGTAAAGTATAAGGAGGGGCAGATAGTTTTTCGACGAAACTTTAAGCAAAGTAGTCAACCAGAAAACTATAATGCCAAATTAGACCCAAAATTTATTAAATCTGTGATATTAAGGACTATAGGCGATTCCCTGCATGCAGTAGGAAACCAGAATGGCGAAAAAGTAGGTGTTTTTCACGCCACTCTATCTGTCGTTGCCCGATTATCTGTGATATTTATGTAGTATTCATGTTAGTTTATTTATTCAAGTGATTTTTCACTGTCCCTCCTCTCGTGATGATCTGACAAATCATCCGAGTACTATCAATTGTCATGAAAAGCTTATCTCAACTTCTCGGATTCAGCTTAAAACAGGAGGTCCCACCATCGTGCAAAGAAGTACACGCGCACACACGAATGGTTGTGAGAAAAAAGCTAGGCTCTGAGTAATAAGTATTCAACTATTTGCCCGGTTAGCAATCAGGGCAAAGCAGTGATAGCCCAGGGAGTGAGCCCTTACCACACGTTGTTTTTTAAATCATATTCCAACTTAGTACTGGTCGAAGGCCTCTTCCGTTTATTTTTACGAAATTGGAGAACTCCCGACCATTCGTACTCCGTTTCAAACTTGTTACGGCAGCCCTTCGTCACTAAAACTTAATTTATTTTCACAAAAAAAAATAAAACAATGAAAGAAAACTCTTCTAAGAACGCGACGAAAGTCGCCTTTAATACTAATAAAAGACGTTAATTCACAACAAACTAGCACTAACTCCCTTATCCACCATTATTAACTATAAAGTAAACATATGAGAACGCTACAATCCACTGTGTGGATCGTTTTATACCCTATCCCAAACCATCCTTAAAATAAATATCCTCAAAATGTGGGTTTTTTTGCGATGAAATTGTAAGAACATATTGTTCAGACAGTTTATCAAAATCATTTATGGTTCGACAAAAAACATCGTTTTTCGCCTGGTTATGCTATGAACATAATGTATAGAATTGGTTTCTGTATGAAAACGACTCCAAAAAGTGGGCGTGAATTAAAATGACTTATAGAAGAAATGTTTATATTACAAAAACCAATATCTTTGCATCAACAATTTTTTTCGAAATGTTTAAAATTTTACCGAAAAAAGTTTTTTACTGAAAACGCTCCCAAAAAGTGGGCGGGGAAAAAACTTCGTACAGACGAATTATAGACATTAGGATGGTCTAGATATCTTGTTCAGAAGTTTTCTCAAAATCTCTAATGGTTTTCCCTACAACTACGTTTTTCTATAGAGGGTGCGTGGCAGTGGACGGATTTCAAAATTGTTTACACTTGTTCTGCTTCGTCGGATAGAGAACCTGTATATCAAATTTCACAACTATAGCACAAAATTTAAAGCCCAAAAATCGGTGACACACAGACGGACGGACGTACAGACAGACATGGCTTAATCGACTCAGCTAGCGATTCTGAGTCGATCCATATACTTTGAGGTGTATCTAACGAAATTATTTCACTATGTTACAATCTTAATGTCAAAACTAATATACCCCGATGGGATAGGGTATAAAAATTTAAACAAACCAAATGCATTTATGTGCAATGCGCACCGAATTAGTTTAACGTGGGTAAGTGCATATTTGTTTGATTAATTTGGCTGTTTTGATAAAGACATTTTTATATTTCACAGGGGAGTTATGAACTGGATCGTTCTGGAGATCATATCCATACTATTGTGGGTCTGACAACAGGTAGCAAGTGGTAAGCAATTTCGACACTAAGTTTGTAACTCAGTGAAATAATGTAGTAAGATGTACCTCAAAGTATATGGATCGACGCAGAATCGCTAGCTGAGTCGATTCAGCCATGTCTGTCTGTCCGTCCGTCCGTCCGTCCGTCTGTGTGTCACCGATTTTTGGGCCTTAAATTTTGTGCTAGAGTTGTGAAATTTGATATACAGACTCTCTATCCGACGAAGCAGAAAAACGTAGTTGTAGGCCAAACCATCAGAGATTTTGAAAACACGTCTGAACAATATATCTAAACAATCCTAATGTCTATATTTCATCTATACAAAGTTTTTTTTTGCCACGCCCACATTTTTTATACCCTACGCCATTCCTAATGCAGCAGAAAAACGTTGTTTTTGGTCGAACATACAAGATATTGATGAACTGTCTGAACAATATGTTGCGACAATTTCAATTTTAATATATCTTTGCCATAAAATCCACACTTAAGGGATATTAATTTTAAGGAGAGAATGTGATAGGGTATAAAACGATCCACACAATGAATGGATTGTCTTCTCATTCGGCGAAGAGAACTTTTTTTCGCTGAATTCGAAGACAGTTGTGCTGTGTGTGGTAGGTTTCATTTACTGTGGTAAGAGTTATTATTTAAATATTGATGTTGTTACATGGCTTGTTATGCATATGCGTATTTTTATTTATATTATGATTATATCTATGTTTATTTTAAAATATGTTTTTGTCAGGTTTAGTCACTTATTTGTTTTAAGAAGATATTAAACCAATTAAATTCCAAGACATAGTGAAATACGGCCGTAAAGCGGTACTGAATGCATTGTGTGTGCTCCGCTATTTAGAACGAGTCACACTTAAAAGCATATTCAGCAATATTCAGCATCAGAACAAATGCAGCGAATTCAGTGAAAGTCAGTGAATTTAAAAGAAACATTTTTTTTTTTAATATAAAAAGTGTGTGCTTCACTTTTAGTTTTAAGAAATTTTAGTTTAATTCATTTTGTCCCTTCCGGACGGCTTTTGTCCCTTCAGGACTATATAAATTAATATTAGTGTTAGGTAATTTCTGATTTTAAAATTATTTGTGCGCAAATTATCACCATTGTGGATCTTCCTGATACTCCTTCCTTCAGTGCTGCCGCCAGGACTTTGGGGGACAAATTTTCTTTTTTTGATAGTTTTATTAAACTAAGTTAAATTTATGGCGCAACAGGCTCGTTAGTACCCAGGGCCTAGCTTTTTTCTCACAACCATTCATGTGTGCGTGTGTACTTCTTTGCACGATGGCGGCACCTCCTGTTTTATGCCGAATCCGAACGGCGAAGTTGAGATAAGCTATACATGACTATTGATACTACTCGGATGATTTGTCAGATCATCATGAGAGGAGGGCCAGTGAAAAATCATTTAGGTATTGCTACGGCTGGGAATCGAACCTAGACCTTCTTCGCGCCACTGAGCCCGTTTGATAGTTTTAGTTGGTGTTAAATAAACAATATTTGATAGCTACTATAGCACTAAATTTCGCGATGTATTTTTTTGATATGATGATGGTTTAATTTTCTTAGTGGGTGGTGTGTAGACGGTGTGCCGGCTTTTCTGAGGTTTGGTTCGACGTAGGCATGACAGAACGTTAAACTGACGACCACAGGACTTGACATGACTTGAACTTTTTTTTCAGGACTTAAGTTGCGGCTCAGAAGTGCAAGGGGCTAACTCTCGTGGACGTGGCCAGGGGGATAGCCAACGGATATGTCACGTGACGCAAAAGGACGGGAAGGCCAAACTCTGCCATGAACATCTGGCGTGATTCGGAATCACGACGAACCGGTATCGCTGTAAGATGCTGGGATCGATATTATCGTGTAGGGTATTTCTAGGTTAGATTTAACATAGTTAAGATTTATTTTGGGGATTATTATAAGATTAAGTCTTGGCTTACTTTTATTTTAGGCTAGTATTAGATCCGCGATTTTTCCCCGTCTTTTACAGTGATATTGGCATAGGCATTTGATATTTTCTTTTCCGCTTTCTTTATTTTCTGTCCTTTTCCTTTTAGGGTTCTTTTAGTCTGTCCGAGGTCTGCGTAGAGTAGCTTTCTTCTTTATTTTTTTTCTCTTAAATTTTCTGGCACGAAACAAAAATGTTTGTAGAGATGGGATGTCTGGTAAGAGGGCAAGAACTACCCCGTCCGACGAATTTAGCCGAGCAATAGCGAGCGTGCCGAGCCCTTCTCTCCAGCATTAAGGATGCCTCCTTGGTTTAACCTAGACTCACAACAATAGGGTATAAAACGATCCACACAGTGTATTGTAGCCTTCTCATTATTTTTTGTATACCCTATCACATAGTGGTATATTAGTTTTGTTACATAGTTTGTAACATAGTGAAATAATTAACTCGGTATACTTCAAAGTACTTGGATCGACTTAGAATCGATAGCTGAGTCGATTAAGCCATGTCTGTCCGTCCGTCCGTACGTCACCAGTATTTGGGTATAAAATTTTGAGCTAGAATGACGAAATTTGTTTGCTGTTGCTCCCAGCAGAGCAAGTGTAAACATTTTTGAAATCTGCCCACTGCCACGCCCCCTTTTCAGAAAAACGTAGTTTTATGCCAAACCGTTAGAAATAATGAAAAAGTGTCTGAACAACATATCTAGACAATCATAATGTCTATATTTCTTTCATACAAAGTTTTTTTTTGCCACGCCCACTTTTTGGAGGCGTTTTTAGTAAAAAAAACGTTTTTCGGTAAAATGTTAAGCATTGCGAAAAAATGTTGATGCAGAATCATTGAATCTGTTAATATAAACATTTCTTCCATATGCCATTTTAACCCACGCACACTTTTTGGAGGCGTTTTCATACAAAAAACATTTCTATACACTACCTCATGCGTAACCAGGCGGAAAACGATGTTTTTTGTCGAACGTAATGATTTTGATAAACTGTTTGAACAATAATATGTTCTAAAAATGGCATTTCCTATATTTCATCCAAAAAGGCGACATTTTGAGGATATTTGTTTTGAAGATGGGATGGGATAGGGTATAAAACGATCCATACAGTAGATTGCATTAATAATATATTTAATAATAATGATACTCTACCATTTCTGTCGAAGGTCCTAGAAAGGATAATGAATAAACAAATACGAATATTATTGTGCAACAACAATTTGTTATGTGTCAATCAGTCAGGTTTTCGTCCAAAACAAAGCTGTATTACAACTCTTATTAATGTCGTCGAAAACATTAGACAAGATGTTGGCTGTTAGTCTTCTTATATTCTTAGACTTCTCCAGTCTTACCTAAATTGTAGATATCAGGCAGTTGTGTCTAACTGCTCCATATCTGATCTTCTTAGGTTAAATAGAGGGGTCCCATAGGGTTCAATTATGTGACCACTATTATTCTCAATGTATATAAATGACTTACCTAATTGCTCAAAAAACACTCAAGTAGAAATGTATGCTGATGATGTTCAGATGCGGAAAAATTTCCCCCTATGTCTAGTCGAAAATGCAGCCATTGAAGTTAACGAAGATTTAAACAATATTCGTAATTGGTCGCGGAAAAATATTCTATGCGTTAGCCCAATTAAGTCAAAATGCTTGGTTATTTCAAAAAAGTCCATTGATACTTCAGATTTTCCCAAAATTGACTACGACAGTAATCATATTGAATTCGTCGATTCAGCTAAAAACCTAGGTATTTCATTTACAAAAACACTTACTTGGAATACCCATATCAGACTAACAATTGGGAGAGTTTATTGATGGCTTCGTATGCTGTCGACAAACCATAGAATTACTCCTTTAAAAACAAGAATCGTACTAGCCAAAACATTAATCATCCCTTTTCTGCCTTAGCGAGGATATATACGGCATAAGAAGGTAAGAACACATTTCCCAATCCTCCAAATCTATATATGGCGTTACTCTTAGAAATCAATTTAAACCAAGAACTTTAACAACTAAGCTAAATAATACCTTGAAATCGCGTCAACCACCTTACCTTTTTAATAAGATCTGCCAATCGCGTTCTGTTAGATCTGTGAACCTTGTACCGATGCATTACACTTCTTTAATATCTGCGCGACAATTTTTAACTTTCTCTTACAAAGAAAAAGATATTGTTTTCGTGAAAATTTTGGACCTCGAGATTTTGGTTGATTCTAACATTACGATGATAGCGGAACTCAAAAAAGTGTTTTTTGGAATTCCGTTCGTCGTCGGATCGTCGGTCCATCTGTCCGTACACGTCTCTCCAGCCTTAACGAATTTGGCCGATTTTCTTCAAACTTCGTATTCAGCGCTTTTTTGATCATAATTCTAGGGCACTTTTTTTTGTTTGCTTTTAGCCATGCTATTACCGGAACCTGCCATATAAAAATCGTACATAAGCTCAATTATCTCGAAAACGACTCTAACAATTTTGATTAAACTTCATATACACTATAAGCATATTAGTTCCAACAAAACTGCATACCCAGTTCTTTCGAGAAAATCCATTTAACGGATTTTTACCTATAGGCCATATGTACAAAATTGTCAATTTATCGCAAACTATTTGGCCAAATTGAATGAAATTTAATTTATATACTCCTATTACTGTTTGCATGAGTTCATTTTTTGCATCACTAAGCAAAATTAATCTTATTGTGCATCTTAGCCAAATTGATTCGTTATGAATGACAAAGTTGCGAACAACCCAGTCGTGCACCCACCAATCGTTTTCTGTTGTTGTAATCTTCTAACACATTATACATATCAATTAAGCTTATGCTGTCTAAGAAGTATTGTATCTTATTGTATAAGTCTATACTAAATAAACCAATTTTTGAATAAATTGATCAATGAAAACTGTCACTGAATGAATCGTCCTGTTGAAATCAAATGTGACCTGTAAAAGGAGCTCAACAGTACCACTGATATTATTTTCAAGTCTAGTACACCCTGCAATTTCGACAAGGCTGCTATGGAACCTTTCTACCTGTCCATGTGTTACGCTGTAGAAGGGTGGTGCATTAAATATCTTTATTCCGAAATGATCTATAAGAAAAAATGTGATGCTCTGCGAAACAAAAGACGGCTCAATATCACATACTATCGTTTTTG
The DNA here is from genome assembly GCA_949824845.1 of Rhingia rostrata. NCBI lineage: Eukaryota > Metazoa > Arthropoda > Insecta > Diptera > Syrphidae > Rhingia > Rhingia rostrata. The sequence goes on from OX463758.1 coordinate 36,811,686, forward strand.
TTTTTTTAAACAGGTTAAGTATTTCTATCAGAGGTTCTTTTATGTCAATTATTGATCCTGATTTAATTATTATCGGTATAGACGACTATAAAAAGTTGCATACCTTGATAAAATCGTTACTATTATCAGGCTACCAAGTAATTTCACTTAAAAAAAAATACATGGAAAGTCTGCGGAAAAGATCCAGAAAGTTACTCTATTATCTCGCAAACTAAATAGAGATAAAGTAGAATGATATTCATTTGAGAATAAACCTGAAAAGCCTTTACGCGTTGTAGGCAGAGGGTAACATGTGTCGTGCTTAAAGAATGACATAGTTAGCGATCTGAAAAACAGACAATATAAAGTTATAGATGCCTTTAACATTGTCAAGCGAAACAAACAGCAAAAAGAGGGTTAATATTTAATGAAACTAGCTCTACCTATATTTATACTCACTTTCGATAAAACAGAAAGTCTGAAACAAATTTATGAAATAAAAACAATACTTAATATTATTGTAAAAATCTAACCCAAGGATATAATCATACGCAAACCTATTGTCAGAAAGATTCGCGGTGTGTAATATGTGCCGGAAATCATCTGATGGTAGATTGCAGGTCAGATAAGAAAACTCCGAAAAAAAAAATAAACAAATACCTCGGCCAACAGAAATACGATCCGATCTTGTACATCGAAAAGCAAATGTACAAACTTATGCCCAACCTACAAAAATATTTCACCAGACCCCGTTTCCAACGTTTTTTCAATTGTTCTTTCAAAAGTCGAGGTGATTCTGCACTTCCTCAGGACTTTGCGGACTCTTAGTCCAACTCCATAGTTAAGATTTTAAAATCAGGAACAAGGTCTGGGGTGTGGCTTGTGCACCATATTGGCGTACAATATGGTTGAACGCATGCTGCCGTGGGACCGAAAGACGCAATCAGGATGGCGACCCCTCGGGGCATATGCAACGAGGGCTCGCCTCCCCAATTATAATTAAGTAGTTAAGTAGTCTTAGGTTAGGCTTAAGTAGTTTAAGTAGTCTTAAGTTATTTATAATCTAGAATAAGCTTATTTATTAAAAAAAAACGTCACTATACAAAGTTTTTTATTTTTTCTTTGTTAATTAAAATTAAATATAAAAAAAAACGACAAATTTAAGCCCAAAGGCAAAATAAAACAGCTAAATATAAGCTTACAGCGCCCACTAAGGGCCGATAAGTTAGATTAAGTAAACCAGTTATTGATAAGTTAGATTTAAGCATTTTTGTCTAGTAGTAAGTTAATATTTTAAGTTAATAAAAAATGAATTTAAAAGTGAGAGCTATAGTAATAAATAAATGGGAAATAAATGATTTGGTTAGACAAATAAGAAAAGCTCGAAAAAGGTGGCACCAAACTCGTGCCCCACAAATTCGATAAAAAACTTTAAAAATCGTGCAGTAGAAGCTTATCTGCAAAGCCTTACCGCTGCAAAAGAATCGAATTATTCACCTTAGAAAGCAATTAAAGTCATAAAACGGCCAAAAAAAAACGCTGTGCCACCAATAAGGGTAGCTCAAGACGTTTGGGCAAAAAGCCAACGTTTCTGCTGCACATCCTGGGGAAACATATAAACCATTTGATGGTTCAGAAAACATTAATTTATTCGAGACTACAACCAAAAGTAATCTAGTTAGATATGCAAGTACTGCCGAGCTTCGAGGATATAGAGAGGTGACACTCCAGGAACGACGTTCGCAAGTTTTACCAAAGTGTAAAACGTCAAAGCCAAGGACTCAAGGCTCGAAATAGAATCCTGTCGAGATGAACAAGGAAATATCAGTCGATGCTGAGGATATGACTGTTAAACGGCGATGACAAACAACATGGCGTTGTTAAGCAAAACGAACCATTCAATATTGGCATCGACAGCGAAAACTGCCAACCACCCGATCTGAGTGAATTGAGGATAGCAATATCTAAACTAAAGCCTAATAAGGCTGCCGGAAATGGCGGCCTTCCCGTTGAGCTTTATAAAGCCGGAGGAGATGATTTGGCAAATAACATCCATCACCTCATAAGCCAAACCTGGTCTGCCAGAAAAATAAAACCTCAGCATCGTTTGCCGATCCACAAAAAAGAGGCATAAGTCTCCTCAACCAACTCCTCCGTTTACCAACAACCTGATCAGCCCTTATCAGCGTGGTTTTAGGCCAGGAAAGTCCACAACCGATCAAATTTGCACACTTCGGCAGATTATGGAAAAAACCAAAGAAGTCCAAATCGATACCCTCCACCTATTCATTGATTTCAAAGCCGCATAATACAGCATTTATAGAGACAAACTATACAGACAAATAAAATTCAATATAAAAATATAAAATTAGAGCAGTACGGGACTTTGTCTACCACAGCTCCGCTATTAACTCTGACAACAACATCCCGACAGAAATAAAACAAAGAATTACTTTTGCAACCGCTTTTTAGATTTAGGTCATATCTTGAAAATAGGTCGCAAAAAGTCAAGATAGATAATACAAGGAGTGATATAAGGCTCTTAAACTTGGGTGTTCCTTAAGGCTCTGTTTTAGGATCAATTCTGTTTTTGGTATATATTAATTCGCTGTTTGCTCTTAACTGAATGGGCTGAATGGCTGCTTTTGCAGATGACATTGGTTTCACCTATGGCTCATACAGTCCCTTAGACCTAACTTCTGAGGCAAATTGGGATCTTTATTTATTTACTTATATATTTATTGAGAATCTGGTTGGCTGAACATAAATTAATTATTAGTTCTAAAACTAAGGTAATGTTTATTTTTATTTTAACTTCCTCTTATAATTTTGAATTGTTTACAATCACGCACCTGATTGTCGCCGATTTGAACTATCCAGATGCCATTGTTCGCCTGGTCTATCCTCTCCCTCTTTATGTACCAATCTAAAATGTAGTGATAAATGATTCCGTATTGAGAGTGCAGATGAATGTAAAGGGTCACCCTACCTTTTTTAACTTTCCTTATAAAGAGAAAGATAATGTTTTCGTGAAAATTTTCGACCTCGAGGTTTTGATTGATTCTAAGCCTAAACGACTTGACCGATTTTCTTCAAACTTCGTATCCAACGTTTTTTTGGTCATAATTCTAGGGCATTTTTTTGTTTGCTTTTAGCCATGTTATTACTGGTACCTGCCATATAAAAATCATACATAACCTCAATTTGCTCAAAAACTTTGCTTAGTTCCAACAAAACTGCACACCCAGTTTTTTTTTCGAAAAAATTCATATAACGGATTTTTGCATTTAGACCATATAAAGAAAATTATCAATTTCTCGCAAACTATTTTGCCAAATTGAATGAAATTTAATTTGTAATAATTGCCAATTATCTCTAAGCGGAATTTTCAGTTTTGGCCAATAACGGAAAATCATTTTTATTCATGGACACCGATTACTTTCAATGACGCAATAATCGTTTGTATAATCACATTTTGGCGCCCGCTATGGGCCGATAAGTTAGATTAAGTAGATATGTTATTGATAAGTTAGATTTAAGCATTTTTGTCTAGTATTAAGTTAATATTTTAAGTAAATAAAAAATGAATTAAAAAGATAATCACATTTTGACATTATTTATATCATCTTAAGCAACATTAATCAAAATAAAAATGCTTGTGTATTTTTGCCAAATTGTTAGAAACGTCAAATTAACTCGCTGTGAAAGAGAAAGTTGCGTACTACACAGTCGTGCACACACCACTAGTTTCAACTTAAGTCGATTTCAATTTATTTTATTGTTATTTTTATTAAAAATGAATGTCAAAAACCATTCATATATTTTGTTCTCTTAAAATTAAAAGGTTTTATCTAATATTAATGTATTATTACATTTTTAAACTTTCGCTTATAAAGAGATAGATATTGTTTTCGTGAAAATTTCGACCTCGAGATTTTGATTGATTCTAACATTACGATTGTAACGTACCCCCTAACGCTCGTCTGCATTGAGAGTGACATCTAGTGAGCAGATGTTGAACTAAGAAGTGGCTAGTCGCCAACGAGCGCTATCACCCGTGCTGGTAAGGGTCTGACCACGCTCACTCCTCGCCATATCTTAAAAAGCGCGCGAAACTCACGATAGGGGTTGAGCCTTCTATCAACTTCCTCCACCCTTATAACCCAAGGTAACAGGACCCTTAGGCAAGTCCGGCAGATTGATAGATGGGGTGTCCAGCCATCTTGCGGCCAGGCATGATCCTCCGCTCGCTAGCTCGTCGGCGGGAGTGGATTCTTACCGCAAGACCTGGACTGGGGTTACATTTTTATTTACAGAAGAAAAAATAACGAGGTCTTATAATTTCGTGCAACCACAACGAAATATCCAAGTTCCGTCTAGTTCACGTCCAAGTTCCTCTCCGAGCTGACCCACCCCTTGCTAAAACCGATTTAGCATCCTTGGTCACAGATATGGTGGCGGATGAACCGAAAGGCCAACGGCAGCGCTCAATCCCGAAGTGGGTACTGATGACCCCGTGCCCTAGGGGTATCTAATAAATTGGAACTGGCCCTCCAGGTTGGGGGTTGTGCTTTGGGTTAACTACCCAACCATGGAAAAAAATAGATGTTACGAAGCAACCAATAGCCTCGGAAAGGACTGATTTTATTGTTGACTACACGGATAAACGAAAAAAGTTCGAAGTTCGCATCTGCACCTGGAATGTGAGAACATTAAATAGGAGAGGTGCAAGCGAACAACTAGCGGGAGCCCTAAGCTGCTACAAGGCAGACATTACTGCCATCCAGTAAATACGATGGGATGGGCCGGGCAAAAAGAGGATGAAAAACTGTGACATCTACTACGGACCGTGTTTCTGCTCACTAAGAAACAGCGGCTATTCGGATGCGGATTTGTTATAAGTGCTAGACTTAGCCAAGAAGTCTTATGTTTCCAAGACATTAGCGAACTAATTGTAACAATCCGCATCAAGGAAAATTTGCCAACGTAAGCCTTATATGCGCTAACGCTCCAACGGAGGAAAAAGATGATATAGCTAAGGACTGCTTCTATGAGCTCCTTGACAAAACCTATGAGCGAGTAGGAAGAAAAAAAAACCTAAGACAAAGGTAGGAAGAAAAGATATCTTTAGCAGTATTGTCGGAAAAGATAGCCTACACGACAACACTTGTGGAAACGGACTTAGGCTAATTGACTTCGCTACGGAACGAAATAGATCACATAGCGATAGACAAGAGGCATGCGTCCAGTATTTTGAATGTCCGAACATTCCGAGGAGCTCAAATCAACTCGGGCCACTACCTTGTTGCAGCCAAGGTTAGAATGCGGATATCCACCACGCCACAATAATCCGGAAATACTGTTAAAAAATTTAATGTCGAAGGACTGCAATCGCAAGAGACCCCCAGGACTTTCGCGCAACGCGTATCCCTAAACCTCTCGATTAACACCATACCACCAGCATCAAATGTCGAAGAGCAATGGCAACGATGCCAACTAGCCATTAGATCAGCCGCAACTGATGTGCTAGGTTTCTCGCGCACACCAGCAAGAAACCCTTGGTTTCATGAGGAATGCCGACAGATGCTCGCAGCCAAGAACGAGGCCTATAAGGCTAAGCTGCAGGTGAAGACGAGAGCTGCCGTTGAGCTCTATAGGTAGAAAAGAAAGGAAGAACACCGGCTTCTCAGAAAGAAAAAAAAAGAGAGAGAAAAGCGCGCTAGATGTCTTGGTAAGTAACATCCACCAACTCATAAACCAAATCTGGTCGGAAGAAAGTATGCCTGAAGAATGGAACCTCAGCATCGTTTGCCCGATCCACAAAAAAGAAGACCCTCTTAGGCATAAGTCTCCTCAACATCGCCTACGAGATCCTTTCTGCCGTAATATGTGAACAACCGATCAAATCTTCACACTTCGGCAGATCATGGAAAAAATTCAAAGCCGCATACGACAGCATTTATAGAGAGGAACTATACAGAACCATGTCTAGAGCCCAAGTTCATTTCGGAGTTTGGCGCCACTTAAGTAAGTAATTAAGTCACCACGTCACTCGACTCGCGATAACCCCTTACCCGAAAAGGGAAAGAAACCTTAAAAAAAGTTTGCTTACCCCAGACTACCGAAAAAAATCTATCTAAGATTCCACCCGATCTGTACGAAAGCTGATATGAGTTGACTGAACCAACCGATCTTTCCTCCAAAAATAGCATACTAATTTATAACAATATCCCAAAAAAAAAAATTTCCATAAACGTAATAAATTAAAATTTTTATTTAAAAAAAATAAAATATTTAAAAAAATGAAATAAATTTCAAAAAGGTAATTATAAAGTTATATATATGTAATTAATTTGTATATAATTAATTTTTGTATATATATAATACATAATTAGTTTTTATATAGATAATATATAATTAATTTCGAATTTCCTAGAAATACTGGCTTTGCTTTAAGTTTTTTTTTGTTTTTTTGTTGTTTTTTTTTGTATATCGAAATCCAATCAATTCTTAGTTTAATTAATTTTGTTTTCATTTAGATATACGGAGTTAAGGGTTTTTTTATGTATATAACTATATATGTATATACGTTTTTTTTTGTTTTTGATTGGCTTGTGCATTAACTGTGAGGCGACACTTTATTGACTGAAAGTGAATATAGTGCGTACCAAAACAGTTGGCCATTCTACTGCGCAGGTCTCTGTGTTTTGCAATCTCTTAAAATTGCAAAAACAAGCATAAAGAGACGAAAATGGGCAGAGCCATAATAAAAAACGACGTATACCCTGCCTTGTGTTCAAGATCGCTGTCGCGATCTCACTGAGGGTGGTTTCTTCATTTTCCTTCGTTTATACTGAAATTAGGAGCGGAGGAAAAATATATACCATTATATGTCAACTTTACTTGGAGGAAAATATATTGTTTCGTTTTTTGTCTTGTCGGTTCTTTGTAGGAGTATGATGTGATCACGGTCGGATAGATTAAGCAAAACATTGCACATGAATTGATTGTGTGACTGTGTCTGTATGAAGGTGTACGGTTTTAGATTTAAACCCTATTTGCTCATTATGGTTTCGTTGATCATTATTAATTGTGTCGTGCATATTGATCATGTAGGTACTGATATTGGCACGCAAAGTAAAGTAAATTGCAGTGTCACACCATAAACCATAAAAAGGGTTGGGAACCCTTTCAAATACAATCGGACTTCTAGGTAGAAATGTATAAAAGTCGACCTCATAATAAAAAATTAAGTTTATTTAGATATTCAACAGCATTTTAGTTCTAAGCACTGTAAAGTTGGGTTACGCATTGTAAATTACAGGCAAAAACGCTTAGTGATTAAATCTCTTTCGCGTCATTTTTGTTCTCTTAAATCATCTCTCTGCGCAATCGACCGTTGGCCAACTGTTTTGGTACGGACTATAATATGTTTTTACCGCGTGCGAACATTGAACGCTGGCGACGGGCACTTCTCGTCGTCGCTCTCCAACTTCCGAAGTGGTTAGTCGCTAAGTTAGCGGAAGTGATTTTCAAAATCCTAAAGTAAACAAAAGTATATCCAAGAGGCAAGTTGGCCTATTTAAATTGTGTAAGCCACTTGGTGCAGTGCTGAAGCACTCGACTAGATGCAATCAGGATGGCGACCCTCGGGGAATATGCAACGAGGGCTTGCCACCCCGATTCGTATTAAGTTTGGTTTAAGTAGTTAAGTAGTCTTTAGTTAGGCTATGTAGCTTAAGTAGTCTTAAGTTCGTTATAATCCAGAATAAGCTTTTTTATAAAACAAAAAAAGTCACTATACAAAGTTTCTTATTTTTATCTTTGTAAATTTAAATTATATATAAAACAAAAAACCGCAAATTTAAGCCCAAAGGCAAAATAAAACCGTTAAATATAAGCTTACAGCGCCCACTAAGATAAGTTAGATTAAATAAACCAGTGATTGATAAGTTAGATTTAAGCATTTTTGTCTAGTAGTAAGTTAATATTTTAAGTAAATAAAAAATGGATTTGAAAAAAAACACTCGACTGGCATTCCGAGCTACCCTGGTTCGATTCCCACCAGGCGTATGCTTCTTTTTTTTCATTTAATTTTTCTATTTTTACAAAAAATCTAAATAAAATAAATGACGACAGGTGGGCAAGTGCAAGCCGGGTTCAAATCCCGGCCGAATAAGGTATTGTTGGCGGCTTTTTTCCACAATCGAGAAATACGAGACCGACGATATCCAAGAGGAAAAAAAATAAATAGAAGTGTAGAGATAGCAACAGGTCTGCTGTCAGGGTGCTGTCAACGGATGACGATATTGAAGAGGAGGAGGAGGAGCTTTTAACTGAGCAAGTTCACTTGAGGACAAAATTAACACTTTGAAATCCCAATTAAAACCACTGGTTAGAGCCCTCAAAAACAACAGGAGCGTCGCGAGAACGAACAAAAATACCGCGACGATAAAGTACAACAACAACAACAAAAACCACAAAAAGTATTGGCACAAAGAAGCAGTAGAACTGAGACAAAGCCCAATGCCCAGGAACCACAGCTAACAAAATAACAAAAACAAATAGAGCAACAGTCACAGCAGAAACAACAATTCAACAACAGCAACCAGAAACACAGCGACAGCCACAAAAATGCAACAGCACCAACCGCAGACCCAGCAATAACAGCCACCAAAATAGCAGCAGCAACAGCACGCAATAAACCAGCAACAAAAACAGCAACAGAAGCAATAGCAGGAACAGCGGCAGCAGCAGCAGCCACATCCCCCGAAAAAAGAAAAAGTGCCACCCTTCAACATGTACAAAATGGACCTCAAGGAAACCATTGAAATATGTAAGTCGGCCATAGGCAACAATTTCACAATAAAAAGATTAAGTCAAGATAGGCATGCTTAACAGCGGAGCAGTACAAAATTATAAAGCAGTTACTAGCAGACACCACAACGGAGTTTTTCAATTATACTCCGAAAGTAGAAAAATGCCAGACGGTTGGTTGTCTTAAAGGGCATAGATTCCTTGACGGACCCGCAGGCGCTTTTAAATGAGCTCCGCCAAGTAGCGACTGACGAGCTTGAATTCATAGGAGTAAAGCCATTCACCACACTGAAGGCAAGACGGGAGAATCGGAAACTGCTGATCTTCCTAGTACAGCTGTCGCCCCAAAGCAAGATGGAAAAGTTGAGGAGTATCTCAGTCCTCAACTTCCAGGTTGTACGATGGGAAAAATTAAAAAGAGGTGACAGCATGCTTCAATGCATGCGTTGCCAAAGGTTCGGCCACGCCCCAGCCAACTGCAAAATGCGGTCACGCTGTGTTAAGTGGGGAGAGAAATACAACATAGGAGAGTGCAGGCTAGGAAAGGAGCGGGTCGATGACATGACCCTACCTTAATGTGCACTATTCGGTGGTTGCGGGCACCCCGCAAACTATCGGGGCTGTCCAAAGTTTCATCAAATTAATATTAATAAAGAAGCAAAGCAAACGGCAGAGGCGAATCAACCAGCCGTTCGCCCTCCCTCACTGTCCGTTAACCACCAAATTTCTTACGCTCAAATGGTGTCAGGAAAGGGAAAAACGTTACAGCATCCACCAAAGGAATCCATACAGGCCCCCGTTCCTCAGGCTCCAACGTTGTTCAAAAAGCGTCAAGGGTAGACTATATCTTCTCCTTGTTGCCGAGCTTAACGCAACTTAGATCGTAATGGGCGCGCTGTACGTGGAGTATGTGCCTGTGCATGCTTACAACTACGGTAAGATGCGTTGGCCTCGCTTCATCACCGACTTATCAAGAGAACGACGTTCGAGATGGAAATGGAAATGGACGAAACGATTCAACAAACAATGAACAGGATGATACCGAAATACAAAGAACATGACATTACTTCTACGTACAGAAACGCGACCATTGACGCACTACACAGACAAAAGAGCGGACTTCTGACAAGACTTAAACTCTTGTACAGACGACTGACAAACCTACGAGACCCGGAGATTGGTACTCTGAAGGCGTCGATCAAAAACATCAACCAATTGATCAAGGAGAACTAGCGGTTGTCCATTAATTTGTTTTGGAATAACAGAATTCGGGCCGTAAATTCCAGCGACCCGAGTACGTTTCCACAATTTAATAAGATCTTTAGGAGGAAATGTCATAACGACCTCCCGTGTATAAAGCTGCAACGAACAACTGACAATACAAACATACTTTTGCCAGCAGGAATTGATCCGGGGGAAGTCGTCTTCGACGACGATTTCTATGTAATTGAAGATCCTCAGGAAAAAGTGGAGGCAGTCGGGGCGCCGGAACCGCGCCCTGGAAAACAATGCCCTGCTCCATCCTTTCTATCTCCGATACGACATAACGTAATGGCGATCTGAGAACCGTGGTGTCACCCGCTTTGATGACGAAAACTTGGCAAACGCCATAGTCGCCGAGCGAAGTGGGTCTAGTCCCCTGTTAATCTTGAAGGTGGAACTCCAGATCATCTTCATTATCCAACATTATACTGCAACACTTACCCCCCTGAAGCTGTAGACATTTACACCACGCTGTTTAACAACGCGCTGAATAATGAATATTATCCAGTGCGTTGGAAGACAGCGGTGGTTCATCCTCTCCCGAAAAAGGGAAAGGAGAACTCCAATGCGGACGACATTGTCGCGTACAGAACAGCCCCTACTGCCGAAGTCATTCGAACTCTTTTGCAGCGGGACTTCAACAAGATCCAGAAATATTGTGATGACTGGAAGTTGAACTTTAAGAAATCAAAAACTATCCTGTTAATGACACCGTTGTCTAGGGCCTCTAGAGTGGTGATCGTTGGACCAAACGGACAGCCACTGGCGAGTAAAAGTGTAGTAAAGTACCTTGGCATCTGGTTAGATCAGTATCTATATTTCGGAAGACACGTAGATGCTGCTCTGGCAAGAGCTAGGGGAGCATTTGCCCTGACAAGACGATTGTTTTATAGCAGTTGTCTTGACAGCAGGGTGAAGGTGATTTGCTACATGGCCCTCATTAGGCCGATGATTGCCTATGGGTGCCCGGTATGGTTCAACGTTGCCCCATCTCAAATGAAAAAGATACGGGTATTTGAGAGGCAGTGTCTGAGGAGCTACTATTCCAACCAGGTCCTATACAACGGGGCCAACATAAACAGAATAGACAATTTTCTGGTGAAACTCATTCGGTTTCACGATGCAAGAGCGGTGGCTTCGAACAATAGTCTCATCTTTGGGGCCTTCTACCCCAATGATGAATATTTTGAGAGCGCGCGCTTGAGCGTCTTCATTCCGCCCGGAGCTTTCCGATATTTTTCGAGGGTTGATACAGGCTAGATCGGCGGTTCCGCTAATCTACCACTTCTTCCGACGACGAAAAAAAAATAAAAAGGGCACTTCATGTAATTATTTTATTGAATTTTCGCGGGCTATTGAAATTGTTTATACCCTGTCCCATAGGGGTATATTAGTTTTGATACATAGTTTGTAACATAGAGAAATAATTGAGAATCATGAAATTCGGTTCACGTGCTTGTTGTTGCTCCCAGCAGAAAAAATTTTGAAATCCGCCTACTGACACGCCCCCTTTTCAAAAAAAAATTGTTTTAGGCCAAACCCTTAGAGATATATTTTGTTCATACAAAGTTTTTTGCCACGCCCACCTTTTGGGGGGCATTTTTTGTAAAAAAAAAAAACTTTTTTGGAAAAATTTTAAACATTTCGAAAAAAATGGTTATGCAAAATCGTTTGCACTGTTAATATAAACATTTCTTTCGTACATCATTTTAAACCACGCCCACTTTTTGGAGGCGTTTTCACACAAAAGCCATTTCTATACATTACCTCATAGCATAAGCAGGCGAAAACCGGTGTTTTTTGTCGAACCATAAATGATTTTGATAAAAAGTCTGAACAATATGTTATGACAATTATATTTTCTATATTTCATCGCCGTAAATCCGACATTTTATTGTTATTTGTCTTTGAATATTTTCCGAGTAACCAGTACAGTTCTCTGTATTTATTTTTAAGTTCTTCTCATCTTTTTTTACATGCGACTTCCATTTTAGTTTTGCATCGAGTGTCATTCCGATATATTTCGCTTCATTTGCAAATGGGACTCTAACCATATTGAGAAATACTGGCAAATTGTTTGTCCGTTTATACGGAAAATCTACATGAATCGATTTGCTCTCGTTAAGTGCAATCCGCCAGGACTTTGTCCATTCATTAACCTCTTTAAGAGCGTTTTGTAATTTCATATTTGTTTACTCAATTGTTGTTCCATCTGCTATTATAGCTGTATCGTCAGCAAACGTGGCAAATATTGTATCGATTGTTTGTGGGATAACACGTGTAAATACGAGGTACAAGAGTGGTCCAAGATCGCTTCCCAAATATTATTTTCCAAGTTTACACGGAAGAGTCTATGCTCAAGATACAACACGAGGATTTTATATAATTTTTCAGGCAGAAGTTGTCTTAGCTTGCATTGAAGGCCTCTATGCCAAGCTTTGTAAAAAGCTTGCGTGGCGTCAAGAAATACGGCTGAGCAAATTTTCTTTTCTTCGAAAACATTCTCAATTACATCAGTAATTCGATGAACTTGCTCCACAGTCGAATGTCTAAACTTCAAAACAAAAATTGATGGTCAGTTAAAAGGCGTTTCTGATCAATAACGGGGTGTAAGCGACCGAGTAATATCCTTTCAAAAACTTTTGATATGATTGGAAGAAGTGAAATATGTCTGTAAGACTTTATTTCATTCGGTAATTTTCCTGGTTTGAAACCTGGTTTGAAAGCCGCGGAAGTGATTATTCACTTCCGCGGCTTTCCACTATCTTGGTATGTATTCTAATCTAATTGCTGCATTTACAATGTAGGGGAGTTTAGTTAATGCTTTCCTAGGCAACATTTTTAGAAGTTCTCCTGTAATCAGCTCATAACCCGGAGCTTTTTTAGGCTTTAGTTTTTGTATTTCCCGTTTCAGTTGAAGTCTCGAATAAATTATTATTTTCTGGACCATCAAATGGTTTGATTGTTTCCACAAGATGTGCGGCGAATACGTCTGCTTTTTACTTATCGCATTTTGCCCAAACTTCTTGAGTTACTCTAATTGGTGCCACAGTGTTTTTTGGCCATTTTATGACTTTAATTGCTTTCCAAAGTGAATAATTCTATTCTCTTCCAGTGATTAGGCTTTGCAGATAAGTTCTACTGCATGGTTTTTGAAGTGTTTAATCGAATTTGATAGCAATTTACTCAACCGATTGAGATTTGTTTTATCTTGCGGGCACGAGTTTGGTGCCATCGTTTTCGAGCTTTTTTTTGTCTAACCAAATCTTTTCTTTCTTGGGTACTTGATATTACTATAGCTCTCTATTTTGCGTTGTTGAGGAGTATTATTCCATGCTGCTTTTCGAACGGTATCGATAAAGGAGTTAACCGCGACTTCAAGTTCCAATGGGGATCTAAGCGATACTCCCAATCGAATATTATTTTCAATATCGTTTTTGAAGCCTTCCCAGTTGGGTTTCCCGTTTGTTAGTCTGGGTGGGTTTTCATTTCTAATGATTGACTCGCTCGTTGTTATAATGACCGAAAAATGATCAGAGAAAAGATCAAAGCATTCGTCAACTTTGATTCGATTGGACGGCACACCTTTTACTAAGTAAAAATTGATCAAATCTCGTATTTTTGTAGCATCCTATGGCCAGTAAGCTGTAGCTGTAGTACCCGTAGAATGAAATTCGATATTGCACTATCTACCTACTTCATAAGTCATCTTGGCTTTCTGTGATATGCATCTAGATCTCCAGAATGTATGTTTTGCATTAAAGTCCCTTCCGATGACAAAACGCTGTCCAAGTGAATTAAGCAAGTTTTCAAAGTCAATTTTCGCAATCTTGTATCGCGGTGGGCAGTAAACAGAAGATATCTTCAGAAAGGATTGTCTGCTTCTGACTTGTATAGAGCTAACTTGCATTGTTCCGATTTCTTATTCAATATCAATCGAATGTTCGATACACTCTCTTATATATAGTGAGGCTCCACCTCTAGCCTTATTCGATTGATGTAGAGCATGATATTCGAGGTAACCTTTAATCTTTAATTTCGAATTACGCTTTGCGTGAGTTTCGGATATTAAACAGATGTCGATATCTTTTTCTTGCATATACAATTCAAGTTCTCCAAGTTTTTGCCAAAGGCCATTGGAATTCCACGTAAGAATTTGAATAAATCTATTCATGTCGAAGGTGGGGTACGTTTATTGCGAATACTACTTTCGAGCTTAACTAGCCTGTCAAAAATAAGTTTATTGGTTTTACTTTGTTCCTCAAGTTTTGAAAGAATAATCGAAAATACGCTTGTAACTGGGTCAGGTAAGATATTTTTTGGATCTTTATCGGATACAATAGCTTGGGCATACGTTTGTCCATTTGGTTTTGGATGTACAGGATTCGAACGGATTTCTGATTGCTACGTAATCTGTGAAAATGTGGGTTTTTCAATTATAGCCTGCTTTGACTTCGACACATTTTTAACCTGAGCTTAAGGCATTTTCTTTTTTTAATTCAATTTCTGTGAATTAATACTCATAAATTTCGCCAGTCTTTTTTGCAACTCCTTAGCTACTTCGCAGACGCGATAATTTGCAGGATGACTGCCTTTACAGTTGATGCAGATAGGATAAGTTTTCTTATCTATTCTACAATCTACTGTCATATGATTTGCGGCACATTTTACACACCTCTTTTTGACAATAGGTTTGCGTATGATTATATCCTTGTCAGCGCTTGCACTGGGTAACTAATTTCGAATCCTTACGCATGGGTTCAATTTTTACAACAATATTGTATTGTATAAGATTTGTTTTATTTCATAAATTTTATTCAAAATTTCTTCTTTATCGAAAGTGAGTATAAATAAAGGAAGACTTCGTTTTATAACATTTTCTTCGAAATCTTTTTGCTGTTTTTCTCGCTTGACAATGTTAACGGCATCTATAAATTAATAATGCCTGCTTTTCAGATCGTTTATAATGTCCTCCTTTAAGCACGACGCATTTTACCCTCTAGCTACAATGCGTAGGAGCCTTTCAGATTTATTTTCAAATGAATACCATTCAATTTTACGCAGACTTTTACGCAGACTTTCCATGTATTTTTTCTGAGCGAAGTTACTTGGCAGTCCACCAATGCCAACGATCATATCAAGGTATGTAACTTGTTAAAGTCGTTAATACGGATCACATTAATTGGCGGTGGGGGCCGTTGTTTCAACTGTTTCGCTTTTTTAACAATCTCTTTGGCTCAGTTTCCAATCTCAGGAGATGATACAGCTTTCGTTTTTTTAACCGGTCTTTTCATTAGAATCCAGTCGGTTTCGCGACTAAGTTCTTCTTCATCCGCATGGTATACGGAATTCACGGGGCAGGATTTGGTTCATAAGATGTTTTCAATGTACTCTTTATAGTCATGTTTTCTTCCTTAAGATGTAGAATTTTTTTTACTATTTACGAAGTTCTTCGCAGAGCAGTTCGATATGGTTAAGCCTTGTTTCGAAGAACGTCGTTTTCGTCCTTAAGGCTTTTATTTTTCATTGAATCTCGCCCTTCGTGGGCTGACACTTCTGGTATTGTCGAGCTCCTTGAGACACATATATTTTTTGAAATGTAGATGTAGGTGACCCCGTTACCCTTGAGCTTTACCCGAAAGAGAAAAGCTCCCCAGAATCCGTAGAGCCAATCTCCGAAGAGGGTGGATTTTCCAGTGATACTGAATTGCCACCTGGGGTATCAAAATTTGTTTGTTTTACTCATTGCATTTTTGTTTTTGTATACTCTTTACACTCGGTATACGGGGAGCGGTCTTTAGTCGCCTTCTACGACAGGCATGCCTTACCTCGGGTATATTCTGACCCCTAACCCGAAGGGGCTTCATTTAATGATTTATTCCCCGCGTGTCCGACTCGCTTCACGTTCTTCATAAAACAGGCCGATCTTTCTTTTTTTTTCTCTCCTTTTCTTTTTGTAGCTGAGCGAATTTGTCACTTCCTGCACCAGACAGCGAAAACCTAAAAATTAAAAAGAGGTGACAGCATGCTTCAATGCATGCGTTGCCAAAGGTTCGGCCACGCCTCAGCCAACTGCGACATTCGGTCACGCTGTGTTAAGTGTGGAGAGAACCACAACATAGGAGAGTGTAGTTTAGGAAAGGAGCGGGTCGATGACACAACCCTACTTAAATGTAAATGTATGCGGTGGCGGCGGGCACCCCGCAAACTATCGGGGCTGTCCAAAGTTTCAGCAAATTAAAATTAATAAAAAAGCGAAGCAAACGGCTGTGTCGAATCAACCAGCCGTTCGCCCTCCCTCAATTTCCGTCAATCCCCAGATGCGGATTTGTCAGCAAGGTCAGCTGACGGCGTCAAGGGTAGACTATATCTTCTCCTTGTTACCGACCTTAATGCAACTTAGATCGTAATGGGCGCGCTGTCAGAGAGACCCCTAAAGATCCTGGCTGTGAATATACGTAGAGCTAATCTTTTCCAGTTGCTTACAGACCAAAGTCCCGATGTGCTTATGGCTAGCGAAACTAAGCTAAGCCAGAAGCATAAATTGACTAATAGTAATTACAATATCGTAAGAAGGGACCGACCCAACTCCACTCAAGGAGACGGAGTCGCTATCTTCATACAAAAAGGCATTAGTTATAAAGTCATATATAATGGTGAAGTGCGCCGATTCCGGCTGCTGGAAGCCTGCGTCATATGCATTCCTCTCCAACAAGGGAAGCGACTGTATGTGATAGCGGCCTACGCACCGGAAGCACCTCAGCCTACACTTTTTACAACAGAACTCGGAAAACTTTTCGAATCTCTAACACTGAACTCAGTGGAGAACTTTTATCTTTTGGTCGGAGATTTAAATGCCAAACATGAAAATTGGGGAAATCAATTACAAAATCCTCTGGGTAACCATCTTTACAATTGGATGGTTACTACACTACAGTGTTGAATATAGGATCGACATTCTCGCCCCAGATAGGCCATCGTTCCCCAGAAGCGGTGCTTTCCTGGATCTTTTACTGCGAGACACAAGACTGACTGCTTCCGAACGAGCTTGTGGCGTTGGAGGAGTATGTGCCTGTGCATTCTTACAACTACGGTAAGATGCGCTGGCCTCGCTTCACCAACGCCTTATCAAGAGAACTTCGTTCGAGGGCCATTTCACCACCAAACCAAACAACAGAAACCTAGCAAACAACGGAATCGACGAATACTTACAACAAGTGGACGAAACGATTCAACGAAGAATGAACAGGACGATACCGAAATACAAAGAACATGACATAACGTCTACGTACAGAAACGTGACCATTGACGCACTACACAGACAAAAAAGTGGACTTCTGACAAGACTTAAACTCTTGTACAGACGACTGACAAACCCACGCGACCCGGAGATTAGTACACTGAAGGCGTCGATTAAAAACATCAACCAATTGATCAAGGAGAGCTATCGGTTGTCCATTAATTTGTTTTGGAATAACAGAATTCGGGTCGTAAATTCCAGCGACCCGAGTATGTTTCCACAAATTAATAAGATCTTTAGGAGGAAAGGTCATAACGACCTTCCGTGTATTAAGCTCCAACGAACAACTGACAATACAAACATACTTTTGACAGCAGGAATTGATCCGGGGGAAGACGTCTTCGATGACGATTTCTAAGTTATTGAAGATCCTCAGGAGAAAGTGGGGGCAGTTGGGGCTGATTGATTTAGAGAAGGCTTTTGACACCGTATGGTTAGAGGGCCTCTATTTAAAGCTGACCACTGCTATATATGCTTCATGACATGCTGACTGGTAGAACGTTTGTTCTCAAAAGTTGCAATGTAACTTCTACCACAGAATTTTGCATTAAGAATGGTCTGCAACAGGGAGCGGTAAGCTCGCCGATTCTCTTCAGCATTTACACCAGTGCTATGATAGGTAGTCTTACTCAGGCAATTGCGTATGCGGACGATCTTATCGCGTACAGAACAGCCCCTACTGTCGAAGTCATTCGAACTCTTTTGCAGCGGGACTTCGACAAGATCCAGATATATTGTGATGACTGGAAGTTGAAAATCAACTTCCGGAAATCAGAAACTATCCTCTTTAGGACACCGTTGTCTAGGGCCTCTAGGGACACGAGAAAGAACTGACGAAAGCTGGTGATCGTTGGACCAAACGGACAGCCACTGGCGAGTAAAAGTGTAGTAAAGTACCTTGGCATCTGGTTAGATCAGTATCTTTATTTCATTTGCCCTGACAAGACGATTGTTTTATAGCAGCCGTCTTGACAGCAGGGTGAAGGTGATTTGCTACATGGCCCTCATTAGGCCGATGATTACCTATGGGTGACCGGTGTGGTTCAACGTTGCCCCATCTCAAGTGGAAAAGATACGGGTATTTGAGAGGCAGTGTCTGAGGAGCTACTATTCCAACCAGGTGCTATACAACGGGCCAACATAAACAGAATAGACAATTTTCTGGTGAAACTCATTTGGTTTCAAGCTGCAAGAGCAATGGCTTCAAACAATAGTCTCATCTTTGGGGCCTTCTACCCCAATGATGAATATTTTGAAAGTGCGCGTTTAAGCGGCTTTATTCCACCCGAAGTAAAGTAAAGATAGTAAAAGTAAAGATATGTACATCATTTTCAATTTTATATAAGATAATAGGCCGAAAGGCAGTTGATTTAAGTTGTTAGCGTGTAATTTAGGGCGCCCGCATAGGGCAAGTTTGTTAGTTAAGTAGTTGATAAGTAGGCTAGTTTTTCCATGAATTTTTGTCTGGCATGTAAGTTAGTTTTAAGATTATTTGAAATAAAAATTCAATGACAAAAAAAAACAGCGAAAACCTCATTCACAATTGTAATTACAATATCGATTAAACAAACGATTGTTATCGAGTGGGTCAACTTTTAAAGGGTTTCCCTCACGATGATAGCGGAACTCAAAAAAGTGTTTTTTTGGAATTCCGTCTATCCGTACAAGTCTCTTTAGCCTAAACAACTTGACCGATTTTCTTCAAATATCGTATACAGCGTGTTTTTTGCTTTTTGCTTTTTTAATCGATACCGGCGGATACAAAAGAACTAAGTGGTATAGGACAGGGTGTAATTCAGAGATGAAGTACAGTTAAGGCAGATTTTAAAGTTGAAAATATACTAATACCCCAATTTTTTTAAGTCGTACAAGCGGATTTCCCTATACTCAGTGATGATATACTAGGTCTTGATTTTATAAAAAAAAAATACAATTCTATTCTAGACTATCAGTATCGGCAAGACTGGTTAATCTTACGACCAGATAAAATGTTGTCATACCCTCATGTCCCAATTCCATTGACTTATTATATATGGACTGCTAGTAGCCCTATTTCACTGCGGAAAACTAACTAAGCAAAAAATATGTTTGCATTATCACATTGCAAAAAAAAATTATGTAAATGATCATAAAACATTAGTAAGAAACAAATTTACAAAGCTTGTTCAGTTTATGGGTCAATAAGTCAAGAAATATATTGTAATTGCAGAATTAATCGAAATCACTCTTTGTAGTTTCCCATCATTTGAATAGATGGCGCTACATTTCGCTGTGGAAGATAATCTGTTGGTACAAGATGTCGCTCTTTTTTTAGCATGGTACTATTGACGACTGAAGGCAAACACCGTTTCGACTAAGTCCTACACATTTTGAAAGCTAACGCATATTTGTATTTGAAGTCATTAAGTGAATAGTTCAAATAAGGAAAAATAATAAGTAATAATAATAATTGACTGGATTAAAGCTGAATTCAATTGACCATTGTACAAACAATATATTATTACAAAGTCTTAAGTCTTTGGAAATTGTTAGTGATTTTCAAAGAATTTGCTCCTAATTTGAAAATTAAATTACTATTTTTGTTCATATGAATTAATTGCAGAACGATAAATTTAGCAATCATTCTTCGAATGGGTAAAAAAACGCCAAAATGTATCTTTTCGCTGTGTTTGTGAACATCGATAATGTACTTAAAGGATGGTTTTAAAAAATTTTTTTTCGTTTGTTTGTTTTACGTGTCAAACAATTTGTTTTAACACATATGTAGAAACATATGTGAAGGCTACAATCCACTGTGTGGATCCTATAGGGGTATATTAGTTTTGATACATTGTTTTTTAACATAGAGAGAAAATTTAGCTAGGTATACCTCAAAGTGTATGGATCGACTTAGAGTCGATAGCTGAGTCGATTTAGCCATGTCTGTCCGTCCGTCCGTCCTACCGTATGTCACCAGTTTTTTGACCTTAAGTGTTGAGCTAGAATGACGAAATTTGGTTGCTTGTTGTTGCTCCCAGCAGAACAAGTGTACAATTTTTTGAAATCCAAAACATAGTTTTAGGCCAAACCGTTAGAGATACTGAAAAAGTGTCTGGACAACATATATAGAAAATCACAGTGTCTATATTTTGTTCATTCAAAGCTTTTCGCAACGCCAACTTTTTGGAGGCAGTTTTAGTAAAAATCGTTTCTCGGAAAAATTTTAAACATTTCGAAAAAATGGTGATGCAAAATTATTAGTTTTGTTAATATAAACAATTTTTTCCATACACTTTTTGGAGGCGTTTTCATGCAAAAACCATTTCTATACAATACCCCATAGCATAACCAGGCGAAAACCGGTGTTTTTTGTCGAACCATAAATGATTTTGATAAACAGTCTGAACAATAAGCTTTTATTGCAGTTACTTTTTCAACACAAAATCCTTAATTGATTTACCTGCGTATTACCGCACTCCTTATGGAATTTCATCACAACTCTCAAATAGTATAGCACTAAATACATTCGTTTTTTCGTCACTAGGCATTTGAACTTTTCCAATCGTCAATTCATTTTCAATCCCCGCTATGTTAGAAGTTATAAGACCAATTTCCATTAAAACAGAAGCAGGTGAACTGTTGATACCAAACCAAGAACTTAAAACGGGAATTTACATTGCTAGTACAATAATTAACGTTAGAAAACCATTAGTGCGCATAATCAATACAACAAATGATTGTGTAACGTCAAGCCATTCCAATATAATAACAGAGAAACTGTCTAGTTACAACATTTTCGTAAATAAAAATATGGAAAAGGGACACACAGAAAAAATTACTGACAGATTATCAACAAATTTAACTCAATTTGTTAAATCAAAGCTTACTTACCTGTGCAATGAATTAATGCGATGTTTTCGCATTAGAACAAAAAAAAGTCGTGTAATAATTTGTACATACGTTAGCTCCGCCTAAGGGATGAATCACCGGTATATATACAAAAAAAACTACAGAATTCCTCATTCACAAAAGGATGAAATAGCCAAACAAGTTGATATACTAATAAAAGATGAACCATCAACTTCGGAATAAAACTGGTACCCAAAAAGTCTTTACTGGGAAGTAAGGAGAAACGTTGGAGATAAGTAGTGGATTTTAGAAACGTAAATAAAAGAGTAGTGTGGTGGGTGCACGACTTGGTCGTACGCAACTTTCTCTTTCACAAAATCGTAAGAGCCTTTTTTGAGAAAAATGAGGTTATGTATAATTCGAATATGACAGTTACCAGTAATAACATGGCTAAAAGCAAACAAAAAAAAGGACCTAGAATTATGACAAAAAAATAAAACGCTGAATACGAAGTTTGAAGAAAGTCGATCAAGCCGCTTAGGCTGGAGAGACCTATACGGACAGACGAACCGACGGACGGAATTCCAAAAACCACTTATTACGCTATCATCGAAATGTTAAAATCAATCAAAATCTCGAGATCGAGATTTGTTCACGAAAACAATATATTTTTCTTTATGAGAGAAAGTTAAAAATTGATCGCGGACAAATTACCATTGCCAAGAATAGATGATGTTCTTGACCAACTAGGTAGGGCAAAATATTTTTCGTACCTTGAATTAATATCGGGTTAGATCAACTAAAGCTTAAAAAAATATCTGGTAATAAAGGAATAAAAAGATTCCAGTTGTCACTTGGTGATGAAAAATTTAATAAAATCCGGATAAATAAGTCTAAAGAAAAAGGAAACGCGTTATTAAAGACTATAGATAAGAGTTATAAAAGATGAGAATGAAAAACTAAAAAATCAAAAAAAAAATACCACGACGATCCTTTTTTTGGTGGCCACCCAGAAATCACGAGGCTTACTATTTCAAAGGGGGAGGAGTTAACACGACCGCATAGGCGCTACCTGAAACCTGTATCGACGTGAACATATGAGTCAGCATATTATTGGCTGGGGCAATTACCCCAATGCACGCGCAAGGTAATTGACAGAATAGCGAATTAACACAAAATGTGTGGGAACCAATTCTGATGGAAGGTGATCTGGGTTAGGGTTTATGAAACTACTGTTAGTCTAGATTTGGAGTCGAAGCGTGTGGGTCATAATATACTTTTTATAACGTGCTATTCAAGTTGTTTTATTAATTATAGAAGTGTAAGTCGAACTCTTGGGCCCGCTCCTTGGCGGGCGTTCACATTTTTTTGAGACCTCCGAAGGGACATCTTTAACTTATATAAGAATCATAATAAAGCAAAAAAAAACTTATTAATTTTTCTGTATTTAATTTTTATTGATAGAATAAGAATTTTAATAACTGTCATTTTGTTTAATGTATTGTATATGATAAATAAAAATGATCTTGTTCAAATAGATTATAACACCAAGATCATATTTTGTAAAAAAAAAAAAAAAGGTGCTGTAGTGTGGTTATTTGCTTTCCTAGACATTCCGGGTGTCATATCGGGTAACGAATAACGAGTACTGTTCGCAACCCGATGCGATTCTTGGAATGTGGAATGCGAATTTCAGCATACTACGCTTCCCAAGTTTGTGAAGACTCTACTGTAGAGTCTCACAAACGTGAAAATACCCATTTTATTAAGTAAATAAACATCAAAACATACACTAACTACTAAGGAGATCCGATATAAGACCGATCATCCCAGTCCTGCTCTACGGCAAGAAATGGACCGTATCAAAAGTGGATGAAGAAATCTTTGGTCGATTTAGGAGAAAGATTCTTCGAGAAATCTTTCACCCCGTTTGCGTTGACGGGCTATGGACGCGAAGATTCAACCATGAACTATACGAGCAGTACAGGGACATGCCCCTAGTCAAAAAAAACTCCACATTGAACGTTTAAGATGGCTAGGACATGTAGAACGAACTTGTTTTTAAATTTGCAGATAACAGTTTTGATAAGACTTGGTCCTTTAATTATTTTTTTAAATGGTTAATTAGTTTCCATAAACCATTTAAAAATGCATATTTTTAGCATTTTTTAGTCAATGAAATTGTTTAACCAAAAACTTTTTCCACAAACTTATCGAATATGTGTGCATATCAAACAGAAGCGATTCAATCAAACACTATTATATATCATTAAAAACTAAATTATTTATTTAAACAAATAAAAACCAATTACATTTTCATTTATAAAGTAGATGACGAATCAATTGCTGATTCAGAAACCGCTCTTTGGTGTTTTCTTCTACTTTCAAATAACATTTCAACTAAATTCAACAATTGCTGATCCGGCATACTTGTAGATGCTACAGCTTTCTGAAGGAATTCATATTTTTCGTCGGCAAATTTTTCATGATTTAAAATATCTTGCATTTCTTGCAAAAGTCTTGATCTACATGCAGTATTTGATTGTAATTTACTGCATATATAATCAATAATAGAGTTTGAGTTAAGGCGATCACAAACTACAGAGGATAAATTTTCTTGAATGGCGTAGTCCAAGAATTCTTTCGGATGTTTTTCAGACAACGTCTCTAGTATTGTCGATTTGAATTTGGTGTTTACATTCATATTGTTTGATATATATTTACTTAAATTGCTACCTGCTTTTTCGGATTTGTCATTGGACAAATATTTTTCGCATACGTCTTCTAGTGAGAATTGATTAACAACGTAGCTAAGTACATCTGCTTCAGTTTTGAATAGCAGAGGAAATTGCGTTTTTGACATAGATGGACCAATTTCATTTGCATTTTTTGTAACACTATCTTCACAGCTAACCAAACTACATTTAACTTTTTTAATTGGAGGGGTTCCAATAAAACCGGATACATCTGGCGGCTGATCATTTTGGGATTGGTTTTCAATTTTTGCACTTCTTCTAAGCAAATGCTTGGTAATTCCTTTTTGTTCTTGGTCCAATAATAGACAGCTACAAAAATAATAAAATAAAACATTTAAAACACTGTCGAAATATTTGGAATCGAAATACGTACCGTTTTGAATTATGTTTGCCTTCTTCGTCTTTAAGGTATTCCTTTGTTACTGATACAGGTGGATCATGGAAACTGACACGTTTTCGTTTGAAGGCTTGGGAATCGTATACGTCATCCATGCTGTCATTTAGGTGTTTCCTTTTTAAAATGCTTGCAGAAGGGCTCGCACACGGAGATGGTAAAGTTTTTGAAAAAACTAACAAACTCATTGGACTAAGCTTGGGTTCGCTGTCAACACTGGACCAATTTAAGAATGCGTCTATTTTCTCTTTTATTGGTTCCATTTTAGTCACAGGTGTACTTGATTCTATTTGCTTGGTAGTATAGCTATCGTGTTTTTTGTTCCTTATCATATTAATAAGTTGGGCTCCTCTGCCCGTAAGGTGGGTTGTTTTCGGTTTTAATACGGGACTTGTACTGTTATTTGTTTGCTTACGATCAGGCGGGGACGACTAAAAATTAAATTTAATTAATTAATAAACTGAAATACTACTTTTTAGATTTTTAAACATTTTAATCTGATTAAATCTGTTCGTGCATATTATTATCATATCATAAAATCAATTTGAACAAAATAAGAAATAAATAAGTAAATTTCCGCGGTTGAATTGTTGAAGGGCGGAATAAATGTGGCCATTTTGAGCATTTATAGTTATAGTAGCACTAAAATAACGGGTGATTTTTTAAGAGTTAAGTTTTACAGGTTGGCGGCACTGGGAAGTAATGGCTTCCAAACATCATCTGTCAAAGTGAAAAGTTTTCAGTATACTCTGCCATTTAATCAAAGAAAGACTTACAAACGAGCAACGATTGCAAATTATTGAAATTTTTTTTATCAAAATTCGTGCTCTGTAAAAAATGTGCATCGTTTGTTACGACCACATCATAATCGACCTGGTGAATCAAGATTTATTTTTGCCCCAGTTGGCAGAGTTGAACTTGGTTGACATTTGGTTTCATCAAGACGAAATGTTGAAGGATGAGTTGGGTGAGCAGCTTATCTCTCCAAATGGCCCTGTGAGTTGGCCGCCAAGATCATGCGATTGAACGTCACTTGTTTATTTCTTGTGGGGTTATGTAAAGTCGTTAGTCTATGTGGACAAGCCGAACACGATTGAAGCCTTACAGGATAACATAACACGCATAATTAGTGGAATACCGGTCGAAATGCTCAAAAAAGTTACGCAAAATTGGACCTTCCGAATGGATTATTAGAAACGGAGCCGCAGACAACATTAACATGATGTTGTCTTTAAAACTGAATGGCAAAGGCCTATTAATCGATTACAATAAAAACTTTCAATATTTGATGCAATTTGAGTGTTTTATTCGATATAAAAAAATAACTACGCATAAAAAATCACCCTTTAGTGTAAGGAGACGTTTTCGTATCAGTTTTATCGCATGCTTTTGCATCCATCTGGCCCTCTCCAGCCTAAATGACTTTTGTCGTAATTCTAGGCGACTTTTGTTACTTCTAGCCATTATATTAACGGTACCTGCCATATAAAAATTATAAGAATAACTTAATTTTCTCAAAAACGGCTATAAAGAAAAGTGTAAATTTCTCTCAAATTGTTGGTCAAATGAAATTAAATTTAATAAATATGCTACTATTAGGCACAACTATCCGTAAACGGAATTTTCAGTTCTGGCCAATAGCGGAATATTATTATTATTCACGCATACACGCTGATTCATACAAACCCCGGAATAAACGTAAATCATCGTTCGTCAATATTTTGATCATTTTTAGCGTCAATAATCAAAAATAATAATTTTGTGTATTTTGGTCAAACTATGAAGCCCACATAAAACTGTTTAAGATTTTTGCTAATTTCAAATGCTTACTACGGAAACCTTGTAAGAGCTTTTGTTAGAGTAGCACCCTCCGGAAAACGAATGAGTGCGAATGAGAGGCAAACATCTCTATCTTCCCTGTACTGACAATTTATGTTGGACAGGGTATAGTAGGTGCAATGTTGTTTTTGCACCCGATATGTGGGCGTTGAACTCAAGGCAGTTCGACAAAAAGAATTTTCAAACCCTGTCAAATGCCTCGGAGGACTAGTGAAAATCATTTAATTGTTACTGCGGCTGAAAATCGAACATAGATATTTTTGGACTTCATTGCACTTTTAAGTGACCATTAGTTTCACATTACGTGACAAAGTCCCACGCTTACATTTTTTTTGTTTTTATCCATGTTATTGACGGTCATTTAAAAATTATACATTTTTTCGAATTCGGCTCCAACGATTTTTATTGAACTTTGTATATACGATAATCATTTTAGTTCTAACAAAACTGCATACCCAGTTTTGTTCAAGAAAATCTATACAACGGATTTTGCAGTTAGGCCATACAAAGAAAATTGCCAATTTCTCGCAAACTATTTTATCAAATTTAATGAAATTTAATTAACATACTACTATTAGTGTTTGAAACCATTCCACAGTATTATTAAAATCCGCCTAACTGTCCCTTAAAAAATTTAAGTTTTGATAAATTTTGGCATCAATAATCAAAATGAGTGTTATTGTGTTATTCTTCCAAATTATGAAAATCGTTAAATTCTCTCATGCTTGAGATTTGATCTAACGCCCAACCCGCTGTGAAAGAGAAAGTTGAGTATGACCCAGTGGTGCAGCACCACCCGTTTTTTGCAAATATTTTACTTTAATGCACATTTTAAAAATCAGTTTGAATTATTTACCCTAAGCTTAAGTCGTTTGGGCGTGCACGCCCCATTAAAAATTATATGAAATCATTTTGTTACAATAACTAGTGAATTTTTTTAATTCATTTTTATTTGCACTCCATTGCTGAGATTTTGATTTTATTTCAGTATTTTGAAACTTTATGGGCGTGGCACCATAATTTTTTTTTTAACTGAATTGATTTAGTTGTTTTAAGCTTATTTATGATAATTTATGTGATAATTTATTGAATAGTTTAAAATAACTGTTTGTTCTGCAACTTCTTTTAATAAAATTGAAATTGCACCACATTTAAAAAAAAAATATTTTAATAATTTATTTTAATATTTTAAATATTATAATGCCACTATAGCCAACACACGGTTTCCTCCTCTCAATATCCATAAGGGGACGTGCCGGTCTCCAGATCAACGAACGGTCAACCAAATTGATCACCTTGCGATAGACAAGAGGCACGCACCCAGTATTTTGGATAAGCGAACATTCCGAGGAGCTAACATCGACTTCAACCACTACCTATTTGCAGCAAAGGTAAGAATGTGGATATCCAACACGCCAGACAACCCAGAAATACTGTGAACATTTTAATTTCGAAAGACTGCAATCGCAAGAGACCGCCAAGACCTTCGCTTAACGCGTATACCTAAAGTTCTCGATTAACACCATACCACCATCTTC
Source organism: Rhingia rostrata (assembly GCA_949824845.1). Taxonomy (NCBI): domain Eukaryota; kingdom Metazoa; phylum Arthropoda; class Insecta; order Diptera; family Syrphidae; genus Rhingia; species Rhingia rostrata. The sequence continues at coordinate 36,839,400 of OX463758.1, forward strand.
GAATGTCGATGAACAATTGCAACAATGCCAACAAGCAATTAGATCAGCCGCAACTGATGTGCTAGGTTTCTCGCGCCCACAAGAAACCCCTGGTTTGATGAGGAAAGCCTCACAGATGCTCGCTGTCAAGAACGAAGCCTCAAGGCTATGCTGCAGGTGAAGACGAGATCTGCCGTTAGCGCAAGAAAAGCGCGCGATCGAGAGGTGCCACTCCAGGAACGGTGTTCACAAGTTCTACCAAAGTGTAAAACGTCAAATCCAATGATACAAGGCTCGAGCAGAATCCTGTCGAGATGAACAAGGAAATATCGCAGTTGAGACACCGTCGATACTAAGGATATGGAAGAACCACTTCTGCAGACAGGTTAACGGCGATGACGAACAACATTCCGCAGGCAGAACGAACCATTCAATATTGGCAGCGACAGCGGGTGGTTACCCGACCTGAATGAAGTGAGGATAGCAATATCTAAACTCAAACCTAATAAGGCTGCCGAAAATGACGGCCTTCCCGCTGAGTCAATAAAGCCGGCGGAGATGACTTGGTAAGTAACATTAACCAACTCATAAGCCCAATCTGGTTAGAAGAAAGTTTGTCTGAAGAATGGAACCTCAGCATCGTTTGTCCGATCCACAAAAAAGGAGACCTTCTAACAGCGCCAACTACATAAGTCTCCGCAACATCGCCTTCAAGATCCTATCTGCCGTAATATGTGAACGCCTGAAACCGTTTACCAACAACCTCATCGGCCCTTATCTGTGTGGTTTTAGGCCAGCAAAGTCCACAACCGATCAAATTTTCACACTTCCGCAGATCCTGGAAAAAAAACCCAAGAAGTCCAAAGCGATAGCCACCACCTATTCATCCGTTTAAAAGCCATGTCTTGTTTTGGCATACCGCCCAAACTCGTCCGTTTGTGTAGGATGACAGTGGAGAATTCTCGCTGCTCAATCAGGGTCGGAAACGACCTCACCGACACATTCGATACCATAAAAGGATTTAGGCAAGGCGATGCTCTGTCATTTGACTTCTTCAATTTGATTCTTGAGAGGATTGTGCAAAACTCCCGAGACAACACCAGAGGCACAATTTTCTAAAAAATCGGTACAACTACTAGCATACGCAGACGATATTGACAATATTGCTAGTAACGGGTGATCCAAGTAGAGATACTTTTTTCAATAGCCTTTTTTAACAGATCACGTGTGAGTCGTGTCATGCTGTCATGTTATTTTTGTTTAGTATTGTTTGGCATTTCATAATGGAAAGACTTACGCGTGAACAACGTTAACAAAGTGTTCAACTTTATTATGAAAATTCACGTTCAAGACGGCGCCACTTCCCATCAATCAATCATCAATCAATGGACTTATTGAGAGAACATTTCGGTGAGCACATAATTTCACGTTTTGGGCCGGTCGATTGGCCACCAAGATCGTGTGATATCACACCATTAGACTTTTACCTGTGGGGATATGTAAAGTCAAAAGGTTATGCCGACAAACCCGCTTTGGTTCAGGCCTTGGAGCAAGTCACGCGTGTCATTCGCCAGTTACCAGTCGAAATGATCGAACGAGTGATCGAAAATTGGACTCAACGGATGGACCATCTGCGACGTAGCAACGGCCAACATTTGATAGACATACTCTTCAAAAAATAACTGCCAAAGAATGTTTTTTCAAATGATAATAAACATTCTCCATTAAATTTGAATTTTCTGTGTTTTTTTTTCTTTAAAAAAGTAGGGAACCTCGAAATGGATCACCCTTTATAGAGAAGGAAGCGGCATAAATGGGATAAGCAATAGGGCGAGGCAAAGTGTATGCTGTCAACACGAAAGGACAAACAACATCGACGAATTGGACAGAACTTCACCATTGACATTTTAGTCCCGGAAGGTGGCTAAAATGGTTGATTCCCTCTGAATGTTGAAATGACAGCTGATCGATGGTACTGGCTTTCTTTTGGTGTCATAAATGTGTTTTAATGAAGGTGTGTTCATGACGGCTGGAGTCTGTAATCGAAGCTTGAATGCAAACAGTAGATTTGATTGAGTTTTCGAAGTGTATGTGATAAGTGACAATGAAGATGTATTTTTGAAATCAGAGTGTTGCCTTCAGGGAGGACGGTGATTTTCATACGAGGACATTTTTAAAACAAGATGCGAGGTATCGGGAACGCCTCTAACATTTGTGGGTGTAAATACAAATAGCGGTACTTTTAAAAGGACAGGTTGGACGAAGGCGGCTGCAAGATAAAGATGAAAATTGGTAGGAATGTGGTCTGATTCGGTTGGGTTAACGTATTTAGATTTGATCATGTTTCAGTTGTATAACGGTACTTTTGTCTAAGATTGCCTTTTGAAGGAGAATGAGATGAGTTCAGCTGGCATAAAACCAGCCGAGGGAAGGAGGTTTAGGCTAAGAAATGCTTGAAATTCTTCCACCGAGTTTGTGCTGCAGATATGCAATATTTTTGCATCTATTCAGTCAATGTTAAATATTTTAAGAGGATTGACTTTTAATCAAAGAGCACTAAAATGAAACACAGCTTACTTCCAAATTACTTAAGTGGTCATATTGTATATGTATCAGATGTTCAACCATTCTGTTTAAGCAATGGAAGTGACTTTCGAGTTCGTTACTTTTCAAGAAATATATCTCAAATATGTTAATTTATAAAGGTCTTAAATTATTCAATAGTCGAACAATGGCTTTAAAAAATGAACAACATTATAGAACGTTCAAAACTATGTTAATTTCAGAAAAACACAAATCAACAAAATCATGGAACATTAAACAAACATTCGCTGCCAGGGCAGCTACTACGTGAAATTCGAAAATGTTTATACGATCCGAACCACGCAATTTTTTGTCTTCAGAAATAGTTAACTACAAGATCGACAAATATTGATGACCCTGATTTCAATGGTATCAATTACGCCAAGCCAATCAGTCAATCAGGAATAGTTTTGAGATTAAGCATTGTTATAGGTGTGTACTAGGGCGGGTCGATTTGTATGGAGGTAAAAAAATCGGTCAAGTGACAAGGAAATCGTATTCTATTGATCAAAAAAAGAAACTTTGCCCGAGGAACCTTACCTCTAAAACGAATTCTGATGTCCCGACTTTTGACCCATAGGGTCAAATTCGGAAAAATCCCAGTTTGACGAGTCCAAACGTATGACCGACCCCACCAACTTTGGAGGGCTTACCCACCCATGGCAGTGGCACAGTAGCAAATGTTTACCAAAGGTTGGGTGCGATAAAACAAGGGTAGATAAAAAGTCGCGTTTACTTGTAGAACGCCCAGTCGTTGTAACTTGGACTACACATCAATTCTGATACTTTTATGCATGATCGCATGCTGGAAGTTTTTTTAACCGGATTTGATTTGCTAAGCTTGCGAGTGCATTGTAAAAAAAAAGCCTGATCAAAATGAATGCAGCGGAATATCCAACCTGCTGTCCTTAGATCAAAACATGTGCCTTGCCGACAAGGTTGGGTTATTCCTAGGGATTGTTCTTTAGATTACCTAGTTAATAACAAAAATAAAAGACTTGTTAAGAAGAAAATATTGACATTGACATCGACATCACAGTATTTCGCACATGAATGCAACGAAATACAGACATATAACAGCACTGGCGACTGAGGCCATCGGCTGGGAAGAACAAAACAAGTCTTTGAAAGGAATGATTTTACTGTTGCTAGAATGTTAAAATGACTTACCGTGTCTTTCAATATGATCTCTTCCACCTGCTCGACATAATCATCTATATTGGTGTTATTTGGAATTTCTTCCACTTCAAGCGATGGGGTCTTTGATCGTGTCACTCGAATTAAATTGTCTTGTTGAGCTTCCAGCAAAGAGTTTATTTTATTTTTTGTATTTGTTGAGTCTGTTTTAGGTTGTACCTTGGGAAGTGTTGTATTTTCTATATTTTCTTTTAACTGAATGCTTTGCTTAAGAGGGACGGATATTTTAGGATCCTCTTCATCGATAGCAAAGCACTTATTATCGGTTGCATTTTTTCGAATGTTGGATGTGGGACTTAATGCTTCGTTAACATTAGACATGTCTCTACCTTCACCGATAACTATTTCCTCTACGTGTCCTTTAGCAATGACAAGTTTTTTGGGAGTCCATGGTTTGATGAAAGCATCCTGTGATTGACTCATATCATTATATAAAGCAGGTATATCGGATTTTTCAAAGAATTTCTCCTTCTGTCTTTCTGTTAACTTGTCCGGATTTAAACTCCATACAGAGGGAATTATGACAAAAAGATCATCATTTTCCAAATAGTTTCTAATTTTGTTATACTGGGTTTTTGTTGTAATCCTTTTCACATCATCCAAAAATTGTTTCCTGTAGTCGTCGAAGCTGACCTTCTTCAAATTGTTAGTTCGCTTAATGTTAATGACCTGAGACCACGCGTCCTTAATATCTCCAAAATGCGTATCAATTCCTATTTGTCCGAGAATTGGTACAAGACCCTTAAGGCATTTCATGCACAATTCAAAATTGTCCTCATCGAAATCTCCTGAGAGATTATATTTAATTATATAAAATATTACTGATATCAACTCTTCATTAGATTCAGTAAAAGTTGATAATGAAAGAAGAGTTGATACAAGGCATTCGAAATATGTTTTTAATCCTGGGTTGGATGTTTTTAGTTTATAGCTAGTTTGCAATAATGAAGATAATTCTTTTAATAATGATACTTTGTCAAAAACATCAGATAAGCGTTCAATACTCATTTGCAGTAACACCTTAAAATTATTGTCATAGCATTGAAAATCATCGTTGGGCTGTAAAGATGCTTTTAAGGGCCAGACAATCCATTGGTTAATTATATCATATTTAACATTGTTCTGATGATATTTTGCAAAGTTTTTTATCAAACTTTTAGTTATCAATTTCCAGGTTGCGATGACAGTATCAATAATGGGACTTGTCTCAGCAAGTATTCCATTAATAAAAACTTCTAAGACATCACTAAATTGTGTTGACTTTAAGTCGAAAATGGTTTTTACGATTTCTTCAATAGAATCAACCGATGTTTGCGTATCATTTAAAATCACAAATCGGCAGAGAGCACTTAGGAAATGCCCGATGAAATTTGTATTGTCAATTGATTTCATGCAGGGAGCAAAAGAATAACTTCCAATGAGTTTGTGAATGCCTTGTGTCACTTCATTTATCTCACAAGCTTGCAATTTTTCAAATAGCAGGCACACAGCATCATTATTTTCAATCGTAATTAAATTCCTGAATATATTCCGTAATAACAATTCAGAGAGTTCAATTTTTGCACCTTTTATACTGCTACAGTCTTTTAGAGCTTCAATAGTATAATTGATCATTTGCCTCCAATATTTAGACATTATATCTTTACTCACAATTGGCTCGGATAGGCTTTCTATATCAAAGTATGACATCCTCTTTTTTATCATTTTCGTCGAATCCCCCATTAGAGCAATCAAGCACAAAATTGTCATTTCCTTAAAATCTGACACACAAGAACTATTTCTATTCACGGATCCGTAGCAAAAGGCAAGGAATGGTTCTAAAATAGCATCGACGTATTGCTCAATGTGAACGTTTAATTTGGTTATCAAAAACCACCAAACTTTAAATTTTACCGCGGCAGCCTGGGTTGTCTTAGAATGGGATGACTTCAACGGTATGCAAATTAATCGTATTCGTTTTGGAGAACAAATTTCACCATTATTTGCAAAAATTTCAATCAATACTTTCCAGCACTGAAACGCCTCTGCACGCACATTATAGTCCGGACTTCTAAATCCCAACTCGACGATAGACAAAAAGGCATTTATTGTAGAAGCACCCTTGATAATTTCCTTATCCAAAATTCGTATTAAAATACACCATATTCGATGCCAGCACGAGTTAGATGATTCCCGATACTTGTATATCTCCTTGGAGTATTGTTGCACTATCTTGGTTTTAATGTCATTCCAGCGCACAGAGTTATGAAGAGTTTTAAAATTGAAAGTCGTTGATACAGATTCCATTGCAGTAATAGCACTTTCTTGTATTTCCTTGTCTTCATCAAAAATCATCGGCAAAATATCAGTTGTCCAAAAAAGTACAAATTCGTCGAGGTTCAAGTATTTATCTCCGGTTGTTTTGGTTGTCCTTGCAAGTAAATCCAACATCTGTAATTATTCCAGGGAAATAAGTTTTATACAAATTAAAACTAACAGGTATTATCTAAATACAGCAACACAAACATTTTGGAGGAATTGCATAGGGATATATAAGTAATATACGACAGCAAATAATTTACTTACGTTGCAAAACAAATGCCTCTGATTATTCTTTATTATTTCTTTTGATGAGTTGTAGACTCCACAGAATGCTTTGTTTAGCCCCGATTCCATTTTGATAAGTATTCAACAATTTTAATTATTCAAAACAAACAATTATTCACACAACCGACAAAATATCTTCGATGAAAGAAAATAATATGTAAGAAAATAAATTCGCGGGCAATGTAAATAATTGGCGCCAAAATAAGCAGAGCCCAGTCCAATACAGAATGACTGAATTCAGCTAATGTTTTTAAATGACATGTTGCCAGAGCGAAGCGAAAAAGTTGAAATTGAATTTTACGCGGGTCTCCATGAGCATTAATTATCATAGAATTCAATGTGGCATTCTATGGAAATTGCTTGTAGATACTTCGAATGCGTTGGATTTCCGTTTTTTTAAGTTAACTTTGCCGGTGCACTGCTCTCATTGGTCAATCGACCATTTTAGTGACATTTGAGGGGAAATGAATGACGAAATGTGTTGAAAATTTACAAATGGGACTTCAGATATGAGAGGAACAGCTGATTTTTCTTCGACCTGTCATGAAGATGTGTTTTATTTCAGTAAAATTACCCCATAATATGGGTTCATTAGAGATAATTTTTTTTACTTTTCTGATAAAGAATAATAGTTTGACAATTTTAGTTTGACATTTACATTTCAACTTAGTAAGATTTCGCGTTCCACGTTACCTCACCTTAATCATCAGTTGTTAACTGAAATGTGGAAGCCGGCCATTGTAACACCGTGGCTCCACGAGCTTGCAATGTGGCATTCTATGAAAGTTGCTTGTGGAGACTTCAAATAGTATTCTACTGAAAATGTATCTCCATGTATTGCTCAGCCCATTGCTTTCTATTGATATTATGCTATGGGCTGTCGTTTCTGTTTGAAATTGTAAGGTTGTTTGAGGTAACAAGCAATGGAAATGCCCACCATACATTTCATAGCATTCTATCCTTATTTCTTTCTATGAAAAGTGACAGATAGTAAGCTTACAAATATTGCTCGTGGAGACGCGGTGTTACTATCTGTCACTTAAGAAATAATCAACGCGTAAACCCCACGAGCAATATTTCATAGAATGCAATGTGACATGGAAATTTCTTGTGGAGACTTCGAATAGTATACTATGAAAAATGTCTTTCTCTCTATTGCTCAGTTCATTGCTTTATATGGATAGTATTCTATGAGCTGTAGTTTCTGTGTGACATTGTTTTGTAAGATTGTTTGAGAAACGTTTTTCGGTAAAATTTTAAAATATTTGAAAAAACTTTTGATGCAAAATCATTGGTTATGGTAATAAAAACATTTCTTAAATATTTTATTTTATCAAACGCCCACTTTTTGGAGGCGTTTTGATACAAAAACCTTTTTTATACACGACATAGATTTGGTCAGGAAAACCTCAGTGTCAAACTGGCAAATGACAAGCTGACATCGTCTGTATGAAAACAAACTTTGACAAAAACTTTTGCACGGAATATTTTTGGTTGTTCTCAGGGAAATTGCATTTACTTTGCAATGATACTGCTCATGAATTCCACTCATTATACCTTATCCCATAGGGGTTTATTAGTTTTGATAAATAGTTTGTAACATAATGAAAGAATTTAACTAGATGCAGCATAAAGTATATGGATCGACTAAGAATCGATAGTTGAGTCGATTAAGCCATGTCTGTCCGTCCGTCCGTACGTCACCAGTTTGTGAGCCTTGATTTTTGAGCTAAAATGATGAAATTTGGTACACGTGTTTGTTGTTGCTTTCAGCAGAACAAGTGTAAACATTTTTGAAATCTGACCACTGCCGTGCCCTCTTTTTAGAAAAACGTAGTTTTAGGCCAAACCGTTAGAGAATTTGAAAAAGTGTCTGATTAACATATCTAGACAATTTTAATTTCTATATTTTGTTCATATACAGTTTCTTGCCACGCCAACAGTTTGGGGGCGTTTTCAGATTGCCTAGGTCAGTCAGTAGCCAAAAAGTCAAAACAAACAAAAGAATATCGAGATCTCCCCGGTCCCCACACCCAAAATCCGATCATCAAACATTTTCCTTAATACCTACAGACTTCAAAGCAAAGCAGATAACACTTGATCAGCAGATAATGTTAAAATTCTTTTGCCATTGGAAGGAGATTGAAAATTTTAATTTATGCATACATATTACATAGATATTCCAAATACACTGTACAATGAAGGCGGGCTTCGAATGATAAAACACTTTTCTCTTTTATGTTTAACAATCATTTATTTAAACAACCTCTTATTTTAAGAATTATATTATTTATAAAACGGTTTCTCGTTTAACAATTGAATTACACTTATTTGAAATCAAATACCAACGATTAAGTTCGCGCACTATTATCACTTTTCAAAATTCACTTAGGTAATTCACTCAGTCAACAATATTCAAATCACGTTCAGGTCACAATATAGACTCACTCGCTGGTTGTCGCTTCATCTCTATTTATACCATTCCACATTAAGATGGCATATTCTCGGAGATTCCTGCAATTGCTATATGGTTCGAGAAGTGGTTTTGACAGATACCACTTTTCCAGTCATTTAATCTAGTGGGCGCATCCAGTACCACAAACCGACAATAAAAGGATCTGTTCGATTTTCACTGATCTGGGTAATCCGAAATTATTACATTACCCTCCTGCTAAACATGTTCGTCCCGAAAAAGTGTTAGCTCAGTTTCACCTTCATAACGATGTAACCGATCAAGATGCACTAGCTCTAATTTTCTTCGATGTCCTTTCTGTTTTCGGTAGACGAAGTCGTTTATACGCTTCACGATTTTGTAGGGGCCCTAAAATTTCGGCAGTAGCTTAGGCGATATTCTTTGTTTACGTTGGGGATTATATAGGCACACCCAATCTCCTTCCCGAAATAAAGTTCCTGTTGCTCTGATATCGTACCTGGTTTTCATACGATCGCTTGCCAGTCTAATTCTTGTCCTGGTAATTTCGTGGATATCTCGGAGTCTTTCGCGTAGTTCACCAATGTAGTCATCTTCAGTGGTCAGCTCTACCGTTGGGTATCCGAACATTACTTCACTAGGCAACATTAATGCTCAGCCAAATAAGTCGTGCAATGGACCCCGCTTCGGTACGCCATCAGGAACAAGGGAATGCAACGATCCCAGTTTCGTTGATTGTCGTCTCCCACCTTGGAGGTGTGTTCTTTCAAGGTTCGGTTGAATCGTTCCATCATTCCTTCTGACTCTGGATGAAGCGGTGTCTTTCTGGTCTTCTTAATAACTAACCGCTGGCAAACATCCTGGAATACACTGGACCCAAGGCTTCTACCTTGATCAGGATGTTGTGCCAACGGTGCACCGAATCTGCATACCCAGTTCCACTACGGTTTTCGCTTCCTGGTTAGGTGCAGCGAATGCTTCTGGCCGTTTGCTGAAGTAGTCCATAACAACTAATATGTAAAAGTTTCCATTCGTTCGTTTTGGAAAGGGGCCAGCAAAATATATTGCTATTCTTTCGAACGGTGCCCCAAAGTTGTACTAATGCATGGTTCCTTTCGTTTTGGTCCTTTACAGGCGGCGCATGTAATGGTTTTTCGGTACCACTTGTCGATGTCTTCTCTTGCCAGTAGAATCGCACCCTCACTTTGTCTAAAGTCTTATTGATTCCCATTAGTCCTCCCGATACTACAGCATGTAGCTCCCGTAATACATTTGGTCGCCGTGAAAGAAAAAAGACTCAGTGAATTTCTTTATTTGTCCTTTATTTAAAGCTATCAAAAAGTGTGTCCTATCCGGTCTCGTGGCTCGGCTCGACTGAGGAAATATTTTCCCGTATGTTGCGACGTTGCCGGGTTGGCGTCGACGTAGACGATTCTCATTGGCTGGTGCGGCGGCTTCTTCCACACAGCCGAGGTGTCACTTGACGTGCGCGGTGCTGCCAACGGGTGCTTTCTTGACGAGTCTAAGTCGCCCGCCACAGAGGCCCCCCAGAAGACTTACCCGCTCTACAGGTAGCGGGCAGGGAGCTGGACGCGGCGACCTGTACGGCGCGGGAAGGCTGAGGTGATGTAAGTTGTGGCGGTTGGCGGTAAGACGTCGAGGGTGTAGGCGGTGTTGTGTCGTCGTCTTGGTCGATTTCCAGGTATGCTGGCTTTAGGCGGTCCGTTGAAATTTTCGTCCGCTTCCCTCGGATGGTGAGAGTGAAGAATTTGTCGTGGCGTTCGGCTATTTTATAGGGTCCGTCGTATGGCGGGACTATAGATGCTTTGACCGAGTCGTTGCGAACGAATGCGTGGCTCGACGTCTGTAGATCTTGGTGGACGAATGGGCGCTGTTGAGTATGCCAAGCTGTCTGCTGCGGTCTAGTTTGGTGCATCATGTGTCGAAGGTCTTTGATGAATTCGCTTTGCGAGCGGCTGTCGAGCGTCGGTGCTAGTAAATCGGCTGGAAGTCTGAGTGCTGTGCCGTAGACTAACTTTGCTGGAGTGGCGTTGATATCTTCCTTCAGAGTCGATCGCAGTCCGAGTAATATGAGTGGAAGGCATTTTGTCCACCTCGTGGAATCGCTGCAGTTGATAGCGGCTTTCAGAGTACGGTGGAATCGCTCGACGATTCCATTGGACTGAGGATGGTATGAGGTTTTCATCGTGTGGTTCGTCCCCATGTACTTACATAGTTCGGTGAAGACGGATGAGGTGAATTGTCTTTCTTGGTCGGACGTGATTTGCGCTGGAGATCCGAACCGTGAGATCCAGCCATTAATGAGGCTACTTGCGCAGTTAACAGTTGTCATGTCGACCATTGGGTACGCTTCTGACCACCTGGTGTAACGATCGATGACCGTCAAAAGATAGCGGTACCCGTCGCAAGGCGGGAAAGGCCCTAGGATGTCGATGTTGTGTATCGTTGTAGTTCCGTTCTCGAATGACGATGTACTTTCGTTTTTTGACATGGTATGCAAATTTTTGGCAAAATTTGCGCAGTCTTGTCGGATTTTAGGCCAAATGAACCGCTCGGTCGTAAGGCGTGCTGAGGCGCGGCGGCCTAGGTGTGAGAGGTCGTGTGTGGCGTCGAAGAATGCTTTGCGGAGGTCTTTTGTTATGAACGGTCGAATTCGGTTGTGTGCCACGTCACAATAGAATGGTTTGTCTAGGTGAGGAAAAGAAAACAATGTTAGCTGCATTGAGTGCGCAGAGTTACCTTCGAGGAGCTGTCGAAGCTCAACGTCTTCTTTCTGCGATTCTGCTAGTTTCGAATAGAGGTCCTCCTTGTGGTTTACAACCCCGATGCGTGACAACAGGTCTGCTGCGTGGTTATCCTCGCCCTTAATGAAGCGAATGTCGGTGGTAAATTCGCTGATAAACGACAAGTAATTTGTTTGCCGCGGCGATGACTTCTCTGGTCGTTGCTTGAAGGCGAAGATTAGCGGCTTGTGGTCTGTTAGGATGTGGAATTTACGCCCCTCTAATAAATCTCGAAAGTGGCGGACGGCCAGGTACATTGCGGTAAGCTCTCTGTCATACGTCGAGTAGCGTTGTTGCGTCGGGGAAAATTTCTTTGAGAAATAGCCAAGAGGCTCTGGTACGTTGTTGACTAGTTGATGCAGGGCGGCCCCCGCTGCTAGGTTCGATGCGTCTGTAACCAGACTCAACTCTGCTTCCGGTACGGGGTGCGACAGACACACTGCTTGGGCTAGGAGTTGGCGGCAGTTTTTGAAGGCTTCGTTTGTAGCTTGTGTCCAGTTCAGCACAGATTTGTCGCTTTTATGATTGCCCGGAATCATTGCCAACAGGGGAATTTGTACGGCGGCGGCGTGGGGGATGAATTTTCGATAAAAGTTAATCGTCGCGATAAAACAATTTAGCTGTTTTGCTGTGTCTGGTCGTTTAATGCATTGGATGGCGTCCACTCGTGATGGAAGGGGAGCTATACCTTGTCTTGTGATAAGATGGCCGAGGAATTCTAACTGCGGTTGTCCGAAGAAACATTTGGCTACGTTGATTGCCAAGTTGTGGTCGGCGAGCCTCTTTAGCACTTCGATCAGGTGTTGACGGTGTTCGGCGATGTTGGATGATGCGATGCAGATGTCGTCCATGTAGGGAAAGGCGAATTCCACACCCCGTAGCACTTCATGGATCAGCCGCTGAAGAGTTTGAGCTGCGTTGCGTAACCCAAATGTCATGTGGGTAAACTCGTAAAGACCGAAGGGCGTGATAATGGCGGTCTTAGGAACGTCGTCCGGGTTAATTGGAACCTGGTGAAAGGCTTTTTGTAAGTCTATTTTTGAAAAAATTGACTTACCTCGAAGTATGTTGGCGAAAACGTGCAGGTCCGTCTGCTTTGCGTACCATGTGAAGTGGGCTTGACCAATTGGATTTCGAAGGTCGGCATATTCCTGCGCGCATGAGGAGCTCGAACTCCTTCTTGGCGGCACTCAGTTTGTCTGGCGGCAGGCGGCGTGCACGTGCGGAACATGGTGGGCCATTTGTTTCGATGTAATGCAGTGCTTCTGAGTTGGTAGATGCCCCCGCAGGTGCGAGGCGCGTGATGTTGGAGATGGCGGAATGCAGGAGACTTCAGCACCTGTGTCGATTAAAAAGAAAAGATTAGTGTTGTTTTCACGTAGGCATAGTCTGTTGATGGAGGATGAGGACGGTTGGCGTTCCTTCATATTATCCGAGAGTGCACAACGGAGTCATGCTTGGGACTGTGAAGGTGAAGTAGCTGGTTGCTTACGGAAGCGGCATGGAGGGCGGGGGATGGCGAGGTAGCTTGGTGTTCGGCGGGCGTTTGTGCTGAGGTACCGTGTGCGACTGCGTTCAGTTGTCGGAGTTCCACGTTTTCCATAACGGTGTCGGCGATTTGCGTTTTGTCCGCTGCGGAGCCTTTTACCATGACGGTAACCGCGTGGACGGATTGTGGTAGATGCGCTGCCCATAGGTCGAGTAACACGGGCTCGCTTAGTGAACCCTTGGCTGACTGTACCATCTCATAATAGAGCTGGCTCGGTTTTTTGTCCCCGAGGGGCATATCGTGGAGCACGCGGCGAAGTCGTTTTTGCTGACTGTCGGCGAAATAGTTGGTGAGCTGTGTACGGATATAATCGTACTTTTTTTGCTCAGGCGCTGCCTCGATTATCGGGCGGAGTTCCGTTATCCGTGCAATCGGCAATCGACAAAGCAAACCGTGTCGTATTTGCGACTGTCCTGTGCCATTCCCGATGCCCGTAAGCAATAATCGAGCAGGAAGAACCAGTTGTCGATATCGGATTCCACGAACGGTGGCATCTGGAGGCGAGCGTAGTAGTTTGCGGCTACATCCGCGTTCTCCTTCGCGACTGCTTGTGCGACATTTTCGTTGTCACTTGGGTTTCCTTGGTCGTCGGAGGACATCACGTCGGGGTCACCACTTTGGTCGCCGTGAAAGAAAAAAGACTCAGTGAATTTCTTTATTTGTCCTTTATTTAAAGCTATCAAAAAGTGTGTCCTATCCGGTCTCGTGGCTCGGCTCAACTGAGGAAATATTTTCCTTGATGTTGCGACGTTGCCGGGTTGGCGTCGACGTGGACGATTCTCATTGGCTGGTGCGGCGGCTTCTTTCACACTTGACGTGCGCGGTGCTGCCAACGCGTGCTTTCTTGACGAGTCTGAATCCCCCGCCACATACATCTTTGATGATACATGCACCGTGGAACGAAAAGCTGTGTCACTTGCACTTGACATACACTCACTTGACCATTTAAATTGTTTTCCTTTCTCCGTGAGTTGACGTCAGCTCTTAGCAATGCCAGCAAAGTCCCTTACAAACCGCCGGTAGTAAGTCGCAATTCCTAGGGAGCTCCTTAGTTCATGTTTGTCCTTGGGAACCGGCGAATTTTTCACAGCTTCAATCTTTTCGGGATCGGTCCTCACTCTACTAGTCGAGATGATGTGTCCCAGGAATCGAACTACGGATCTAAATAGTGCATACTTCTTTGGATTAAGCTTCAAATGGGCATTCCGAAGTCTTAGGAATACCTGCCGCAAGTTCTTTGGTGTTCTTGAAATGATTTTTTCACGACAATTACATCATTTAGGTACACCAGACAGATTTTCCAAGTTAATCCTCGCAAAATCTCGCCATTTCCTGTGGTGAAGGCCGTTTTATCCCTTTCCTTAGGGTGAATCTGCACCTGCCATTGCCGCTCTTTTTATCTATTGTAGAAAACCATTCAGGTAGAGGATAACTATGTAGAGAATTCTTCGTCTAATTTCTGACGAGATGTTGCTGTCAGAGTTAATAGTGGAACCGAGATAGATAAAGTCGCGTTCTACCTCAAAGTTATATCTGTCAATGGTGACGTTCTGTCCAATTCGTCGTTGTTGTGTGTCCTTGCGTGTTGATAGCATATACTTCGTCTTGCCCTCATTTACTGCTAAGCCCATTTTTGGCGCCTCAAAGTTATATCTGTTTTGGCGGTATACCAAAACTAGACATATCTCTGTATAGTTCGTCTCTATAAACGCTGTCATATGCGGCTTTGAAATCGATGAATAGGTGGTGGACTTCTTGGGTTTTTTTCTAGGATCTGCCGAAGTGTGAACGTTTTTTACTGAAAACAAAAGTGGGCGTGCCATAAAACTTTGTATAGACAAAATATAGACATAGGGATTGTCTAGATATCTTGTTCAGACACTTTTCCAAACTATCTTATGATTTGGCCTAAGAGTAAGCTTTTCTAAGAAAAGGGCGTGTCAGTGGGAGGATTTTAAAAATGTTTACACTTGTTCTGCTTCGTCGGATTGAGAGTTGGTGTACCAAGCTTCAAAACTCTAGCTCTAAATGTAAGGCCCAAAAAACGGTGCCACGCAGACGGACGGACAGGCAGACAGACATGCACAAATCGACTCAGCTAGCGATTCTGAGTCGATCCAAATACTTTGAGGTATATCTAGCAAAATTATTTCACTATGTTACAAACTATGTAACAAAACTAATTTACCCCTATGGGATAGGGTATAACGAGCTAGAAAAGCGCGCGATCGAGAATATACGGCGCTGAAGCACGGACCGTCTCAAAAGCGGATGAAGAAATCCTTGGTAGATTCGCGAGGAAAATCTTAGGACCCGTTTTCGTTGACGGCTCGCTATGGAGAAGAAGATTCCACCAAGAACTATACGAGCTGTACAGCGACATGCCCCTGTTTAAACATTTTAGATGCTCGCAGAGTCTTCGATTCTCAGGCAGACGTCGGACGCAGTAGAGGAAGAACTCGCCTTTAGTAGCGCGCACAAGTTGAAACCGACCTCAACCAACTTAGAGTGCGCAACTGAAGGCAGTTAGCTAAGGACCGGGCTAATTGGAGAGGAATGTTGGTTGAGGCGCAGGTTCATTCCGGATTGTAGCGCCACTTTAGTAATTAAGTAAGTAAGTAATTTATTGAATATCGAGTAAGCAAACTTTTCTTCGGCAGTTTGACTGATTTGTTTTAGGATGGTTTTGACAATAAGTTCGTAACCTCATATACCTCAAAGTATATGGATCGACTCAAAATCGCTAGCTGAGTCGATTTAGCCGTGTCTATCTGTCCGTCCGTCCACCTGTGTACCGCCGATTTTTGAGATTTACATTTTAGGCTAGAGTTTTGAAATTTAGTATATGACTCTCTATCCAAAATTTTTGAAATCCGCCCACTGCTACTCCAACTTTGAAGTAAAACGTTCTTTTTGACAAAATAGTAAGGAATTTTGAAAAAATTGGAAACAAGATATTTTGACAATCCTAATATATTGTAATGGGCAAAAATGTGAATAAAAGCTAGTTTTCTATATATATATATATAAACTTTATTTTTCCTCGTCGTTTCTCGTCGGCGATTAGAGATCGAAAACCTCCCTTTTGAAAAATAGAAGCGACATTTTTCAAGTTAGTTGTGAGTTATCATTCTTTCGATTCAGCAGTGGTTGACGAAACGACGACAAGGTGGCGTTGGCGTTTCTTTGGCTCATGTTACATTCCTGTTTATCACAATAAACTTATTAACAATTCAAAATTATATTACAACTAGGCCAATCTGATTATGATTGACCTCAATCACTGTTTAGTCCTAAATTGATAAAGTGCACCCCTGTCAGTTAGTTGCTATGGCACTCGAACCCCGAAATGGTGTTACCCATTTTCTTAGCCGTACCGCCTCGACGACACCGTCATATGGCAGCTGTGTCAGCTGGCAGTTGTCGACGTCCCTGATGACATATCTGTCATTTGGTAAAACTTTGTGTATGACATAAGGTCCCCGGTATTTCTGTATACATTTTTTATTTGTACCTACGGTGGTGTCAATGTGTCTCATCACTACAAAATCGCCAACTGAATATAACTTCGATGGCGCACTATGTTTCAGAAAATATTTTTCGTTATATTCCTGTGACCTCTTGATAGCATCCGACGCCTGTGCACGAATCTCACTAAGATTGCGCTTCTCTTTGCTATTTAGCCTATCATCTAAGTGTTCAGTGAGTTCATCGACTACTTTACCACGCTGGTCAACACCAAAGAGTAATTTACTAGGTGACTTTTTTGTGGAACTATGCGTTGTGTTGTTGAAAACATACTCGACCTCAGACAACCTATTCGACCAGTCTGCGTGATTAACAGGCTCGCTTATTTTACTTAACATTGCCTTGATTACACGATTCACCCGCTCTACTTGACCATTGGCTTGTGGTGAGGCCACTGCTACCTTTATGTGGTCGATGTTGCGTTTCAGTAAATAGCTTGAAAATTCTAGAGAGGTGAAACAAGTGCCGCGATCTGTTATAATACGCCTAGGTCGACTGTAATAGCTGAAATACTTTTCCATCGAAGCACAAACCTCTTTAGTGCTGGTCGAATTGACCGGGTACAACCGTACAAACTTCGTGAAAGCGTCGATTATGACTAAAATATGTTTTCGTGTTGACGTCAATGTTGGCAAAGGCCCGAAATGGTCCATGTGTATCGTGTCATACGGAATAGGATTTTTGGGGATACTATACATGTTACGATCATTTGTTCTAGCTGGTGCAGAGAACATAATGCACTTAATACAGTTCTTTATGAAGTTGTCAATCTTGTTTCTCGTGCTCGGAAACCAATAGTTTTTCCTTATTTGATTATAACATTTATCGATTCCCAAGTGACCGATTTTCTCATGGACCATCCTGATGATGTTATCCTCCATTTCATCAGGCACATAAAGTAGCAAACTGTTTATGTCTAACTTGCGAAAGACGAGACCGTCTTGTAATTCATAGTGTACTAGATTCTCAGTTTCAAGTTGTCTTCTGAGTTTCCTGATTTTCGCGTCTCTATTTTGAGCTAGCTGGATATGGAAGTCTACTTCGTCTCCGTTAATAGCAGCGACTACAGGACTTCGACTTAGCGCATCTACATGACCCATTGATGTACCACTCCTATGCTTTATGGTAAAGTTGTAATTCTCGAGCTCTAAAGCCCATCTCGCTATTTTTGAATTTACTTGCCTTTTATTTAAGGTGAGTGTCAAAGAATTACAATCCGTAATAATCTTAAAGGGAATGCCCTCTAGGTACACGCGAAATCGTCTAAGTGAGTATATGATTGCTAGTGTCTCAAGCTCGAAACTATAGTATTTGGCTTCAGGCGCGGTTGTCGTCTTCGAAAAAAAGGCGACTGGATGGAATTTGCCGTCATCCTGGCGCTGCATAAGAGCTGAGCCAAACCCATGACTACTCGCATCACAATGCAACTCGGTTTCCTTTTGTGGGTTGTAGATGGCTAGAACTGGGGCGGAAAAAGTCTACCCCGTAATTCTTGAAAAGCTTGCAAGCATTCCTCAGTGAAATCATACCTAACTTCCTTACGCAATAGATTCATTAGATGTTTAGCTATTTTCGAAAATGATGGTACAAACCGTCGAAAATATGAGAAAAGACCTATAGAAGAGTGAAGCTCTTTTTGATTTTGGGGTACGGGATACTGTTCTATGGATCGAATGTGGGCATTCGTAGGTCTGATACCAGAAGCGTTAACTGAAAAGCCCTAATATTCAATCTCGTTATAGCCAAATTTGCACTTACTTAACTTAAGTTCAAGTCCCTTTTCATAAAGTGTTCGCAAAACCTCATTAACTATTTCTAAATGTGATTCGAAATCAGCTGTAGCGATAGAAATGTCATCCAGGTATATGACTATTTTTCCTGCCTCAATTAAGTCTTGAAATATTTGATGAACAAATCTCTGTAAGTCAGCCGGGCATTCTTCAACCCGAATGGCATTTGCAAATACTCATACTGTGAGTTACAAAAGACGTATATTGTACAGATTCCTCTTCGACACCAACTTGGTTAAGACCGTCCTTTAAATCTATTAACGTAAACCACCGTTTACCTTCCATGTACTCGAGGCAATTTTCTATTAATGGAAGGGGAAAGTTATCGCGAATAGTCTTTTTATTTAACGCACGGTAAACTATGCACATTCGCAAATCCCCCCACTTCTTTTTGATCAATACGACTGCTGAAGCATATGGTGACTTACTATGCCGAATTATTTTTCGATCTAACAGATCTTTTATTTTCATCCTTACTTCGTTCTGTTCATACACCGATAATGGCCGCTGTGGACAATGAAATGGTGTATCATCGGTAAGACGAATCTTCATTTTATAATTGTGAGGACTGCGTTTAGCATTAATGGGATTTAAATATGCCCTATCAATAACTCCTGCTAATGCATCGGACTGACCTTTTCCTAACTTCGGACAAATATCAACACTAACCTCTCGATTATCTACGTCAATAGCCCGCATATGTGAAACACAATCATCATAGTCGTCAACAAAATGTACCAACGGAACAACATCATTTGGCTGGAGGGAGACACACTGACACCTAGTACCTTCCTTCATCCCAAACAGCGGACTATCCACACTACCAGCCATCCCAACGACACCCTCGCCGGAGATTTTATTTTCAACATCCACTGAGGTAATCGGATTGCCACAACAACTAACTACATGATCAGAAAGATATGAATGCTCAAAACACAAATCCTTACTCGAACTCAAATGTACATTTTTATTTTTTGTTTTAGGTTTAATCTGTTTTAAGTGGATGTCAAATTTTTGCAAAAAATCACGTCCCAGGATCAACGGTAGTGTCATTGAATTATCTAGAAGGACAAAAAGGGATACCCGTTTAATTTTGTCCCTGAACTTAATATGGGTTTGTACAATACCATATGATTGGATTCTTGTACTTCCAATTCGGGAATATTTTGTTGATCCTGGTACGTCTGCAATTTGAAACCACTGGGTACGATGGATCGTTGGATGATACTAATTGCGCTGCCAGTATCGCATAAAGAAAAAACATTCATGAATTCAGCACGTCGAAAATGGTCAACACAAAAGGCAACACTTACCATTTGCATGGCACTTATTGCGCCTGCCACCTCGTCCTCACTGTCTTAATCTCCCAGCATACGTGTAACTGCAGCGACAATCTTCTGATGTTTTCGTTGTGCTTTTGGGCAGGTGTACTGCATGTACCCGACTTGGTTACAGATGAAGCACGCGTCAACTGGTCTCGGTGGCTTGGGACAGCTGCTCTGTAATGCCCAAATCGGCTACAGTTGTAACATCTGACTTTGGATAGGTTTGGTTGTTTGACGGCGGTGTTTGACTTCGGTTTGCTGACGGCGGTGCTGGTTGTCACAGCAATTCTTTTCAACTGGCGTGTTGCCAATCGCTTTTGTTGGTAGCGATCGAGCCTGGACAGCAACTCACTGAATGTTCTGCTATCGTTGATAAGCGTAATGTTAGCGCTGTCATCATTGAATCCATCGATGATGAACGTCAACAATTCAGAACTCTAAGCATGACTCACTTGGATGGATCTTTCTGTTCTCCAACTGACGGTAGATATCACGGTATGTGACCTGTCGTCCAAACGTCTCGATTAACGACGCTTTTAATTATTGGTAATCAACAACACCCAGGGTGTTAAGAAAATCTTTTGCTGTTTCTTTCAGCAATTGGAGCACACCCAAACACATATCGTCGGGTGTGAAATACCGTTTCGATGTGTACTGCTCATACCCTTTGAGCCACTTTCGGATATCGTAATGATTCCTTCCCGTGAAGATGTTGAGGGCGTTCTCTTTGTGGTCAAAGTTCACTGCCTGGTGGTGACGGCTTTCAGATGTGCCCGGCTGCATAGCACGTATTTGTTGTTGTAATGATGCAACTTCATGCTGCAGCCTCAGCACCTTCAGTTGAGCTTCCAGCTGGTCTACCTGAGGTGGTACGCAGATTTCATTATGAGTAGTTTCGATAGCGGAGACATCATTGATGATGATGGCTTCTTGCTCAGCTGCATTGTTGTCTGCTGCGTCGTCCATGTTGCTTGTTGTCTCATCGGGCTGACCACTCAGCTTTTGATACAAAAGTCTAACCTGCTGCATAGAGGCGGCTCCACCTCAGCGGCGATGAGCGCTGTTGCAGAACGACTGGTGTAAACGCAGCATAATTGTGAACGCAGCCTTACTTCCTTCCTTTGCCACTTCTGACGTTTAGCAATTTTCCTTCGTGGCTATTTGTCTCATGCGCGATTCCTTAAATTAAATTGGAACATTTCGCCATTTGTCACCAGCCAAGAAGGAAGGGAGTAAGACTGCGGTAAGTTCATTTGTTGTTGTAATCATTTTTAAAAAACCAATTTCTTTTAGAAATAAACCCTTTTTACTTATCCCGTCAAACGTTAAAGTAACGAGTCGGTTAAATCCGCATCCCTTCAGGCCGTGACAATCTTTATTTCGCAGTTTTAAACTGCAATTAGCCGCCATTGCCGCCATTGCCGCCGGCCGTGGCAGATTTATAAACTAAGCGAATTTATGCTGCCGCCTGCAGCTGCCTAATTCGGACAGAATATACTCCGAACTTCGAATGCAACGTACGCCGCCGCCACCAGTACGAAGAAGTCCACGCTTCATCCAAGAAGCTGCCGCCACCACAACCCACATGGAAGAGGAAAATTCCATAGTTTTTGGTCTGCTTACCACCACTTTAAACGACGTAAGTAACACTGGCATCCCTACGATGACGTCAGCTGTGATTTCCACAGCGAGTGCGATCTCAAGTGCCAACCGTAGCACCACAGCACAATGTTCCACACCGCCTATGGATGTTGCCACTGCTGCCGCAGCAAAGACAGAGGACATTTTGCTGAAGATGAAAAGTCAAATCGCCGCATTGGAAAATCAGCTGAAATCAACTCAGTCAAAGTTGAAAGAAAGTGATTTGCAATATCATTCGCTTAAAATGGCGGTGCAAAGTCAGGTATCACCAGTCGTCTCACTCCCACCAACGTCATCTGTATACGGGACAACGTCATCGCTTCAACCTATGGGCACATCAGTTGGCGGGATATCCACAATGACCAGCTTACCAATTGACCTTCAACCAATTTCGTGTATGTTCCAACCTCGGCAAAGTCCTTTCAGTAGCATATATACGCAGCCAGCGACGAGTATGCCAACTGTATATACCAACATGCCGCCTGGAAGTTATAGTTATACCAATCCAAGTGTGGGAGACACGAGTTTTGCTCGTACGATGAATATCACTTACGTACAGCCGCCGCAGCCGTCTTTGACGAACAATGCCATACCCCAGCAGTTTGCAACGAACTCTGCATTCTCCTCACACTCCATGGTATCTCGAAAGCTCCAAGAACTTCCATCATTCAGCGGACAGGCCGAGGATTGGCCGATTTTCTTCACAGCATTTGCCCAGTCAACAGCTGCTTACAACTACACGAACCTGGAAAACAACCAGCGATTGCAGAAAGCCCTAACAGGTGAAGCAAGAGAGACTGTCAAATCTCTTTTAATTCATCCTGATAATGTGGATGCTATCATCGATCAGCTTCGCTTTCGATTCGGACGTCCAGAACAGCTTATACGCAGCCAATTGAACCAGGTACGTGAAATTGCAGCAATAAGTGAACATGCAGTGAGTCGTCTTATCCCATTTGCGACTAAAGTGAAAAACTTGGCAGTGTTTCTACAAACAGTGAACGGTCACCAGCATATGTCAAATCCGACGTTATTGGAGGAGCTCGTCTCTAAGCTGCCAATGTCTAAAAGACTGGACTGGGCCAGGTGCGCAGCACAGGTGCAGCCATACCCGACAATTGCGAACTTCAGTGATTGGCTAAGTGACATGGCCAACTTAATTTGTACCGTTACTGGGCAAGATGCAGAAAATAAAGAGCCGAAGCGACGCATGCCGATTCTCCATGCTGCGGGGAAGCAGCCTTTATCTGTCCAGAAGTGTCCTACCTGCCAAGGTCAACACAAGGTGAGTGAATGTAAACAATTCACAAAGTTAGCAGTTCCTGAAAGGTGGTCGAAGGTAAAGCATTTGCGCTTGTGCTTCACATGTCTGAAACCAGGGCATTCGATCCGCGACTGTCGCACCAAGAACATTTGTTCCATTAATGGGTGCCAAAGAAGACATCATGAACTTCTGCATGAAACGTCAAATAGGCCATCTGATCTTCAACAACAACAACTCCCGGAAAGTGAAACATCAGAGGAACCAGTTGCAAGTTTCTCTGGTAGCACATTGCTTGCTAAGCAGGATGTCTCTAAAAACAACAGTTTGCTATTTCGTGTGTTGCCAGTCACGCTTTATGGTCCAAGCAAAGCCATCGATACATACGCCTTATTGGACGAAGGGTCATCGATAACAATGCTGGATGCTGATTTATTGAAGGAGCTGGGTTTGCGTGGCCAACATCGTAAACTAAATATGCAGTGGATCGGAGGAAGACAGGCTCAAGAGCATACAGTGCTGGTCAATGTTTGCGTCAGTGGAGCTGGTAACAAAAAGAAGCATATGCTAAAAGACGTATATGGAGTTCCGAATCTCAAATTGCCCACTCAAAGTTTGTGTGAGAGTGAAATTCGTTCTCTTAACGGTCGTCTTGGGAGATCGAAGTTAAGGCCATATTCTAACGCTATACCTAAGCTGTTAATTGGCCTTGATCACTGTCACTTGGGTTTGCCGAATGATTTCCAGATGATCAACAAACATGGTCCTTTCGCTGCAAACACGGAGCTAGGATGGGTAGTCTTTGGCCCAACTTCAGAAATCGTTTGTAAACTACCGCCGCCAACTTGTCTTTTCACCTGTGGTCAAAACGATAAGTCTCTGCACAGACTGGTTGAGGAGTATTTTGAGACTGAGAGCTTCGGAGTGAGGCCATCGCCCCCAATCGAGAGCACAACTGACGTTCGAGCCAGGGACATTCTACGGTCATCGACAAAGAGGGTTAATGGTAGATTCCAAACTGGTTTGTTGTGGAGAACAGACGATGTGGAGCTGCCCGATAGCTATTCCATGGCCCTGAAACGCCTTGTTGGGTTAGAACGAAAGATGAAGCGGGATGAGAACTTTGCCACTGCCTACAATTATATAGTCAAATCGTATATTGCCAAGAACTACGCCCGAAAGGTACCACCAGCTGAAGCCGCCATAGTTGGACCGAAGACTTGGTACCTGCCGCATTTTGGAGTTGTAAACCCTTATAAAAAACTGCGTCTTGTTTTCGATGCTGCAGCCGAGGTGAAGGGAATATCTCTGAACTCACATCTAATGAAAGGACCTCAACAATACTATTGTTTCACTTTCGTGAAGGTGCCGTTGCTGTGTGTGGGGACATCAAAGAGATGTTCCACCAAATATTGATTCAGCAGGAAGACAGATGTTCCCAGAGATTTCTCTGGCGTGATGGAATCGATTTGAAGCCGCCGGATGTTTATGAAATGGTCGTCATGACGTTTGGTGCTGCATGTTCGTCCTGTGCCGCTCAATATGTGAAGACGACCAACGCTATGGAGCATCAACACTGCCATGCACGAGCCATAGAAGCTATACTGGAGCATCACTACGTGGACGACTTTGTGGACAGCTTCGAGTCAAAAGAGCAAGCCATCGAAATATCGCAGCAGGTAAAAATGATCCACAGAGATGCAGGTTTCGAACTGAGAAACTTTACATCGAATTCGCCAGAGGTTGTGCACGCTCTCGAAGGTAATGATGGTGCAGTGTTTGTTAACGCTAAAGGTGGCTTGGAGACTGAGAAAATTCTTGGGATGTTCTGGCAGCCACCAGCGATAACTTCAAGTTTCATTTGCAGTTCCATCACGTCGACAAACTTGTCATCAACGGAGAACGAAATCCTACGAAAAGAGAACTACTGAGCGTCATAATGTCAGTTTTCGATCCGTTAGGGTTTCTTAGCCATTTTACTGTCGCCGCCAAACTGTTGATGCGAGAAGTTTGGCGACATAACATATCATGGGACGAGTCATTGCCGCTGGGAGTTCTCCTAGGATGGGATAGATGGAGGTCAAAGCTGTCGGATGTGCTTGACTTCTATATTCCACGATTCTACTTCCGAAATGGTTTACCAAAAGAACTACAGCTTCATGTGTTCGTTGATGCCAGCGAGGATGCATTTGCTGCAGTGGCATATTGGAGAGTCGTTAACGGGAATGATGAAGTTCAAACGTCATTCATTTGTTCAAAAACAAAATGTGCCCCGTTGAAGCCACTGACGATTCCGCGTCTTGAACTTCAAGCAGCCGTCTTAGGAGTACGTTTGATGACGACTATCATAGAGCACCATTCCGTTAGCATTACTAGTAGTTATCTCTGGAGTGATTCGACAACGGTCATAAAGTGGATTCGAAGTGAACACCGTCGGTACAAACCATTTGTTGCGCATAGAATTGCGGAAATTTTGGCCACAACTAATCCATCTAATTGGAGATGGGTGCCAACCCATGAGAACCCCGCTGACGATGCTACGAGGTCAAGCAGCCAACTCGAATTCAGCGCTTCGTCACGATGGTTAACAGGTCCCGAATTCCTGTTGAGAAAGGAAAACATGTGGCCTGCCAGTGTCCTAACCAACGTTAACGATTGTGAGGATGAGGATGAAGAACTCCGCCCCAAATATTCATTGATCATCGTGAGTACAAACGTTATAGATTTTAATCGTTTTTCCTCTTTCAACAGGCTAGTAAGAGCTTTAGCCTGGGTTTTCCGATTTTTGAATCGATGTCGTAATCTGTCTCTGGATGAGGGAAACAGCTTAGCAGCCTACGAGCTCGATGCCGCCGAAAAAGAGTTATGCCGCCAAGCTCAATCAGAAGCGTTCTCTGCAGAGATAGGCCGACTGAGATGCAATGAAGCCATATTGAAAGGAAGTAGCCTACTTCAACTCTCACCCTATATCGACAGCGATGGCATCCTTCGTGTTTATGGTCGAGTCGATGCAGCCAGCTGGCTCACCTATTCTGCAAAGAGACCGATAATATTGCCACCTGTGCATCGGTTTACGGAGTTACTTGTTGCTGACCAACACCAGAAAATGAAGCACCAGAACCATGAAGCAACGATTTGTGAGATCCGTCGAAAATACTGGATCCCTCGTCTGCGACAAACTATGCGCAAGGTCGTCGCTAATTGTGTTAAGTGCAGGCTATCTAAAGCTACGCCGATCACTCCAATGATGGGTCCTTTGCCTGAGGACCGCTTAACACCGTTTGTGAGGCCGTTCTCATACACCGGTTTGGATTTCTTCGGCCCACTAACAGTTTCGGTCGGACGTCGTACAGAAAAGCGTTGGGTAGCGCTATTTACTTGCCTGGTGGTACGCGCAGTTCACCTCGAGATTGCCCACGATCTATCGACGGACGCATGTATTTTGGCAATCCGGAACTTCATTAATCGCCGTGGAGTCCCTGTCAAAATCCGTTCCGATAATGGTACAAACTTCGTTGGAGCCGATCAGGAAGCACGACGATTTTCCGAAGTGTTCGACTGTGACCGTGTGCAAGATGAGTTGGCCGCTAAGGGAGTACAGTGGGTGTTCAACTGCCCAGCTAATCCATCGGAAGGAGGAGTATGGGAACGAATGGTACAATGCGTGAAGCGTGTGCTACTTCATACTCTTAAAGAAGTATCACCACGAGAATGTACCCTGCAGTGCCTTGTAATAGAAGCCGAAAACGTGGTGAATTCTCGCCCACTTACACATTTGCCAATCGAGCCTGATCAAGAAGAGCCGCTTACGCCGAACCACTTCCTGTTGGGAACAGCAAACACAGCGCAGACTCCAAGAGGAGACGAGCCAGTGGAACAACTTTGTCGCTTAAGAAAGCAGTGGCGGATAGCTCGACAATTAAGAGATCGCTTTTGGAAAAGATGGGTGGCTGAGTACTTGCCAACATTAACACGCCGGGCGAAATGGTGCCAAAGGTCGAGACCAATTACAAATGGAGACTTGGTGTTTGTCTGCGATATTAACGTGCCGCGAAGGCAGTGGTGTCGAGGCCGAATCGAAAATGTTTACAGAGGAGTAGATGGAGAAGTTCGAAGTGCTGATGTCCGCACTTCTAAAGGACTCATGAGACGCCCTGCATCTAAGCTAGCCGTTCTGGACCTGTGTTCTAGTGAATCGGGGTCGATCCACGGGGGTGGGGGTGTTGCAGAACGACTGGTGTAAACGCAGCATAATTGTGAACGCAGCCTTACTTCCTTCCTTTGCCACTTCTGACGTTTAGCAATTTTCCTTCGTGGCTATTTGCCTCATGCGCGATTCCTTAAATTAAATTGGAACATTTCGCCATTTGTCACCAGCCAAGAAGGAAGGGAGTAAGACTGCGGTAAGTTCATTTGTTGTTGTAATCATTTTTAAAAAACCAATTTCTTTTAGAAATAAACCCTTTTTACTTATCCCGTCAAACGTTAAAGTAACGAGTCGGTTAAATCCGCATCCCTTCAGGCCGTGACAAGCGCATTCATCATGGACTGCTTCGTAATCTTTGTGGTCTGGTTGGGCATGATGCACTGGTATTTTTTAACAAAAGGTTTTTTTTTATAAGCACCCCACACCTGAAGTTGTAATGGGCAAAAATGTGAATAAAAGCCAGTTTTCAATATATATATATATATAAAATTTATTTTTCCTCGTCGTTTCTCGTCGGCGGTTAGAGATCGAAATCCTCCCTTTTGAAAAATGTCGCTTCTACATCAAGTTAGTTTTGAGTTATCATTCTTTCGAATCAGCAGTGGTTGACGATATGACGACAAGGTGGCGTTGGCGTTTCTTTGGCTCATGTTACATTCCAGTTTATCACAATAATTATTATTTATCACAAATAATAATTAGTTAAGTAACGTTTTTCGGTCAAATTGTAAAATATTTGAAAAAACTTTTGATGCAAAATGATTGGTTTTGATGATATAAATATTTTGATTATATATTATTTTAACCCACGCCCAGTTTTTGGATTCGTTTTCATACAAAAACCATTTGTATACCCTGCGACATACATGCACGAAAAAACGTGGTTTTTGTCGAACCATACAAGATTTTATAAACTATCTGGGATACGGTATTAAACGATCCGCATAGTGGATTGTAGTCTTCTCATATGTTTATACCCTATCCCATAGTGGTATATTAATTTCGATATATAGTTTGTAACATAGAGAAATAAGTTGGCTAGATATAGCTTGAAGTGTATCGATCGACTCAGAATCTATAGATGGGTCGATTTCGCCATGTCTATCCGTCCGTCCATACGTCAACAGTTTTTGGGCCTTCAATTTTGAGCTTGGATATTGAAACTTGGTTTAAGTGATCCTTGTTTCAGCTGTTCGAACAAACGTAAACATTTTCAAAAGCCGCCTCCTGCTACGCCCACTTTTTAGAAAGACGTTATTTTTTGCCAAACGGTAGAAGATTTTTAAAAAGTGACAGAAAAAGATATTTAGTTTACCCTTACATTCTTTGTCAATAAAAAGCTTTTTGCCACGCCGACTTTTTGAGGGCGTTTTTAGAAAAAAAAAAGTTTTTTG
Source organism: Rhingia rostrata (assembly GCA_949824845.1). Lineage (NCBI taxonomy): Eukaryota > Metazoa > Arthropoda > Insecta > Diptera > Syrphidae > Rhingia > Rhingia rostrata. The sequence continues at coordinate 36,867,675 of OX463758.1, forward strand.
GTAATTTTTTAAAATATTCGAAAAAACTTTTGGTTTGATTAAACAAATATTTGGTTCATACATCATATAAACTTTTTGGACGAATTTTCCTGAAAAAAACATTTGTATACCCTACTCCGTACCATATGCAGGAGAAAAACGCTTTTTTTTTCGAAGCATACAAGATTTTGATAAACTGTCTGAACAATATTTTTTGACAATGACATTTTCTTGATTTCATCGACATAAAGCCGACAATTTGAGGATATTTATTTCAATAATGGGATGGGATATGGTATAAAACGATCCGCACAACGGATTATAGCCTTCTCATATGTTTTTACCCTATTCCATACTGGTATATTAGTTTTGATACATAGTTTAGCATTCGATAGCTGAGCCAATTTAGCCATGGCTGTCCGTACGTCACTTGTTTTAGGGCCCTTTAATTTGGAGTCAGAACGATGGAATTTGGTGCACGTGTTTGTTGCTCCCAGCAGAACAATTGTAAATATTTTTGATGGTTTTAGGCCAAACTATTGAAGATTTTGAAAAAGTGTCTGATTAACAGACACTTTTGTGTAAACATATTTCGGTAAAATTTCAAACAAAATATTTCTTCGATTTATTATTTATGCTTACGCCCAATTTTTATAGGCGTTTTCATACAAAAAAAAGCCATTTGTATACCCTACGCCATACCATATGCTGGAAAAAAACGTTGGTTTTGGGAGAACCATACTAGTTTTTGATAAACTGTCTGATCAATATGTTGCTACAATTTCAATTTTAATATTTCTTTGTCATATAACCCACATTTAAGGGATGTTAATTTTGAGGATGGGATGGGATAGGGTATAAAACGATCCACACTGTGAATTGTAGCCTTCTCATATGTTTTTTTAGTCGAACCATACAAGTTTTTGATAAAATGTATGAACAATATGTTGTGGTTATAACATTTTCTATATTTCATCGCCAGAAAGCCCTCATTTTACGAATAGGGTATTAAACGAACCGCACAGCTGTTGGTTGCGTTCTCATATGTGTATACAGTATCCTAAAGGGGTTTATTAGTTTTTATACAAAGTGTAGAATGAAGCCGGGCTTTGAATTATAAAATACTTTTCTATTTGATGTTAAACAATAATTTATTTAATCACACTCCATTTTTTAGAATTATATTATTTACAAAACTGTTTCTCGTTAGCAACTCGATTACACTTATTTGAAATCGAATACCAACGATTAAGTTCGCGCACTATTAATACTTTCAAATTTCACTTAGGTAATTCAGGTCACAATTTAGACTACCTCGATGGTTGTCACTTTATCTCTAATTATACCAATCCACATACAGATTCCAGAAAACATGGCATATTCTCGGAGATTCCCGCAGTTACTTGATTATTCGAGAAGTGATTTTGACAGATGCCACTATTCCTGTCATTCTTGCAGTGGGCGCCTCCAGTACCACAAATTAACACTAAATGGATCTGTTAGATTTTCACACTTCAGGGTAGGTTCGTAAATTGCAATCCGAATTTATAATGGTGCCCTCCTCCTAAACTTTTTCGTCCCTAGCAAGTGTATCCTCAGTTTCATCTTCATAGCGATGTTACCGATCCAGATGCACTACCTTTTATTTTCCTCGAAGTCCTTTCTGTATTCGGTAGACGACGTCGTTTATGCGCTTCAGAAATTTGTAGGGTCCTTCTCATTTTGGCAGTAGCTTCGCCGATATTCCTTGTGGACTCAAAATGTCCGCTTTGATCAGAATGTAGTTCAAACGGTGCCCCAAATCTGCATACCCTGTTGTCCACGATCTGTTCCACTACGGTTTTTGCTTCCTGGTTAGGTATGCTTCTGGCCATTTGCTGAAAGAGTCCATAAAAACTAATATGTAACGGTTTCCGCTGTTCTTTTCTGGAAAGGGGGCAGCAATATCTAATGCTATTCCTTCGAACGATGCCCCAACGTTGTACTGATGCATGTTTCCTTGCGTCTTTTGTTTTGGTCCTTTACAGGCAGCGCAAGTAATGCATTTTCGGCACCACTTGTCGATGTCTTCTCTTGCAGACAGTCAGTAGAATCACTCCCTCACTTTGTATAAAGTCTTATTGATTCCCAAATGTCCTCCCGATACTTCACCGTGTAGCTCCCGTAGACCATGGACCGTGGAACGACAAGCTGTGATACAAAGGACTTTCCGTCGGTGGACTCCCATTTTCTTATCAAGACACCATCCTGGACATGAAGAGAATCCCATTGTACCCAGTACGCCTTCAGAGTTGGACTGCGATCCGAAATTTCTTGCCAATTTGGTTTCTCCCTGTCTTCCCTCCAGGTAAGAATCGGTTCAGGGTCTTCCATCTGCGCTTCTCTGATCTTTTCAGTCGTTCAACCGTAGTTGTGCTCGTCTCTAAATCGCTGGGTGGTGAAGAGCTCCTCCTCTTCTTGGCCGGTGCAGTGCTTGCAGTTCTCACCGCATGTTCGACGAGACAGTGCGTCAGCGTAAGAGTGCAGGGTGCCTTACGATTCTGAATGTCAAAATTGTAGCTCTGTAGCCGCTCAATCCATCTAGCAACTTGATCCTCTGGATTTTTAAATTGAAGCAACCACTTTAGATTTAGAGCAACATGGTCTGTACAAAGAAGGAATTTCCTGCCATAGAGGTATTTATTGAAATGCTTCGTCGCCAGAATTAACGCTAAGAGTTTGACTGGTTTGACTGGTCACACAACAGTTTCTTTCAGGCCTGGACAGAATCTTGCTGAGGTAGGCCACCACTCATTCCTTTCCCTAGTTTTCTTGCGATAAAACGGCTCCAAGACTTTCGTCGGCATCGACAATGAAAGTGTTTTCATAGTCGGGATATGCTACTATCGGCGATTGACATAGCTGGTGTTTAAGTTTATGAAAAGCATTATTACACTCACTTGACCATTTAAATTGCTTGCTTTTCTACGTGTGTTGCTGTAAGCTCTTAGCAATTCCAGCAAAGTCCCTTATAAACCACCGGTAGTAAGTCACAAGTCCTAGGAAGCTATTAAGTTGATGTTTGTCGTTGGTGACCGGCCAATTTTTAAATTTCAATTTGAAAATTTTTGATGAAAATTTTCAAAGTTCCCAAATTTGCATAGGACTCCGGGGTGACAATAATTTTCAGTTTGTCATCAAAATTTTTAATTTTTATGATTTTTTGACGCCCCCGGGGTCCTCACAAAATTTACGAATTTCATAAAATTGAAATTTTTCATGACCCCGGGGTCGCCCAAAATTTCAATTTTTGATGACAATTTTTAAAATTCCCAAATTTTGTGAGGACCCCGGGAGCGTCAAAAAAAAATCATCAAAATTAAAAATTTGGATGAAAAATTAAAAATTATTGTCACCCCGGGGTCCCATGAAAATTTGGGAACTTTTAAAATTTTCATCAAAAATTGAAATGTTTGACGACCCCGGGGTCATGAAAATTTTCAATTTTTGATGAAAATATTAAAGGTTCCCAAATTTTCATAGGACCCGGGGTGATGATAATTTTTAGTTTTCCATCAAAATTTTTAATTTTCATGATTTTTTGACGCCACCGGGGTCATGAAAATTAATTTTTTTCGGAATCGGTGTTCACTCCGCTGATCGAGTTGTTGTGTCCCAGGAATCGAACTTCTGATCTGAAGAGTGCACACTTTTTGGGATTAAGCTTCAAATGCGAACTCCGAAGTCTTTGGAATACCTCCCACAAGTTCTTTTCGTGTTCTTCAAATGATTTTCCCACGACAATTGCATCATCTAGGTACACCAGACAGATTTTCCACGTTAATCCTCGCAAAACAAATTCAGGAGCGTTGCACAAACCAAATGGCATCACTTTGAACTCCCACAAGTCATTTCCAGTAGAGAAGGCCGTCTACTCCCTGTCGTAGGGTGAATATGCACCGGAACGCAGAACCGGGTGCTGTCATCTTTCTTCTTAACCAGTACCACTGGTGATACCCATGGACTACTGCAGTTTTCGATCAGTCCGTCCCTTAAGCCGTAACCATTTCTGCAACTTAAGACGGCTTGGCTAATGGCAGCCGCCATGCAGGCTAGCATCTCCAGTGTCGATTTGATGTTGTACCAAATGGGTGCGGTAATATTTCCCATCCTCTGCAGCAAATACATCAGCAAATTCCCAAATCAGGTTTTCCGCACAAATTTGCTGCTCCTGATTCATCTTGCATGAATTGAGAATCGAGCTCGTTGTGTCCGTCCGTTTAGTTGGTAGTAATGGTCTAGCAGTCTCCACTTCGGTTATGTTTGATATTGCGTTAACCGGAACACATTTACCAACCACTTTTCCTTTTAGGATTCTCACCTCGTGTGGTCTGGCGTTTAAGACTGTTATTGGAACCATATGATGTCCACTCCAATAATGCATTCGACACAAATATCAGCCACTAGGAATGCAGGGAAGAATGCGAGTCCTGCCAAATATATCGGCAGCCGTACTTCGCCATATACTCGAGCTCCTTCTCCAGTTGCGGTCCTCAGGCAATAGCTGCTGGGGTTATGGACGATGTATTTTCGGATAATGGAAGCAGTAGCTCCAATCTACTGTCAGACTCCTGTTTTCTCGGTTGCTTTCACGATAGCGTTGTAGTTGCGTTGATTGTCAACGGAGACAGTTTGCAAAAGCCCGCAGCTGGACCATGCAAAGCGTCTGACCGTCAAAAGTTGAAGGCTTCATTTCTTTCATTCGTTTCTTAACAACCATAAGCTCTCTAGCTAGATATTCAACTTTCTGCTCAAATGCTTCGACTACTTTCTCAACCTTCTTTTCAAAACTATCCTCTACTTTTTCGACTTTCTCTTTTACCGCCATAAATGTAGTCTCGACTTTTTCAAATCGATTATCAATCACCGTGAATTTTGACTCGAGGTAATTCTCAAACTTCTTACCCTGTACCTCGAATTGATTCTCGAGCTGCTGCCGCCGTTCTTCGAGCTGATTTTCCAAATCGTCATTTTGACTTCGGACTGTTGGCGCTGTTCCTCGCGTTGTTGTTCCAATTTGTTGTTTTGTTTTAGCCTCCAGAAACTTCATCATTGATGACATGTAGAAGCCTGCACTTACTTGTTGCTCTTTGACATCAAAGGCAATGGAATTAGGATCTTCACCACTTTGCTTTATTGCGTCATGAAGACGTCATTGGTAAATACAAACATATGTTTTTGAATGTATTTAGTCAAGTTAATATTTGTTTTGTGAATTATATGAATTGAATGTATTCAACTCCTCCTTAAGGACAGAAACAAACTATTCAAGTGCAATAATTCATTTTTAAACAAGATGATTTCCGAGAGGATGTATTAATTTTATAATCCCCTACGAGTTTTCGTAGTTGATTCCTACTTCGGATAGATGGGGTGTTACGTAATTTGATAAGCAAGATTCTGAAGATAATATATTTCCAACTCAGAGTTATTATAAGTAGGGTAATTTCTTATTTTTATAAATGATATAAATGGTGTTTGAAGTACCGACTTTTATTATGTCTCTGTTGATCAGAAAAAGTGGAGTTTCATTATATAATGGCAACGAATTCGCCCATTTCATATTTTTGATAAACTGTTTATTTTTGCTGATAAATTTATTCCTTTGTAAAAAAATAAATATTCCACTTACCAACAGCCATATTAATAGAAGCAAATAAATTGTTAATTTTCTTTAATTAATGGATTTAACGAGAAAACTTCTAAGGCCGTGTGTCAATCGCGTTAATATGCGGCTAAAATTTTATCCACTGTTTAATTTTTGGCCTTTCTGCAGGGGCAAACAAAAAATTTGCCTTTTGCTGTGTCAATTGGATTAAGTAGGATTTTATTTAAATACTATTCTTAATAATTTCCCGAAACAAGTGGAACAAAATTCCTTTCTTTACAGTTTTTTGTAATAAGAATGTACCAAATAGATTTCAGAAAGAACATCAAATTTTCCTTAATTATTAATTATTTTCTGCAAAAGAAATATTGATGTACAATTTGTGCGTTAAAAAAAGGGGTAAAATTGTATCCTCTGTTTTTGTTTAATTGTTAAATTTTTGACTTTTCTGCACCATACTAATATCAAAAATTATCCGCTTAAAATTTCCCAAATTTTCATAGGACCCGGGGTGATGATAATTTTTAGTTTTCCATCAAAATTTTTAATTTTCATGATTTTTTGACGCCACCGGGGTCATGAAAATTAAATTTTTTCGGAATCGGTGTTCACTCCGCTGATCGAGTTGTTGTGTCCCAGGAATCGAACTTCTGATCTGAAGAGTGCACACTTTTTGGGATTAAGCTTCAAATGGGAACTCCGAAGTCTTAGGAATACCTCCCACAAGTTCTTTTGGTGTTCTTCAAATGATTTTCCCACGACAATTGCATCATCTAGGTACACCAGACAGATTTTCCACGTTAATCCTCGCAAAACAAATTCCATCAGTCGCTCAAAAGTTGCAGGAGCGTTGCACAAACCAATTGAATCACTTTGAACTCCCACAAGCCATTTCCAGTAGAGAAGGCCGTCTACTCCCTGTCGTAGGGTGAATATGCACCGGAACGCAGAACCGGGTGCTGTCATCTTTCTTCTTAACCAGTACCACTGGTGATACCCATGGACTACTGCAGTTTTCGATCAGTCCGTCCCTTAAGCCGTAACCATTTCTGCAACTTAAGACGGCTTGGCTAATGGCAGCCGCCATGCAGTCTAGCATCTCCAGTGTCGATTTAATGTTGTACCAAATGGGTGCGGCAATATTTCCCATCCTCTGCAGCAAATACATCAGCAAATTCCCAAATTAGTTTTTCCGCACAAATTTGCTGCTCCTGATTCATCTTGCATGAATTGAGAATCGAGCTCGTTGTGTCCGTCCGTTTAGTTGGTAGTAATGGTCTAGCAGTCTCCACTTCGGTTATGTTTGATATTGCGTTAACCGGAACACATTTACCAACCACTTTTCCTTTTAGGATTCTCACCTCGTGTGGTCTGGCGTTTAAGACTGTTATTGGAACCATATGATGTCCACTCCAATAATGCATTCGACACAAATATCAGCCACTAATGTCAAAAATTATCCGCTGGCTAAAATTTTAATGCAATTGACACACGGAATAAAGATATCCGCCATACTTTGTTCATGTTCAACATATTCGACATACAGCAAAACTGATATTATTCAGAGCTTAAACGCAATATCGGAAACCTTAAATAATCAAAACACGTGTTTTCTGGTTGGTAGGTACAAAACAAAGAACAATTTTCCAATTATGTTTATAAATTACATTTTGATCCTATTTTCAACAGAAGCAAATGTAATCATAACATATTTGAACCCATATTTTTTTTTAAATATCCAATTTTATTACATTTTCTGATATAAAATACTTGCTCTTTGGTTTTTATTTGATAATCTGAATGATTTACTATTTAACCTATTTTTTCGGATAAACGTAATAAATCTCAGATCATTTTCCACACATTGTTTTAATTGAATGTAGGTAAATGTAATAAAATTCTAACAAAAATAAACACAATAACACAACACAAATAAAATATATATAAATATATTTTCAAGATTTGATTAAATTGATTAGTCAATACTGAACGCGGTTCTTATTTCTTAAATTTTTCTTGGATGCGCCCATTGGTGGTGTCAATGCTACAGCTGTTTTAACTCTGATGTAAATTTTTACTTTCTGTGATGGTTCTTAGTGAGAACGGAAAATCGAAAATTGTTCAGCAAAAAATGTGGGGAATAACTTATCTCACGCACACTTGTTTATTAATGTGATAGTATGTGTAAGATACGTAATTATTGGTGAATTTAGCTTGTAGGCAAACCCCGAAGATTTGTATCTGTTTACTTCCCTTATCTTTGGCTTTCAGCTCCGCACTTCACACTTGTTTTCTTTAACAATCACACAGTTAATCGTATACCAAATTATTATTCACTATGTTCACCTAACTATGTTCACTTCCCTATGTTCACTTCACTATGTTCTCTTTAATTGTTCACTTCACTATGCCCTATAATCGTATCCTCACGGTTCTGTTTTCTAGAAACTTCTCATCCATATAAGGGTTTACCCCAATCTGACACCAATGTAGAATGAAGCCGGGCTTCGTGTAATAAAACTTTTTTCTATTTTATGTTTACCAATGATTTTTTTGGGCCTTAGTTTTTGAGCGGGAATAATTAAATTTGTGGATACTGATGGCCCCGTGTCCTAGGGGTATCTAATAAATTGGAACTGGCCCTCCAGGTTGGGGGTTGTGCTTTGGGTTAACTACCCAATCATGGAAAAATCTAACGGTTACGAAGCAACCAATAGCCTCGGATAGGACTGATTTTATTGTTGACGACACGGCTAAACGAAAAAGGACAACGACGTTCGTATCTGCACCTGGAATGTGAGAACATTTAACAGGAGAGGTGCAAGTGAACAACTAGCGGAAACCCTAAACTGCTACAAAGCAGACATTACAGCCATCCAGGAAATACGATGGGATGGGCCGGGCAAAAAGAGGATGAAAAACTGTGACATCTACTACCGACCGTGTTATAGTGAGCAGAAACAGCGACTATTCGGATGCGGATTAGTTATAAATGCCAGACTTAGGCAAGTCATAAATATTTGATAACATCACGACAATTTTTTGTACATGCTGCTCAGCTTTGGAATTCCTTTTTCTTTTCCCCCCATACATTTTTCTTTCATTCTGGTTTTTTTTTACTAATTATAGTTTGTAAATTTAATTGAATTATATAATAATATTTATCCTGAATATTAATACAAAACAAAGCATGTACAATTTTATATAAGATTTATCTCTTTTTTGTATCATGAATTAACTGAATACATCTAAAATCTAAAATCTAGAAGTCTTATGTTTCCAAGACATCAGCGAACGCATTATAATGATCCGCATCAAGACCAAATTCGCCAACATTAGCCTTATATGCGCTCACCCCCACGGAGGAAAAAGATGTTATAGCTAAGGACTGCTTCTATGAGCTCCTTGACAAAACCTATGAGCGAGTAGGAAGAAAAAAAAACCTAAGACAAAGGTAGGAAGAAAAGACATCTTTAGCAGTATTTTCGGAAAAGATAGCCTACACGACAACACGTCTGGAAACGGACTTAGGCTAATTGACTTCGCTACCGAACGAAATGCCACTATAGTCAGCACACGGTTTCCTCACCTCGATATTCATAAGGGGACATGGCGGTCTCCAGATCAACGAACGGTCAATCAAATTGATCACATAGCGATAGACAAGCGCCACGCATCCAGTATTTTGGATGTCCGAACATTCCGTGGAGCTAACATCGACTCGGACCACTACCTTGTTGCAGCCAAGGATAGAATGCGGATATCCACTACGCCACAACAATCCAGAAATACTGTTAAAAAAATTTAATGTCAAAAGACTGCAATCGCAAGAGACCGCCAAGACCTTCGCGCAACGCTTATAACTAAACCTCTCGATTAACACCATACCACCAACATCGAATGTCGAAGAACTATGGCAACGATGCCAACAAGCCATTAGATCAGCCGCAACTGATGTGCTAGATTTCTCGCGCCCACCAGCAAGAAACCCCTGGTTTGATGAGGAATGCCGACAGATGCTCGCAGCCAAGAACGAGGCCGTTGAGCTCTATAGGCAGAGAAGAAGGGAAGAACACCGGCTTTTTAGAAAGAAGAAAAAAGGAGGAAGAAAAGCGCGCGATCGAGGATATAGAGAGGTGCCACTCCAGGAAAGATGTTCGCAAGTTTTACCAAAGTGTAAAACGTCAAAGCCAAGGATACAAGGCTCGAACAGAATCCTGTCGAGATGAACAAGGAAATATCGTAGTTGAGACACAGTCTATGCTAAGGATATGGAAGAACCACTTCTGCAGACTGTCAAACGGCGATGACGAACAACATTCCGCTGTCAGGCAGAACGAACCATTCAATATTGGCTACGACAGCGAAAGCTGCCAACCACCCGACCTGAGTGAAGTGAGGATAGCAATTAATAAAATGAAGCTTAATAAGGCTGCCGGAAATGACGGCTTTCCCGCCGAGCTTTATAAAGCCGGCGGAGATGACCTGGTAAGTAACATCTACCAACTCATAAGCCGAATCTGGTCGGAAGAAATTATGGCTGAAGAATGGAACCTCAGCATCGTTTGCCCGAATCACAAAAAAACTGCGCCAAGTACAGAGGCATAAGTCTCCTCAACATCGCATACAAAACTCTATCTGCCGTAATATGTGAACGCCTGAAACCATTTACCAACAACCTGATCGGCCCTCATCAGTGTGGTTTTAGGCCAGGAAAGTCCACAACCGATCAAATCTTCACACTTCGGCAGATCCTGGAAAAAAACCCAAGAAGTCCAAATCTATACCCACCACCTATTCATCGATTTCAAAGCCGTGTCTAATTTTGGAGTACCGCCCAAACACGTCCGTTTAAGTACGATGACGATTGAGAATTCTCGCTGCTCCATCAGGGTCGGAAACGACCTTACTGACACATTCGATACCAAAAAAGGATTTAGGCAAGGCGATGCGCTGTCATGTGACTTCTTCAATCTGATTCTTGAGAGGATTTTGCAAACACCAGAGGCACAATTTTCCAAAAATCTTTACAACTACTAGCATACGTCGATGATATTGACATCATTGGTAGGACCCAACGTGATGTTATAGCCACGTTTGCTAGTATAGAGAAGGAAGGGGCAAAAATGGGTTAAGCAGTAAATGAGGGCAAGACGAAGTATATGCTGTCAACACGAAAGGACACCCAACATCGACGAATTGGACAGAACGTCACTATTGACAGATACAACTTTGAGGTAGTACGGGACTTTTTCTATCTCGATTCCGCTATTAACTCTGACAACAACATCTCGTCAGAAATTAAACGAAGAATTACTCTTGCCACCCACTGTTTCTTCGGGCTAAGAAGGCAATTCAAAAGTAAAGCCCTCACTCGTACTACTAAGGAGTAAGTAAGAACAGCAAAAGATTCAGGCTTCACGCAACAGGTTTCAAATTGCAAGCCAAAATAGGAAATATTCATGCATTCAATTCCAACGCCATGGACATGGATGTGTGCCCGTGAAATTTGAAATTTAATGTTATGTAGGTAGCACGCGTAACAAGTGTAGGTAATAAATGAAACAAATCAGGCATATAGTTTATCACATTTGCTACGCTTAGTTTATCGAATAGATTACCTCACATAAACAACTCTGCCATCTCTGGTCAGAAGTAAAAAACAAGGGAACCCGTAAGGCCACTCAGAATACGTTTTTGTAGCTGGTATCGGGTATCGCTGTCAAAAGAGCAATACATTTATTTCATAAAGTTACCTTCCACTTAAGGCCATAGATTCACGAGGATACACATTGTGTAATGGGGCGCCCGGAATGCATATCTATAGCTGATGCTTAAATCTAATGGGATTTTCCATTGGTAGAAAAATCAGTCTGTTTTATCTAGATTTGTCAAAAAACCGATTTTTTCAGTTGTTGTGTTCAATTCGGAAAAAAAACAATTTTTTTTTCTTCTCTTAGATCAAATTTGCGGATCTGGATTTTTCGGCAGATTTACCCCCTCGTTTAACTAACACTAATACAAATGATAGCTGCAATTTTCTTTTGAAAGCGATACAAGAAACCAGCTACAGATATGCATTCTGGGCGTCCTTTTACGAATTGCCTTAGTTTAAGGGCCCCCAGAATATCGGTAGCTGACGCTTGTACCTGAGTCAAAAGTTAAAAACAAGGCAAACCGTAAGCGTTTACACAATGTGAATGTGTAGCTTGAAGTTGAATGAACGGCAACTTAATGCATGAAATGTATCTCTCTATAAACAGCGATACAAGATAGCAGCTACAGATACGCATTCTGGGCGTCCTTTTAACTTCTGACTCCGATTAAAGCTACATCTACAAATACACAGTATGGGCGGCCCTTAACTGTCGCTTGTAGTTCTAAATTATTTCCAATCTAGTACTTTAGTTTGAGCGAATTAGTATTTTGACAGCCAGCTGATCTCTGCGTACACTTAAATTTTTTTCACGTGATTTTTCGTACATATTTGACAAAATAGAACAATATAATTAGCTTGGTTTTAGGATATCGGCGTTGAAACAATTGATTGTGAGTTACAGGATTTATCGCTGTTTTATAGTAATTATATAAGAGTTGAATTCTCTTCAGTGTTAAGATTTAAAGAATTTATCATCGGTTTTATTGATAATAAGAGTATTCAAGCTACGTCGTAATTTTACTACGATGGAAATATTTTAATTTTAAGACGGGAATTCAATTCGCAAGTCACGCTAGCTAGACGTCCGAAACATTAAAAAAAACTCTAAAATTATGAACGAGCCTAAACTGTACCACCAAAAAATGCGTTAACCCACTAAATTGAATCTCAGTTTAGTTAATTATTTATTGATAGAATATAAGTTTAGTGCATACGTTTGAAATGTTAGAATAGCATTTCCAAAGTTTACAACGTTTACCATCTCAGTTTACACACCTAATACCTGTGAAAAATTCCGATATTGATTGAAAAGATTTCCCATACAAATTTTGACAGTTTATTTATCACGTCGTAATTTTATCACGTTTAAAACGCTTATGACGACTTTCCGACATGATTGCATGAATACCCCTCATGTATGATGAATTCGATTACTTTGCAGGTTTATATATTTAAATGATTTTATTGTATTCCAAATCAAACAAACGAAACCTAATAGCGAATAATAAGGTTTTATTAATGGATTGATTAAACTACTCAATTATTTTAGAACACAGAAGTCGCAGGTGTAGCATAAACGTGCGACAATTATTTTTCCGAGTCTGAGCTGATTTAACAACGATTTTTGATAAACAATCTATGCAAATGATAATATAATAAATAAATTCCTTTTAATCAATACAGAAAAATGAAAACACAAAACCGGTAGGTATAATTTTACATGAGTTCTTCTAGAATCGGTCAGCTCCAAAGCAGTAGACATATCAAATAATACGTTTTCGTTAACCAAAATACCATCATGCTGAACCGATTTAAAAAATTGATTATGATAAACATACTCAACATTTGTCCAATAAGATCACTTTCACACATGCATTTATTCAACGAACCAATAGTTGACTGCTATAGAATACAGATGAGCTAATTTCTGGTTAGTTGAATAAATGTATGTGGCCCTAAATATATTACGTAGTAGGTAGTTGAATTATATTTATATTATATATGTATGTATCGGAAATCAAAAAATTTTTTTTTTAGGAATTGTGAAATACGAAAGAATACACTCAAGCCATGTCCATATCAACAATTATAAGCCCAAAAGTGAAAATTATACCAACAGAGGAGTTAATAAATTTCATTAAACTTAACGCCTCTGATGATTTTCCAAAAGCTATAAAATCAATTACTCAGTCATGTGGAAAATCTGGAAAAAGTAGCGATAAGAAAAACAAATTCATTGAGGATGTTGGATCTAACACGAAGCAGAGTCCGTTATTTTTAAGTCTATATGATTTTTATTGTTTTAAAAAGACATTAAGTCGACTTCGCCTGGACAACAAAATAAATAATTACTTGTATGAATTTCTGGAAAAATGCAGTATTATTCTACCCGAGAACGAGGTCATCCCTAGAAATGACGTATTGGAAGCCAGGTGTGAAAAGTTGCGAGTTGCACAAGCAAATACTGCATACTTCAGTATTACGAAAAATGTTGACTTTAATAGTAAACAAATTCACGAGGATTCATTTGCTTTTCAAAGTAAGTATTAATTATTCTAAAATAATGTTTGCACTTAAATTGATATTCTAACGCATAATAGAGTTACGTTTTAGATTTTGACTTTATTCCATAGTTTAGTTTTGAAATTATGTTTGTAACTTCGTGAAATAATATTGATATATCTTTAAATATATATATCGATTCAGAATCTGTGGCGATATAACCATGCCCGTTTGTGTTCGTCTGCTTGTGAGTCACCTAAAATGTTGAGCTAGAATGATCAACATTTGTATATAGGCTATCTGTTCGAAGAAACAGATCAAGTCTAAAAATTCAACAATCCATCAACCCCCATTTTTTAAATAAACTTTTTATTTGATCATTGTATTCATATAAAATCCATATAAATAATTTATCAACGCCCTCTTTATAATGCTTTTTATTAAAATTAACGATTTTTGCTGCACAGCGGATTTTAGCCTTTATATAAAACTAGCTGTTTCCCGGTGTGCTTCGCTACACATATTATAAAATTGGTTAAAAACTATAGGCCAATAAACAAAAAAACAAAAGTTATGAGAAGGCTGGAATCCGATGGCTCGTGAGTTTTGCATAATCCTCTCAAGAATCAAATTGAGAAATCACATGGCAGCGCATCGCCTTGCTTAAATCCTTTCTTGGTATCGAATGTGTCGGTAAGGTCGTTTCCGACCCTGATGGAGCAGTGAGAATACCAAAACTAGACATGGCTCTGTATAGTTCGTCTCTATAAATGTTGTCGTATGCGGCTTTGAAATCGATAAATCGATGGTGGGTATCGATTTGGACTTGTTAGGTTTTTTCCAGGATCTGCCGAAGTGTGAAAATTTTATCGGTTGTGGACTTTCCTGGCCTAAAACCACACTGATAAGGGCCGATCAGGTTGTTGGTTAACGGTTTCAGGCGTTCACATATTACGGCAGATAGGATCTTGTAGGCAAAGTTGAGGACACTTATGCCTCTGTGGTTGGCGCAGCTTAGATGGTCTCCTTTTTTGTGGATCGGGCAAACGATGCTGAGGTTCCATTCTTCAGGCATACTTTCTTCCGACCAGGTTCGGCTTATGAGTTACTGGAGGATGTTACTTACCAAGTCATCTCCGCCAGCTTTATAAAGCTCAGCGGGAAGGCCGTCATTTTCGGCAGCCTTATTAAGCTTGAGTTTAGATATTGCTATCCTCACTTCACTCAGGTCGGGTGATTGGCAGTTTTCGCTGTCGTTGCCATTATTGAATGGTTCGTTCTGCCTGACAGCGGAATGTTGTTTGCCATCGCCGTTTAACAGTTTGCAGCAGTTGTTCTTCCATATCCTCAGCATCGACTTTGTCTCAACTATCTCGACAGGATTCTGTTCGAGCCTTGTATCCTTAGCTTTGAAGACTTACACTTTGGTAAAACTTGCATCACATCGTTCCTGGAGTGGCATCTCTTTATAGCCTCGATCGCGCGCTTTTCTTGCACTTTTTTTTTCATTCTGAAAAGCCGGTGTTTTTCCCTTCTTCTCTGCCTATATAGCTCAACGGAAGCTCTCGTCTTCACCTGCAGCACAGCCTTGTCGGCATTCCTCATCAAACCAGGGGTTTCTTGCTGGTGGGAGCGAGAAACCTATGGTGGTCATCGAGAGGTTAAGGGATACGCATTGCGCGAAGGTCTTGCCGGTCTCTTGAGATTGCAGTCTTTCGACATTACATTTTTTCACAGTATTTCTGGATTGTTGTGGCGTGGTGGATATCCGCATTCTTACCTTATGTTCGAATGTTCGGATATCAAAAACACAACGCAGGACTCTTGTCTATCGCAAAAAGATCAATTTGGTTAACCGTTCGGGGAGGAAAACGTGTGCTGGCTATAGTGGCATTTCGTTCCGTAGCGAAGTCAATTAGCATAAGTCCGTTACCAGACGTGTTGTAGTGTAGGCTATGTTTTTCGATAATACTGCTAAAGATGTCTTCTCTTCCTACAATTGCGTTAAAATCTCCCAGCACGATTTTAACATCGCACTTTGGTAGTCGCTCATAGGTTTGGTCAAGGAGCCCATAGAAGCAATCCTTAACTTTGTCATCTTTTTCCTCCGTTGGGGCGTGAGCACATATAATGCTTATGTTAGCGAATTTGGCCTTGATGCGGATTTTTACAATGCGTTCGCTAATGTCTTGGAAATACAAGACTTCTTGCCTATATCTGGCACTTATAACAAATCCGCATCCGAATAGTAGCTGTTTCTGCTCACTTTAACACGGTCCGTAGTAGATGTCAGAGTTTTTTATACTCTCTTTGCCCGGCCCATCCCATCTTGTGTCCTGGATGGCAGTAATGTCTGCTTTGTAGCAAGTTGTTCGCTTCCACCTCTCATGTTTAATGTTCTCACATTCCAGGTGCAAATACGAACGCCGTTGTTCTTTTTTCGTTTAGCAGGGTCGTCAACAATAAAATCATTCCTTTCCGAGGCTATTGGTTGCTTCGTAACCGTTAGTTTTTTCCATGTTTGGGTAGTTAATCCAAATCACAACCTCCAACCCGGAGGGCCAGTTCCAATTTATTAGTTACCCCTAGGACACGGAGCCATTAGAATCCACTACGGGGCCTGGCTAACCCTTGAAATTCCTAGACAACCTGTTGATCGAATATGTCGAAGAAGCTTATCTAGGTTTGCCTGGGACAGCAGGCCAGGTATTCATTTCGTGCCATTCTGACCTGGATGTTTATAGTGTTGCTGTTTTTCGTCGTGTTATCAACATTCGCGCTTATCATTTAGCAAGGCAAATCCGGTTGGATGAGACCAGTACCCGATGGTTACCACTTGGAGGTCAAAAATAAGCACTTGATGTGTAGTCAGAGTTACAATCACTGGGCATTGCCAAGTTAAAGCCATTCATAGTCTACCCTCGTTCTACAACACCCAACCATCATTCAATTACATGTTTGAATATATAAAGGGCAGAGATTATAAAGTCGCCGAAATATCAAGATTATCACACAAGGACAATTGGCTAAGAAAAGATGATCTCGAAGTAGTAAATGGCGCTATAATGTGGGATTTTCGAGTTGTAATACCTGAACAACTCCAATCCAAACTACTTGAGGAGTTACACAACGCTCTTTTGGGCATGTCGAAAACAAAGTCTTTGGCCAGGTAGTACGTGTGATGGGCTAAAATGGATTTGTACATTGAAAAATAGTACGAAGCTGTTGAGAATGTGGAATGTACAATTCGAATTCTTCGAAAGCTACTATTATTCCATGGCCGGATGCGTAACATCCCTGGGAAAGAGTATATGCTGATTTAGCAGGCCCTTTCTAAATCAACAATTTTTGATATCGTAGACGCTTACGCGAAATGAGTGGAGATTTATCCGACGAATAAAATTGTAGCCAAAACAACAATTGAGAAATTCTACGTGACGTTTGCACGACTTGGTTTGCCAAAATCATTGGAAACTTATAATGGGACGACATTTACGGGGAGTGAATTTCAAGCGCTTATCGAAAGAAATGGAATAAAGCACATAACATCACCGGGATGCACGCAGTAAAATAAATCAAAGGAAGGATAAAAGACATTTTATAGGGAAAATATAATTCAATATCGATTGTGTTAGAAAGATACTTCATCATCGTCTATTAAAACATTGTAAAACGGATAAGTCACCGGCATTATTGATGTTAAACAGAAACATCCGAGTAAGACCAGACCTACTGAGAGCAGAAAAAGAGAAAACACATACTGCCGCTGAGAACAATCAACTGTATCATCAACGAAAAGAATTTTGAGAAGGCGCGTGAGAATTAGTCAAAGATTTTCGAAAAGACAAGCCTTGGACGGTGGCTGTTTTGATGAATAGAATTGAAAAGCAGACATATTTGAGTGCTTCTGAAGACAACAAGTACAGTGAAGAACCATTTAAAAAAAATGAGCAAGTTGGAAAATATTCCCGGCTCTACGATTGAAAACTCAATAACAGCATTGGATATCGGACGGTAGGCGGTAACTATTGCGCTGTTTCAAATTCGATAACCTCCTCGTTTATTAAACAAACTAGACACGTTTTCTAAATTTGGCGTTTAACTTCCAAGTGAAAGGTTACAAATTTCTTAAATTAAATGTGATACAATAGCTCATATAATTGTTTAATTTATACTTTTAGTTTTCTTTTATGTTTTACTTGTTTAACCAAATAAGGATTTTCGCGGGACCTCAATATAGCTTCCTTTTTATTTTTACAATTATCGGGAATGTATTGTTGAATATCAGGGTTTTTGCTGTGCACCTATCGAGGTCATGTTGCTTACACTCCCCCGTATGAACACTGCAAGTGGGCTTTACCACATCTGCTACTCTGACATCAATAACAGTTCAAACAGAAGCGCTACGGACTTGGTTTATCTTTAGAAGATTTTACACTAATGATCTTTCCCTTGGGCCATCAGTTCCGGGGCTATTTGGGTCCACGATTACAACAATATCGCCTACTTCGATTGGCTTCACTGGTGAAAACCAATTGGAACGTCGTGTTTTTGTTGGTAGGTATTCTACTACCCACCTTTTCCAGAAGCGATTTGCATACTGTTGAGAAGTTAACCAGTTACTCTTTAAGACCAACTTATCATCAATTAACGTTTTCAAGGGCTTCGATCCGCTGGAAGAACCTAAGAAAAAATGGTTAGGTGTTAATGATTCCTTTTGTTCATGGCTAAAGGCTAAGTAAATAAGGGACGTGAATTAATTATATTTTCAGCTTCTAGCAGCATGCTCCCTAAGAGCTCGTCTGATGGATTACGAGTCGGCATAATTTGGTACAGTTCTATGTGTGGGATACCGGCGGAATGAAAATCCATTTGGTTGACGTCGATGTAAATGTTTTCATTAGTTTAACTCCATCCATGATCTAAGGTGTCACTCGACGTGAAATAAAAGTCCGAGTGGCCGTGATACACGAGTTTGTTCACAGCGTAGTAAAGCACTTCAACAAAACTCCCCACCGTTTCGCCGTCCTCTTCGAATTCGAGGATCAAAATAATCCATTCCTAAAAAGGAAAACAGACGACAAAATGTGGATAGCCTAGCAGGTGGTAGTGGAGCCATAATGGTCGTGCCTTATAGTTTTTTCATCCTCATCCACAGTATATAGAATATTTGACGAATCTCGTTCAGGACTGCCTCGTAATTTTGGTGCTTGTCTTGGACGTGAAAATGCATAATGACTAAGTATGTGGTACGATGGTTTCTTCTTGGTAATACCACGGGACGCTTAAAACTTTCATTTGCATCTATCGAAAACTCTATGCTTCCACTGGCGGACAAAGTTTAAAGATAGGACTGTATTATATATCAACTTAGTGCCTCCATCATCAACATTTTGCTTTGTGGGTATCCAATACCAATCAAAGACATCGGAAACTTCGAGAACCTCGCTGACGCGAAATGCAACGTTCCAGCATAAAACAGTTTTTGAGTTAGACCGGAAAAAAATTTCTAGAAACTGCGATGGAATGTGATTCCGTTATATGCTTGGAAAAGCGGGTGCCTAGTATTGCTGCCTGTAGTCCAAGCCTGTGAATAGAAAGGCTTTTTAATGGAGCGATGCGCGTGATCCACATCAGAAATTCGCACGTATGGAACAGCGGCATAACCATTTTCACTCACATCCACAAACAGATATATTTCCAACTTAGTTTGAGAGCACAGTTAAGTGTTGATTAATAATCGGGGTATTCGTTGTTTTTGGAATCTGCTAGAGGACGTACTCAGTTAATCTATTTGGTATATTGCTCATCTTTCAACTGTTCATTCCAACTAATTCCGGAACGCCAAACATCTTGTAGCAAGACCTTAATATACCTCAATCACTGCAATTTAGTCATAGCGGATCAAATATGGTCATCAACGACGTTTTCCAAAATGTATATCCGCATTTCTAGGATTCGAAGATACCTTAAAGTTAAATCATCTGACGAAGTACACCAGATCCCTAGTACCTTTTCTGTACCATGATCGGCTTTTACATTTAAGGATATTTTTTCAGTAGGGATGGAATGTAGCGTTTTGAGAACGGATGACGGATGACGGATGATACGGATTTGGTGAAACATTTCCATTTCCACACAGAGCGATACGTTCCTCTCTAAACTTGAAGAGTACCGAAGCTGGTCAGGGCCATTAAGTAAGGCAGAGCTTAACGTGATACCATGTACCTTGGCCACAGCATCCCAAACAATTCTTAACATTATTGGTGTTATAAACGGGAAAAATTGGAAGGTACCAAAAATATTTATTGAATTTTGTTATTTCATCCGACGTAATTTTTCGTGCGAATTGTAGTCTTCGATTTTGCTTCGAAAGGACTCGGCTAGCCGTGGATCTTTGGGCAATCGTTTTTAAAGAGAAAAACGCCTTTTAGCCAATCTTATCATCGTACCTCCACAACAAACCTGGTTGAATCTTCGTCTCCATAGCCCGTCAACGCAAACGGGAACGGAGCCGAGGTAGACAAAGTCCCGTACTACCTCAAAGTTATATATGTCAGTGATGACGTTTAGTCCAATTCGTCGATGTTGTGTGTCCTTTCGTGTTGACAGCATACACCCTTATTTGCGATTGTCCCATTTTTGTCGCTTCTTTGTCTATACTAGCAAACGTGGCTATGACTTCACATTGAGTCCTGCTAATGATGTCAACATCGTCTGCGAATGCTTGCATTTGCAGCGATTTTTGGAAAATTGTGCCTCTGGTGTTGGCTCGTGAGTTTAGCACAATCCTCTCAAGAATTAGATTGAAGGAGTCACATACCAGCGCGCCTTGCCCAAATCCTTTTTTTGGTATCGAATGTGTCGGTGAGGTCGTTTGCGATCCTGATGGAACAGCTATTAAGCTATTTAACCTTAGTAATTCGAACAATTCTTCGATTTCGACGTTAAACTGACTAGTGGATGCTGGCGGAGCGTACGACGGTATTAAATACAGACAACAATTATCCCTTAAAGACAGATATCACTTTTATTGATGTGGAAGTAACAAAGGGGCCTTCGTTATGTAATTCAGTCACCTTTTCCCTAAATTTTGGCCAAAAATAACGCCTGGCAGTGCGCGGATTTCAAAAATATTTACACTTGTTCTGCTTCGTCTGGTACAGGGTCTACATATGAAATTTCAAAACTCTAGCTCAAAATTTAAGGCCCAAAAATCGGTGACACCGTGACGGACGGACCGGACGGCGGAATGAAAATTTGTTTAGTGATAAAATTATCAATAGCAATTTTTTCTTCCGGTAACTTTTTAGTGTTGCGACTGTCCTCTTTAAATATATTTTTTGGCGGTGGTTTATTTATTTTTTGCATCACTGTTGTTTTATCATTTTCATACCCTATTCCATAGGGGTATATTTGTTTTTATACATAGTTTGTAACATAGAGAAACTTAGCTATATATAGCTAAAAATATATGGATCGACTCAGAATCCAACCGTCCGTACGTCAGTAGTTTTTGGGGTTTTAAGTTTTGAGCTAGAATGAAGAAATTTGGTACACGTGTTTGTTGTTGGTCCCAGCAGAACAAGTGTAAACATTTTTGAAATCCGCTTTCTGTCACGTCCCTTTTTTAGAAAAACTTAGTTTTAGGCCAAACCAATAGAGATTTCGAAAAAGTGTCTGAACAACATATCAAGACAATCCTAATGTCTATATTTCGTCTATTAAATGTCTTTAGCCACGCAATCTTTTTGGGGTCGTTTTATTAGAAAAAAAAACGTTTTACAGTTAGAAAATATCATTGTTATGGTCATATAAGTATTGCTTCCATATATCATTTTAACCCACGCCCACTTTTTGGAGTCGTTTTCATGCAAACATTTGTATACACTACTTCATAACCAGGCCTAGCATAACCAGACGTAAAACGTTGTTCTTTGTCGAATCATAAAAGATTTTGATAAATTGCCTGAACAATTAACATGTAATCTCTACACATGCGACTAATAGCCTCATGCACACCATAGTTATGTTTATGATGTAAAATATTTAAAGTACACAAGTTCTAGGAACCTCCAGCGTATTAAAGCCAACAGCACTTTAAAGATCGGGAGCATCTATTTGTCCTGATATTAATTGGTGTAAGAAAACCATGTCATTGTTGGGTCTACGTTGAGACAAGGGCAACAGTTGTAGGAGTTTAATTCGAAACCTGTACGGGGCAAATTGAGTAGATTATCCCATGGAAGACCTCTAAGGCATATCTTATGAACTTACGCTGGACTGATTCAATTTTATTTGAATAGTTGCATAGAAGGGTGTCCAAACTTGTGAGGCATAGAGTTGTATAGAAGGGTCATTGAACTCTTTTGACAAGCTTTTTCTAAATCCCAACATAGAGTTGAATTTTTTTGACGATAACGTTAATGTGTTTATTAAACTAGGGTTCAGACTCAAACCGTTTTTATGACACCATGCCCATGTTGTAATACTATTAAAATCGGTTTGTAGTGAAAGAGAATCGTTTAGATCTCCTACGCATTCATATCATCAGCATATATCAATACTTTGCTCCAATACAAGTTTTTACATCGTTATTTGCAAGTATGAATAAAATTGGTCCTACATGACTTCCTTGAGGTACTCCAGATTTAGCAACACAATGGTTGGACTTGGAATATCTAAATAATAAATATCTAGGTTCTCAATGAGAGTCTGTAGGTGATAGGCTCAAGCATGGACCACAACGTACTGCAAGATCTGCTGAAAACCTTACTGCTGCTCAAGGAAGTGTTCAAAACAATCCATCAACCTCCATTCGACGCATGAGCTTGGTCTTCAAAGAACAACTTTGGCCATCATTTTGCACAAGGATTTGCATTTGTTTCCATTTAAGATTCAGTTGATTCATGAGCTGCTTCCACAAGACCATATACGCCGCCGGACATATGCCAATAGGACGTTACAGCTAGCCCATGACAACCCCGATTTTCATGAAAAAAACATAATGAGGGACGAGGTACATTTTCATTTGAATGGATACGTCAATAAACAGAATAGTCTTCTCTGGACAATGGAAAACCCTCAAATTATTCATCAGTCACCCTTACATCCATTGAAAATTACAGTATGTTGTGAAATTTGGTCAGGAGGAATCATTGGACCTTACGGAATGAGTTGATACAATTTGAGAGCTCGATATTTTTGAATTATTGTAATAAAAGTTTGCTGGATACCCACCCGTTCTTTTCGAATTAACAAAAGCAACAAAGCACCAAAAGCGTTTAGGGTCGTTTTTAAGAGCTCCAATAAACTAATTTAAGTAATACTTATCATAGCCGTCAGATTGCTGACTTTTTAAAATTAAAAATTAATCCAGTTCTGGTTACGTATATTTCGAAGAGATTTAAACTCTGTCGTGTACCAAGGATTCTGGAATTGAGCATTTATAGAATGCTTGACATGGAAATGCAATCTTTTATTAGAATACAGACATTTTTAACAACTTATATAAATTGAAGAAGCTGCCAATTCTTACATTCGAGTGAATAATTTATTCACATAGCCTTTAAAAGTTCGCTTTCCGAATGTCAAAAGAGTACGAACGATTATACGAGCCGAAGCTTTCTTACATTTTGATGCTGAGTTAACTCCGCTATCAGCTCTCCGTGGCTTAAACTCATTGAAAATAGTGTTTAAATCCGCACAGCGGACTATATCCTTCTTATATGTTTTTAATTCAGTTTTGTTTTATTTCACTAGGATGGGTGGCATTCTAAAGTTATTTTGCAACGCCCACTTTTTCGGGGCGTTTTCATAAAAAAACTGTCTTCGGTAAAATTTATAAAAATATTATAAACGTTCATTTGGAAAACGTCGGTAATATTAATATAAACTTTTCGTCCATAGATAATTTCAACCCACGCCCCCCTTTTAGGGATGTCTCATATAAAAACTATTTGTATATCATACCCAATATCATATTCTATAAAAAACTGTAGTTAATTGTCGCTTTTAACAATATTGATAAACTGGCTGAACAATGTGACGGGCTCAATGACGCGATAATTAGTGCGTTGAACTGCCGCGCAGGAATTCTGGGTTCGATTCCCAGTCGTAGCAACACCTTTTGATTTTTTACTGGCCCTCCTCTTGTGATGATCGGACATCCCCATAAAGCCAACATTTTAGCGATAGGGTATTAAACGATCTTCACAGCGGATTCTAGCCTTCTCATATTGTTATACCCTATCCCGATAGGGGTATATTAATTTTGATACATAGTTCGCAACATAGCTTATAATTTAGCTAGAAACTTTCAGTCAATGGATAGACTCAGAATAGCTGAGTCGATTTAGCCATGCTAATGAAATTTGCTACATGTGATCCTTGTACCTGCCGTTCGAACAATAGTAACAATTTTCGAAATCCGCCCACTACCATGACCACTTATTAGAAAAACGTTATTTTTAGCCAAAGGGTAGGGAGTTTTGAAAAAGTGGCTGAACAACATATGTAGTCAATCTAAAGATCAATATTTCGTACATATAAAGTTTTTAAGTTTTTTTTAACTTTCATTCTTTTAAGATGGTTTTTTTCAACTGTTTTAAACCTTTCGAATGGATAGCTACCAGGCAATAAATAAATTCTTTAGCCACGCCCATTTGTAAGGGATGTTTATATTAAGCATTATATAGTATAGCGTATTCAACGATTCGCAGACGATTGTAAAATATTGGTTCCGACATTAAGTTTTTGACATAGAGAAATAATATCAATAGATATACCTTAAAATATATGGATCAACTGGGCATCGCTAGTTGTGGATTTGGCTATGTCTGTCCGTCCGTCAAGCCTTAAATTTTGAGCTAGAATTATAAAATTTGGTACACGTACCCTCTATTTCCCTTAGCAGAACAAGTGTTAACATTTTTGAAATCCGCCCATTGAAACACCTCCATTTCAGAAAAACCTCGTGTCTATTGAAGATATTCAGACAATCTCATTTGCTTTATTTCACCCATATAAAAATGTTTGGCCATTCATATTTATAAGGGATGTTTTTAATGTGGAGTGGGATGGTGTTACGGTTCTCACAGCGGAATTTAGCCTTTTCATAGGTTTATAGGGATATATGTGTTAGTTTTGACTTTAAGTTTGGAACATAGAGAAATAATTTCGATAGATATATCAAAGTATATGGATCATGCCCAAATTTCAGTAAAACGTTGTTTTTGTCCAAACGGTAAAGTATATTGAAAATGTGCCTGAACAACATATTTTGACAATCTCAATATCTTTATTATGTTCAAAATACTTTTTCTTTGCCACGCCTTCGTTTTAAGTCGTTTTTAAGAAAAAAAAAATGCGGTAAAATGTGAAAGAGTTTCGAAAGAAATGTCCTAACAAAAACAATAATCATATAAACATTTCATTTATAGAACATTTTAAGTCACGCCCAATTTTGGGGATCGTTTTTTTGTTTGTGAATATGTCATTTTCTATATTTCATAAAAACGGGATGGGATAGGTTATTAAACGATTCGCACAGCGGCCTTCTCATATCTATTAATGTTTGTTCGATTTTACTTTACCAATTTTTGAGTCCTTTCATTGCATCTTGCTACCTTACTCTTTCATTTTTTTTGGCCTCCTCGGAATATTGAAATCAATGTATTTATATACAAAATCTTAAATATTTGCAAAAACCCTTTTAAATTTAAAGGTGAAGTGTTATTACAACGCAGGAAATGGGGAAGCTACGACCTTTTATCGTTTGGTACATACTTTTGTGAAATTGAATCTTTGTTTTTGACGTCCCTTCTCACCCCTTTGATTATATTGGGAGTATAAAAAGTATTCAAAATATAAGCTTACACTGTATCAACATAAAAACCCTTCAAATATTTTTTGCATGATACTTCCATAGGCATGTCCAAAATGCCTTACCCCTTGCAAAAATCTGACAAATCGGCATGAGTCAATTGAACAACAATCAAATATTTTATTTGTAATTTATTATGTAATTTAAATTTCAATATTCTTATTTTTCAGTGAAGGAAGTCAATCGCCAAATAATAGCTGTTGTCCAATTTGTAGCCTCTGTTATTGCTGGATTTGTTTTTGGATTTTTGGGCGTTGAATTAATTATTGGAAATTTGGACTTTGGATTTCGACTATTATTAGGAATTATGTGCGCCTTAATAATCGCACTTGCTGAGATTTATTTTTTGGCAAAGAAATTGAATGAATGTGATGATATGTATGCAAACAAAGTAAAACAAGATTAAATGTTTGAAGTAAAAAAGATTCACGTTTTTCTAAATATACTTTTCTCATGGGAGGTGAACCTTGAAGGGTCAACTCAACTAGAGATTTTGTCTAATTTGCTAAAAAAAATGTCACATCGTCAGTATTAAAGTGTATTTTAAATGAATGGCAGCAATGCAAGCCAAACTACACTTCAGAAATGTTCATCATGACTTTGCAGACGTCTTTTAGAAATTTGATCTATACTGTGTATTTGTGCTTCAACTGCCAGCTTAAAACAAGAATCTTCATTAGGCACGTTATTAGATCATTACACAGCTCATTACGTTCTCAGTTTGGCGTTACGGAAGATGGACCAGACAAATAAACGTGACAAAATATTGATATTTACTGCAGTCTGTGTTATTGGAAGTAGAATCATCAATTTAACAATCTACATCAAGGATTCGCCAACATGAGCCTTATATTTGCTCACGCTCCGACGGTGGAAACAGATGATATTGCGAAGCAATATCCTTTGCGGTTAAGTTGTGGGCAATGTGATTCTACCAACTCCGACTCTCAGTCTTCCCGTTATGACCACTGAGTGCCTAGTGCAGTACAAGTCTTGGTGGCAGCAGATAAGAGCGGAGGGAAGACGTACTCACGCTAATGCACATTACATGGGGTAGCGGAAGAACTCCCTAGATGGAGTCAACGGTGGCGTCTGCAAAGTAAACTGAGCTGCTTCGACACATGCGACAATTTATAAGGAAAACATCTTCGACGGGTTAGATGGAAAGCACAACTTCAACTAAACGACAACAGATAATGCCTTCCGATTAACAAACTTTGCGGGAGCATGTAATACTGTTGTCAGCGGCACTAGGTTCCCGCGACTCCGAGTTCACAAAGCAACCTGGCAGTCTCTAGATGGACAATTTTATAAGAAAAAGTACTAAAATTGAAAAATAACGTTTAAAAAATAACGGTAATATTCGCAATTGAGTATTATACCATTTTTTAAGCCAATACTTTTTTCTATTAGTTAATTTAAAACGAGTGAAATCTATGCATTTTTTTTAAAAAAGGGGTTTAAACTTAAATATTGAGCAGAAAAAAAAAGTAAAAAAAATGTAGAGTGTAATTTTTCAAAACTGTAAAATTATTAATTATTTCTATCGTTGCTCTAATCAATTCTTAATCATGAACTGAAAACTAAAAGATTTTATATCTTCTAGATTTTGAGAAAATTGAAAATTACCAAACCTACTTGCATTAAGGATTTTGAAAAAAACTTTTCTACTACTATAGTACAGTAAGTCATTTAGATTTACCCAGAATGCCCTACGAGGAGGTAGACTTAGTTAACATTGCATTACACGCCAAAGACAGTCAGTTTGTTTGTCAATAAGTTTCAGTTAATTATGTGTCAAAAATGTATGTTATTTTCGTCAATGCATCATCAATCCATATATTTTGAGGTTTATCTAGCCAAATTATTTCTCTATGCTACAAACTATGTATCAAAACTGGTTTCCCCTGATAGGATAAGGTATAAATAGGGCCATGGATTGGTGAAGGCGGTTTTTTGTTCTTAGCCACAAAATGTTTTTATACCCTATCCCATAGGGTTAAAGATATAGCTAGTTATAGCTTAAGGTATATGGATCGACTCAGAATAGATAGCAGAGTTGATTAAGACGTCTGTCCGTCCGTACGTCCAGTTTTTGGGCCTTACATTTTGAGCTAAAATGGTGATTTTTGGTACGTTTAACATTGTCAAGCGAGAAAAAACAGCAAAAATATGGCGAAGAAAATGTTATCAAAAGAGGTCTTCCTTTATTTATACTCACTTTTGATTAAGAAGACATTTTTAATTTTTTTTTTTTTAATTTTAATAAAAACAATACTTAATATTGTTGTAAAAATTAAACCGATGCATAAGGATTCCAAATTAGTTCCTCATACGCAAATTAATTGTCAAAAAGAACCGAGGTATGTAAAATGTGCTGGAAATCATATGACAGTAGATTGTAGGTCAGATAAGAAAACTCCTCCTATCTGCATCAATTGTAAAGGTAATTATCCTGCAAATTATCGCGGCTGCGAAATAGCTAATATGTTGCAAAAAAAAACGGACTACATTTATGAGTATTAATAAACAGAAATCAAATTTAAAAAAAAATGCCTACAACTCCGATTAAAAATATATCGAAGCCAAAGCAGGCTTTTATTGAAAACCCCACATTTTCACAAACTACGCGGCCATCAGAAATCCGTTCGGATTCTGTACATCCAAAACCAAATGTACAAACGTATGCCCAAGCTATAGTATCCGTTAAAGATCGAAAAAAATATCTCACCTGTCACCAGTTACAAGCGTATTTTCGATTATTTGTTCAAAATTTGAGGAACAAAGTAAAACGAATAAACTTATTTTTGACAGGCTAGTTAAGCTTGAAAATAGTATTCGCAACAAACGTACCCCACCTACGACATGAATAGATTTCTTAAAATTCTTACATTCTAGGGAATTAGATGTATATCACAGAAAGGTAGGATGATGTATTATGTAGATAATAAGTACAATACCGAATTTCATTCTACGGGTAAATCAACTTGCTGTCCAACTGTTATAAAAAGTGGTCGACCATCAAAATCGGTCGAAGCATTAGCTGGGAATTCGATTCGAAGGTAGGATGATGTATTATGTAGATAATAAGTACAATACCAAATTTCATTCTACGGGTAAATCAACTTGCTGTCCAACTGTTACAAAAATACCGGATGTGATTGATTTTTTAATAGTAAAAGGTGTACCGTCCAATAGAATCAAAGTTGAAAAATGCTTTGATCTTTTTTCTGATCATTCTTCTGTCGAGTCAATCATTAGAAATGAAAACCCACCCAAGCGCTAACAAACGGGAAACCAACTGGGAAGGCTTCAAAAACGATATTGAAGTAAAGTTCAAGTACCCACGGAAATAAAAGATTTGGCTAGACAAAAAGAAAAGCTCGAAAAAGAAGGCACCAAACTCGTGGCCCGCTAGATAAAACACATCTCAATCGGTTGAGTAACACACAAATTCGATTAAAAACTATAAAAACCATGCAGTAGAAACTTATCTGCAAAGCCTAACCACTGGAAAAGAAACGAATTATTCACTTTGGAAAGCCATTAAAGTCATAAAACGGCCAAAATACGCTATGCCACCAATTAGGGTAAATCAATATGTTTGGGCAAGAAGCGATAAGGAAAAAGCAGACGTTTTTGCCGCACATCTTGAGGAATCATTTAAACCATTTGATGGTCCAGAAAACATTAATTTATTCGAGTCTACAACAATCTAATATAGTTAGATATGCAAGTATTGCAGAGCTTAAACGGGAAATACAGAAACCAAAGCCTCCGGGTTATGACCCGGACAAGAGAACGTCTTAAAATGTTGCCTCGAAAAGCATTAACTAAACTCCTCTACATTGTAAATGCAGCAATAAGATTAGAATGCATACCAAGACAGTGGAAGGTCGCAGAAGTGATTATGGTTCTCAAACCAGGAAAATCACCGAATGAAATAAAATCTTACAGACCTATTTCACTTCTTCCAATAATTTCAAAAGTTTTTGAAAGGATATTACTCGGTCGCTTACACCCCGTTATTGATCAGAAACGCCTTTTACCTGACCATCAATTTGGGTTTAGAAGTAAACATTCGACTGTGGACCAAGTTCATTGAATTACTGAGGTAATTGAGAAAGCTTTCGAAGAAAAGAAATTTTGCTCAGCCGTATTTCTTGACGTGTCGCAAGCTCTTGATAAAGTTTGGCATAGAGGCCTTCAACAACAACAAGACAAGTTCTGCCTGAAAAATTACTTAAAATCCTCGTGTCGTATCTTGAGCATAGACTCTTTCGTATGAAACTTGAAAACGAATATCAAGTTCAAAGAAATATTGGCAGGAGTACCCTACGGAAGCGTCCTTGGCCCACTCTTGTACCTCCTACTTACACGTGATATCCCGCAAATAAACGATACAATAGTTGCCACGTTTGCTGACAATACAGCTATACTAGCAGTTGGCACAACAATAGAGTAAACAAATATGAAATTACAATTCGCTGTTAACGAGGTCAATGAATGGACAAAATCCTGGCGTTTGCATTTAACGAGAGCAAATCGATTCATGTAGATTTTTCGTATAAGCGGACAAAAAATTTGCCAGTATTTCTCAATACAGTTCGAGTCCCTTTTGCAAATGAAGCCAAATATCTCGGAATGACACTCGATGCAAAATTAAAATGGAAGTCGCATAAAAAAGAAATGCGAAGAACTAAACAATAAATACAGAGAACTGTACTGGTTACTCGGAAAATATTCGAAGCTTAACCTTTATAACAAGCAAGTGCAGAGATCTGGGTATTCCCCCGGTTAAAGATAAAACGAAAAATTTTGCACGCAAACATAAAAAAACGTTTATTGGGACTCGTTAACAGAACGGTCCTCCGAATTCTTGAGGAAACAAATTTATTGCGGCGTCTTCAAAGAACTAAGCCCTTAGATTTGACCCGATAATAACAAACCGCGCTATAAATTGCGGAATAAGCAGGAACTCTCAACGGAAAGTTACCTGCCAAACATTCATAGTGGGCGTGGGTTAAAATGATATATAAAAAAAAATATATTACCAATGATTTTGCATCAAAAGTTTCTCGAAATGGTTTAAATTTTACCGAAAAACGTTTTTTTTTTTTTTTACTAAAACGCCCCCAAAAAGTGAACGTGGCAAAAAACTTTGTATAGTCGAAATTTAGATATCAAGATTGTCTCGACATGTTGTTAAGACACGACACTTTTTTAAAATGTGTTTGGCCTAAACAAGTTTTTTTTTTGTAAAAAGGGGGTGTGGCAGCAGGCGGTTTTCAAAAAATTTGTACACTTGTTCTGCTGGGTGCAACAACAAACACCTGTACCAAATTTCATCATCCTAGCTAAAAATTTAAGGCCCAAAAACTGGTGGCGTACGGACCGACAAATCGACTGAGCTATCGATTCTGAGTCGATCTATATACTTTGAGGTATACCTAGCTCAATTATTTCTCTATGTTGCAAACTATGTATCAAAACCAATATTCACCAATTGGATATGGTACAAAAAAGGACGACTAAATGTGGATAGCCTAGCAGGTGGTAGTAAAGCCATAATGGGAGGCAGTGTTCGTGCTTTATAGATTGTTCAGTACTAACACGAGCGGCAGAGACGACGGCCCTCATCCTCGGTGTATACAATCTCTGACGAATCTCACTCAGGACTGCCTCGTAATTTGGTGCTTGTCTTGGACGTGAAAATGAAGAATGAATAAGTATGTGGTACGATGGTTTCTTCTTGGTAATACCACGGGACGTTTACAACTTTCATTTGCTTCTTTCGAAAAGGCTATGCTTTTACTGGCGGACAAATGCGGACAAATACGATTTATAAATTAACAAGCTATTTCTTCTTCATATAAGCTATGTTGTGCTTCCTTGATAAGCTTATTCTCGGCTAACTGGAGTTCCCTTTTGGATAGTGGTCCTGATTGAGGTTCTTTATGTTCCAACTTGTAGCAGTACGTATTTTAGATTGATCGGAAAATACAAGCGGTACTTCTAAGCAGTCTGTTCCGATTTGAAAACCGTTCCGGGGTTAAAACTGGTTTCTTCACCTTGTGATGAACACATTCATGCATTTTAGATTTTCGTTAGTGGACTCACAATATTTTTTCAAGTACACCTCACAGCCATCAGAGCTGAACTCTTGGGTCTTGCTCCATTTAATGCCTCCCTCATCAACATTTTGCTTTGTGGGTATCCAATACCAATCAAAGACATCGGAAACTTCGAGAATCTCGCTGACGCGAAATGCAACGTTCCAGCATAAAATAGTTTTTCAGCCAAACCAGAAAAACTTTCTAGAAACTGCGATGGAATGTGATTCCGTTATATGCTTGGAAAAGCGGGCGCCTAGTGTTGCTGCCTGTAGTCCAAGCCTGTGAATAGAAAGGCTTTCTAATGGAGCGACGAGCGTCTTTGCTACAATGAGAGCCAACTCAATGAGATCCACATCAGAACTTCGCATGTATGGAACAGCGGCATAACCATTTTCACTCACATCCACAAACAGATGTAGTTCCAACTTAGTTTGGGAATACAGTTAAGTGTTGATTTAGATTCAGGGTATTCGTAGTTTTTCGAACTCTGCAAAAAGTCGTATTCAGTTAATCTATTTGGCATATTGATCATCTTTCAACTCTTCATCCCAACTAATTCCCGAACGCCAAACATCTTGTAGCAAGACCTTAATATACATCAAGAAGCTTGCAAGTAGTCATAGCGGATCAAATATGGTCATCAACGACGTTTTCCAAAATATATATCCGCATTTCTAGGATTCGAAGAAACCTTAAGGATAAAATTATCTGACCCTGTACCTTGCTCGGCTTTAACATTTGAGGATATTTAAATGTAACTCGTCATCCGTTCTTTGATAACGGATGAAGAGTTCGAAATCCAATTGCGAATAAACAACCCGTCGTGATTGTAGATAAGACGAATGCCATTGGCGAGCTGAATAGCTTCGTGCTCTGTAGTAACACTATCCACCAGATCGTCGACATAATGATTTTCGTGTATCGCACGAACTGCTCGCGGATACAAATTTACGAGCCCTTCTGCCTTTTTTTGATGTACTGTGCACAGCATAGAGCAATTGGCTCCAAAAGTCATGACATAAGCTTCTGGATCAGGCCCCTTCTCGTTGGTCCACAAACAACGATGACTTGAAAGTGTTGATCCTTTTCTCTAAGACGGATTTGGTGAAACATTTCCATCATGTCGGCACACAGAGCGATACGTTTCTCTCTAAACATGAAGAGTACCGAAGCTGGCCAGGGCCTTTAAGAAAGGCAGAGCTTAACGTGATGCCATGTACCTTGGCCGCAGCATCCCAAACAATTCATCACATTCCTGGTTTATTCGGGTTATAAACCGGAAAAATTGGAAGGTATCAAAGGTGTTTATTGAATTTTGTTATTTCATCCGACGTCAGATTTCGTGCTAATTGTAGTCTTCGATTTTGATTTGAAAGGACTCGACTAGCCGTGGATCTTGTTGGGCAATCGCTTTTGAAGACAACATCTTTAGCAGTATTGTCGGAAAACATAGCCTACACGACAACACGTCTGGTAACGGACTTAGGCTAATTGACTTCGCTACGGAACGAAATGCCACTATAGCCAGCACACGGTTTGCTCACCTCGATATCCATAAGGCGACATGGCGGTCTCCAGATCAACGAACGGTCAATCAAATTGATCATAAAGCGATAGACAAGAGGCACGCATCCAGTATTTTGGATGTCCCAACATTCCGAGGACCTATCATCGACGCGGACCACTACCTTGTTGCAGCCAAGGTTAGAATGCGGTTATCCACCACGCCACAACAATCCAGAAATACTTTTAAAAAATTTAATGTCAAAAGACTGCAATCGCAAGAGACCGCCAAGACCTTCGCGCAACGCGTATCCCTAAACCTCTCGATTAACACCACACCACCAGCATCGAATGTCGAAGAACAATGGCAACGATGCCAACAAGCCATTAGATCAGCCACAACTGATGTGCTAGGTTTCTCGCGCCCACCAGCAAGAAACCCCTGGTTTGATGAGGAATGCCGTAAGATGCTCGCAGCCGAGAACGAGACCTACAAGGCTAAGCTGCATATGCAGAGAAGAAGGGTAGAACACCGGCTTTTTAGAAAGAAGAAAAAATAGGAAGAAAGGCGCGCGATCGAGGATATAGAGAGGTGCCACTTCAGGAAAGATGTTCGCAAGTCTTACCAAAGTGTAAAACGTCAAAGCCAAAGATACAAGGCTCGAACATTATCCTGTCGAGATAAACAAGGGAATATCGTAGTTTAGACACAGTCGATGCTGAGGATATGGAAGAACCACTTCTGCAGACTGTTAAACGGCGATGACGAACAACATCCGCTGTCAGGAAGAACGAAGCATTCAATATTGGCAACGACAGCGAAAACTGATACCAAGGCGGATTGTTACCAACAAACGGCAGAAAATCTAGTAACATGGGTCTTGTGATGCCTCGGAAGGTGCTTACGCCGCCGTTGTTTATGCGAGAACTACAACGAATCCAAAATAAAGATTGCACCCATCAAAAACATGCTTACTACGCCCAAGCTAGAACTCTGTGGGACACATTTGTTGTCAACACTTCTCAAGGAAGTGCAGCTGATATTTGGAACACAGATCGTTAAGGTGTTTGCATGGACAGATTCAACAATTGGTCTCTCATGGATAAGAAAAGATCAGTACAACGAAAAGGTATTCATTGCCAAAAGAGTATCTCAAACAGAGAAATATTGAATCCGAATTCTTGGGGATACGTCAGATCTAAAGAAAACCCAGCGGATTGTGCATCAAGAGGTTTAACTCCAACATAACTTAAAGTTCATTCGCTATGGTGGAACGGGCCAAGATGGCTTAAGGAAAGCATGGTACAGTGGCCTATATAATCCGATACCGACAAACATTGACAGCATTTGAGACCGTTTAACCAAAGGTCGTATTAACGTCGGTAGCGAGAAAGGACGACATCATGCAGAGATTTTCATCTTACACAAGACTGATTAGAAATATAGCCTACTGTAAGCGATTTGTATTCAACAGCAAACATCATCGGAATGAAAGGCGGACAGGAGAGCTAACATCCGTTTAAATTGAAGAGGCAAAGAAGTCTCTAGTCCACTTGGTGCAATTGGAGGCTTTTTCGGAGGAAATGAGATGCTTGAATAATAAAGATACCATCCCAAAAAGGAGCAACTTACGATCGCTAAATCCCCATTTGGAGGATGATAACATGTTAGTTGTTGGAGGATGGCTGGAGCACGCTAGCATACTTGCCAACGAAAAACATCCGTGCATCATATCGTATAACAGCATTTTTACAAAATTACTGGCAGAACACGTGTACAAGAAAACACTTCACGAAGGTATCAATTTTCCTAATGCAAAACGATTGGTCCGAAAAATTGTACATAACTGCGTCAAATGTTATCGGTTTAATGAGTCGGCAAAACATCAAATCATGGGAATGCTGCCATCTCCCAGAGTACCACTATCCAGGCCATTCATGCACTCTGGAGTAGACTATGCAGGACCATTGACTATTAAAATGTTTAAGGGAAGAGGAAATCGGACTTGAAAGGGCTACATAGCAATATTTGTTTGTTTAGCTACGAAAGCTATCCATATTGAGCTTGTTAGTGATTTAACATCAGAAGCTTTTCTCTCAGCTGTGAGACGTTTCGTGTCATGAAGGGGTTTGCCACTTCACATATACAGTGACAATGGAACAACATTCATTGGAGCTAATAAGGAACTTAAGAATCTAAGAACACTAACCATGGATGGAATACAGTGGCATTTCATACCACCAGCAGCACCACACTTTAGCGGACTATGGGAAGCTGGAGTTAAGTTATACACTTTGAAAAAGGAAGGTAAAACGACGTGTAAACTTAGCCCGATAAGGTGGTTATTCTTCACGAGTTTGGTCATGACGGTTGTTGGACAAGGAAACACATTTACTCCGAACGATGAAATTGATCCTGTAAGAGTTATACTATTCAAAAACCGTCCGGGAATTTACTTTGAAAAGATTGGAAATCTAAATCTGATAACCAGCGATTGGAACATAATTATGTACTGCGACATGACAAACTATTGGAGAGAGTTTGAAGGATTCCAGGAGAGAGTTGGAAGGATATGAATGACTTTTTTAAAAAGAGGTCTAATGTTTTGACTCACAATATAGTTCATCAATTCAACCACAGCTGGTGGTTGAATTGATGAATTATAAAAAAACAACGATTTGCTTTATACACAAGGAGCTGGAAGTTCACTCAAGGTCAGATCAAAACGATCGCCTTTCGAATTCATTGATACCGTGGCAAGCAAGCTGTTCGGGGTATTGGATGAGTCATATCCTGAGCACTATGAGCAACAAATTCAGCAAACACGAGAAAATGAGAATCATCTACTGGAGCTAATAAAAAATCAGACTTCAGTCGCAGAAGCATTCCAAACCGACCTAATAAACCTTAAGAGCATGATCTACCAGAAGGAAGCAGAACGGAAATTTCTATCTGTGGCAGCATATGCGACGTTAGCAACGCTGAACTCTCTACTGAACATTTTGACAGATCTTCATCATGCCAAAATTAACCCTCTGGTAATCACACCAGACCAATTTAAATCACAGCTGATCTTGATAAGGAGCCACTTGCCTCTACAGCTTTCTGTAGCAGGAGACGAAACGCATTCGAGCTTGTTAGAACTCTACAAAATGTTCACCGCAAGGGCGGGAATAACTGATCGAAATGTCATTTTTTACTTAAGAGTGCCTTTAATTAATACAGAAGATTTTCATCAATTCAAGGTTACACCTGTTCCGACTCCACATACTAATTAATATGTTTGCATTGAACCATCTCTGGACTATCTAACGGTGAATCTGATGCGGGAAGCCTTCTACAGATTGACAAAGGAGGATCTCGCTAAGAGTACAAGAACCAGCGAGAAATACCTATGCATGCAACAGCATCCGATGTTCAATGGACGGTCTAATGTCAGCAGGTGTGAAATGGATCTACTGACTCATGCGGAGGATTTGTCAGCTTACTGTAAATTGCGCAGTATCAAACCATCCCTCATATGGATTCAGCTAAACAACGGCAACAGGTGGATTTACGTCCTGGACAAGATGTATACCTTTAACGTGATTTGCGGCAGAAGGATCTTGGAAATATCAATGCAAAATGACGGTATATTAACACTACAGCCGAATTGTATCCTTAAACATGATACGATGACCATCACATCATATAGTAGTAGTTCCAGTAACATCAATACAGCATTAATTCCTCTTGCAAATCTGACAGATCTGCTATCTAAAAGACTTAGAAACACTTCCAAGCCTTTCGTAGTTCCAAATATTATATATGAAATTACTATTAAATCAGACAATGAAGACATCAAAATTCTAAGCAAATTTATAACGGACATCAAAAATGAGGAGCACTTCCCGAATACTACATTCATTATACATCCGATTCATTGTGGAATAATTTATAGCTCAATCACTGTTATTTTTATATCTATAATTTCCTATATAATATGGCAAAATTTTAAGACCAGACGAAATATCCAGATAGAGGTTCAGGCTCAAGAACTTACACCAATACCTGTAAATAGGCGGTTTACGGACACCGATTTCGGCTTGGCATAAGGGGTGGCCCAGCATGTCATGGTGACAACACCTTGTAATATTATATATCAATTTTTGTCCCCAGCATAATAAATGTTCTCACCTTCATTGCTGACTTTGCATTTAATATTTACTAGGTTCGCCCAGTGCTCGAAAATCGACCACACATTTTTTTTTATATCATTGTCTACTATATAGATAAATAAAATTGGTGTAGCTCTGTTTGATTTGAAGCGAATTTGAATGTCTGTCTTTAAATAAAGAAATCTTAAAAATGACTGATCGTAGGTAGGTATTCGTGTCTGTTCTGGAATAGATAGTAACTAACTAATATTGTTCTTAACTTCTATAACGTTGAAAAAACAAAAATAGCACTGAAATGAAACAGATTGCATTAAATTTTTTTATGCTGTACTTTTATATTTCTTATTCAATAATATTTTTAATTTTTTGCTATGAGATAACAAAATGCGCACAATAGAAGAGTAATAAAATAATAGCATTCTTCTTCCAGTCCAGTCCAGATGTGGCAGAAAAGGTAAGGTACCTGCGACCAAAAAGAGTAAAAAATAATTTTTAAATTTGAAAACAAAATATCTTCATGCCACTGCTCACTGCTAAAACACTCCTACGAAGGCCATCCCTTTCCGATTTGAAATTTGGAACGATTGCAAGGAACGGTCCGAAGTTACCGCCCTTCTTCAAATTATCCAGCGTAGTTCACCGCTACGATAAACTTGCTGGGCAAGGCAATGAGAAGGAAAGAGAGAAAGATATTGGCACTAAAATGGTACGGAATGGTACGTATGGTACGGCTTCGCGACGTAACAAATAATCAACTCTATTTCTTTCCCTCTCACGCCTACCCGTCAATGTTCTTTGCCGAGGCATATCTACCTAATATTCCGTCGAAAAAAAAGAAATCAAAATGACTTAACAAAGAATAGGTAATAATTGGCCAAAACCAGGATCAGAGCACAGTGAAACCACAATTATTGTAGGATGGCTATCTAATAATTCGTGTAGGATACAACCGACTTCGAATGACCGGAAGCCAAATGTACTTCCGTTCATCAGACTAATGCAACCACACCTGCGGATAACTTCTCTCCCTCATTCGCTTAACACAAACGAACACGACACACATTCATCCGCCACGCCCCCACACGCCAAGCACTTTCGTTTCGGTGAGGTGGCTCAGTGGCTGCTCTATGTATAGTGCTACACTATACAAATAAGGTCAATAATAATAGCCCAACGCAACCACAGAAAATACAATTTTGTACAATATTCGGGCAACATTATGATTACCTATAACTTATAAAAGACAGAGTAGGTATACTTATCCAATCCAATCACCAATACGCGTGCGCATATTCCCTTCTCTTCTTAATTCGCTTAACGCACATTAGAGTTATACGCATACGCATATAGAAAAGTTCTCTGTGTATGATTCTCTTTTTTTAATTTCTGATTCATACAATAGAAGGAGACAGTCACAGGACTTCGACTGAGCGAAAGAAAAATGTGACTTATCCAATTACCCATACCCACCCCTGCGCATATACTTTTCTCTCTTTCTTTGCTTAACTCCCATCATTCAAACGTGACACTCGCCGCACAGATAGCTAAGCTATAAAGCTATCTTTCTTTGTATGTTTACAATGTTGTTGTTGTAACCAAGGTAATTTAAAAACATTATTTTACCATTTCTGCAATAACTTTTTTGAAATTATAATTCTTTTCGACCGATCTATGAGCTGTACGCTTCAATTTGGTAAAAAAAAAATGCAATTTTACTTCATTAAATAGGGTAAATATGTTCTGAAAGAAATTGGGTCGGCGATTAATATTGTGGATGTGTAATGTGATTATGCATCAGTAATTTAAGTATTACATTAACTGTACAGTATGAAATATTTTTTGTATTTAAGAGAAGAAAATAACTGCACGATGGAATTCGTAAAGGGTTATTCAGAGCGTAATCATTAGATTTCCTACCATCAGAGGAATGGGATCTTTTAGGTTAAAATCTTATCCCTACAGCCTGAAGAATGGAACCCCAGCATCGTTTGCCTGCGCCAACTATACAGTCGTACGTCTCCTCAACATCGCCTACAAAATTGTATCTGCCGGAATATTTGAACACCTGAAACCGTTTACCAACAACCTGATCGGCCCTTATCGGTGTGGTTTTAGGCCAGGAAAGTCCACAACTGATCAAATCTTCACACTTCGGCAGATCCTGGAAAAAACCCAA
The DNA here is from genome assembly GCA_949824845.1 of Rhingia rostrata. Lineage (NCBI taxonomy): Eukaryota > Metazoa > Arthropoda > Insecta > Diptera > Syrphidae > Rhingia > Rhingia rostrata. The sequence continues at coordinate 36,907,299 of OX463758.1, forward strand.
GAAGTCTAAATCGATACCCACCACCTATTCATCGATTTCAAAGCTGCATACGACAGCATTTATAGAGACGAACTATACAGAGCCATGCCTAGCTTTGGTATACCGCCCAAACTCGTCCGTTTGTGTAGGATGACGATGGAGAAATCTCGCTGCTCCATCAGGATCGGAAACGACCTCACGGACACATTCGATACAAAAAAGAATTTAGGCAAGGCGATGCGCTGTCATCTAACTTCTTCAATCTGATTCTTGAGAGGATTGTGCAAAACTCACGAGCCAACACCAGAGGCACAAGTACTTACAAGTAAGTAAGTTAAATCTATTCTTTGGTTTACGTTTATCCACCTTAAAGTACTTAACATTAAATTTATTGATGTATATCTATTACAATTCGCATTGCTTTATTTTGTAATACTTCAAGTGTTTGATTTTGATCTTCCGAATACAGAATACTTGCACAATAATCAAAATGGGAGTTAAGGATGTCCTTTAGGAGGACTCCAAAAAATGCGAATATGCGCCAAGGGGGATAGACGACCAGACGGAGAAGTATCGAACGCCAACAATCGATGCACTCCATAAACACAAAAGCAGACTGGTCTCGAGGCTTAAACGGCTACGGAGGCAATTTACTGACAGACAAGACCCGGAGGTTCGGACATTGAAGTCGTTGATCAAAAACCTCAAACAGTTAATCACGGAGAATTACAGACAATCTATAAGATTGTACTGGGGCAAGAAAATTCGGGCTATAAAAACCAGTAGCCCGAATATGTTCCCGCAAATAAATAAAATTTTCAGGCGAAAGGATCATAACGACATTCCATGTTTCCGAATTTCCAAAATGCGTATAAGTCCGGAAAGTGTTGATTCTAACGACGGTTTTTTCACGATCGAAGATCCTCAGGAGAAGCGAATTCGATAGGCGCTGTCTTCGAGACCGTGTATACGGTGAGCAATCCTGTTTGCCCAAATCACGATATTGAGGGGAGAGCCTTTCTGAATCACTTTAATCTGCGTACCGAACTTCAAGCTTGGCGATCTGAGAATAACGGTTTTACCGTATTCAATGACGAAAACCCTTCAAATGGCATAGTCGCCAATAGCCTGATGCTGTTCGTGCAAAAAGATGAACTCCTGGACATCTTTGTATCACTGAAGAATAACAATGCACTGAATAATGCACATTATCCGTTGCACTGGAAAACGGCGGTGGTACATCCTATCCCCAAAAAGGACAAGGACAGAACAAACCCTGCAAATCATCGGTCAATAAGCCTTCTGCCGAATGAAAGCAAGGTATTCGAGAAGATAGTCAATAGGGCTCTGTTTGAGTGGGTCGAGGAAAATAAAATTATCCCGGAAAATCAGTTTGGTTTTCGAGCGAGGCATGACACTATTCATGCCGCGTCGAAACTAGTCTCCGACATCCAATGGAATAAATCCAAAGGACAATGCACAGGGCCTGGCTGGTTGACTTTGAGAAGGCCTTCGACACCGTATGGTTAGAAGGGCTTTTCTACAAGCTAACCAGACTTGGCATGCGTACCCCCTTCCTATATATGATTTATGAAATGCTTATGGGAAAGAAGTTCGTCGTCAAATGTGGCAACGGAACTTCGAGTAAAGTCTTTGAAATTAAAAACGGTTTACAACAGGGGGCGGTGAACTCCCCGATATTGTTTAACATTTATACAAGTGATCTTGTAGGTTCCCTTAGTCACGCTATAGCGTATGCAGATGATCTGGTGGCGTACAGATCAGGTCCGATCAGTACCTTGGCATCTGGCTTGACAAGTTTCTGTATTTTAATAAAAATGTGGATGCTTGTCTGGCTAGGGCTAGGGGGGCTTATGCTCTGACAAGAAGATTGTTTCAAAGCAGTCAACTTGATTCAAGGGTGAAAGTAATTTGCTACATGGCCCTCATAAGGCCGATCATCGCCTACTGTTGTCCTGTGTGGTTCAATATTTCACCATCCTACATGGAAAGGATACGGCTGTTTGAGAGGCGTTGTCTCCGATCCTGCTTAGGATTGTACCGAACGCCGGACTCCGAGTACATAAAATATTATCGCAACGAGGTTCTTTACAATGGCGCCCAGCTGAACAGAATCGACAATTTCCTTATTAAGGTGATTCGAAGGCACGCTGCAAGGGCGATGGCTAGCGACAACAGCCTGATCTTTGGGGCTTATTACCCCAATGAAACATATATGGAGAGTACGCTTGTGTCAGACTTTATTCCACCAGAGGCGTTTATTTATATCGATTCGTTAGGGTTGGTACAGGACAGGAACGGTATCCCGGTTTTATACCACCGCTACCGTGACGCGCGTGACAAGCGGCTAATCCGCGACGGGTATGTCGACAATGCTCCGGAGCTCCTCCGCTTTAGCACTTCGGTGTCGGATCGCGATGGGACCGATGCTGAAAGGCAGAGTATGGGATTTTGGTGGCTACGTGAGGGAGTTGATTCTGCACTTCCTCCTGACCTTGCGGACTTTTAGTCCACTCCTTAATTGTAAGATAAATAAAATTTAGAAACGGGGTCTGGGGCGGGGCATGTGCACCATATTGGCGTGCAATATGGTGGAATACATGCAGCCTGGGGGCCGAAAGTCTCGATCGGGATGGTGACCCCTCGGGGCATTTGCAACGAGTGCTCGCCACCCCGATTATAATTAAGTTAGGTGTAAGTAGTTTTAAGTGGTTTTAGGTGGTCTTAAGTAGTATTGGGTAGTCTTGAGTTAGTTTTTAATCTAGTTTAAGCGCTGTTATATAAAACAAAAAATGTTACCGATCAAAGTTTTTTAAATTTTCTTTGAACAAAAAAAAAAAATGATCTACATAATAAAATAAAATAAAAACGACTAAAGCTGAAAAGCAAATAAAAAAGTTAATTTAAGCTTAGAGCGCCCGCTTAGGACCGATAAGTTATTTTAAGAAAAAATGTTAATTATAAGTTAGATTTAGTCATTTTTGTCTAGTTTTAAGTTAGTATTTTAAGATAATAAAAATGAATTAAAAAAGTAAAAAAAAAGTGCGCCAAGGGGCGGACCCAACGGCTCGACTAAGGTACTATCCGACAATAAAACAAAAACGATCAGTACGTTACAAAAGTTTTATTCCGACACGCTTCGACTCCAAATCTTAACTAACAATCATTTCATAAACCCCTTACCTAGATCACCTTCCATCAGAATTTGTTCCCACCAATTTGTGCTGATTGTCTATTCTTCGCAATGCGCATGCATCCCATTCGGTGTCAATTACCTTGCGCGTGCATTGGGGTAAATGCCCCAGCCAATAATATGCTGACTCATATGGGAACAGGTTTGTTCATGATGATACAGGTTTCGGGTGGCGCCTATGCGGACCCTACACGGTGGCATTCAGTTAGTGATGTCATATTTGCGAAGCAAATACTGGATTTTCAGCCTGAAGAATAGAGTGAAGAAATGCATTCATAACTGCAATACTTGCTCAATGACGACTCAGTCATTTTTAGCAGCACTCAGGCGCTTCTCTTCTCGAAGGGGACTCTGTAGTCAAATGTACAGCGACTGCGGTAGGAAATTCATCGGTGCGAATAAGGAGTTTAAAAAACTTTTGGAAGCTGCAAAATTCGACTAGGACCAAGTCGTCGATTCACTAAGCAAGCAAGAAACACAATGGCATTTTAATCCACCGGCTTCCCCCAACTTTGGAGGATAATGGGAAGCAGGGGTAAAATCCATTAAATTCCACCTCAAACGAATTGCTGGAAACCAAATGTTGACGTACGAGGAATTGCAAACCCTACTTACGCAGATCGAGGCATGCCTCAATTCGAGGCCTTTATGCCCTTTATCAGAAGACGTCGAGGATCTAAACGCACTAAAACCAGGATATTTCTTGATGCAGTCATTTTGGAAACGTTGGAGCGGTGAGTATCTCATCCGTTTACAACACAGGCCGAAATGGTTTAATGAGGATTCGCATCCAATTGCCAATGGGGATCTTATTTAATTTAGGGATGAAAGGTTACCTCCCTCGAAATGGATGTTAGCACGAGCCACAGCATTACATCCCGGAGCTGACAATTTGGTACGCGTCGTAACACTGAAAACTCAGAATGGAGAATTAAAACGACATATAAATAAATTATGCCGCTTGCCTTCAAAACATCCAAAACAGAAAGCACGATGATTTAAATAAACACATAAAAACATAATATGGATAACATGAAATAATGAAATCCAAGTCACATCACCACACTTATTCAAAATCCAACATATTAAAAATAATGCTACATATTAATTAATATTAATCTCCATAAAAACAAAAACAAAAATGTACACGAGACTAAATGCTAATCATTACCTAGTACCAATTACACTCAACACCATGCATGACGTCATTGTTTATGATTCCCATTCATAATATTATGTAGTTGCGAATAACCCAAGCCCCACACAACACATAATCACACACTAACTGTATTATGTTTACGTTGAAACGCAATGAAATATGAAACGATCAACACTAAATTAAATTGAATTTCTACACGTTGATATTATGCTATTTATTCATATTACTCACCTGATATTACACTACACAATATAAAAAATAAATAAAATATAAATCCGAACCTCTGTGATGCATTTTTGTTGGTATATTTATTTTTATTTTAATTCCTCTTAAGACTTACTTACATGGTAGACAAAAATTCATGAAAAAAACTAGCCTACTTATCAACTACTTAACATACTGGCCCTATGCGGGCACCCTAAATTAAATGATAACAACTTAATTCTAATGCGGCCTATTATCTCATAAGTAAATCTAAAAGTAATATAATGAAACATTTGAGAAAAACTTGGTTTCTTGTCTTTTTTTGTTTAATAAAGGTTACATGATAATTTAAACTACTTATTGACTAACTTAAACTACTTAAAATTACTTACATCTACCTAAATATAACTTAATAACTAGAACAGCCATAGCAAGCATTTTTATTTTGTTTTTTGTATATATTTTTTTTTGTGCCAAGTTTACAAGGACTCCTTACGGTTCGACTTACAATAATTTAAACTAATTAATTAACACTATAACAACCACCTATATATATATAGATTCACCCAACATTAAACATTCATTTTCATTAAATACACCAACCATTTCAACTAAATGTATCAGATACCAGAACCATGAAAAAGTCACTCACTTGTAAGCTCTTCAAGCATTTTATAGCACACGTACAAAAGTAGTAGCCCAGTTTAGTGTATATATATTTTCCATTACATGAATACATGATTAGTTCTTAGAAAACACTCAATGTGAGCTCTTCAAGCATAGAAAATGTAATTAGTAAAGAATTTAGAGTAGAATTAAAAGCTCAACAAATAAGCTATAAAATGGCAGACAATGTGCGTACTGATTCGCATTCTTCGAACAGTACGGCTGGACACTTCAGCTTCTGCAGAACTCCTCTCAGAATTAGTAGCTTATTCGAGTGAAATAAAATACAAAAAAAAACAACTACAAACACACGTCTTTTCTTTAAAAATTCACTTTTCCTACGACACAGAACTCGGACACACACACACACTCACCCCCGTTACCCTATCTTGCATTAGTGAGCAGTACGGCTGAACGCTTCAGCCTCTGTAAACAACTGCCAAGAAGGCGAGGACGAGTGGTCAAATCCACGGAACCCGACAAACACCCACATACGAGTTTACATTTCTCTACATTGGCGCCCAACGTACACAGGGAAAATAACACTTACACCACGGACAATCTGAGAAGAAGCCACCGTTTGGCAATTCAAAAACAGCAAATACCAATGGCGTTCACAGAAGAGCAAATGCAGCGTATGCTAGCAGCTGTAATGCAATCAACTGTGCGCACGGGAACTTTTACCAACTGCACGAGTCGATTCAAAGGGGATAGAGACCCTGTCAAAGTCGAAGAGTTTGTTGCCACGATTTCATGCTACAAAGACGTAGAGCATATAACTGACGCTGACGCCATAAAAGGGTTTCCTCTACTTCTCGAAGATGACGCTCGAAGCTGGTGGCAAGGCATTAAATCCGAAGCAAGAACTTGGCAGGATGTAATTTCTGCATTAAGAAATGCGTTCGCTCCCTCGAAACCCGCCTATCGAATTTATTCAGAAATCTACGATAATAAACAAAAAAGCAAAAGAATCAACCGACAATTTTATATGTAAAAAAGAGCTTTGTTCTCACAGTTGCCAGTCCCGCGGCCAAGTGAAACAATGATGCTGGATTTAATTTACGGCTTACTTCACATCTTTATTAGAGATGGCGTACCAAGAGATACTATTTCGTTTCAAGAATTGATAGACAGAGCCAGAACGGTTGAGCACAGTATGGCCGAAAAAGAGCAGCTTATCGACAAAATTGAAGTAAAAAAACGTTGTACTTATTGCACGCATGTCGAACATACTATTGCGGAATGCCGGAAAAAGAAAAAGGCTGAAGCCGATACAGCAAGACAAGGTTGCTCACCATCAAACCAGGGAATTCATTGCTATAAATGCAAAGCCCCAGGTTTCTTAAGATCCAACTGCCCGACCTGCAAAGTGTTTCCCAAAGGACCGCAAAGGGTGTCGTTCAATTTAATAAAAAACACCATCGGTAATGACTTACCGACAATTTCAATCATGTCGCACGGTGAAGTAGGTATAGCGTACCTTGACACGGCAGCCAGAACTAGCGTCGCTGGCCGTAACTTATTTGAACACCTGCTCCGTAATGGCACAAAGATTAAACAGCTTGAGGCTGATATTTGTCTTGCTGATGGCAGTATCCAGCGAAGTGAAATTTGTACGACAACAACGACCATTATTTTTGGAAACCGATTAAGACCTATCACATTCATTGCTCTGCCTAAAGCAAAAGATAACAGAACACTAATTGGCATTGACTTCTTAGAAGGTGTCGTCTTAAATCTGGGACAGAGACTTTGGTATTTCCAAGATCAACCAAAAAGGGTTTTCGACTCAGACAATGCTCAATGAAATGCGAACATATGATGACTATTTAAAAAAAATAAACCAGATTTCACCAATACAAAAAACTCCCGAGGCCAATACACAGGTTAAAAATACTTTGCCGGCTCAGGCATTTCATAGTCCCATAACCCCAGTTCCAATGTCTCTTGACGACGATGAAGAACGTTATGGACCAGAGCCATGCAGGACTCGAAGAACAAGTCAAAGTCAAAGCCAAAACAACGATTATTCGCCGAGAGACAACTCCTACACGAAAAAACCAAGAGAAAAGCTTGTTTCCTGCCATGCAAAAAAATCAGGAGCAGTTGAATAGTGACGAGTTCTTTTCATTAATTAATATAATGTCCATTGACCTAACCTTACGCAATGATGAAGGAAACGACCTTGATGAAATTGAAAAAGTTCAGCTGAATGCATTAATTCAAAATTATGAAACCGTATTCGAACCACTTGCTGAACCAACACCATTCGCAGAGCATAGAATTAATACCAGAACTAATGCACCAATCGCCACAACACCTTATAGGCTCTCGATCACAAGGAAAAAACAGCTAAAAGATTCTCTCGACAAAATGCTAGAGCAAGGAATTATTGAAGAGTGTGGACCACCATGGGCAGCTCCCGTCGTAATCGTACCCAAGAAAGATGGCAACATCCGAGTATGCATCGACTACCGAGCACTCAATAAAATAACTATACCAGATCACCATCCATTTCCAAGAATTGATGATACCATCCATGATACAAAGAGCACGAAATATAAAACCACACTCGACCTCCAAAGTGGTTACTACCAAATAAGAGTTGCAGACACAGACGTAGAAAAAACCGCCTTTAAAACACCGTTTGGAATGTTCTGTTTTAAACGAATGCCCTTTGGTTTAAGGAATGCTCCTGCTACCTTTATACGGTTCATGGAAAAATTTCGAAGTGGACTTGGGTCGGAAGGTAGTTGGCTGTTAATATACTTGGACGATATCATCATTTGCTCCAGTACTTTCGCAGAACACTGTGATCACCTAACAAAAGTTTTTACCCGTCTCATAATGTTTCAACTTAAAGCCAACAGAGATAAGTCGAAATTTTGTTGCGCAGCAGTGAAGTATTTAGGACACCTGATTACTAACCTTGGGATAGAGGTTGATCCGGAAAAAACTGCAGCTATTTCAAACCGGCCGGAGCCAAGAAATGTTAAAGAAGTCCTCTCTTTCCTGCAAACATGCTCTTGATATCGTCGGTTCATAAACAATTTTGCATTAATTGCAAAACCACTCAGCAATCTTACAAAACAAAATGCTATCTGGAATTGGGGAATCGAGCAACGAAATGCTTTTAAAACCTTAAAGACAGCCCTTGTATCAGCACCAGTACTTCAGCAAGTTTGTGAAGAAAAACCATTTTTCATCAAAACTGACGCCAGCGGCTATGCCATAGGGGCAGTATTGGTCCAGGGGAGAAGGAAAATGAACACCCAGTCGAATATGTATCCAGATTATTGACAGATGCTGAGCGGAACTTCTCAACAACAGAGCGTGAAGCTTTAGCCATCATCTGGGCTGTAAATAAATTCCGCGGGTATATTGAAGGTTCCGCTGTCACACTCCTAACTGACCATCAGCCTCTAAAATGGTTAATGAGCTTGAAATCTCCAACCGGAAGGTTAGCTCGTTGGGCGCTCCAACTCTAACCGTACAACGTTGATATCAACTACACCCCAGGAAATACAAACAAAGTTGCCGACATGTTGTCACGACCGCCATGTTAAGCACCGAAGCATAACAATGACTCCTGTGAGATTTGCAACGTCCAGATCGATGTATCAGCTAGAAACGCAAAAGAAATTCGAAAGGCACAACTTGAGGATAATGAAATAAAATCAATTATGACCTCATTTGAAGAGAACAACGAAGATTTGCCACGATAGAGGATACATCATGAATAACGGCGTTCTGTACAGATATTCGCCAGAATCCGATGCGGAAGATGCCCAGCTCGTAGTTCCTGTGCAGATATTTTGCGTACACACCACAATATTGCAACAGCAGGCCATTATGGTTTGGAACAAACCATTGCCCGGATTAAGACCCGATACTACTGGCGCCGTATGAGGGATGATATCACTAAACATATTGGCAAGTGTCTGGAGTGCCAAAGATATAAACCAACAAACAAGAAACCAGTGGGGTTATTGCAGACAGTAGCTAGCAACCAACGTTTCGAGGTTTTAGCTGTTGACTTATTTGGGCCTTTGCCGAAAACAAAAGAAGGTAACCAATGGATCTTTATAATCGAGGACCTTGCTAGTAGGTGGACGGAAATATTCCCACTTAAAGAGGCAACGGCAGAAAATTGCGCACTCACACTTCTCAACGAAGTTATCTTGAGGTATGGTACCCCAAGACGACTCATATCAGATAATGGAGTACAGTTTATCTCTGCTCTCATGCAGCAGCTTGTCTATTGTCTGAACATTCAACATACACTTACTCCACTGTATCACCCAGAATCAAATCCAGTAGAAAGAAGAAATAGAGATATGAAGACACAACTGGCGATCCTGCTCGGAAACGAGCACACAACGTGGGATGAAAACTTACCTGCTATCCGGTTTGCTATGAACACCTGTAAATGCCAGAGCACAGGCTTTTCGCCTGCATATTTGACGATCGGCCGAGAATGCAGAACAATCGATGACGTAACCAACGACTTAAGAATCCTAGTTGAATCCGAGAACTTCATTCCGCAGATAACACCAAAACTACTGAAGCTATCCGAAACTTTGCAAATTGCAAGAGAAACCACCGAGAAAACACAGGACCACAATAAGCACTACATTGATGAGAAGAGAATTCCGCAAGCCAATATAAAAGTGGGGTTCTGATAACATCACACGTTCTGAGTAAAGCAACGAAGAACACGACATCAAAATTCGTTCCTCGAAGGGATGGCCAATACGTTATCACTAAGAAGATTGGGTCTTCGTCATATCAAATATCAAACAAAGATGACATATCCATACCCATGGGAACGTATCATGCTTCAGCCATTACGAAGTGAGATCAGAAAACGAATTTCGAGTAGAATTAAAATCTCAACAAATTAGCTATAACACGTTATAAATCTTTATTTACGACCGTACCGTACGAGCTCCAAATCTAGACTAACAATAATTTAATAAACCCTAACCCAGATCTCCTTCCATCAGCATTGGTTCCCACCAATTTGTGCTGATCCGTTATTCTTTGCAATGCGCGTGCATTCGATTCGGTGACAATTACCTCGCGCGTGCTTTGGGGTAAATGCCCCAGCCAGTAGAATGCTGACTCATCTGGGAACAGGTTTGTTCGTGTCGATACAGGTTTCGGGTGGCGCATATGCGGTCGCGTTAACTCCTCCCCCTTTGAAAATCTACCCCTCGTAGATCTAAGGGCCTTTCAGGATTAGACTGGATTGTGTGGTAAGTAAGTGGATGATATTGTCGGTATGTCCGGTTTTGCGTAGATCTTCCGCCAGATAATGGTAACAAAGGATGTCATCAATATGAAAATTGCAGCATTTGTAATTACAGAAATATCTATTTTTTGATTAAGATTACCTAGGCGTCTAAAGTTCTGTACGCTGATGCCATGTACGAATCCAAGTCAATCTCGTGGTTCTGGGTGGTGATGCCAGTGCAGGAGGAAGAACCTGTAGTGCTGTAGCAACAGAGCTTGTGAACATCCTGTCATTCAGGCTAATAGTCTCATTATAAATCTGAATAATGTAAGTGCCTGAAAGAGATCTTGATACATTGTTAGAGATTAATTGACCCTTGAAATTGGTAATAAAAATGGTGTCCTCTTTGATGAGCTTGATGACCTCTTTCGTGTTTGTCCGAGAGGTACATGTCGTTGGCCCACCCTTTAGTAGTTTGGCGACGCAGTCATCTTCAGGAATTTTTCCTAGTGCTTTGTCTTCGCAGATCGTTGAGTTAATTATGGAAAGATAATTGGCGTAAGATGCCGTATGTGTTCCTATGGTTCACCAGTATTTTTTGAAATTTTAGGTCGATTTGTTTTCCATCGTTTGTCGATGGCCTTGTTACTAGTAGATTGTAATCCTCCAATCCTACTTTTGGCATTGAAAGGATATATAGAAACATTGAACCATTCGTAAATATAGATGGTTTGCCATATTCGATTGCTTCTATTTCGTTAGCATACGGTAGCGTTTCCAACTCATCGATGATCTTATTAATCTCCCCTGTGTCTAGAAGATTCGTGTTGACTAAACCATTTTTAGTCATTTGACAGGCTCGGACAACCTCGCTTACTTCGCCCTTGATGACAAGAATCTCATCTAAACTATCTTGTTCGATTTTTCGTGCAATCGAATCCTTAATCCCGTTCTCAAACCGGTCCATCATCAAGTTGATCTTCTGAGTTATGTTGTTTGTGACACCCAATGGCTTCTCATTTACCTTGTACTGTTGGTTGTTGTTTTCAATTATGGTTTCTTCGCTTTGTAAAATCTGGTTCCAATCGACAGCGTCAGGATTGCCTGCCACCCACTTCCAGGCCGATCCAATCGAGTCAATTGATCTCGTCGTTCTCGCTGGTTTACCTTTAAGTTAGTTAAGGCGATCTCTTATTTGTCGCAAATGGTATTCAACTATCAGTCTTCTATCTCCATCCTTGATATTAACTTGGATGGTGTTAGTTATTCCATCTAAAAGATGCTCAAATTGCGCTAGATTGATTGTATGTACTAGCTTGAAGCTGCCATCAACGATCCATGCTTTGCCTTCCTTCAGAGATACTAAATGTGATTTGTAGTCGAAGATTTGGAAGCCCTGAGCGACGGCTAAGAAGATTTATCTGTAGGAAATGCACAAATATTGTTTCTGTGGTTCGGCTCATATGCATATACCTGTGTGTGATTACGTCAATGTGATGCCAGAGCGGAATTTAAAGAGTATCGTCAGGAATTGTTTGTTTTAAAGAATACCTCATTCTTTAATAAAATTAATATTATACAAATCACGTCATATTATATTATTGAACTTAAAATTAAAATGTTAGTTATTTCCTATTCTGCAGGTTTGTTATAGGTGCATTGAATTGTTACTTGTGCATAGCTTTTGGCATACACCCCTTTTTTTTTATAAATTTTTAATGTGGGTCTTACGGACTTTTTACCAGTGGCGGTGATAATTGTAACTATATTATTTCTTTCGATTGTTTCTATTCGAAAGATAGGTTTGTTTTTAGCGTCAATACCTTTAATTCTAGCGTAAACAACGTCGCATTTTACGTAAGACTTTGGTTTCGTTCTTTTTTGCGTTACTTTTGGCATTAGCAGACGATTTCTCCTTTCAACTCCTTATTCACTCTACTTCGAAAGTATCAAATTCTGATAGTTTATTCTCTGTTATCTGTTAAAAATGGTTGGATGTTGTAGAACGAGGGTTGACTCTGATTGGCTTTTACTTGGCAATGCCCAGTGTTGTAACTCTGACTACACATCAAGTGCTTATTTTTTACCTCCAAGTGGTAACCATCGGGTACTGGTCTCACCCAACCGGATTTGACTTGCTAAACGATAAGCGCGAGTGTTGATAACACGACGAAAAACAGCAATACTATAAACAGCCAGGTCAGAATGGCACGGAATGAACAAACGGCCTGGTGTCGCAGGCGAACCTAGATAAGCTGCTTCGACATATTCGGACAACAGGTTGGAATTTCAAGGGTTAGTCAGGCCCCTTGAACCGAGATGGTGGCGGATGAACCGAAAGGCCAACGGCAGCACTCAATCCCGTAGTGGATACTGATGGTCCCGTGTCCTAGGGGTATCTAATAAATTGGAACTGGCCCTCCAGGTTGGGGGTTGTGCTTTGGGTTAACTAGCCAACCATGGAAAAATCTAACGGTAACGAAGCAACCAATAGCCTCGGAAATTACTGATTTTATTGTTGACGACACGGCTAAAAGAAAAAAGGACAACGACGTTCGTATCCGCACCTGGAATGTGAGAACATTAAACAAGAGAGGTGCAAGCGAAAAACTAGCGGCCATCCATGAAATAAGATGGGATGGGTCGGGCAAAAAGAGGATGAAAAACTGTGGCATCTACTACGGGGAAAAAAAATTGCCAGACTTAGGCAAGAAGTCAAGAAGTAATGCCAAGACATTAGCGAACGCATTGTAACGATCGCCATCAAGGCCAAATTCGCCAAAATTAGCCTTATATGCGCTCACGCACCAACGGAGGAAAAAGATGATATAGCTAAGGACTGCTTCTATGAGCTCCTTGACTAAACCTATGAGCGACTACCGAAGTACGGTGTTAAAATCGTGCTGGGAGATTTTAACGCAAAGGTAGGAAGAGAAGACATCTTTAACAGTATTGTCGGAAAACATAGCCTACACGACAACACGTCTGGTAACGGACTTAGGCTAATTGACTTCGCAACGGAACGAAATGCCACTAAAGCCAGCACACGGTTTCCTCACCTCGATATTTATAAGGGGACTTGGCGGTCTCCAGATCAACGAACGGTCAATCAAATTTATCACCTAACGATAGACAAGAGGCACGCCTCAAGTATTTTGGATGTCCGAACATTCCGAGGAGTTAACATCGACTCGGACCACTACCTTGTTGCAGCCAAAGTTAGAATGCGGATATCCACCACGCCACAACAATCCAGAAATACTGTAAAAAATTTAATGTCGAAAGACGGCAATCGCAAGAGACCTCCAAGACCTTCGCGCAACGCGTATCCCTAAACCTCTCGATTAACGCCAGGTTTAGCTCTTGTCTTCGTCTGCAGCTTAGCCTTGTAGGCCTCGTTCTTGGCTGCGAGCATCTGTCGGCATTCCTCATCAAACCAGGGGTTTCTTGCTGGTGGGCGCGAGAAACCTAGCACATCAGTTGCGGCTGATCTAATGGCTTGTTGGCATCGTTGCCATAGTTCTTCGACATTCGATGTCGAGATGAACAAGGAAATATCGTAGTTAAGACACAGTCGATGCTGAGATTATGGAAGACCCACTTCTGCAGACTATTAAACGGCTGGAGGCAGTTAGCTAAGGACCGGGCTAATTGGAGAGGCATGTTGGTTGAGCCCAGGGTCATTCCAGACTGTAGCGCCACTTAAGTAAGTAAGTATATGTTAATAAATATATCAGATGGTTTCTTTCCGGTAACAGAGTGAGTTGAGTTGTTGTATCGGAAGAACTTATATTCAACTTTCAGACACCTGAAAATTTCAAGTATCGTCGAGTGGAACCTTTCGACTTGTCCGTTTTCACTTCCACATACGATAGAGCTTAATACCGAGTATGTTTATGAAATATACCTTTCATTATCGGTCACCAGTATTTTTGGAACCGTAAAGTAGTGCAACATTATTATTATTTTGTCCCTCAGGTGAAGTACTGCTCTACTTTTGAAAATTTATCAACACAGCCTATAAATTTTTCATTTTATATTTCTACAATATCCATATGCAAGATCTCGCAGGGGTATGAGGAAATAGCAGTTGCCTAAAATTCAGGACTGATAGGCTGCCTATCATACTTATTAAGTTTGCACACCTCGCAGGTTTTCGTCAATTGTTTTATGAGGCTATTCATTTTTGAGAAATAATACTTTCTAGGAGTTGTTCCTTATTTTCCCTGGCGTTTCGGTGTGCTCTGTTGTTCCCCTTTATGATAAGCGTGGCAGCACGGTTTTCATCGTTAATGTCTTCAACAGCCCTTTGCGTAATTCGCAGTTTGTAGGTAAAGAAATTTTCTAAGTTAGTTTCTTGAAGGAAGGTCAAATGTGATTCCGATATTTTTTCCGTTGAGGATATTGGGTCTCAATTTTTTCTTGAGAATACGTGCAAGGTCATCCTTGATTTTCCAATGCGATGTAGTGGCGTGTATAGCCAGTATGAGGGTTTTCATAAATTTCAAGCCCTTTTCCTATCTTTATAAAAATTTGCTTGCGAAACACATTTATCGGTGCCTTTACAAGTTGAATGCCCTTCACCAATGTTAACATATTATTTTTTCGATCGATGATGTCCTCCATCTGTTTCAATGTATCACCGCCAATGATGCCATCGAAGGACTTAAGGCCAGGAGGAATGTAAAAGGTTATGATAGAGTTGTTTCCGACTTTCCCGAAGAATTTGCCTGTAACATTAGCGGTTATTTTTACTTTTCCTGCCGCCGAATTGACGGTAAATGGTTTATATAGGCGAGTTGTTTTTTGCGACACATCTGGGCCAGTAAAAAATTGATTAGCTCCGGTGTCCACAAGGAAGCTCAAAACGGTACCGTCTTTAAGGATATATTCTATGTATGGAACGTTGGATAAAATTTACCTCCTCATCGTATTTATCCTCCACGCTTTCATTATATTTCTCTTGAGGATTTTCCTCCCTCGTTTGCAGCTTGTATAACCTCTGTTAGTTATCGGAACGCGCCATCCTTTTAAAGAATTATTCATGTAATCTACTTGCCTTGACTGTACCGAGCGGTCTACATCCATTTTTTCATGTGGTCTTGGACCACTTGGCCTAGGGGGCGCATCAAGGGTAAGCAAAACGATTGGGGAACTGTCTGGGAAAAGGCCTCAATGAGGGAAGATGTGTACAGGTTTCTGTCTTTATTTTATTAATAATTAGAGAAAATTGGTGGTTTACCATTGCATTAAACTCGTCCAACCTCGATCCCTTCTGTGAGATTTGGTTGAGCTGATGCTCGAGAGTCCTAATGTCCCGTTTGTCCGCATAATATAAGGACAATTTTCCTTTTATCATAGTCGAAAATGTTGTAGTATATAAGAGCAGAATCGGCCATTCCTCGTATTTTCTGCCTTATATGCTGCAATATCGCACGATAAATGGGTTTGTTCTTAACAATACTCAAATCTTTGAGGATACCCTCTACGTTGTGTATCCAGGAAATATACTGTGTAGGGTCACCTTCAAATGTTCGTAGTTCTTTGACAGTCGGGAAGACGGCTTATTTGTTTTAAGTCGTCCTACGTTTATGGTTCACAGGGGGGCGAGTTTCCGCGACCACCGAACTCAGTTACATGGTGGTCGTTTTGTTCGATTGCTTTTAATCGCCCGTCCATAGCTTTCAAACGGGCCAGTATAGTACTTACTGTCCCAGTTATTTCAGTCATCTTTTGTGTAAGAACGTCCATTTTAGAACAAATAAAGATTCCTTTTTCTTTATGTATTTTGATGTATAAATAAGTGTATAAATATATATTTATGCTCTTTTTTTTATTTAATACTTTTAAATTAATATATGAACATATATATAAAGTTTTGTAATTTTAGATAAATATTATAACTTGGGTGTATGAGTGTACTTATATAGTTATATGCCTAGAACAATGCACCTTACCAGGTAATTTTTTCTTCCTTTAAGCAACGTCTACCCTAGGCAGGATCTCTGCTACTCGGCTCAATCTCTTATTTTTATGAATGCTTAATCTTTGACTTCACTTCTCTGCTTTCCACGTTCCTTTTTCGTTGAAGAATTTTTAGCCACGGAATTTGTCTTTTTGCACTATCCTTTGTAGTATAAATGTTTTTTTTTTAATTGATTTTTCGTTTCACAAAAGTTTCTTTTTGTTTGAATTATAGATCTTTTTTATTATTTATCTCTTCTGATAGATTTGTTAAGTCACTTTTTGGTTTATACTAATTTGTTTTTTTTTTCTTTCCACTTCTGGCTTCACACTTCACACATATTCTACTCACAGTAGTAATTTAATTTTTCCTTATTTTGTCGGCTGGATTAGTTAATCTTTTATGCGCTTAGTTAATTTTTTATTTTCCTTTTTTTGTTTAATTTTTTTTATATTTTTTTTGTTTAATTTTTTTTCTGTAATAAAAAAAAAATTACGTTAGTTGTTGTTCTAAGGAACCGGTTTCTGAAAAATTGTGTTAATCGCTTTTAGTCGCCAGCTTTTATAACTGCTTGGATCTACTCGTGGCACAACAAATTCATGTCCGTATCCTGTCCTTCGACGATGACTTATTGTGTTCCTATGGGTACAATAGTATTTGTTGCTGGAGAATTAGAAGGATAACTGTGTTAGTGTGTTCCCATGGGTACAGCAATATGAGCTCAGTTGAGCTTTCTAATCTCCTGTCTTGTATGAAAGGACACAACAATTCGCACGGAGACGCAGGATACGAATTTAAACCGGTTCCTACTCGGGCGCCAGTTAAGGATGTCCCTTAGGAGGACTCAAAAAAAATGCGAACGCCCGTCAAGGGGCGGGCCCAACGGTTCGACTTATTATTCGACAATAAAACAAAATGATCAGTACGTTACAAAAGTTTTATTCCGACACGCTTTGACTCCAAATCTAGACTAACAATCATTTCATAAATCCTAACCCAGAGCAGCTTCCATCAGAATCGGTTCCCACCAATTTGTGCTGATTGTCTATTCTTCGCAATGCGCGTGCATCCGATTCGGTGTCAATTACCTTTCGCGTGCATTGGGGTAAATGCCCCAGCCAATAATATGCTGACTCATATGGGAACAGGTTTGTTCATGTAGATATAGGTTTCGGGTGGCGCCTATGCGGTCGTGTTAACTCGGGGCTTTATTAACACATTATAAACATTTATAGCTGAACTCATGGACATATTACATCTAGTTTTTCTTAACACCCCAAGTTTTTTGGACACTTTTTTTTCAAATATAACTGGTATGATCATTCAAATTTAATTTTTCGTCTATAATGACATCATCAGCGAATGGCATTAATTTGACCATTTGACCACTTTTGTCATATCATTTTTATAAAGTAGAAATAATAAAACTCCCAATATGGTGCCCTGTGGTATTTCTACATTAATTTCAATTTCATGTGATATTGAATTATTTATTAAGGTCTTTTGGGTTCGTCCAGGTATAAAGGATTTGGACTATTCAGTTGCGTTGATTTTATACCATATTTATTTAGTTTTTTTTTATTAAAATTTCATGATTTACAGTTTCTTTTTAAGTCTATATATACTGCAACTATCACATTTTGTTTATCGATCTCACTTTTCCAATCATTTATAACACAGTTTATGCATGTTTCGCAAGAATGTTTTTTTCGAAATCCTGACTGGTAACGATCAATTATATTTCGTTCATTTAAATGTTCTTGTAATTGTATTAAAACAGATTTTTCAAAAATTTTGTCATATAGTGGCATTATATTAGTAGGTCGGTAATCACTTAATGTTTTAGCATTTTGAAACTTTTTTACTGGTATTATCAATGATTCTTTACACAAGCCTGAATATATACCTGGTTTTAATGATGTATTTATTATTCATATTAATACTGGTTCGATTATATGTAAGGAGTCATTGATCATTTTCGTATTTAGAAAATTGTAGTCACTTTTGGTATTTAAAGTTTTTATTGTAGATTTGAGGGTATCTATATTTATTTCTAAACTTAAATTCTATATGGCACTCTTTAATTATATTTTGGTGTTCACAAAATATCACAGATTGAGTAATGTCATTTATGCTCTATATAAAAAAAACGTGGAATTTATCACAGAGTATATTATTATTTATTGCACGTCCATTAACTTCATTTACTCTTATTATTGTGTCAGTTGTTTGATTTAGTACACTTTTTTTCTTTAATTTGTTTCACATATCCTCTTGGTTCCTTGATGAATCTATTTTTCTTTTTTAAAATATTGATTTGGCTGTGCTAATACATTTTTTAAGTCGATTGCTATACAGATGGTATGCTCTCCAATCATCTATATCATTTGAAAGGATAGCTTTTTTGTAAACATTTATTTTTGCACGCCTTAGTCTTTCAAATTCACTGTTAAATCATTCCACATTTTTTGTATGCAATGTTTTTTTCTTTAACCATTATGTTAACTGCTCTCTTAATATCAAGCACAAACAGCTTGGACAAGTTGTTTAAGTTATATGGCTGATTTTCGTCAAAAGGCATAAACACAAAATTATCACTAGATTTGCTATAAAATAATTTCTATTATATACACAATATTTTATATGTTTTGTATTATTGGACAATTTCGAACTTTTTATAATTATTTCTATTGTTTCATGGTCACTTACTTTTCAATTGATATTTTAGCATTTAATATATCTTTGCAGTTTGTGAGTGCATAGTCAAAGTGGCATAACTATACTTTAGCTGCCTTTCACTTTTTGCACTTTTTATCGATTATTAATCGATTCGTCTCTGCGCACTGATCATTTATATGCTTTAAAAAATTGTCGCTCACGTTTAGTTTAAAAGTTATTAACAAAATAAAATTGCACTTTTTGGGTTATAATCCCATACAAATTGTTTGTAGTTTGACACTTCATTTAATTTTTTTCTGCTGCGGTGTACGCAGCATTGCCATGTTGAAAAAAACATAACAAATAAAAATATTTTAACAAAAAGAAATGTTGACTAAGGCGCCTGCCTGACGACTTTAAATACCCTGAGCGGAGCAACGAAGTTGCGTGAGCGTGGACTGTCCACAGAAAGAGAGTTGAAATCCTTTGTTCCCGCGAAGCGGGCCACGCAGAGTACCGCTTAATAGAAAAACTGTTGACTTAGGCGCCTGCCTGACGACTTTAAATACCCTGAGCGGAGCAACGAAGTTGCGTTAGCGTGGACTGTCCACAGAAAGAGAGTTGAAATCCTTTGTTCCCGCGAAGCGGGCCACGCAGAGTACCGCTTAATAGAAAAACTGTTGACTTAGGCGCCTGCCTGACGACTTTAAATACCCTGAGCGGAGCAACGAAGTTGCGTGAGCGTGGACTGTCCACAGAAAGAGAGTTGAAATCCTTTGTTCCCGCGAAGCGGGCCACGCAGAGTACCGCTTAATAGAAAAACTGTTGACTTAGGCGCCTGCCTGACGACTTTAAATACCCTGAGCGGAGCAACGAAGTTGCGTGAGCGTGGACTGTCCACAGAAAGAGAGTTGAAATCCTTTGTTCCCGCGAAGCGGGCCACGCAGAGTACCGGTTAACAGAAAAACTGTTGAGTTAGGATTTCATTTATTTATTATATTATACTAATTTATGATGAATGTCAGAATCATTAGAACATGGTTCTGGAATTGCTTCTTGCCCGTTGTATAGTTTGCCGGCACATTTAAAAAATTCTTCGAGGGGGTCTAAATTTTCGTTACGGCATTTTTTAAGATATTTTGTTTAGTCATTTTTTATTATTAATTAATGATTGTTAATAATTTTTTTTACAATTTTTTACATTTTTTACATTTCTTTACATTTTGGGAAATATGTAATATTTTTTTTTCTATCTTGCAATGCTCCATTGGAGTGTTTTTTTTTCATACTTATCATTCAGCTATGTGTGAACTGTCAAAAGTTGGTTGATTTCTATAGGGATTTTTGGAAATTTCATTGTTTAATAACTTTTGAACTAATTGAGAGCGACAAAAAAAAAAATTGCTAAATTTTTAGCTTAATTTAGTGAGTGGAACAAAAAAAAAAAGTGAAAAAAGTGATTGGAAGCTAAAGTAACAATGTTCCGTCAAAGTTATCAAATTCAGTTATCCACCTGCATCAACAAAAATGTTCATTTCCGTTACCTGATACGCCACACGCGCATCCGCTTCATACCATCGCACATACTGTGAGCGTCAAAAGTGAGTAAACACCCATGCGATTTCCGAAGTTACATGTAATTTAAGCGACAAAAATAAACAAAAAAAGAATTTCAAAAATACAAAATTAAAGCTTTATTCAATAGTAAAACAATTAACAAAAATAAAAATAAAAATATTAATTAATGTATAGACTAGACTAGAAAAACATACTACGTAATATACGCGTCAAAAGTAAGTAAACATCATGCAACCTCCCATCGTTTAATATTAATCAGTTAGATTTACTGTTATAATATTTAATAAATATTAGTGCGGAGGTACGTTCAGTGTAAGCAGTGCAATTCGATTTTTTCATAATGAGGAGTGAAATATCTTTGGAAACGCGGAAAATTATAGTGGATTTGAGGAAAAAAGGGAAATCATATCGGGATATTGGCGAAATAGTAAATAGGAACCATGTGTCTGTGAAAAAAATTATCGATAAATACAAAAAATTTAAAACATTGGAAAATTTCAAACGGACAGGTAGACCAAAAAAGTTAAATAAAGGAGAAGAAAGACAAATTGTAACTGAAGTGAAGAAAAATCCAAGTTCAAGTGCCGTTAAAATAGCGGAAAATCTAACAACAACAACCGAAAAATCAATCAGTGCGAGTACTGTTCGGCGAACACTGCAAAAATCGGGCTTACATGGTAGAAGTGCTACAAAGAAACCACTGATATCTAAAGTCAATAAAAAAAACGTTTAACATTTGCAAAAAAATATATAAATAATGATATTTCGTTTTGGAAAAACATTTTATTTACAGATGAAAGTAAATTTGAAATTTTTAAAAGCAATACAAATAAAAAAATTTGGAGAGAAAAAAACAAAGAATTCAGTGAACAAAATGTAAGGAGCACAGTAAAACATGGGGGAGGTTCAGTGATGGTGTGGGGGTGTATGGCGGCGTCGGGGGTTGGGAATCTTGTCTACATTGAAAGTACAATGAATAAACAAGACTATCTTAACATCCTAAAAAATAACCTGCAACCGAGCGTAGACAAATTAGGTATGCTTAGCAGTTGGATCTTTCAGCAAGACAATGATCCTAAACATACCGCGCGGCTCGTTAAGGAATGGTTGCTTTACAGGACTCCAAAACAGCTCGATCACCCTCCACAATCGCCGGACCTAAACCCTATTGAACATTTATGGGATCATTTGGACCGGCAAATTCGCAAAAGGACTATCAAAAGCAAAGATGACCTAAAAAAGGCTTTAATTGAGGAATGGTCCAAAATATCTTCCGATATTACAAATAACCTCGTCGTATCTATGCCACGAAGACTTAAAGAAGTTATAAAGTCTAAAGGTGGCATAACTAAATACTAACTCCTTAATTTAAGATGATCAATTTATAAATTTCTCTAACTAATTACAGATTTTTTTTTTACTTTTTAAATTCATTTTTATTATCTTAAAATACTAACTTAAAACTAGACAAAAATGACTAAATCTAACTTATAATTAACATTTTTTCTTATACTAACTTATCGGTCCCAAGCGGGCGCTCTAAGCTTAAATTAACTTTTTTATTTGCTTTTCAGCTTTAGTCGTTTTTATTTTATTTTATTATGTAGATCATTTTTTTTTGTTCAAAGAAAATTTAAAAAACTTTGATAACTAATTACAGATGTTTACTTACTTTTGACGCGTATATTACGTAGTATGTCTAGTTTTTGTTTCAAAAAATATACATTCATTAATTTTTGAATTTTTATTTTTGTTAATTGTTTTACTATTGAATAAAGCTTTTATTTGGTATTTTTGGAATTATTTTTTTGTTTATATTTTTGCTTAATTTACATGTAACTTCGGAAATCGCATGGGTGTTTACTCACTTTTGACGCTCACGGTAAGTTCCCACCGCCGCAACACATCCGGACGAGTACAAATGTATAATATCTGCACGGGAACTGCAGATCAGCAGTAATTATGATTACGCTTTTATAATTATGTATCAGCTAGGAAATATTCAAGTCTTTAATTTATTTAGTCTTAAGGCGACCGCAAATAAAGTCGGGTGTATAACATTGAACAACAGTTTTCCATTTACGGTAACAAGTTGGCTGTTCCCATTAAAACTATTTTTTTTTTTCAAATATACAAGGACGAATTCCTTTATTGGCACCCGAGCAGGGACCAGGATATTAAAAGTCAGAATTTAATAAATAATGTGATAAGAAAAAGGAAGCATTGAGTGACAAATTGTGCCAAAGAAAAAGTACAATAAGTGTAGCTGAGTGAATTAAATGATGAACCAATAGCGTAACAAATGCATCTAAAGTGATTTTGACCCAAATAGAATCTTGATTGAAACCCCTTAAAGAGCATTTAGTGAAAAATTGCGTGGACAAGAAAATACAATATATATAACCGAATGAATTGATTCATGAAGCAATAGCTCAACAAGTGCAGATAAGTGATCTTAAATAAAAGTTACCAGCTATAAAAGTAGCACATAAAAAATTGTAAAGAGTTAAAGGAAGACGGTGTTCAATCAATTTTTTTTCCTTCCTAATCCGGGGATAAAAAAAAAATCATAAAATATACCAATAACATATGCAAAAAGTTGACAGGAAGAAGTTTCTTGCTACCGCTAATCTGTATAAAGAAGTGAAACACCGTGTCCAATGAAAAGACGGAATAAGGGGAGATGCAACAACGGGCCAAGACTATAACTAAGCAACTGAAATCCAATCAAGAATTAATACAAAATTATATAAAGGGAGACAACCCTAATTAACCATTTCAATATATGTACACGTAGATAATTGTTCTTCACTAATTCTATGATTTGTATGCCATTAATTATTATATATGTATGTAGAAAAAGATAAGACGAAGTACAGTCAAGTCAACGTATTCTGCATTCAGAAAAGAGGGAATCAATTAAAAAGGGAAAATATATCGGGTTATCGGTACCACTTTTAGCAGATAGGGACGGGATCCAAAATTCAGTGACTCAGTTAACGGGAGCCGTTAATTCCGTACTAGAACAGTTGGGGGGTTTCGAATCCCGAATTGCTCGTATTGAGCGGGAGAATTCTAGGCAGTAAATCCAAAGTTTAATAGGGCAACTAGAATCCATCGAAAACAGAATAGCAAATGTGGAAGGTATTGGTTTGGGGGGAACAGCTGGTCAACGACCCGAAGCCTGGGAACAATTACGAGGTCCGAATGACGAGGCCGAGTTAAAAGATATTTCCAAACTGCCTGACTCCGTAAAGGAGCTTCAAACTTTTGAGGGCAACCCCGTCCACTATGTATCCTGGGTACATAGTATGGAAACAGTCCTCAAGGATTACGAAACTGTTCGAAGCAAGCCGATTTACAGGACTATCCTTCAACACATAAGACAAAAAATTAGGGGAAAAGCTGATCCCGCCCTCGTGTCGTATAACGTGTTCGATGACGAGTGGGTAATGGTCAGTGGTAGTGGACTTTTACGCCACAGTTAATCATAAATTTTCCCTTGTGATAAACAAGATTCGATCAGAAACACACTCGGCCGAGACCATGAATGCCTTGGTAGACTGCTATCGCAATCGTGCCTTAGATGTTTTCGGGTGGGGGCTAAATGGGGACCTTTCGAGGCTTCTTATGATACAGAAACCCAAAACGCTCCCCGAGGCCTATTCCGCTTGCCTCGAAATGCAGAACCTCATCTTTAGGAGCAATTCGTTGCACGTAGAGGTACAAAATACTATATCATCACCGGTTCATTATAACTTTAAATGAAAGGGCTCCTCCCTTGCCTGGAAGAAATTCAAATAGGTTTCCTTAGAATGGTTTCGGAAAGCGTTAATACTCCTCTTGGAATACGGGTTACAATAACAGACAATCTACACCGCCAAGACCAATGGGCCCGAAGCAACAAATCAAGGTGGAGGTGGACACTTCAGCCCAAATCAGAATCGTCAAGGGAAGCCAATTCGGAAAATTATTATGCCTTGTTTCAAGCGTACCATACCTAGAGTATGTTACGCATAACGGGAAAGTCCTAGATTTTCTCGTAGATACTGGTGCGAACAAATATTTCATTAAAGCAAACCTAGCTTTAGAACCCTTTTTACATTAATAGTCCTGCCGGAAAAATCCTAGTAAGGAACATATGGAGCAAATTCTTCTCTTTCGTAGGCTGCGACTTAGATGTTACCTTTTTCATCCTCCCAATTCTCTAGTCATTTGATGGTATAATCGGCGGCGGTACCCTTAAGGAGCTAAAGGCCATCATATACACGAATAGTTATCCGTACCCAGACTGCATGCGAGAGGAGGTTGAGAGGCAGGTAAATGAACTATTGGAGGAAAATATCATACGACCATCAAACAGCCCATATAATTCACCTAAATGGGTTGTTCCAAGAAACCTAAGCCTAACGGGGAAAAGCAGTACATGATGGTAATAGACTACAAACGTTTAAATTCAGTAACTAGCTCTGATACTTACGCCATCCCGGATATAAACAGTGCTCTCGCAAACCTTGGTGACGCGAAATTCTTTACCACTTTAGATCTAACATCGGGTTTTCATCAAAAGGCTATGAGAGAAAAAGACATCCCTAAAACCGCCTTCTCTACTATGAATGGCAAATTCGAATGCGGCCATCTTTCAACGTATGATAGATGATGACCTAAGAGAGCTCATCGGGAAAATCTGCTATGCTTATATCGATGATATCATCATCTATAGTAAAACGGAAAACGACCACCTTAGTGACATAGAGACGGTTGTTGCAAAAATCCGCGAAGCGGGATTAAAAATAAATCTAGGAAAAACCCATTTCCTGGATACGAGTGTAGATTTCCAAGGATATTTAGTCACCTCGGTCGCCATTCTTCCCAATCCCGGGAGTGTAAAAGCGATCGAAGCAATTCTTCCTCCGAATACCCTCAAGGAACTTAAGAGTTTACTAGGGTTAACATCATACTACAGGAGATTTATTAGGGATTCGCTAAAATCGCGAAACCTCTAACGAATATGACTCGCGGGGAGCATTCGCAGGTTAGAGCCAACCAATCAAAAAAGTTCCCATATGCCTCGACGAATCAGGACTTAAGGCTTTCGAAACACTAAAGCAGCTTCTCACTTCAGCAGAGGTGTTAGCCTTGACTTCGAAAAGCCTTTTAATTTATCGATAGATGCTTCAGACTATGCCATTGGCGCTGTGTTGTCCCAAGGCGAACCTTGAAAGGACAAGCCGATTGCATTAATCTCCCGTTTTTTAAAAGAACGGAAGAAGCGTATGCGACAAACGAGAAGAAACTTCGTGCCATAGTTTGGGCACTCGACAATTTAAGGAACTATCTCTATGGGGCCAAAAAAAATATAATATATACTGATCACCAACCCTTGACCTTCACTCGCAGTAATAGAAATTACAATGCGAAGCTCAAGCGTTGGAAGTCAAGAATTGAGGAGTGCAATTACGAGTTAATTTACACACCTGGTAAATCAAACTTCGCGGCTGATGCGACTCCGAACACAGGTTAATCACCTTTCAGGTTCAGGTTCCTCCTCTTCTCGGACAGATGTGGCAAGCATAGTCGCAGAAACAACTACAGACGACGCGGACGAAGGACAATCACAAACACATACAGAAACTGCTGACGAGGCGGAAACAGGCACTGCCGAATAAGGACTGTGCGAACGATCTTCTGACATCGATGATTCCTGTACCATGCATAGCGCTGACCAATACAGCTCCGACTTAATACCTCACGTGGAGGCGCCGATCAACGTCTTGAACCTCAACCCAAATGTAATCAATGGAATGAAAATTCCCGAAAACTATCTTGGTATACTCCAAAATCTGTATTTAGAAAGCTTCGGAAAATATAAAATTAGGGTGACACAGAGGATATTAGAGGTTGTAGCCAGCGAAGAACGCAAATTCTGTATTATCGAAAACGGACACAGAAGAGCTCACCGCGCCCCCAGAGAAAACAAGGAACAAACAAAAGAAGATTCGCGGCATCTTGCGAGGTCTGTAACGCCAATAAGTACGACAGGCATCCCATAAAACCCGAATTGCAACCTACCCCCGTTCCTAGCTATCCATGTAAGATAATCCACAGGGACATAATAGAGATTCAGAATGAAAAATTTCTGATTTTCATGGATAAGTTCTCCAAATTTTCAAAATGTTTCCACATTAAAGATAGATCAGCTAAATTCCTTCACTATTTTACAGTTCCTCTGTATTAAGTCAGGGACAATGACGCGATCCTTGACGACATCCCACAGAAGTGAGGTCAATGGCGAAATCGAGAGAGTTAACTCTACCATTCTTATAATACATCGGTGCCTTAGAGCAGAGCACTCAGATTTTCATGTCAAGGAACTCGTCTACGTAGCCGTTGATCGGTACAACAGCACAGTACATTCAGCTACAGGAAGCCTACAGACGTATTTTTCAATAGATCACAAAGAGCTAATTTTCAAAATCTTCTGAACTTTCGTTCAAAGATTATTCAGGATCTTGGGGGGTTAATTAAGAAAAACATGGAAGCCAGGAATACAAGACAAAATCTGAAAAAAGTGGTCCCGAGGAAGGCCGGTTCACTTATACTTTTATGTAACTACGGTGGTGTTGATCTTCGTACCCTAGTAGGCTGCTTGAAATTTTTTAACCTTGCAACCAAAGCGGACCAATACGAACTTCCGATCCGGAGTGACTACCCCGAAAATTTAATGGAGAGTTATCTCATTGAGCGTATGAAGACATAAATATTGAAAAAATGAGAAAAATGTAAAAAAGACAAATTAATGCAGGAAAAGTAACGAACAAATTAATTTAATTTAAAATATTGGAAAATTTAAGAGATATGGCTATATATGCCTCACATGCATAACATACATTGTAAATTAGACTTTAAGATAATATGGTGAATTGCATATTAAATACACTTTGAATATATTGCATATTAGTAGTGTAACAACAATATACCAACAAAATGTCAATTTCCAATATTTATTTATTATTTTATATAAATTCAATCTGGCAATGCCACACATGTAAAAAAACATGCAAACAAATAAATAAATGTAATACTGGCAATACCGCATAAGCTATATTCGCCACACGTAAAATACAAGAAAAGCTCTTCTTGTATAAAAGAAACGACCAGATCAAATAAAACTCACTCTTGATTTGGCCTCTGTTCAGTTCGGTAGAGTTACCTCGGCCTCTGATCAACCTTTGAAAGAGTTTTAGTCAGGAAAATACCATCGGTGTTGCGTTTAATTTTTCCTTACTGGAACAGCGTCGCCGAATTTTACTTTTGCGAGCCCCCGTCATCTCCGTCGCTTCGGCTGTCATTCCTCCTATTTTGAGCCAACAACTGGCAATTTAGTTTGATTAGCACGGTAGAGCTACCTCAGCCTCTAGTCAACTATTTTTGCTATCTGTTCAAGAACCCATAGGGAATACGGCAAACAGCGCATACAGCGGACCCACGGACAATACACACGCATATATTGATATTCCAGCGGTTTGGCTAGCAACGGGTGACACCCTGCTCGTCCACAGAGCATACAATTTTGTCACCGTTCCTACAAAAATCGCAGCCTAATATATAATCAATAATTCATTTTAATACATTGGCGCCCACCTCGAGGCCAAAATTTAATTACATAAATTAAATTGGATCCACGAAGAAGTACCCGTATTGCGGCAAAACAGTGTTCTCGTACAATGGCTACATACACTGAAGAGCAGGTTCAAAAATTGCTCTCTTCACTGATGACTCAGCAAACTCGGAGCGGCAGTTTTAGCAACTGTACCAGTCGATTCGGTGGTGAACGAGACGCAATAATTGTTGAAGAATTTATAGCTACAATAAATTGTTTCAAAGATGTTGAGCATATTTCGGAAGTCGACGCAATTAAAGGATTTCCCCTACTGCTCGAAGGCGATGCTCGAAGTTGGTGGCAAGGCGTTAAATTGGAAGCAAAAACTTGGGTAAATGTTTTGGAACTTCTGAGGAGTGCGTACGCACCAAGCAAACCAGCCTACAGAATCTACCAAGAAATTTTCGACACCAAACAAAAAGCTACAGAAAGCACTGACGATTTTATTCGCAAAAAGAGAGCTCTGTTTGCACAACTGCCTACGCCCAGACCATCAGAAACCATGATGCTTGATCTCGTTTACGGTTTACTACATTTGTCCATCCGTGACGGTGCTCCACGAGAAACCATTGTTTCATTTCAACAGCTTATTGACAAAGCTAGATCAGTAGAGCACAGTATGTCCGAAAAACGTCAACAGGTCAAAGAAAAAGTTGAAACAAAGCAGCGTTGTAATTTTTGCAATCATCTAGGACATACAATATCCGAATGCAGAAAGAAGCAAAAAGCGGAAGCAGAAGCAGAAAAACAGTCGAGGTCACCTTCAAATCAAGGCATCTTTTGCTACAAATGTAAGGCTCCTGGATTTCTGAGATCCAACTGCCCTTCCTGCAAGGATTTGCCTAAAGGTCCACAAAAGGTTTCATTTAACCTTATAAAAAACACTCTTGGCAGTGATTTACCAACGATCCCTATCACTTCACATGGCGAAAAGGGCATCGCATACATCGACACCGCGGCAAGGACAAGTGTCGCTGGTCGCAATCTATTCGAACATTTATTGCGGAATAAAACCAAATTCACACATCTGAATGCAAGCGTTACTCTGGCCGATGGTAGTGTTCAACATGATGGGATTTGCATGGCTTCAACTACAATCATTTTTGGAAACCGTTTAAGGCCAATAATTTTTATCGCGCTCCCCAAAGCCAAAGACAATCGAACCCTAATCGGCATAGATTTCCTGGAAGAAAACGGTGTTATTCTGAATTTGGGACAACGATGTTGGTATTTCCAGGATCAACCCAAGAAAACTTTTGATTTCTACGACACCAAAAGCACTATCGTTTCTCCAGCTTTGAGAATGGAACGAGAAATCAACTGTTATAACCAGTGGTTTGGAAACTTGCAGCCAATTTCACAATGTCAGAAGACACCGTCAAGAACGGATCAGGCTTCGAAATCCAAAACTCCTCAAGTTACTCCAGACAAAGATGAAGAACGTTACGGCCCACAGCCTTGGGAAGGAATCGCCCAGAATTTTAAAAACAATGAGTACTCACCTCATTCAATAAATTCAATTTTCGGTAGCTCCGTTCGCCCAGAAATCACTCCTGATAGGAACAATCCACAAGGCAGTCTTTTCCCTAAAATGCACAAAGATGATACACCTATGGATACAGAAGATTTTTTTACAGAAATTCTGGCAATCGATATAAAACTCAGAGAAAATGAAGGAACAGAACTCACCAATGAACAAACCGACGAATTAAATAGTCTCCTCTCAAAGTTTAGCTCGACATTCGAACCTCCAACCGAGCCGACACCATATGCGGAGCATAAAATAAACACGGGTAACAGTACACCAATCGCTTCAACACCCTACAGGCTCTCAATCACAAGAAAGAACCAACTTAAGGTTGAAATCGGGAAAATGATTGAAAGTGGGATTATCGAAGAGTGCGAATCGCCATGGGCGTCTCTAGTTGTATTAGTACCCAAAAAGGACGGCGGGATACGCGTCTGTATAGACTACCGTAGCCTTAACAAGGTAACTGTTTCCGACTGCTATCCTATGCCCAGAATCGATGACACGATCCAATGTACGAAAAGCACCAAGTTTAAAACTACGCTCGACCTTCAATGTGGTTACTACCAGATAAAAGTGGCAGATGAGGATGTAGAAAAAACTGCGTTTATCACACCATATGGAGTCTACTGTTTCAAGCGAATGCCATTTGGTCTTAAAAATGCACCAGCCACGTTTATGAGATTAATGAATAAATTTCAAGGAAGGCTTATCGCGACAGACATGTGGATCTTGATTTTTATCGACGATTTCATCATTTGTTCTGGAAGTTTTAAAGAACACATAGAGCATATCACTAAAGTTTTTACACTCCTTAATGAGTTTAAACTGAAAATTAATAGACAAAAGTCGAAATTTGGTTGCGATACTGTAAAATATCTGGGACATCTCATTACCAAGAATGGAATAGAAGTAGATCCAGACAAAACAGCAGCAATCTCACAACGCCGAGAACCAAGAAATATCAAAGAACTCGTTTCATTCTTACAAACTTGTTCTTGGTATCGCCGTTTCGTCAAAAACTTTGCCGGAATATCAAAACCCCTTTCTAACCTTACAAAAAAAAATGTTCCTTGGAAATGGGGACAAGGAGAACAAAATGCATTCGACAAGCTAAAGACATCTCTAACAACAGCACCAGTCCTGCAACAGGTTTGTGAAGACAAACCCTTTTTCCTAAAAACAGATGCTAGCGGCTACGCAATCGGTGACGTATTAGTGCAGGGGGAGAAGGCAGACGAACACCCAATCGAATATGCTTCAAGGCTCTTGAACAGTGCTGAAAGAAACTATTCGACTACAGAAAGAGAAGCGTTAGCTATAGTCTGGGCCATCAATAAATTTCGAGGCTATATGGAAGGGTCAAACATCACTTTACTTACATATCATCAGCCTCTGAGATGGCTTATGACATTGAAATCCCCAACCGGCAGGCTCGCTAGATGGGCATTGCAGCTGCAGCCATATAATATGGATATCACATATGCTCCCGGTAAAACGAAAACAGTTGCTGACATGCTTTCGAGACCACCATGTTCGAATCCAGATCATAGCTCAGAGATATGTGCATTATGTAACGTACAGATTGACCCTACTAGAAAACCCAACGAGATCTGTCAAGCTCAACTACAGAACGTTGAAATCAAATCCATTATTGAAGCGTTTGAACAAAATAATGAAAATTTGCCACGTTGGACTTCTCGTGGCTATATCATGAACGAAGGTGTTCTGTACCGGTTTTCACCTGAGTCAGATGCAGAAGACGCGCAATTAGTAGTACCAACGCAAGAACGTACACACGTTCTACATACATATCACGATGATGTCTCAGCTGGACACTATGGAGTAGATCGTACTGTAGCTCGTATATCATCCAGGTACTATTGGCCTAGCCTGCCAAAGATACAAGCCTTCGAATATGAAACCAACTGGTTTGCTGCAGACAATTCCCAGTAACCAACGGTTTGAAATTATAGCAGTTGATCTATTCGGACCCCTACCAAAAACCCAGGAGGGTTACCACTGGATTTTAATAGTAGAAGATATTGCAAGTAGATGGACTGAAATTTTTCCACTACATGAAGCAACCTCTGAAAACTGCGCAACAATACTACTAAATGAAATATTTCTGAGATACGGCACTCCCCGACGCATGATATCCGATAACGGTACTCAGTTCATCTCAGTGTTAATGCAGCAATTGCTACATTGTCTCGGTATACAACAAATACTCACCCCTGTTTATCACCCTGAAGCAAACCCTGTGGAAAGAAGAAATAGGGATATGAAGACGCAACTCGCTATTTTAGTCGGCAACAATCATTCCAGCTGGGCAGGTCATCTATCATCGGTGAGATTCGCAATGAATACCTCAAAATGCCAAAGCACTGGATACACACCCGCTTTTTTAACTTTCGGTTGCGAATGCCGGACATTGAACGACGTCAACAACGACATACGCGCAATTGTCGAGTCAGAGAATTTGATTCCACAACTATCATCGAAGCTACTAGCACTCTCAGAAACACTTAAAAATGCACGCGAAACAACTGAAAGAACACAGGATCGTAACAAAACCTACGTCGACAAGAAAAGGAGACCTCAGGTCGAGTTGAAGGTCGGCGACGATGTTCTGGTAACAACGCACGTTTTAAGTAAATCTTCCAAAAACATGACATCGAAGTTTGTTCCACGAAGAGAGGGCCCATACAAAATTATCGGCAGGGTCGGCTCATCCACTTACCAAATTGCAAACAAAGATGACCCATCACAAATAGTCGGTACTTACCACACTTCGGCTATTACAACATGTTTCCGAGGCGCCAGAAACTCTGTAAGCGCCGAACCTATCCGAAGACTGCGCAAGAGGGGACGACCGAAGAAGGACTAACTTCTGTCACATCATCGGGACGATTTGATGTTCCAGAGGGGGAGATTGTAACAACAATATACCAACAAAATGTCAATTTCCAATATTTATTTATTATTTTATATAAATTCAATCTGGCAGTGCCACACATGTAAAAAAACATGCCAACAAATAAATAAATGTAATACTGGCAATACCGCAAAAGCTATATTCGCCACACGTAAAATACAAGAAAAGCTCTTCTAACAATTCATAATAAAAGCTCTTATAAGAAAACACACCATAAAAGCTCTTCAAGCGAACACAGTATGAAAGAAACGACCAGATCAAATAAAACTCACTCTTGATCAGAGATAAAGGAAGTAAAGAGATACCAAACTTCTACCTCTCTCACCCTGAATCCCCGCAAGAGTTAGTTGTTTTTGTTGTAATCCACCACCAATGCACTCCTGTCTGTGAATACATGTATTTCCGAGTAAAAGAATTCAGCAGACAAGAAATTTTGGGTTTTGACACTTTCATTAACAGCTGTTTAGCAGCGTGGTAGATTTATTTTTTTATGACATTTCAGTCGACATTCGTTTATTTTCTTGCGTTTGTTGTTTTTGCGTGCGTGGAAACATATTCGCACTGTCGCACTTCACAAATTAACTTTATGTAAACTTTTGGGCGCACTTTTTTGTTTTATTGTGCACTTCAATTTTACACAAACAAACGAAAATAGTAAAATAAAATGAAAACAAACCAAAAATTTAAATGACAGCTTAAAATTGTATGTTTCGGTGAATACAGACATATGTTTTTGAATGTATTCAGTGAAGTAAATGTTTGTTTTGTAAATTATATGAATTGAATGTATTCAACTCTTCCTTAAGGAAAAAAACAAACTATTTAAGTGTAATAATTTATTTTTAAACAATATGATTTCCGAGAGGATGTAACTTTTAACTTAATAATTCTCAACGAGTTTTCGTAGTCGATTCCTACTTCGGAGTGATCTGGTGTTGCGTTATTCGATAAGGAAGATTCTGAAGATAGTATATTTCCAACTCAGAGTAATTATAAGTAAGATAAATTCTTATTTTTATAAATGATATGAATGGGGTTTGAAGTACCGACTTTTATTATGTCTCTGTTGATCAGAAAAAGTTGAGTTTCATATTTAATGGTAATTCGCCCATCTCATATTTTTCATTAACTGTTTTTTTGGTGATAAAAATTATTTCTTTGCAAAAAATAAATATTCCACTTACCAACAGCCGTATTATTTAAAGCAAATTAA
This sequence comes from Rhingia rostrata, assembly GCA_949824845.1. Lineage (NCBI taxonomy): Eukaryota > Metazoa > Arthropoda > Insecta > Diptera > Syrphidae > Rhingia > Rhingia rostrata. Next base: position 36,941,300 of record OX463758.1, read on the forward strand.
ATGTGAATTATCTTTAATGAATGGATTTAACGAGAAAACTTCTAAGGCCGTATGTCAATTGCGTTAAAAAGAGGTTAACATTTTATCCTCTTTTTTTGTTTAATTTTTGACTTTTTTGCACCATACTAATGTCAAAAATTATTCACTGGTTAAAATTTAACGCAATTGACACACGGAATAAAGATGTCCGCCCTACTTTGTTCATGTTAAACATATTCAACATACAGCGAAACTGATATTATTCAGAGTTTAAACGCAATATTGTAAACCTTAAATAACTAAAACACGTGTTTTCTGGTTGGTAGGTACAAAACAAAGAACAATTTATTTCAATTGTTAACCGTACATGCCATACAAAACAGTGATATGCTACGTTTCAATATAAATTACATTTTGATCTTATTTTCAACAGAAGCAAATGTAATCATAACATATTTGAACCCATTTTTTTTTAATATCCAAGTAGCCACTGGATAAATTTTAGCGAGCTGTTGAGCAGGTTAAAATAAAACAAATATAAGTTTATTAACGTTGGTAACCATAGCATAAACTTAATTACCGAATCAGGTGAATTGAATTGGACTTCTTCTGCACATGAAAATGCAAACTATATTGCACATATAGAATAAAAATAAAATAAACAACAACGGAATATGGAATATATGTACTTAGTAAGAGATTTGTCACTAAACGTCAATTAGCTTCTAAAAAATTTCTTAATTCATAATTAGCTTTTAATCAAAAGATTAGATAATAATTGTATTAATACGGCTGCAACAGTTGTGTCACAGTCTGTATTCCTGTTATTTTTTGGCATAACTAAGCAAAGTATGTTTATCTTGTAAAATATCCTAGTTCCAATAATTTTCGTAGTAAGATTTATGCTTGGATAGAAGTGAAAAATGTGTTTTAGTATGGCATAAACCCGCAATTAAATCAAATGGCTAAACTTCTGATCGAACTTCAATATTTATTCCTCCATTTACGATGTTCTCGATTCGAACTTATGTCAATATGTACTTTTTAAAATGAAAAAAAAAACAACAAAAATGTTTCCTCATTAAGAACTTCTTGCGTTTTTATGAAGGTCTGCTACAGCCGGATATACGTAATAAATTTTATATCCTTTTTCCACACATTGTGTTAATTGCATGTAGGTAAATGTAATAAAATCCTTATCCGTTTTTTCAAAGATAATATAACAAAATATCACAGAATGAGTTAGACATATAAATAGGACAATTGGAACGATTTATCGCAAACATGTGGACTTAGTTACATATGCAGTAACAACACAAATACAAAATTAATGGAAGTATTAATGAATGCAACGCACACGAAAAATTAAATTCTATTTTATTGTTCTCAGTAGGTTTTTTTGTTCTAATATTTTTTCAACCATAACATAAAAAATAAATAAATATATTTTCAATATTTGATTAAATTGACTATTCAAAACTGAACGCGATGCTTATTTCTTAACTTTTTCTTGGATGCGCTCATTGGTGGTGGCATTGCTACAGCTGTTTTAACTCCGATGTAAATTTTCAACCCTTTCTGTGATGGTTGTTGGTGAGGTCGGAGAGGTAGCGGGGGAAAATCGAAAAATTTTGAGCAAAAAATGTGGGGAATAACGCATACTTGTTTAAAAATGTGATAGTATGTGTAAGATACGTAATTATGGGTGAATTTAGCTTGTAGGCAAACCGAGAAGATTGGTATCTCTTTACTTCCCTTATCTCTGGTTCAGTTCGGTAGAGTTACCTCAGCCTCTGATCAACCTTTGAAAGAGTTTTAGTCAGCAAAATACCATCGGTGTTGCGTTTAATTTTTCCTTACCGGAACAGCGTCGCCGAATTTTACTTTTGCGAGCCCCGTCATCTCCGTCGCTTCGGCTGTCATTCCTCCTATTTTGAGCCAACAACTGGCAATTTAGTTTGATTAGCACGGTAGAGCTACCTCAGCCTATAGTCAACTATTTTTGCTATCTGTTCCAGAACACATAGGGAATACGGCAAACAGCGCATACAGCGGACCCACGGACAATACACACGCATATATTGATATTCCAGCGGTTTGGCTAGCAACGGGTATCACCCTGCTCGTTCACACAGCATACAATTTTGTCACCGTTCCTACAAAAATCGCAGCCTAATATATAATCAATAATTCATTTTAATACAGTAGTTCTTTTCACTCCTATACAGACTATACATAATTGCCTATGAATCTCCAGTTGAAGGAGTTTTTAAATTAATACATGTCATTGACTTGGAAAAATAGGACACACTCATCCAAGATGCTGAGCGACTGGTGTTTAAACATTTCCAGGACAAAGAAATGCAGCTTATCTTGAGTTATCATTTAGATGAAATCAAGGATCGCGTTAATGAACTGCTGTATGTGAGAATGAGGAAAGCTAGGTCAATAAATTGGATATGAACGGCTTGGAAATGGATAGGTGGATCTCCTTACGCAACTGACTGGGAAAAACTTTTAGAAAAGCATACAGATAAACTGTTTAATACGACTCTGGAAATCACAGAGAAAATTAACAAGATTATTCAGAGTTACAACAACGCTATAGAGAAAGGACTGACAGGACAACTTAGACTTTTGCTACTAAACATGGTACTTATTTTAAAAGAGGGAGTAAATGAAATAGTTCGAGCCTGCCAATTGGCTAAGAACGGCATAGTCAATAGCAATCTTTTGGACTCTGAAGAGATCAATACTATCATAAATGTACTGGAAACTTCACCTTATCAAAACATGAAGCTATAAAATATGGCCGACCTTCAGTATATTGCAATGAGACATTGATGTTATATGCCCTGCCTATACCTAAAACAGATCCAAAGGTACATCACTTAATCACGGCTCGCGCTGCAATCAGGAACGGTAGACAAATTGACTTAGACTTCTCAAGACTTATGATTAGCCATGACAAGACGTACGGACTAAACGGGAAATGTCTTATCATAGGTAACACATCCGTTTGCGAGGAGGACATTCTTCGGTAGCTACCAAAAGACTCTTGTCTACCCAGGATCCTCAAGGGTAGCAATACAATTTGCGACTACAAAACCACAAACGAAAAAAATAGTCGAGCTGATCGGGGAGAACACGATTTTCCTGAAAAACTTCAACGGAATAATTTTTAAATAAATTTATATTTGTAAATCTAAAAGTTAAAGCAAGTAGTTTCAAGTGGCAAGTTGGCCTGCTTGAAATTTGTAAGCCATTGGTGCAGTGCGTGTAGCACTAGACTGGCATTCGACCTTATCTGGTTCAATCCCCAGCCAATCGCATAATTTGTTTTTTATTTTTTTTTGTAGAAAAATTAATATAAAAAATAACAAGTGTTTTTTTAAGTCGTCCGTGGCGAAACTTTTAGTGGCGTCGGACGGGCAAGCGACGGGTCAAGGGTCCAAGTCTCGGCCAAGTTAAAAATTATTAGAGGCGTTTTTCCACAATCCCGAAATAACTAATTTCATCGAGTGGGAAAAAAAGTGCCACCAATAAATACCAACAAAATGGATTTCAAGGAGACTATTGAAATATTAACCTCGGCCATAGGCTCCAATTTTACAATTAAACGATTTAGTCAAGATAGGCAAACTATCCACTGCATAACAGTGGAGCATTATAAGATAGTAAAGCAATTGCTTTAAGATACCACAACGGAGTTCTTCACATTTACTTCGAAACTAGAAAAGTTGACTTAAAGGGCCTAGATAACTCAATGGATCCACATGCGCTGTTAAATGAGCTCCGCCAAGTAGCGACGGACGAGCTCGAAGTTGTAGGTGTAAAGCCATTCACCACAGTGAACTCAGACGGGAGAACCGGAAACTACCGATCTTCCTAGTTCAGCTATCGCCCAAAAGCAAACTGGAAAAGTTGAGGAGTATCTCAGTCCTCAACTTCCAGGTTGTACACTGGGAAAAATTAAAAACATATGAGAAGGCTACAATCCACTGTGTGGATCGTCTTGTACCCTATCCAATCCCGTCCTTAAGACAAATATCCCCAAAATGTCGGATTTATGGCGATGAAATATAGAAAATATAATAAAACATTAAACTATTTCTCAAATAAAAAAAAGACAAAATTTGAATCTAGTTCACTAGTCAACTTTATTCACGACTGGTTTCTTAAGACTAACTCTGAACATCTTCATGACTTAAAATTATACCTCGGTAGATAAAGAATCGATGTGCTGATGTTCTTACTTTGCACAAACTGAAAGACGCTTGTGTTTATACAAAAGTCTTTGTGGTCCGAGTGCGATTAAAAATGCTTAATCTGCAGAAGCGAAATTACGAGCGAAAGAATGTTGTTTGTTCCAATCAATTTCATGTGCGGTCCGATTGGACTTAACGAAATTGATTATGTGGCAGTTGGTACTGATAAACAAAAAGAAATTATGTTTATTATTTAAACAAATGAAATCTCTCGGTGAGTTCGTTTGTGTGGTCTGTTGTGTCACTCCTCTCCACTTTAGGAAAAGGAACGTCCTCGTGACCTTTTGAAATTTTAATAATTTTATCATTCTTTATCTTTACAATAATGAGGTAGGTACTCAAAATAGATAAACATATAACTATAGTTAACAATATAATTCCTGCAGCAGAGGTTTGCTTAAATAATTTTTTATGATTTAAATGCAATTCTTGCAACGTTATGTTATCTTATATATTTTTATTTATTGTTTTTATCAATTTCTGGTACAATAATATTTTCTTTTACTTTCCAAACAGCTTGAATACTTTTATTATAAATTTGAATTTTACAATTTTCAATTCTTATCAAATTTTTACCATCAATACTTATTTTTCCAATACCACAATTATTAATTAATTCTTGTTTTTTAATATTTTTGACTACTACAGTATTTTCATTTCATTTCATTTACAATTTCCTCCATAATATTCACTCTAAAGGTACAATTTATGTTATTATTGTTTATTATATTTGAAATACATTCATCATTTATTGGTAATAATTTTTCATTTTCAATTCTCATTAAATTACTTTTATTATCTTTCGTAAATTCATCGTATATTGGGTATAGGTAGAATTTTTTATATAGCCTTAGGATCGAAATAAATAGGTAAAGATAGAATAAAAACAAGTTGGTCGTTTTTTTGCCATAGAGATATTTTTTAAAAATCTGGTTGGTTTGCAGTTATATGTTCAAATGATTCAATATGAAATAATTTTGGATTAAAGATGCCAATTCTGGCTGGAGCTATAGAAAGTTGTACTTCTTTTATATGATCGTGGAATTCAGAAATTAAATAAAAAAGGAATCAATAGCACTAAATTTTGTTAATTTATATTTAAGAGCATTCGCTATTTTGTTAAGATTAATTATCATTTCTAATTCTGCGTTAATGTGTTTTGTTAGTAAGACACTATCTTCATTTGTAAGAGCATTGTTTTCAATGTTTTCTAGACGATTTTTTATTCTTATTTGGTCTTCTTCATCTAATATGCCAAATAGATATTTAAATCCTTTTCTAATTATGTTAATTAAACCACTCGTATTTCTATTGTTAATTGGTTCGAATATTTAAATTTCTGATTCAATTGCAACCATGTGTTTTATTATTAGTTTTGACTTTAAATAATCGTTGCATATTAGTGTCTCTTTAGGAATATTAAATGTGGTTATTGTTTCGGTTTCATTGTATAAGTTAATTCGTTATAATCTTGAATTATTTGTTAGTCACCTGTTTGCATTATTATATAAGTTAATAAAATTTACGCGGAATTTGTTAAAAAAAATATTTTTCGGGGCAGATTGCCCTGACCTTTATTGTATGAGATATCGATTAAGACTAAACTAAAGCTAAAGAAACTCTTACAAGTAAAATTATTGAAATTATTGAAGCTTGCACTTTTTATTTCCCAACGTGAATTTCCCTGGAAATTCGTTTCTCGCCCCAGACGCTAGGTCAGCATTTCCGCTGCGCGTGCGAGTGGTTGACGGTGTTAACTCTTCCCCCTTTAAATGCGATGGTCCTCAATCGCCTAAAAGTAAGGAAGGTCGTTGAACTTTGTTTGTTGGATTTTTCCTTTTGGTAAACTTCCAGTGTGCGGTGGAGCTTCGATGTTCTTAATTTCTTGTTGCTGGATCATGACTCTGGTTTCACTACTTGAATGCCTTGTTATGATTCTATAGATGGTGATAATTACTAGGATAATCCCGATGAGACTTATTGTTCCGCAGCTGATGAATGCGTAAGTTTCGTTTTCGCTTTTGAGCAACTCGATACTTTTGGTATTGTTGATGTGGAGTTCGCCCATCATTTCGAGCGACAATAGTCGATGGAATCTGTTCTCTATGGGTGTTGGCTGCAGTATGGCTGGAAGAACGGTGTGTGTAGAGGCTTCGTATGCCGCAAATACTCTATTATTTATTGTTATGTTGGTTTTCTCGTATTTAATAAGGAAGGTACCAGTAAGGCTCCGAGGTGTGGATTCGACTTGGAGAGTTCCGTTAAAGTCGTTAAGCAGGATCATTCCATTTGTTATTTCCTCGATCGACGGGATATGCTGACTATTCACTTTATTACATGTTGCTATTTTACTATTTAATAGGTTGGGAATACATGCTGAGTTAACAATATTTATAAGATCTCTTTTATTACAAATTGAAACACTATTTATTACTTTACAATCATTAGTTACGCCAAATATTTCGTTTTTGTTTCTTACAATTTCTTTATAGTCTATTTCTATGGCTATTCCATTTCTCCTCACAGTTTTAATAATATTCGTTCATATGTGGTAGGATCGGTAGTAGGGATATTAACAATATAAAGTATGGAAGCTGTGTTTGTTATTATCTTTATTTCAGCAAAATTGAGAGCTTCTTCTATAGTAGTGAAAGGGACATTCTCTTGATTTAGTGTTTTTACAGCTAGGCTTATTTCTTCTTTTGATAAAATCATTGAATTAACAATTCCTAGTTTCGCCCAATGTATTGCCAAATTAATGTTAACTAATTCTTCTTTTAAAATTTTAAATTTGTATTGAATATTTAATATTACATCTCTGTTGAAATTTTTATTGGTTTTTAGCATTGATTCAATCTCATTCGTAATCTTGGTTATGTTATTAATTCTTTCATTATGTAATTTATTTATTACAACTTGATCGTTAGAGTTACTAAGTAGGTTATTCATTTTTCTTTTGATAGTAATGAAATCGTTGTGGTCGGGATTGCCAGCGATCCACTTCCACGTCGAACCTATAAAGTCTAGAGATCTTCTTACCCTTTTTGGTTTTAAGTTAGATATCAATTTTTTTATTTGCTCGTGCTCATGGGAAAGGTATAGGAAAAGGGAATCGTTCCTTGTTTCGTTAAGTTTAAGCATTGGAGAAATTTTGGTCACGAGTTGTTCGTATTGGTCAAGGTCAATGTCATGAATTAGTTTAAAATTTCCGTTCTGTATCTTTGTTTGTCCAGTGTGTATTGAAACGAATTGAGAATTAGTGAAGTCCAAAATTTGGATTTCCGCTTCCGCGATGCATAATGCATGTCTGAAAAGAGAGATGTGAAATTTATTGTTCAGTTCCTAATATTGCTTTTGTGGATCGTTTTGCCGGATTCCGTCACGACAGTTGTATTTTTGTTTTCCTTAACTACTTCCTTTTTATATCGGACGGTGAGTTTAGAACCAATTCTTTTGTTATGTTTTATGTAAATGACGTCTCCAGGATGGTACATCTTACATGTTATGATAGCTTAAATCTTGTTCTTGTTTCTGGATAATTTTATCTATGTTATTCTGCCTAGTTTTATCAAGTTCTTCGGGGGTTATTTGTGGAGATCGACCAAAGAAGAGTTCGACCGGTTTTTTTCCCGTTGTGGAGTGAATTGTAAAATTATATTCGTTAGTGGCTCTTTCGAGCAATTCCTCGAAGGATCGGGATACCTTTTCAGCTTTGAGGCATCTCATGATCTCTGAGAGAGTTGAATGGAACCGCTCAATCTGCCCGTTTACTTCGGATTTGTAGGGTGGTGTTCTGTGAATGCGAATGCCCAACTCATCTTCCATCATGGATAATATGGATACCGAACTAAGGGCTTTTTCGTTGTCTATGACAACACTCTCGGGAATGCAGAAAGAGAATAAGATTTCTCGAAGAGGTTGCCTGAGGTCGGTTATTGCTCTTGACTTGATAATTTTAGTCTTGGCGAACTTGGTGAGCTTGCATATGGCGGTTAATACCAGGTTTTTTTCCGTTGAATAAATATCTAAATGCAGAGTGTGGCCAGGATAATTAGGGATTGGAGTTGGTTCAAGGATAGGTTTATTTGGGTGTCGTTCATATTTGTTTTCTTTGCAGATTCTACATACTTTTACTAGTCTTTTGATTTTTGATGCCATTTTCGGAAAATAGAAGTGTTGGAGAAGATGTATGCGGCTTTCTTCTGGATTACGGTGTGCCCTACGATGAATACTTAATATTTTTTCTTCTTGCTCCGTTTCGTTAGCCAGATCTTCGACCATTGTCTGAGTGTACCTAATTTTGTATTTTGAAAAATGTTCGGGATAAATGTTTTGTATTCGGCCCATAATTTCTTCTTTTGTTTGCAAGCCATTTATTACACTGGGATTTAAATATTTTTTAAAAATTGAAATGATATCTGAGTTGCTATAACTGGGTTGCACAAAAACGTGTCTGTGGTACGTGGGGAAAGGAATTAAGAATTGATGGCTAGTTGTGTCCCCGATTTCTAAAATCAGCTGATTTCGAAAAACGTTAATGGGTACTTCAACTGCTGGTATCAGGTTATGTGAAGAACTCTCATCACTATGTTGCGTCATGGTCATTGAATTTATTTGTGCTTTTAGTGGCAGTCGAGATAAAGCATCGGCAACTACATTTTCTTTTCCTGGTTTGTACTTTAGTTCGTAGTTGTACTCCTCCAGAATTGCCTTCCATCGCTTCATCTTGTGGTTTGTGTTTCTATTACTCAGCGCATATGTTAATGGCTGGTGGTCCGTATAAATTGTTACCTTTTTTGATCCGTAAAGGAAATTCCTAAGCGAGTTTAGAGCCCAGATGATGGCGAGCATCTCTTTCTCGTTAGTGGCGTAGCTTTCTTCTGTCTTTGTCAGTGTCCTTGAGAGAAATGTTATGGGTTTTCTGTCCTGGGATAGGACAGCACCAATTGCATAGTCGGATGCGTCCGTCGTGAGTTCAAAGTCTTTGTTAAAGTTCGGGTGAGTGAGAGTTACTTCTTCTGAAGTTAAGGAGTCTTTAATTTGGTTAAATGAGTAAATGCAATTTTCGTCAAGATCTATAGTTTTATTTTTAGATAGATGTCTGGACACTCGTCCATCTTCCCCTCTTAAAAGGGATGTCAGGGGTTTCGCTATTTTCGCATAATCTCTGATAAATCGGCGATAATACCCTGACATACCTAGAAAGGATCTCAGTTCTTTAAGTGTTTTTGGGGGTGGTAGTTCTGTAATGGCATGAACCTTCTTAGGGTTAGTCTTAATGCCATCAGTGCTGATGATGAATCCTAAGAACTCCACTTCGGTCTTGAAAAATTCGCATTTATCCAATTGGATTTTCATGTTGGCGCGTTCTAGAGTATCAAAGACGGCTTTCAGGTTTTCAAAATGCTCAGCCTTGTCTTTTCCAAAGATGACGATGTCATCGATGTAGACGTAACATCGTTTCCCGATGTGCTCTCTTAAGATATCATCGAGAGCTCTTTGGAAGATTGCCGGAGCATTTTTTAAACCAAAGGGAAGACGGGTGAACTCGAATTTCTCGTTATTGATGGAGAACGCCGTTTTCTCAATATCGGATTCTCTGAGCTTGATTTGGTGAAATCCGCTCTTCAAATCTATGACAGAAAACCATCTATTGTCGCCGAGGTTAGCTAGGACATCATTGATTTCTGGAATGGGGTATCTATCGGCAATGGTGACCGAGTTGAGTTTTCGGTAATCGATCACCATTCGATATTTTTTTTCGCCTGAAGCGTCCATTTTTTTGTTGACGATCCAGACTGGCGAATTATATGGAGATTTTGATGGCCTGATAATACTATCATTTAGAAGTTGGTTGATTTGTTTTTCAACTTCTTCTTTGAGTCCTCTTGGGTAGGGGTAAGATTTGGAATAGACTGGTTCGTTACCTATTGTACGAATTTCTCCTTTCACAGTTGTCGCGTAAGTAAGTTTCTCGTCAGGATCAGAGAAGAGTTTCGGAAAAGATCCAATAACTTTAGTGAGATAGTTAAGAGTCTTCATCGTTCAGATGGGATGTTCGGATATTTACGCTATTTACGGTTTCAGTTAGATGCTGTTTAAGTTCGATAAAGGTGTTCTGTTGAACTTTCATATAGTTATCATTTATGTGAATAACCGCATTCAAGCTTTTAAGGGTATCGTTTCCTATAATGCCGTCGAATGATATAAGGGTAGGAAGTATAAAAAATTGTAAGGGGCCTATTTCAGAACCAAAAAGAGGAATAAGACTATGGTGAGTTATTCTAATGTTTCCCCCTACGGAGTTAGCATAGAAAATCTTTTTGTTGGGGAGAGGATTGCGTATATGTCGTGGTTGAATATAATTTTTGTTCGAGCCTGTGTCAATTAGAAATTTATACACCTGTCCACTCTTTGCAACGTGCTCGAAATAAGGAAGCGAAGAGTGTTTTAATCTAAAAAATATATGTCATCAACTTGTTGCGGTGGATCATAATATTGTTCGCCTGTTTGGTCGTCGCTGTATTCCGTAAATGTTTGTTCGTGGTTTTGGTCTTCTTGGTTCATCGGGGCTTCTTCAGTATGGTAGACTCGTTGCATTTTATAGGGTTGATGAACTTGTTGTGAGTGCTCTCGTTTCTGTGCAGTAGGCTGGTTTCTTGGTCTATTTAGGTAATTTACCCTCTGAGTTCTAATGGAATGGTCTATGTCCATAGGCTTGGGAGGAGGTTCGCGTTGGTTTGGTGGAAACCGTTGCGGTTGGGCTTGTTGGAAAGACCTAGAATGATATTGTGGTTGCCTGTGGAATTGGGGTTGCTGAGGTTGACTAGGGTTATGAAGCAATTGTGGAAAGAACTCTCTCCTTGGGGCTGAAACAGGAACTGGGTGTGGGGAATTGAATCTTCTAGGAGGAACCGGTGGAGGCGTTTGCTGGAAGGTTTTCCGAGCTGTTGATTGGGAATTATTAGCGTGTTGAGTTCTGAAGTCAACATTTTGGAGTTTTAGACAAAGATGCAGAGCCTGCGGCAAATCTGCGGGTTCCCTTATACTGAGAAGTCTGGGGAGGTCGCCCTTCAGTCCTCTAACGAAAGTATCAAGTGCCTTATCTCTATAACATTGAGTCATGTTATTTAACGACTCATGGCTCATGTCAATACAACCGAGTTTGTTAAGAATCAGAGATAAATGATGATAAACTGCTGGATAGAATTCGGGTATTGTATTGTTACCCTGTACCAAAGTCGTCATTTGGTACTCGAGGGTCCCTAGATCCCTTTTATCTGCATAATGCAGAGTCAAACATTTAGAAATCTTTTCCCAGTTTAAAGGGGTATTATATGATTCGAGTGCTTTATCGGCATGGCCTGTTATTTTATTCCTAATAACGGACAAGATGCACCCTTAAGGTGCTCGTAGTTCTTAAGTATTCTTTCAACACTTTTCTTCCACGAGTTGAACTCCTGAGCTTCACCTGAAAATTCGCGCAAACTCTTAACCACATCTGGAACTTTGTCCATGTCGGAAAGATTCTGATCAGTGGTGTTAATCGGTTGATCAATATCATTATTGATATTTGAGGCTGGATTCATAATTGAATTGAATATCTGTCGTCCCTGAATGTGTAGTGTTTCGGTTACGAGTCTGGTTATGAGATGTACCAAGTTATCGTCTATTTGGTTTGTAAAGGAGGGGACAGGAGGAGCAGGAGGAGCAGCATTTTCTCCTGGTGCTTCTAAGCGGGCTGGTCTGATTAAGTTATTTGGGTTTGACATTTTGAAATTAAGTCAATGAATATGAATCGAGATTCGCAATTGAGATTGAATCAAGATAATTAAAAGGGGTCTTAAGTTTTTACACAAATAATCACGAAAAAAAAAAAAATATTCTTACAGAAATTAAAATTTGAGTCTTATTCTAGTTGAGTCTTAGGATGTTACAAAATCGATTAAAAATTACAAAGGACAAAAAGTATTCTTACAAATATTAAAATTTGAGTCTTATTTTAGTTGAGTCTTAGGATGTTACAAAATCGATTAAAAATTACAAAGGACAAAAAATATTCTTACAAAAATAATACGGCTTCAATTCTCATAACGTAGATGGGTTCTGGACCGTGGCTGTTGGTTGGGGCGGCTGTTCGCTATTCCGGAACTCCTTTTTATCCCTGTTTTACAGGATTACTTGGGGGCCTCTTTTCCTCACACAATTACTAATCAGTCTCGTGGCCTGGTGTCCACGTTACGAAACTTGTGGCTTGTTGTCCACTTTTGTTGCTTACACGCACTATGGTGAAAATTTCGTGACTTGATGTCCACTATGAAACTTGCGGCTTGGTGTCCACTATTTTGTCTCACGCACTAACGATGATTTCGCGGCTTGGTGTCCACTATATTTTATCACTAGCACTATTTCCACGATTATTATTAATTTATAAGTGCGTTTATTATTCGTACGCGTATTGACTGTTTAGTAAAACCGCACGGTCCCTGCTCGGGCGCCAGTTAATAAAATTTACGCCGAATTTGCTAAAAAAATATTTTTCGGGGCAGATTGCCCTGACCTTTATTGTATGAGATATCGATTAAGACTAAACTAAAGCTAAAGAAACTCTTACAAGTAAAATTATTGAAATTATTGAAGCTTGCACTTTTTATTTCCCAACGTGAATTTCCCTGGAAATTCGTTTCTCGCCCCAGACGCTAGGTCAGCATTTCCGCTGCGCGTGCGAGTGGTTGACGGTGTTAACTTATACATATATATCCCTGTTGAGTGGGTAGTTTTTTGTCAAGTCGTGTTGTGATCGTAATCGCCAAAAGAAAAAATATACTTTATTGTATTATATTGTGATGAAGTAGATGGTTCATTGTAGTGAATCTGTATGGTTTCACTGTTCGAATACCTAGAAGAGGCAGTGTTTTGATTGTTAGTTTTCTTTTTTTTCTGGAAATCGTATTTTAATTTCCTTCTTGTTTTGACCTGTTTGTCTACCCTAACTGTTATGTGCTCTCCTTCTTGTCTGACTGGATGATTAATTCTAATAAATGGATTATCTGATTTTAAAGTTATTTTGTTTTTCATATATTTCAAGTCTACTTTATGGTCTTTTCTTGTTTTATTAATATTTCCTATTCATTTTTCCTTCATCTGTCATCAGCAACAACATTTTCTTTCCCTGGCAAATATTTGATATCGAAGTCAAACTCGTTGAGCCTTATTTTCCGTTTCTGTAATTTAGTATTCGGTTCTTTTAGGTTGCGTAACCATTGTAGAGGTCGTTGGTCGCTTAAGATTTGTATTTTTTTTTCATACAAGTACGGTCGAAAATATTTTATCGCCCAGACTACTGCCAATAATTCCTTATCAGTGGTCGAATAGTTCAGTTCATGTGCGTTGAGTGTCCTACTCGCATAGCAAATAGGGTGATGGCTTTGCCTTAGCACCGTTCCTATTGCAAAGTTCCTGGCGTCTGTTGTTAGGACAATGGTTTCTCGAAATCCGGATGTCTTAGAATTGGGTCAGAACTGATTAACAGTTTTAATTGCTCGAAGGCTCTTTTATATTCATCGGATTGATGATTTACCGCTTTAACATCACCTTTTAATTGTTTTCTTATCGGTTTAACAATTTTAGAAAAATCATTAATAAATTTCCTATAGAATCCTGCCATACCTAGGAATTGTCTAATTTCCTTTTGGGTTTTTGGTAATGGATAGTCAGTAACAGCTTTGATTTTATTGGGATTAGCTTTCATTGCCTCAGTAGTAATTACAAGGCCTAAGAATTCTGTTTCCTTCCTTAAGAATTCACACTTTACTAATTTAATTTTTAGATTGGATTCGCTTAATCTTTGGAATATTTTCCTAATTGAGTCGATGTGTTCTTGTAGGGATGTCGAGTACATAATTATGTCGTCAAGATATACCAAGCATATTTTATTCACGTAATTAGCCAAAACGCCATTCATCAGCCTTTGGAATGTGGCTGGCGCATTCTTCAGACCAAATAGCATTCTTTTAAACTCATAATGTCCATCGGCAGTAGAGAATGCTGTCTTATGAATACTGTTTGCTTCTATCTCAATCTGATGGAAACCTTTAGCAAGGTCGATCGTTGTGAAATAGTTGCATTTTCTCAACATGTCAAGAATAGACTTTATATTAGGGATGGGGTATTTGTCATCAACCGTAACATTGTGAAGTTCTCGGTAATCGATAAAAATTCTCCATTTCTTTTTTCCAATGGCATCCATTTTTTTGTAACATTCCAAATTGGACTTCTGACAAGACTTAAACCCACGCGACCCGGAGATTAGTACACTGAAGGCGTCGATCAAAAACATCAACCAATTGATCATTGAAAACTATAAGTTATCCATTAATTTATTTTGCAATAACAGAATTCGGGCCATAAATTCCAGCGACCCGAGTATGTTTCCACAAATTAATAAGATTAATAAGGAGGAAAAATCGTAACGATCTTGCGTGCATTAAGCTCCAACGAACAACTGACAATACTAACATACTTTTGACAGCAGGAATTGATCCGGGGGAAGCCGTCTTCGACGACGATTTCTATATTATTGAAGATCCTAAGGAGAAAGTGGATGTGGTGGGGCTGTCTTTCAGGAAGTGTAAAAGGTGAATGATAGCATTCGCTGGAACCGCGTCCTGAAAACAATGCCCTGCTCCATCATTTATATCTTCGAAACGACATAGCGCAATGGCGATCTGAGAACCGTGGTTTACCCGGTTTGATGACGAAAACATGGCAAACGGCGCAGTCGCCGAGCGAAGAAAAAGAAGTCAGCGGGAGTCGATGGTATATCCAAAATTGTACTCCGACACTTACCCCCTGATGCTGTGGACATTTACGCCACGCTGTTTAACAACGCGCTGAATAATGCATCTGGATAATATGCATTATTCAGCGCGTTGAAAGACAGCGGTGGTTCATCCTCTTCCGAAGAAGGGAAAGGACAACTCCAATCCAGCAAATTTCCGGGCGATAAGTTTCCTTCCGAGTATCAGCAAGGTTTTCGAAAAGATTCTCAATCGAGCATTGTTCAAGTGGTCTGAGGACAGTAATATTATACTGGAGAACCAGTTTGGTTTCAAGGCTGGATATGACTGTATTTATGCCGCCTTCAAATTTTTCTCTGATATACAATGGAACAAAGCCAAAAAACAGTGCACGGGTGCATGTCTGGTTGATTTAGAGAAGGCTTTTTGACTTGGCATAAGTAAACCACTGTTATATATGCTTCATGACATGCTTCATGACTGATATAACGTTTGTTGTCAAAAGCGGCAATGTAACTTTTACCACAGAATTTTTCATTAAGAATGGTCTGCAACAGGGAGCGGTAAACTCGCCGATTCTCTTCAGCATTTACACCAGTGCTATGATAGGTGGTTTTACTCAGGCAATTGCGTATGCGGACGATCTTATCGCGTACAGCCCCTACTGTCGAAGTCATTTGAACTCTTTTGCAGCGAGACTTCGACAAGATCCAGAGATATTGTGATGACTGGAAGTTGAAAATCAACTTTCAGAAATCAGAAACTATCCTGTTTTTGACACCGTTGTCTAGGGCCCCTAAGGATACGAGAAAGAACTGGCGAAAGCTGGTGATCGTTGAACCAAACGGACTGCCAGCATCTGGTTAGATCAGTATCCATATTTCGGAAGACAAGTAGATGCTGCTCTGGCGAGAGCTAGGGGAAAATTTGCCTGACACGACGATTGTTTTATAGCATTCTTCTTAACACACTGCAAGAGCGATGTCTCATCTTTGGGGCCTTCTACCCCAATGATGAATATTTTGAGAGCGCGTGTTTAAGCGCGCACTATGGTGAAAATTTCGTGACTTGATGTCCACTATGAAACTTGCGGCTTGGTGTCCACTATTTTGTCTCACGCACTAACGATGATTTCGCGGCTTGGTGTCCACTATATTTTATCACTAGCACTATTTCCACGATTATTATTAATTTATAAGTGCGTTTATTATTCGTACGCGTATTGACTGTTTAGTAAAACCGCACGGTCCCTGCTCGGGCGCCAGTTAATAAAATTTACGCCGAATTTGCTAAAAAAATATTTTTCGGGGCAGATTGCCCTGACCTTTATTGTATGAGATATCGATTAAGACTAAACTAAAGCTAAAGAAACTCTTACAAGTAAAATTATTGAAATTATTGAAGCTTGCACTTTTTATTTCCCAACGTGAATTTCCCTGGAAATTCGTTTCTCGCCCCAGACGCTAGGTCAGCATTTCCGCTGCGCGTGCGAGTGGTTGACGGTGTTAACTTATATATATATATCCCTGTTGAGTGGGTAGTTTTTTGGACCTGGGCGACTTGACTTGTTGTGATCGTAATCGCCAAAAGAAAAAATATACTTTATTGTATTATATTGTGATGAAGTAGATGGTTCATTGTAGTGAATCTGTATGGTTTCACTGTTCGAATACCTAGAAGAGGCAGTGTTTTGATTGTTAGTTTTCTTTTTTTTCTGGAAATCGTATTTTAATTTCCTTCTTGTTTTGACCTGTTTGTCTACCCTAACTGTTATGTGCTCTCCTTCTTGTCTGACTGGATGATTAATTCTAATAAATGGATTATCTGATTTTAAAGTTATTTTGTTTTTCATATATTTCAAGTCTACTTTATGGTCTTTTCTTGTTTTATTAATATTTCCTATTCATTTTTCCTTCATCTGTCATCAGCAACAACATTTTCTTTCCCTGGCAAATATTTGATATCGAAGTCAAACTCGTTGAGCCTTATTTTCCGTTTCTGTAATTTAGTATTCGGTTCTTTTAGGTTGCGTAACCATTGTAGAGGTCGTTGGTCGCTTAAGATTTGTATTTTTTTTTCATACAAGTACGGTCGAAAATATTTTATCGCCCAGACTACTGCCAATAATTCCTTATCAGTGGTCGAATAGTTCAGTTCATGTGCGTTGAGTGTCCTACTCGCATAGCAAATAGGGTGATGGCTTTGCCTTAGCACCGTTCCTATTGCAAAGTTCCTGGCGTCTGTTGTTAGGACAATGGTTTCTCGAAATCCGGATGTCTTAGAATTGGGTCAGAACTGATTAACAGTTTTAATTGCTCGAAGGCTCTTTTATATTCATCGGATTGATGATTTACCGCTTTAACATCACCTTTTAATTGTTTTCTTATCGGTTTAACAATTTTAGAAAAATCATTAATAAATTTCCTATAGAATCCTGCCATACCTAGGAATTGTCTAATTTCCTTTTGGGTTTTTGGTAATGGATAGTCAGTAACAGCTTTGATTTTATTGGGATTAGCTTTCATTGCCTCAGTAGTAATTACAAGGCCTAAGAATTCTGTTTCCTTCCTTAAGAATTCACACTTTACTAATTTAATTTTTAGATTGGATTCGCTTAATCTTTGGAATATTTTCCTAATTGAGTCGATGTGTTCTTGTAGGGATGTCGAGTACATAATTATGTCGTCAAGATATACCAAGCATATTTTATTCACGTAATTAGCCAAAACGCCATTCATCAGCCTTTGGAATGTGGCTGGCGCATTCTTCAGACCAAATAGCATTCTTTTAAACTCATAATGTCCATCGGCAGTAGAGAATGCTGTCTTATGAATACTGTTTGCTTCTATCTCAATCTGATGGAAACCTTTAGCAAGGTCGATCGTTGTGAAATAGTTGCATTTTCTCAACATGTCAAGAATAGACTTTATATTAGGGATGGGGTATTTGTCATCAACCGTAACATTGTGAAGTTCTCGGTAATCGATAAAAATTCTCCATTTCTTTTTTCCAATGGCATCCATTTTTTTGTAACATTCCAAATTGGACTTCTGACAAGACTTAAACCCACGCGACCCGGAGATTAGTACACTGAAGGCGTCGATCAAAAACATCAACCAATTGATCATTGAAAACTATAAGTTATCCATTAATTTATTTTGCAATAACAGAATTCGGGCCGTAAATTCCAGCGACCCGAGTATGTTTCCACAAATTAATAAGATTAATAAGGAGGAAAAATCGTAACGATCTTGCGTGCATTAAGCTCCAACGAACAACTGACAATACTAACATACTTTTGACAGCAGGAATTGATCCGGGGGAAGCCGTCTTCGACGACGATTTCCATATTATTGAAGATCCTAAGGAGAAAGTGAAAGAAGCCCTTTCAGGAAGTGTAAAAGGTGAATGATAGCATTCGCTGGAACCGCGTCCTGAAAACAATGCCCTGCTCCATCATTTATATCTTCGAAACGACATAGCGCAATGGCGATCTGAGAACCGTGGTTTACCCGGTTTGATGACGAAAACATGGCAAACGGCGCAGTCGCCGAGCGAAGAAAAAGAAGTCAGCGGGAGTCGATGGTATATCCAAAATTGTACTGCGACACTTACCCCCTGATGCTGTGGACATTTACGCCACGCTGTTTAACAACGCGCTGAATAATGCATCTGGATAATATGCATTATTCAGCGCGTTGAAAGACAGCGGTGGTTCATCCTCTTCCGAAGAAGGGAAAGGACAACTCCAATCCAGCAAATTTCCGGGCGATAAGTTTCCTTCCGAGTATCAGCAAGGTTTTCGAAAAGATTCTCAATCGAGCATTGTTCAAGTGGTCTGAGGACAGTAATATTATACTGGAGAACCAGTTTGGTTTCAAGGCTGGACATGACTGTATTTATGCCGCCTTCAAATTTTTCTCTGATATACAATGGAACAAAGCCAAAAAACAGTGCACGGGTGCATGTCTGGTTGATTTAGAGAAGGCTTTTTGACTTGGCATAAGTAAACCACTGTTATATATGCTTCATGACATGCTTCATGACTGATATAACGTTTGTTGTCAAAAGCGGCAATGTAACTTTTACCACAGAATTTTTCATTAAGAATGGTCTGCAACAGGGAGCGGTAAACTCGCCGATTCTCTTCAGCATTTACACCAGTGCTATGATAGGTGGTTTTACTCAGGCAATTGCGTATGCGGACGATCTTATCGCGTACAGCCCCTACTGTCGAAGTCATTTGAACTCTTTTGCAGCGAGACTTCGACAAGATCCAGAGATATTGTGAATTGTGATGACTGGAAGTTGAAAATCAACTTTCAGAAATCAGAAACTATCATGTTTTTGACACCGTTGTCTAGGGCCCCTAAGGATACGAGAAAGAACTGGCGAAAGCTGGTGATCGTTGAACCAAACGGACTGCCAGCATCTGGTTAGATCAGTATCCATATTTCGGAAGACAAGTAGATGCTGCTCTGGCGAGAGCTAGGGGAAAATTTGCCTGACACGACGATTGTTTTATAGCATTCGTCTTAGCAGCAGGGTGAAGGTTATTTGCTACATGACAGTCATTGGCCGATGATTGCCTATGGGTGCCCGGTGTGGTTCAACGTTACCCCATCTCAAATGGAAAAGATACGGGTATTTGAAAGGCAGTGTCTGAGGAGCTGCCTTGGACTTCACAGAACACCAGTATCTGAATACACAAAATACTATTCCAACCAGGTCCTATACAACGGGGCCAACACAAACAGAATAGATAATTTTCTGGTGAAACTCATTCGGTTTCACACTGCAAGAGCGATGTCTCATCTTTGGGGCCTTCTACCCCAATGATGAATATTTTGAGAGCGCGTGTTTAAGCGGCTTTATTCCGCCCGAAGCTATAGTAGTGTTTCTTGGTAAATTAGATAGTAGTTCGAAAGGCATTAGAATTAAGTTGTTATCATTTAATTTAGGGTTCCCGCATAGGGCCAGTAAGCCAGTAGCATGTAAGTTAGTCTTAAGAGAAATTAAACCAAAAACGGAATATAAAAAAAAAACGAAACTCTTTCGATCAAGAAAATCAAGCACCTTCGATGACCGGGTGTAGACATTTTAAAACTTGTTTTTTTATTTTTATTAATTTGAAAGTTGTAAAACGGTTTTAACGTCTTTAAACGCTCCCGGATTTTAAAGACCACTTTCTGGGTACCCCATGAAACTGGATTTAGTAAGCCCGTTAGTCAATCCATTAACCTGTAAGATTTCATTCTTGTATTTCTTCAAATAACGTCGTTAGGCGCTGTTGACCAATTGCTATTCGAAGTTGTAAGACGATTTTTAGTCTATCATTGCTAGCTGACGGTAAGGTCCACTTTCTGAGAAGTGTATCAAATTGGATTTAGAAAGCCCGTTAGTCAATCCACCTACCTGATAAATGTCACCATTGCATTTCTTCATATAACGCCGTTAAGCGCTGTTGACCGATCGCTACTCAAAGTTGTAAGAGGATTTTAACGTCCTTCATTGCTGCCTGATTGCAAGTTCCACTTTCTGAGAAGTATATTAAAGTAGATTAAGAAAGCTTATTAGACAATCCATCTACCTGCAAAATGTCATTTTTGTATATCTTCAAATAACGCCGTTAACCGCTGTTGACCGATTGCAACTCGAAGTTGTTAAACGGTTTTAGCGTCTTTCAAAGCTCCCTGATGGTAAAGTCCAATTTCTGGGTAGTGTATCAAAGTGGATATAGAAAGCCCGTTAAACAATCCATCTACCTGCAAAATGCCATCCTTGTATGCCTTCAAATAAAGCCGGTAACCGCTGTTGAGCGGAGTTGTATGACGGTTTTAATATCTTTCAACGCTCCCTGATTGTACAGTCCATTTTCTGGGTAGTGTATCAAAGTAGATTTACAAAGCCCCTTGGTCAATCAATTTACCTGCGAAATGTCAAACTTTTTACTCCTTCAAATAACGCCGTCAAGCGCTGTTGACCAATTGCTACTCAAAGTTGTTAGACGGTTTTAACCTTCCATCGCTCGCAGATGATAAAGTCCACTTTCTGGGTAGTATATCAAAGTGGATTTAGAAATCCCGTTATTCAATCCATCTGTCTGTAAATTGTTAACCTTTTAGTCCTTTAAATAACACCGTTAGACGTTGTTGCAAAATGTCATTTTTTATTTCTTTGATTTTTTTTTTTATAATTTGAGCGCGCTCAAGGGGTTATGAATACCCTTTATATGTTTTAGCACAGTGCGGGCGTTAAGGAAATTAGGGATAAGAAGAAAGGAGATACCGATGAATATTGGTTTTAAATGTCTGTAAGTTATAATGGAAAGGAAACACAGAGTTTGGTAGAGCATTCCACATTCGTGTTGTTCGGTTTATGTACGAATCTCTATATTTCAGCGTACGTCCGAAGATAGGCCTGAGGGTAAACTGATTTGCATTCATTGCGTAACGGGTATTGCGGCTGAATTGTTGAATGGGAGGAATGCAGCTGGCTGTTTCATTTGAACATTGGTTGTTAAAATAGCGATAAAACAAGGTAAGGCAGGAGATGTTTCGACGGTGTTCAAGCGAAACTAAGGAGTTCGCTATTCTTAGTGTCTCCTATAAGTTTTTTTGCACGTGTTTGAATCCTATCTAGTAGGTGCAATGTTGATTTTGGTGCACCTGACCAGACGTGGGCGTTGAATTCAAGTTTTGGGCGTATAAACGCTTTATATATTGTGGCCAGATCAGAGGGGGTGAAATATTTCTTACATCGAATATGTGGTCGTTCCAACGTAAGTCGTTACTTACACACATACCTAGCATGGAAAGCTTTTCGGTTTCTTCGACGTAAGTGCCATTCATGGATAATGGCTCTAGATTTTGGTTACGCTTTAATGACAGAAGACAGCATTGTGTTTTGGAAGCATTGAATTCCACTCTATTAGATTTACCCCATTTGATAATGCTGTCAAGGTCGGAATTCAATGAGCTTAACATATTTTGACGTTTAGAGTCCACGTTCGAAGGTGAGGGACGAGGACCTGTAAACGAATATGAGAAGCTGAGGTTACTGTCATCAGCGAAGGAATGAATTGGATTAGAAGTTACAGACAGGAGATCATTTATAAAAATGAGAAAGAGAGTCGGAGACAAAACTGAGCCTTGAGGGACACCAGCATTTATTTGGTGAGTTACAGACTTGAAACCATCCAAAGCAACTTGAATTGAACGTTTCGGAAGATAATGTCTAATCCATAGATGAAGTTTTTCGTCGATTCCAAATTCACGCATTTTCGACAAAAGGGCTTGATGCCAAACCCTGTCAAATGCCTTTGAAATATCAAGCGCAACAATCTTGCTTTCGCCACCATGGTGGATTGATTGGTTCCACTTTTCGGTGAGATATGTCATCAAATCACCAGTAGACCTGTTGCTGCGAAAACCATACTGCCGGTCATTGAGAAGTTTTCGTGTTTCGAGATATTTCATAAGCTGACGATTTATCAGCGTTTCCATGACATT
This sequence comes from Rhingia rostrata, assembly GCA_949824845.1. Taxonomy (NCBI): domain Eukaryota; kingdom Metazoa; phylum Arthropoda; class Insecta; order Diptera; family Syrphidae; genus Rhingia; species Rhingia rostrata. Next base: position 36,963,857 of record OX463758.1, read on the forward strand.
GGAAAGAAGGGACGTAAGTGCAATTGGACGGTAGTTGAAGAGAGAAGAGGATTCGCCATTTTTTGGTACAGGCTGGACAAATGCTGTTTTCCATCTACTCGGAAAGAGTCCTGATGAGTAGGATAGATAGAAAAGCTTACGCAGTGGTTTTGCTAGCGTAGAAGAACACCTCTTCAGAATGATGGGGGATATACCATCTGGACCAGCGGATTTATGTATGTCAAGATCAGATTAAACTCTTGCAACTGTACGAGTACGAAAGTGAATTTGTCCCATAGAATGATCTACGTTCTCAAGTACAGGAGGAGGCTGAACACAATCTGGCAATGTAGAATTGGCTGCGAAATGCGCAGCAAGCAGATTGGCTTTGTCTAAAGAGCTGACAGCTGGAATGTCATTGTGAATGAGCGTCGGAATTGATGTTGAGGCCGAATTTTATATGTTTTTAACAAATGACCAAAAGTTTTTACTACCTCTGGGACATTGAAGAATTTTTTGCCTCAACGTTCGGTCATAGAGGAATTTGACACGCTTTAAATGGGCATTACAGTCATTTCTGGCTTGTTTGAACTTTGCTCGGTTTTCCTCTGTTGGGTTGGTCTTGTACAACCGAAAGTTTGTCTCTCTCATCCTGATAGCTTCTTTGCAGCTCAAGTCATACCACCCTTTTGCCTTTGGTCTGATACTTTTAATTCTGTTGGGAATAAAAGATCTCATACCAAAGAGAATGATATTTGATATCATATCAGCAGCAGCATCCACGTCACTATCGAGGAAACATAGTGACCAGTTAAAATTCCTAAAAAAAACTGTTTAATGTTTCCCAATTGGCTTTCTCGTATTGCCATACGGTTTTTTTGTGAATTTGCTCTTTAACTGTGTGGTTGGAGTACGAGAAATTTGTTGATATGATACAGTGGTCTGACGAACCTAGAGGCGATAATACATTGATGATGTATTTATCAGGGTGAGAGGTAAGAAACAAGTCCAGGGTGTTGGCGGCTTGACTGTTAATATCCGGTATGCGTGTCGGCTCATTTACAAGCTGGGTTAGGTTGTTTACCTCAGCAAAGATCTCAACATACCTTCCTTCGGGTGTTGTCTGTCCAGAATGTTGAAGCCACGTAGAATTGTGTACATTGAAATCGCCCGCAATGACGATTTCAGTGTGAGGATGCAGGGATACAATTCTAGAGATGGAGTCAGACAGTGCATCAAACTCATTAAGGGTTGAATTACTGTCAAGGTTTGGGCTTCTATAAATGAGACAGTAGTGGATTAATTGCCTACGGACATGGAATTTCAGCCATATAAAATTAAATTCCGGATTGGAACATTGGCCGTATTGATGTTGAATTTGGTAGGCTACGTCACTACGTATATATATGGCGAGACCGCGGTGAGAAAAGAATAATGGCACTAAATTATATCCAGGTAGGGTTAATTCTGATAAGTCAGTATTCACCCCCACCTGTGTTTCACTTAGTGCCAAAACAGCTGGTTTGTATTTACAAATGTGGACGTATGCAGAAAAAATATTCGACTTTAAACCACGAACATTGCAAATGTCCACTCTTAACTACCTCTCCATTATAACACATACATTAAAACGCCGTTAAGCGCTGTTGATCGATTGCTACTCAAAGCTGTTAGACGGTTTTAACGTCTTTCATCGCTCGCTGAAGGTAAAGTCCACTTAGAAAATGTCATCCTTGTATTTCTTCAAATACCGCCGTTAAGCGCTGTTGACCGATTGGTACTCCAAGTTGCAAAGTGGGTTTTAACGTCTTTCATTGCTTCCTGATGGTAAGTTCCACTTTCTGAGAAGTATATTAAAGTGGACTTAGAAATTCTGCTAGACAATCCATCTACCTGCAAAATGTCATCTTTTGTTTCTTCAAACAACGCCGTTAAGCGCTGTTGATCGATTGCTGCTCAAAATTGTTAGACGGTTTTAACGTCTTTCATCGCTCGCTGATGATTAAGTCCACTTTCTGGGTAGTATATTAAAGTGGATTTAGAAATCTCGTTAGTCAATCCATCTACCATAACGCCGGTAAGCGCTGTTGACCGATTGGTACTCCAAGTTGTAAGAGGATTTTTACGTCTATCATTGCTTCCTTATGGTAAGTTCCACTTTCTGAGAAGTTTATTAAAGTGGATTTAGAAAGCTCGTTGGACAATCCATCTACCTGAAAAATGTCATCCATTTATGTCTTCAAATAACGCCGTTAACCGCAGTTGACCGATTGCAACTCGAAGTTGTAAAAACGCTTAAACGTCTTTCAAAGCTCCCTGATGGTAGAGTCCACTTTCTGGTTAGTATATCAAAAAGGATTGACAAAGCCCGTTAAACAATCCATCTACCTGCAAAGTGTCATCCTTGTATTTCTTCAAATAACACCGTTAAATGCTGCTGACCGATTGTTACTCAAAGTTGTAAGACGGTTTTAAAGTCTTTCATCGCTACCTGAGGGTAAAGTTTACATTATGAGTATAACATTAAAGCGGGCTTAGAAAGCCTGTTGGCAAATCAATCTACCTGTGGAATGTCATTCTAGTACTCCCTCAAATAACGCCATTAGATGTTGTTGACGATTGGAACTCAATGCTGGAAAGGGTTTCTCCACGTCTTGCATCAGGCCCTGAAGGCAAAGTTAACTTTCTGGGTAGTATATTAAAGTGCACTTGCAAAGCTCGTTGGTCAATCCGTCTACCTGTTAAATCTCATTCTTGTAATCCTTCAAATACCGCCGTTAGATGAAGTTAAACGGTTGCAACTCAATGTTGTGAAAGTTTTTTTAACGTCTTTCATCGCTCCCTGTCGGTAAAATGATCTTTCGGGGTAGTATAATATACTACTACTTTAGAAAGCTCAATAATTAATTCATTAACCAAATTGCCTTCAAATAACGCCTTAAAACGACGTTGACAGATTGCTACTCAATTTTGTTAAAAGTTTTATAACGACTTGCATAGCTCCTTAAGGGTAAATTTAAGTTTCTACGTAGTATTTTTAGGTGGATTTACAATGCCTGTTGGCAAATCCATCCACCTGTGAAATTTCATTCTTATACTCTTTCTAATAACGCAGCTGGACGATGTTGACCGATTGAAACTCAATGTTGTAATACGTTTTTCAACGTCTTGCATCGCTCCGTGATGGTAAAGTTTGTTTTCTGAAGAGTACATTAAAGGGATCCGATGATGGTTGAGTGTTGTTGAACGAGGGTAGACTCTGATTGGCTTTAACTTGGCAATGCCTAGTGGTTGTAACTCTGACTACACATCAAGTGCTTATTTTTCACCACCAAGTGGTAACCATCGGGTACTGGTCTCATCCAACCGGATTTGACTTGCTAAACGATAAGCGCGAGTGTTGATAACCCGACGAAAAACAGCAACACTATAAACAGCCAGGTCAGAATGGCATGGAATGAATACCCGGCCTGCTGTCCCAGGCGAACCTAGACAAGTTGCTTTGACATATTCGTCCAAAAGGTTCGACATATTCGGAAAGGGTTAGTCAGGCCGCTTGAACAGAGGTGGTGGCGGATGAACCGAAAGGCCAACGGCAGCGCTCAACCCCGTAGTGGATACTGATAGACCCGTGTCCTAGGGATATCTAATAAATTGGAACTGGCCCCCCAGATTGGGGGTTGTGCTTTGTTTTAACTACCCAGAAAGAAATGTAATGCTACGATGCAACCAATAGCCTCGCAAAGGACTGATTTTTTTGTTTACCACATTTCTTCCATCCAGGAAATACGATGGGATGGGCCGGGCAAAAAGAGGATGACAAACTGTGACACCTACTGCGGACCGTGTTATAGTGAGCAGAAACAGCGGCTATTCGGATGCGGATTTGTTATAAGTGCCAGACTTAGGCAAGAACTCTGATGTTTCCAAGACATTATCGAACGCTTTGCAATCCGCATCAAGGCCAAATTCGCCAACATAAGCCTTATATATGCTCACGCCCCAAAGGAGGAAAAAGGTGATATAGCTTAGGACTGCTTCTATGAGCTCCTTGACAAAACCTATGAGCGACTACCGAAGTACGAAGTTAAAACCGTGCTGGAAGATTTTAACGCAAAGTTAGGAAAAGAAGACATATTTAGCAGTATTGTCGGAAAACATTGCCTACATGACAATACGTCTCGTAACGGAACTTGTTGGATATCCAACAACATGCAGAATGAATTCACGGCACATTAGATGAAGAAGTGATAGTGGAGTGGGCTGGTTGCTAGAATGCACAGTGAAACTCGAAGTGTATTCAACATTACCAGCAAACTAGCCTCAATACACAAATCAAACAACAAACATTAACTCTTCAATTTAAAACAATAATTAACACGAGCACCACACGCACCGACGGAACATAATTACAAACTGTCAAATTAATTGACGGTGAAGGTGTGACAAGATGGGAGATGCTCTTCTTACAACAATGCAGTCTAAAGGGATTCTAAGGAACGAAGACCATTGTATATGTGTATTGTAAATTGTAAATGTAAAATGTATTCATGTAATGTTGCACCACTACATCGGCATATCAAATAATGAAATTGATATAGGCCAATGACCCAATTGACAAACAGCTGTTTTTTTCATAACACAGCTAGAACATTTCATGGTAACTAAATCTTTGAACTATGATTACTCTTCGATCATCCTTTGTCAGAGTAAAAGCCTTAATAAAGTAACATTTTATAACGTATCACTACGAGTTTCATTTTACGAATATCCACAAGTATTCCTCGGTAACGTTCACGTTCATAAAAATATAAAGTGTGCTGTGGATTTAGTATAGCTGGATCATCTATCCAGTGCAAATATACGTTTCCGATCAAAGACGGATTGTCTGTCGAATTGGCCACTGTACCCAACGAATCATCAAATCCGGAAACAACGGTGAAAGCAAAAAGCGGGGACAACATCCAACGGAGCAATCATCAGTTACCAGGACAAGTACCGGTGTAACCGGACCAGAAGCGGGTACAACGGACAACGGAAAGAACAACACTACTGGTGAATAGCGGTTGCAGTGGTCTGAAAAAAAAGCAGAACAAAGGTAGGAATTCTTCTAAATTTCTCCTTCTTTTAAATTCATTATTTAAAATAATTCTTAAACTAAGTGAAGAATTAGAAAATAATTCACCCCGCGTGTTTATCGGATATTGACGAAATGTTTAAACGGGCGAAAAAGTGTCATGCGACAATAATCGAAAGTTCCGCTGATCCACTAAAAGAAAAGTATAATCAGGATGAAATATTCTCTAAAATCAAGAGAATCTATTTCACATTTAGTGGAGTGTTGCATGATGAGACTGACCTGCTAGTTCAAGATCACACCGCTACGTTAGACACCTCTCACATGAACACCACAAGGTCTGCGCCTTCAGACATATGTCTTCAAAGAATTCACATAAATCCTTTCTCGGGCAAATTCGAAGATTGGTCTGAATTTTTTAATTTATTCGATAGTTTAATTCGAAATAACAATGAACTATCTGAAATACAAAAAGTACAGTATCTTAATTTAACACCTTCCAATCGATGCAAAGAGTTTTGCCTCAGCGTGTACAATTCTCACAGACAGGTATCAAAACAAGCGCAAACTGGTGAACACCCAACTTGGCACCTCCAAGCGTCTTCCCGAGTGGAAGGTCTTTATATCGTTCATTGAGGGCAGATTTAGTTCACTGGAAAATATTTCAGAACTAAATGGACAACCAAAACAATAAATGCACACACAGTCCTTTAGGAAAACGACAGCGGCCGCTTGCCAATTAAGTTCGCCGCAACCCATAAAGCAATTTCGTTGCCGACTTTGCAAGGCATCACATGGGTTGAGGCTTTGCAAAAGGTTCATACAAATGGACACTAAAACCAGAGCGGATGTTACAAAAAAGAATGGTGTTTGTGGTAATTGTTTAGGTTACGACCATCATGCTTCTGTTTGTAACAGCAGCAACAGATGTCAGAAATGCGGTAACAAACATCATACATTACTGCACATGGAAACACAACAGGGAGGGAACTCAACACAAGTTCAAAACCACCAACAATATCCCCAATATCACAACCAAAACAGCCCACAATATAACCCACAAGCCCACTTTGTACAAAACCCTATAAATCAACCAATCCCACTCAACCCCGTACACGAACAACCAAGCACTTCTCACCAATTTAGTGCGCATTTCAATCAAATGCTGTCAAAAACCTTGCTAGCGACTGCATTGGTCAAGGTCTATGCAGCAAATGGGAAGCAGTGCACTCTAAGGGCCTTCATAGATACCGGTTCAGAGGCCACATTTATCACCGAGAATGCCACCCAGCTTCTCAATCTAAAAAGGAAAAATGTATCTGCTAGGGTAACAGGTCTTGGAAAAAATCCAACAGGTAGCTCAAAATACCAAGTAGACTTTAGCTTGCATTCGTTCAATAACGCAGCATTCTCACTTCGGGTATCAGCATTCGTTTTACCTGTGCTCACTACAACTCTGCCAACCCATCCGCTTCAAGGAGAGTGGAGTCATCTGCAAAATCTTCCACTGGCTGATCCTGCTTATCATATGCCTGGTAAGATCGATTTGTTAATAGGATCAGATCTGTACTCTTCAATAATTCTTGAAGGTTTAATAAAGGGACATGAAGGGTCTCCAGTCGCACAAAAAACTGAATTCGGATGGATTTTGACAGGAAAGACAACAACGTCTCCAAATATAACGTCTTTCAATGTCCAGAATCACTTCTGCTCCTTAGAAGCACAACTTAGGCAATTCTGGGAAATTGAAGAAGACCTTGATGACAGGAAACTGTTACCGGAGGAACAAAAATGTCAACAGCATTTCGTACAATCAGTACAACGATAGGAAGATGGAAGATACCAAGTTCAACTTCCATTTAAAGATGGAATTCGCCCAACCCTGGGGAATTCCAGAAAGGCTGCCATGGTAAGATTCTTTCAGATTGAAAGAAAACTTTTGTCTGACAGAAGTTTGCAGGAGGCGTGCACTAAATGCATCCACGAGTACGCCACATTAGGTCACATGAAGGAGGTTATGGGAACCAATGAAACGGGTGAACTTTACTACCTTCCATATCACGCGGTCGTTAAGAAGGCAAGTAGTACCACAAAACTGCGTGCGGTCTTCGATGCATCATGCAAAACGTCCAACGGACTATCGCTTAACGACTGTCTAATGGTTTGACCAAGGTTGCAACCCGACATAATTGATCTCGTCACGAAGTGGAAGAAGTTCAAAGTGGCACTGGTTGCAGATATTAGCATGATGTATAGGCAGATTTGGATGTCAGCGGACGACATTCCCTATCAACAAATAGTATGGCGAAACTCACCAGATGAACAAATAAAGACATATGCGCTAAATACGGTCACATTCGGAACTGCATCGGCCCCATATTTAGCTGTCCGAACACTGCATCAACTCGCATCAGATGTCGAACACAAGTATCCTCACGTGACAAAGATACTGACGGAGGGATTTTACGTCGAAGACCTCATCTATGGGACGAATGACGAAAACGAAGCTATTAATGCACAGAGGGATCTTTTGGAAGTCCTGGGATCAGCTGTATTTCCTTTGCGAAAATGGGCCAGCAATTCGGCAAAGGTATTGGAAAGGGTTCCTGAAAGTGAAAGGGAAATAAATCTGCCCTTAAATTTTGAATCACCTGATGCCATCAAAACACTTGGGATTCAATGGCATCCAGCTAAGGATATGCTCACATTCAAAATAAACATACTTGATGTGAAAAGGTTTACAAAGAGATCAATACTTTCAGATATAGCCCGATTATTTGATCCACTGGGATGGATTGCCCCTTGTGTTCTAAAGGCAAAATTAATCCTGCAGCAACTTTGGCTCAAGGAATATGCTTGGGACTCACCAATCTCTCCAGAAACTGAACATCAGTGGGTAGAGTTGAGGAAAGGACTTACAGTTCTTCAGAACGTCGAAATACCGAGGTGGATTGAGTATACAAACTCAGCACAGGTACAACTGCACGGTTTCAGCGATGCATCTTAAAAGGCCTACACGGCCGTGATATATGCTCGCATTGTCACCGACGGTAGTGAACACATACATCTGGTAGCAGCCAAAACAAGAGTTGCGCCAAAAGCCATAAAGTGCGTATCTTTACCACGGCTTGAACTCTGCGCAGCACAGCTATTAGCCAAGCTGTTACACCGAGTAAAAACGGCAATGCAAATTGATAACGCGGAAATATTTGCATGGCCAGACTCCACCATAACACTGGCGTGGATCAGAGGAAATCCGTCAATTCGCACGACGTTTGTAGCCAACAGGGTAGGTGAAATCCAAACTCTAACAAACAGTAATGTTTGGAGACATGTTGGTACAAAGCAAAATTCAGCAGATATTGGCTATAGAGGTTTGTTACCGCAGGAACTTATTCACAGCCAGATGTGGTGGCATGGGCCACAGTTTCTTCAAAACTTTTCCGCTGATAAATGTCACGATCAAACCACATGCGAAACGGATCTGGAAACAAAAAAGGAAAAAATAAATGATCAAAACCAGGGGTCATTAGTAAGAACAAACTAACAAACTTACATGTGAGCTTTGCACAATCCATATGTCAATGTGCTACCATCAACGATGAGTATCTTCAAAGGTATTCAAACATGAAACGGCTGGTACGCAGTGCAGCGATATGGAGAAGATACTTCCAGTATCTTAGAAATACAGGAAATAGAAGGCCATTGGCAAGTCATCCAATCACATCGGACGAGCTGGATGCAGCACAAAATCAGCTCATCAGACTTGTCCAAATGGAACTATTTCCTAATGAAGTACGCTCCTTGAGGGAAAATAAAAAGATAAGCAAGGGTAGCCGCATCCTTAACTTAAACCCATTTCTCGATGATCAAGGATTATTGCGCGTAGGTGGGCGGATAACAAATTCCCTTATTTCATTCAACAGAAAACATCCAATTATACTTACTGAGTCTCATCACTTCACTAAGTTGGTCGTCAACGATGTGCATCAACAAACGCTTCATGGAGGATAACAGATGATGATAGCAGAAATCAGAAGCAAATACTGGATTACCAATCTCAAGCGGCTAGTCAAATCAACGATCCACAAATGTGTACGATGCCATCGCTACAATGCTAAAATGCAGCAACAACTGATGGGAAGTCTTCCAAGTGAACGAGTCGAGATTGCACGACCGTTCACAAACACGGGGGTGGATTACGCGGGACGCTTTGAGATTAAGCTCTGGAAGGGCAGATGCAACAAAATCGTAAAGGGTTACATAGCCGTTTTCGTTTGTCTAGCTACCAAGGCAATCCACATTGAAGTAGTCAGAGAACTCACCGCAGCAGCGTTCATAGCAGCCTTTAGGAGGTTCGTCTCGCGAAGAGGCATGTGTTCCAACATGTTCAGTGATTGTGGCACAAATTTTAAGGGGGCAAGCACTGAACTTAACAAGGACAGCAAACACATTTCCAACGAGTGGTCAGACCCATTGACTTCACAAATGGGACTATAACAAACGAAGACTACCGCCAAATAATAGAACTAATTAATAAAAATAAAGAAAAATACCTAAACAAGTATAATAAAAACAAAACCGATGTTATCTTAAAAACAGAATTAGTAACAAACTTAATCCCATCCACAAGAAAGAAAATCCCGAAGTCTTAGAGATAGAGAATGTCAGATAGAGATGTTAGAGATAGTAAGGCAAGTAAATTCTACAAAAAACAAGTTAAACGAGTTTATAAGTACGAAAACGATAACACATTTTCTCTTCCAGTCATTTCTGGCAATTTTGTTGACAACAGTAATATCAACGACAAACGGACAAAAAATTGACCTACAAAAACTAGACAAAGGAGAAGGGTACATTACAATCAGAGACCAACAAATAAACATAATTGAAATCTTTACAAAGATACTACATAGCGTTAACTTGACCTCCTGGACGGAGAATCTCGACATTTAAGAACACAACATTAACGAACTTAACAACAAAAGTGAATATCCGACTATAGTACATAACATTAATAGTCTAGCAAAGGAAATAGAAAGTATTTTAGGACATCATCACCACAAATCAAGAAGAGGATTATTTGATATTTTAGGGAAAGGATTAAAGTAATTAGCAGGTACTGTGGACCACGAAGACGAACAGGAAATAAAACAAAGTCTAACAACCAACGAAAACAACAACAAGAACTTAATAGACGACTCAACGACCAAATAACGATAAACCATGACTTTAACGAATTAAAAAAACAATATGACCAGACAGCTAAACAGACAACAACTTGAAATTAAAAGAAAATTTAAAAATTTATACAATGCAGTAAATGAAGAATTTGCAAGAATGGCAAGAATGCAGCAAGCATTCCAAGTAAATTACGATGTACAACTCTTAAGAGATCAAGTAAGGAAAGTTAGGGAAAACTTAATGCTAAGCCAACTAGGAGTTCTAAGTTCTAATTTATTAGCACCAAAAGAAATTTAAAAATTTAACATAACAATTGAACCGCTATTATTCACGAAGACCATATAATATTTATTTAACTTATTCCGATCTATTCAAAAGAAACATTTTTAACTTTCTCTCATAAAGAGAATCAATTCCAATAAAACTGCACACCCAGTTTTTTCGAGAAAATATAAAGAAAATTGTCAATTTCTCGCAAACTATTTGATCAAATTGATTAAAATTTAATTTGTATACTACAACACCAGTTTTCATGAGTTACACGTAATTAATATTGGCCCAATTATCTCTAAACGGAATTTTCAGTTTTGGCCAATGACGGAAAATCATTATTATTCACATGGACACCGATTACTTTTAATGACGGAATAAACGTTTGTATAGTCAGATTTCGACATTATTTATTTCATTTTTAGCATCATTAACAAAAATAAATATTATTGTGTATTTTGGCCAAATTGTTAAAAACTTCAAATTAACTCGCTGTGAAAGAGAAATTTGCGTACGACCCAGTCGTGCATCCACCACTCGTTTAAATTAATTTTTGAACCTGTTCCTAACAAGAATAATTAAAAAAATTGTAATATCAGATAATAACTTTGTTACAAATGGAAAATTTATGTACCGTAATATTTATAGTGGAATTAAGTTAAAAAAATTACAAATTGTAAATGGCAGTTGTTTAACCAATATTTCAAAAGAAACCCCTCATTGTGATGTCAAAGAAAAACAAAAATATATAAATTAAGAAAATAATTAACAATATTATAATAACAAAGAATCTACCGTACACTGAAATATCTCACAATTATCATAACTACAGCATAAGCATAATCGGAAATAATGTGATACGTTTTGAAAATTGTAAAATTAGAATAAATAATGTCATATATGAAAATTTCATATATTATGACAACTTCATAAAACCAAATTTTAAAAAAATGTATCAGTAAAAAGAATCATAACGAATTATTCCATAGAGGAACTAAAAATAAAATACCTGGAAAACCGAAAACTTATAGAAGAAATTAAAAATAAGAATATAGCGCATATATCTATATATATCGGGACAACCTTTTTAATAATTTTTATCTCAAAATCTAAAGATAAAACTAAAATCAAAGTTGATATTAAAAATAATGTTTCTACGAGGCAGAATCCTATAGGGGGAAGGAGTTACGTCTAAGACTCCACCCAAACCTACAACCCGCCTATTCCCCATACCCTACCTTGCGCAGCCATTTTGCTTACATTGTAAAACCAATCCTAAACGGATATGTCCCCTTTCCTCTGCGCATGTGCAGAGCACTTAGTAACTAAATTGCACGCGCACTCATTTTTACGCAATCAGCACTTTTCTCGATATTCATATATTATTACACAAAGTGAAATATGAATATTTCGGAAACAACATTCCTGTCCCAATCCCAATGCCGATATCAGAAATAAGAATTAGAAATTAAGTTCAGAAGTTGTTTATTGTAACTCAAGTGAGGACGTGATGATTAACAATATAAAATAATGAAAAAATAAAAGATATATAAAAAGAAAAAAACAATTAAGTTTTTAACTTTCTCTTATAAAAGAAAAGATATTGTTTTTGTGAAAATTTTCGACCTCGACAATTTGATTGATTCTATCATTACGATGATAGCGAACTCAAAAAAGTGGTTTTCGGAATTCCGTCCGCCGGTTCGTCGGTTCGTTGGTTCGTCGGTCCGTCTGTCCGTACAACCTCTCCAGCCGAAACTCCTTGACTGATATTCTTCAAACTTCGTATCCAGCGTTTGTATGGTCATAATTCTTGGCCATTTTTTTTTGCTTTTAGTTATGTTATTGCCGGTACCTGCAATATAAAAATCATACATAGTTTCAATTTGCTCGAAAACGGCTCTAACGATTTTGATTAAACTTCTTATATGCTATAAACATATTAGTTCTAACAAAACTGTATACCCATTTTTTTCGAGAAAACCCATTTATCGAATTTTTGCACATAGGCCATATTAAGAAAATTGTCAATTTCTCGCAAACTATTTGGCCAAATTGAATAAAATCTAATTTGTATACAACTATTTCAGTTTTTATGAGTTACACCTAATTGGTTCTGGCCCAATTATCTCTAAACGGAATTTTCAGTTTTGGCCAATAACGAAAAATCATTATTATTCACATGGACACCGATTACTTTTCATGAAGGAATAAACGTTCGTATAATCAGATTTCGACATTATTTATATCATTTTTAGCATAATTAAAAAAAAAAAATATTATTGTGTATTTTGGCCAAATTGTTAAAAACGTCAAATTAACTCGTCAAATTAACCCAGTCGTGCACCCACTAGTTTTTTAATCAAACAATGACGCACAAGTCTTAATTAAATGAACAAGGAAATATCGATGCTGAGGACATGGAAGAACCACTTCTGCAGACTGTTAAACGGCGATGACGAACAGCATTCCCCTGTCAGGCAGAACGAACCATTCAATATTGGCAACGACAGCGCAAACTGCCAACCACCCGACCTTAGCGAAGTGAGGATAGCATTATCTAAACTGAAGCTAAATATAGCTGCCAGAAATGACGGCCTTCCCCCCGAGCTTTACAAAGCCGGCGAAGTGGACTTGGTAAGTAACATCCACCAACTCATAAGCCGAATCTGGTCGGAAGAAAGTATTCCTGAAGAATCCACGACAGGAGACCCTCTAAACTGCACCAACTGCAGAGGAATAAGTCTCCTCAACAGCGCCTACAAGATCCTATCTGCAGTAATATGTGAACGCCTGAAACCGTTTACCAACAACCTGATCGGCCCTTATCAGTGTGGTTTTATGCTATGAAAGTCCACAACCGATAAAATCTTCACACATCGTTTATAGAGACGTATTTATAGAGACGAACTATACAGAGCCATGTCTAGTTTTGGTATACCGCCCAAACTCGTCCGTTTGTGTAGGATGACGATGGAGAATTCTCGCTGCTCCATTAGGGTCGGAAACGACCTCAACACATTCGATACCAAAAAAGGATTTAGGCAAGGCGACGCGCTGTCATGTGACTTCTTCAATCTGATTCTTGAGAAGATTGTGCAAAACTCACGAGCCAACACCAGAGGCACAATTTTCCAAAAATCTGTACAACTACTAGCATATGCCGACGATATTGACATCATTGGTAGGATCCAACGTGATGTCATAGCCACGTTTGCTAGTATAGAGAAGGAAGCAGCAAAAATGGGTTTAGCAGTAAATGAGGGCAAGACGAATTATATGCTGTTAACACGAAAGGACACACAATATCGACGAATTGGACAGAACGTAACCATTTGCAGATATAACTTTGAGGTAGTTCGGGACTTTATCTATCTCGGCTCCGCTATTAACTCTGACAACAACATCTCTTCAGAAATTAAACGAAGAATTACTCTTGCCAACCGCTGTTTCTTCGGGCTTAGAAGGCAATTCAGTAGTAAAGCTCTCACTCTACTAAGGAGACCCTGATCACTCCTGATCATATAAAACCCTGATTATCCCAGTCCTGCTCTACGGCGCTGAAGCATGGGCAGTCTCAAAAGCGGATGAGGAAATCCTTGGTCGATTTGAGAGGAAAATTCTTCGAAAAATCTTCCGTCCCGTTTGCGTTGACGGGTTATGGAGACCAAGTACTATACGAGCTGTACAGCGACATGCCCCTGGTCAAAAAACTCCGGGTCAAACTCAATACTCCGGCTCGCAGAGCCTTCGACTTGAAATCGATGAGCCTCATTTCTTTGTATTCACGGCGGCCTTTGTTGATCCTTTTATGCAATATCCATGCATTTACTGCAGTCATATCTAGCATATGAAAAAAAAACCGGTTGGTCCATTTTCGGCTTTTCATGCCTATTTTATGGCGTCCCATGAAACTGTCCATCAAATCCACTCCTCCCATGTGCTGATTATAGTCTTTAATAATTTGTGGACACGGTATCATTTTTACAGACTTCTCTTTTCTATCGAACCTCCTTACACTTAGACCCGTTTGACTATCGGAAGAAGAAGAAGAAGAAGGAGGTTTTATTCCGACATATGTTGACAAGAGATTGACAACACGGTTGGCCTTCCAAGATATGGACGTAACATCCATGCCGTGAATAGAAGCAACAAATTCCTGGCTTGTTCCACGTTCGCACTTCATCATCGTCTTTTCTTCCGGTAGCTTAGTTTTTTATTCTGTTTCGACGTATAGTACCAACTGTAAGTATGCCTTTAGTCCGAAGATATGTCACCAAAGGCAGGGTTGTGTAGTAGTTGTCACAGTATATAATGTAATTTTTATACCGTGGCACTTCCCGGAGCAATCTTACAACAATATTTGCCGATGGTTGCAGATCTGGATCGTCTTGAGAAGGTCCTTCAGTGGATCCGCTGTAAATTTCAAACTTATACGCGAATCCGCTTGTGTCGCATAAAACAAATAACTTGAATCCCCACTTGTGAGGCTTGTTTGGTAAATATTGCTTCATAAAATGTCCAATTTTTGATGAACACATTTGCTCATCTACACAAAGCCGGTCTAATCGTGGTATGCTTCCAAAAGTTCTGTTCAGATATTCGATTAGAGGCCTTATAAGATAAAGGCGGTCTCGATCGGGGTCATCTCGTTTTCCGGCTCTACTTTTGTCGTTAAAATGGATATATTGACGAATTTTTTCAAATTTGTTTCTCGTCATTTGATTTTGAACTACCGGTACGCAACGTTGTATTTTTTCGGTCCAAAAATCTTTAGTGCTCGGAAGGTTAAAATATGTCATATAAAATAATATACCAATGAACTTTCGTAAATCGTACATATCAAACTGGAATGTCTCGTTCACCCCCGCATAGATTCTGGTTTCGTCTACAATTCGTTGCTCCAAAGTCGCTGGAAACAAATATGACCAAACTTGATAGGGCGTCTCCAAAGCCTGTAGAAATTCGGGAATGTTAGTATCCCCTCCAAATCTCACTTGTTCAGCATTATAAACAAGGTTCGCTTTTTTCCACATGACTTTTTCAAATTCCACAGACTTCGGGCTAATTTTTGTTTGAGAAAATTGTGAGGGAAATGGATTATAGGAACTGCTTACGGATGAAATCGATGATAGTGGAGGAACTTGATCCGGTATGAAATGGCCTGCATCTGGATTGTCATTGTTTATCATACTTACGAAACTATCGTTTATTGACATGCTAAGATCGAAATCATCCGCATCCCCATTCTCCGACAAACCACGCTCTTCAGCCATCTCATCTGTACTACCCTCGTTACTATCGTCAGTTACCACTGCAATTTTGCTTACACCTGCTACTGATGTTGGTTGGCAAAGCTCATCAACGTCATCATCCAAATTATCAGTACTGTCAAAACTAAAATCATGCAGCAATGCACTGACCTCTTCGTCAGTCATCTTCACACCGTTAATTTTAGTGAAATCCATGATTAATTTAATACCTATTAGAAAAAAAAACGAACTATCACACCAACTACCATATAGAATTATTTTCCGTTTAAATCGCAATCCAAATTTTACTTCTTTCAGGAACGACACTAATTTTTGTGGATATTTTAATTTTTAATACAATAATTGTAATTTATTTATCCAAATTACAGTGCACTGTTACGTAAACTTTTATAAATATGTACCTTCAAATTAGTTTAACTGCACTAATACACAACTAAATCACAAAATTAAACAACACAGTCAACTAAATTGCACTTTGTAACGATACGCAGCTACACTGAATACACAGAAAATGAAGAAATAAGAAAAAATCAACCGAAATCATGATATAGGCCGCAATGCCCAGTGTATCTTTAAAGATACAACCATTTACCGCTTTTTATATGAGCTGGGTAAATCGTATTTGGATAAAATAACTGTATTTTACTTCAAAATATATACGTTTACCAGGAAATATTTTTTTTTTAATTGTTTAAAATTAAAAAAAAAAGTTATATTAGCTTATAAGTAATTTAATTTAAAAACTAAGGATCTATTTTTTAACAGTGGATACATTTTGAGTCAATAAAGCAAAAATAGTAAGCCATAATCAAATAAAGTCAAAACTCACAAAGAAATAATTTTTTGAATGGTTGTATCTTTAAAGATACACTGGGCATTTAAGGGATATAATTATTTTGACGTTTGAGAGAAATGTGCTTACCTGTCATGAATGTCACCTTGCGAACTAATAAAGCTTTATGTAGGTGGTGGTATTAGGTAAATTTATAATTATGATAATGGTAAAACCTTACTTTAATGAATTAGGTAAAAAGATTAGATTAGTGCAATAATAGGATATAGATGATAGTATAGTTTTTGTATTTAGAATTAACTGACGACTCAACATGACAATTACTAAAATAACAACAAATCACTCAAACGAACGGACAAAAATCAAAGATTGAATTAAATCAAATTCGTAAATTTTGAAATTTTAACCAGAATTATTTTTTTTAATTCACTGTTTATTTAATTTATTTCATTTATTCAAGTTTTTATTTTATTAGTTCAAAATTACATTTTTACGTTTTACAACTAGTTTTGATTTTAACACTTCGTGTTCAAATTTCAACTACAAACTCCAGCAGACCTCGCTCACCATCCTTGTCGATCCAAAACCAAAAATAATCTCCCTTATCGATATCGTCAGCACCAACAACCGAAAAATAACCAACCATCGTAAACAACATTATGCTGGTTGCATACTCTTATACAGCTGCGCTCATTTTTGTAAACATGTTTACTTCTTTTGCACAAAAGTTGAGTTACTCGCCCTTGATCTACGTCAGGCAGTAGCAAGTTGGACTAAGATTTGGTAGACATGTTAACCACATTTTTATAAACCATCCATACAAGTTATTTTTTCATAAACTAAACAAGTATTAAGTTTTTGTGTTTATTTTTCTCTTGGTGTAATCTCTTCCTGTGAACTTTCTATCAATTTTTTTTATTTCTGATGGGATTCTCGTATATATAAGTTCTTTTTACAACTTGCCTATCTCGTTTAAATCCATCTTTGTCTTTAAAATGAGTTTTGTCTTTTCGTTTAACATCTTTTATGGCATATCGCGGCAGATATTTAATGTTGTGAAATCCTAAGTTCTTTACAAATTCGCGATCTCTAAACTGAGGTGTATCTACTCGTGTATTGTTAATTTTGTTAATATTGTTTTCTTTAGTTGAATGAACTCTTTGTTTCAGTTTTTCCCATTGTGGTTCGTTTAGAAGATCGTTTGGTTTGTATTTTGTTGTCGTATGAAAAGTGTCATTGTATAATTCGACTGCTTTAAGTACCAGCAACTTATCATCAATGCCCTTATTTTCTTTATTAAGCTTTATTAATCTAATATGTTCGTTTAGTGTTAAATGAAATCTTTCAATTACTTGGTTACCTGTGAGCGTATATGGGGATGTAAAATGATACGGTATGTTTTCTTTTCTTAGAAAATCATTAATATATGCTGTATTGAATTCACTGTCAGAAACGATTTTACCCGGTTTACCTAAGATTGCAAATCTTTCTTTTAAAATGTTAACTATTGTTAGGGAGTTTCTGTCGATTATGGGGTGAATAGACACATGGTTAGTTTATCAATACATGTTAGAAACATAGTGTTTTTATTTAAAAACCATATGTCTATATGTAGTATTTCATTAGGTTTTTTGGGAGTCTCAGAAATCATTAATTTTGGTTTAATTGGATTTCTGTCATACATGCACATATTGCAAAATATGCAGTTCTTTATATATTTCCAGTCTAAGTAGGTTTCTTCAATTCCTTTATAATTTTTATTCTGATTAGTTTTTTTCAATTATTTCTAATATTTTTTCTTTGCAGGTAATATCTACGCAACGTAAATTGCGATGAGTTGCTTTCTTCGTTACCTTTTAATGCTCATGTAAAGTATCTAAGAGAACCAAGTTTATTTATTCCACCTTTACATAGGACAAACTGTGGATCATGTGAAATAATCACGCGTTGCGTTAATTTCTACAATTCGGTAGTAACCACTGACCTAGATTTAACTTTAAATCGCGATTGTTTTAAACACTTGAAATTTTAAAATCCAAATATGCTTATTTAATAAATTAATATTAAATTTTGTTGAATTATTACTTATCAAATGTATAAATATAATACATTAAATAAATAGAATTAAGTTATTAACATTATAATTAATCTGTAAAGGTCTTACCTGGTAGATATATATAAATAAATTTAAAATTAAAATAAGTATGGTCTAAAATACTAAGTCGCCCATACTATGGATAGAAGTTCCTTTTCAACCGTGCCGTAATGCATTTCATGGCGATTTAAAGTCCGTGAAGCAAATGCAATGGGATGTTGGTTTTGGGAGAGAACTGCTCCTAAAGCTAAATTGCTAGCATCGGTTGTGAGCGTAAATAGGTTGTTAAAATTTGGATATGCCAAGACTGGACAGATACATAAAAGTTCTTTAAGCTTGTTAAAAGACTCTATGTACTGTATGTTTTTAACGTTTATTTTGTCATTGGGAGGACTACTTTTGAGTAGTCCTTAATGAATTTCCTACAAAATCCTGTGACACCTAAAATCGATTTTATTTGTTTCATGGTCTGGGGTGCTTTTATCTGTTTAATCAACTCGATCTATTTGAGATTGGGCTTTATACCTTCCTCAGTTTCACGCTTTAAAAAGTTATATCTGTCGATTTGCACCTTAAGATTATATTGAAGAAGTCTTTTAAAGATTTTGTTAAGATAATCTATGTGCTCCTGAAGTGATGTTGAGAAAATAAGTATATCATCTAAATATACTACACAAATTCCATTAACAAAATCGGAAAGAACCTCGTTCATCATCCTTTGGAAAGGCGCTGGAGCATTTTTTAATCCGAATGACATTCGAGTAAACTCATAGTGCCCGCTCGCGGTTGAAAAAGCTGTTTTATGCCTGTCTTCCTTATTTACAGCAATTTGGTGAAAGACTTTAGCTAGGTCGAGGGTTGAGAAGTATTGGGAATTTCCTAATTTGGAAAATATATCCTCCGTATTAGGTATTGGAAATTTATTTTCGATCGTAGCGTCATTAAATTTCCTATAATCCACAACAATGCGCCATTTTTGTTGGCCTTAGTTATCTATTTTTTTTGGGACAACCCAAATTGGAGCACTGTATTGACTATTAGAATTTTTAATAATCCCAGACCTAAGCATGCCTGTAATTTGTTTATTTACTTCAGATGTATGTGCCTCAGGATACCTATATGATTTTGAATATATAGGCATATCGTTTTTTGTTGGAATTCTATGACTATACTTTACGACAGATGACAAATTTTACCCTTCAATGTAAATTACTTCTTTAAACTTTCGAATAGTGGCTGTTAACGAATGTATTTCTTCCTCACTAAGGTTATCGAGCTTCAATCTTTGTATTAAATTATTTATATCTGGTTTTACAAAATGAGTTTCATATTGACTGATGAATCTCGTCTTGTAAAAATGGAGTTGGAAGATTGCTAAAAACAAGTGGTATTGTAGCTTCTTTTATTATAAGCAGTGAATTATGAAAATCGATTTTTGATTATAAAGGCCTTAAAATATTTCATACGATTATGTCATTATGTTTCAAGCATTTCGATTTTTGTTAAAGGTCTGTTGAACTCCTTAAAAAGTGGAATCGTTATTTTTGTGTTAATACAAGACTTCGAACTGATAGACTTAAGTATCAGTGGATTTTCAAGTTCCGTTTTGTAGGAACTATGAAATATATTGTATAGCCGATGTAGTTGCTCCGGAATCAATAAGCAATTTAATGGACTTGAATTAGTCCTCACTATTATGCATGGAAGAGTTCTGAGGTAGTTGATTGAAAATTTTGAAATCGTGAATCATTGATTCAAGAAAATATGCAACCTGAACAGCATATTTTCTTGAATCTGGCCTCCATGAGAGTTTTCTGTCTGTATGTGGTCTACTTCCATATTTTGGTTCCTATTTCTAAAAGATCCAGAGCCTCGAGAATTTTGCCTGATCCCTGAGTTGTTAGTTCTATGTATGGATTAAAACTTTTGTGGACTAGAATACCAATATCCGAAATTGCTATTGTTGGGAAAGTTTAGATTGTTCGGAATTCTTATTTCTGTATTGTAATAGTTATTAAGCTGCTTAAACAAATTATCAGTGTCAACGAGAATAGCTTTCGCTTCTGCTAAGGTTGATGGATTCCTAGCATGGAGAATTCGTTTTGGCTCACTAGGTAGCTTACTAATAAATAGCTTTAAAACAATTTCTTCATTTTGCTATTGAACCACGCAGGGATATCTGATATTTTTTCAAAGAAGTTTTCAACCGATTTTTCAAATTTCAGAACTTTTATTTCATTAACAATATCGATACTTTCATTTATACCACAATTAGATTTTAACACATTTTTTATTAAAGGTCAATGAGTTGGATTATTATTATTAATTAAAATTAAATCGGCTTTACCTTTTATATTTTTCAATCTAAAAATCCTCTTGAATTTTCATCTTAATTTCATATAAATGTATAAACATAGTCAACAACAACTAAATCTAATTCTTCTGCTAATCCCAGTAAATTCATGTTTGCATTACTTACTTACGTTTTATTTTATTTTGCTTCTTAAAGATGTATTTACTGTGATATAATTTTTACCACTTTTTTTATTATACTTTGCTTCACTTTAAATGTTTTCTTTATGTTCATTTTTCCGACTGCGCCAGTAACGTGTTTTTATTTAAACAAAACAAACAACCAGAATTATTTTTTTATTCACTATTGTAGCGGCCACCCTAAATATAAATTATTTCTATCCTTATTTTGTTTTACATTATTATTCTGCTTAAATCGAATTATTTATTTAACATAATATATGAATTAAATTTATAAACAGCACATTTTCTAAAATCATGTAAAAATTCTAAAATGTTAAGAACACATAACAAAGCACATTTTATGTGTATTAAAAATGAATTGTAATGTGCTACCGAAAATGAGTATATAAGAGAGAACGATTTTTTTTCTTTTACCCGTTTTAACGAGGTGTATTTTTTTCTATGAGAAAGAGTAAACGGTTACTGGAAAAAGCTAAGGCACAGCCCGAAAAAAGCTCTTCATCTGAATCGGAACCCGACTTTTCATCTGAATTCGAATCACCGGAATCCGAGTTTGAGTCAACGTTAACAGAAGAAAGCTCACTTAGATCAGAAAATCTAATAAATACATCAATTCTGCCAACTTTACTTCCTACGATGGCTACGCCAATCGCCTTATCGGAAGAACAGCTCACCCGGCTAGTATCTGCCATTGGAGTAAAAGAGAGCCATGGTACGTTTAGCAGGTGTACTGCGCGTTTTGACGGTGAAAGAAACACTTCAAAACTAGAAGACTTCACCGCAACCATAACGGTGTACAAAGAAGCAGAGAATGTTTCTGACAAAAACGCATTAATTGGTTTTCCTCTCCTGTTGGAAGGTTTTGCATCAAACTGGTGGCAAGGTGTGAAGAGTGAAGCTAGAATCTTCAATGACGCAATAAAATTACTGCGTTCGTCGTTTGCTCCTCCAAAACCTGCATGGAGAATTTATGTCGAACTTTTTGAAGACAAACAAAAACATAATGAGTCGACTGACGAGTTCATCTGCAAGAAACGGTCACTCTTTTCTCAACTGACCGATGACGTTTGGGAAGAAATCATGATAAACATGATATATGGGCAAATTCTTTTGAATATAAGAGAAAAAGTTCCTAGAAACTCGGTGAAGACTTTCCAAGATCTTTTGAAGGAAGCCCGAGAAGCCGAAATCTTAAATAAAGAGGCCAGACCTCAAAGAAAACCTGACGAAGAATTCAAAAAGAAACGTTGCACTTTCTGCAGGAAACAAGGACATTTAGTTGAACAGTGTTTCAAAAAAGCAAACAACCAGACCGAACACAAAAGGACAACCCTTAATTGTTACGGTTGTGGAGCAGCTGGTTATTGCAGAACAAATTGTCCTAACTGTAGCAACAAAAACGCAAATAGCCCAACGATACTAGACTTTAATTTGATTGAGTCAACAATCATTGGAAGAAATGTTCCAACCATCGACATTAATATAAACGGTCTTAAAGGTGAAGCATACATTGATACGGCAGCTAGAACCAGTGTCGCGGGAGCACGTTTATATCAACAGCTCATTAAGAAAGGATGTACGTTCCAAAAAGTTAATGCAGAAGTTACTTTGGCCGACGGAATCCCGAAAAAGGAAACAGTATATTCCACGGTGGTGGATATTATCATTGGAAAAAGACTTCGAAAGATCCGTTTCATCGCATTACCAAGGGCCAAAGATAATCGAACTCTACTTGGTATCGACTTCCTGGAACAATGCGGACTAGTTTTGAACATCGCCCAGAGAGCTTATTATTTCATTGATGACCCAGAAACCAGATTTGACTTTAAGCTTGCAAAATGCATTGCAACAAAGCACGTGAAGCAAAAGCCAAATTATCACAAAGTGTTAATGGGAGACGATAAGTGGAAGGAAGTCTCTGCATATCTAACTTGGGTGGAAAGTCGTGAGAGTTTAAGTCCTATTGGTAACACTCCAAAAAGGAAAAGGGACAATGACTACTCTCCACATGCGATCCAAGCCATTTTTTCGGATGCGATTCCACAAAATATGAGAACACCAGAAAAGTTCCAAGAAGACCTATTTAGCGAACCAACAAGGAAAAAATCAAATGTTGATGATTGGTTTGTGTTCAACTCAATTGATATCAAATTACGTCCAGAAGAAGGTTGCGCGATCAGTTCACATGAAAAATTACAACTTGAGAATGTACTCAAAGAATAAAATGTTTTATTTGGAGAAATCACAAAACCTATACCCTTCATTGAACACAAAATCAATACAGGGACACATAAACCAATTTCGAATATGCCCTACAGAATATCACCTGCCAGGAAAATCCAACTTAAAGCCAGCAGTTACGCTCTAGGAGCTGTATTACTCCAGGGGGAGAGGGAGATGGAACATCCGGTTGAGTATGCATGCCGATTAGTACGATAGCCGACAAGACCACAAACTCCAAGGTTTCGAAGAAGACACCTAGACGGACGACATCACCTGTTCCTGCCACATCATCGGGACGATCTCTGAGGCAGAGGGGGAGATTGTAGCGGCCACCCTAAATATAAATTATTTCTATCCTTATTTTGTTTTACATTATTATTCTGCTTAAATCGAATTATTTATTTAACATAATATATGAATTAAATTTATAAACAGCACATTTTCTAAAATCATGTAAAAATTCTAAAATGTTAAGAACACATAACAAAGCACATTTTATGTGTATTAAAAATGAATTGTAATGTGCTACCGAAAATGAGTATATAAGAGAGAACGAAATGTGAAAATGTTGCAGTCGCAGTCGCAGTCTAGCAGTCGCTGGCTGGCAGTCTGTCAAATAAAGTAAGCTGATAGCAAACATCATTTGGAGCATCACTTCTAATTTTCTTTGACAAATTGTTTTGCGCCGCCGGAAGTAGACAGGCTGAACAAATTCGTTTGGTCGCCTGGCTCTTCACTCTTCGCCGTTTTTTTTTATCACGCCGCCGCTGGTAGTAGACAGGCTGAACATTTTTTGGTCGGCTGGCTCTACCCACATCGTCGCCTATCAACAGCAGTAGACAGGTTGAACATTTTTGGTCACCTGGCTCTGCTCTGCCCCGCTTCGTGCCATCTTCATCATCACACGTACGTGACACCCGACCACACACACGGACTAGGTACACTGTTCCACGCTTTATCCGACAAAATCCGCAACGAGCACAACAACAACGCTTCACTGTTTATATAATTTATTTCATTTATTCAAGTTTTTATTTTTTTAAGTTCACAATTACATTTTATTATTTTAAAATTAATTTTAATTTTAACACTTCGTGTTCAAATTTCAACTACACACTCCAACAGACCTCGCTCACCATCCTCCTCGATCCAAAACCAAAAATGATCTCCCTTATCAATATCGCCAGCACCAACGCTCAACAGCCCAACAACCGAAAAATAAACAAACAATGTTAAACAACATTATGCTGGTTGTATACTGTTATACAGCTGCGTTTATTTTTGTAAACATGTTTACTTCTTTTGCACAAAAGTTCAGTTACTCGCCCTTGATCTTCGTCAGGCAGCAGCAAGTTGGGTTAAGATTTGTTAAACACATAACAACAAGTTTGAGAGCGGCGCAACACTTGTTTTGATATCTCTCAACAGGTGGGACATTTCATAAGTTCACCGTTTCTGTAACTGGAAACAACAAGTGTTGAAGAAGAAAGAGTCTGCACTTGTTGAGAAGTTAATGAATTCTAACTGACGTTTGTTGACTTGTTAGAAGTCAACAAGGTAGAATTAAATATTTGCAACGGTATTCCAAGTGATACTACTAAAAAGAGGTTGCTTAGAAATAATTTAATGATTTGCTGTTTTAATTGTTTTTTTTTTTTTGATTCTGAATCAGACAGTGTGCCAATAGAAGTCGTTAATTTCCTCACGGAAAGTCTCTCCCACAGATTGCGTTCTCCAACTTATAAGAGCAAAACGCTAAGTGTTAGGCAGAAATTATTAATAGCTTTGCACTGGTTTGGTTCAGGATGTCAGTACCATGTTATAGGTGGCACACATGGTGTTAATAAAATGACAATGTGTCGCTGTATAAAAGAAGTCACTTCTGCAATAAATGAAGTTGAGTTTCAAAACAAGTGTGTTGGCCCGAAAGTGTACACCTTACGATTCAGGGCTTTTTTGAGAAAGGTGGTAAAGGTTGTAATATAGAAGTGTGTGGTGCAATCGGTGGTATTTTGATCAGCATTGATGCACCTTCAAATAATGAATCAGTTTTCGTTGACCGACATGGCAACCATTCACTAAATTGTATGGCAGTAAGTGGTCCAGACCAGACCAGATTCTTTTATGTAAGTGCTAACTGGCCGGGAAGCGTGCATGATGCACGAGTGCTGCAAAAAAGTACGTTGTTCCAAAAAAATGGAAAATGGATGGAGGCCTCTTTCCAAGAGCGTTATATTAGGTTTTAGCGCTTACCCATTAAAAACATGGCTGATGCCACCTTCCACATCGTCTGCGAATACAGTGCCTGTTATCCGATACAACAGGGCACATAAAAAACACGACGATTGCTGGAGTGCGCATTCGGCGTTTTAAAAGAAAAGTATCCGTGCCTGAATCACCTGCAAGTTGACCCGTATTTGCTGCTAATATATTTAAATGCTGTGTGGCTCTATGCAATATGTGTCAAAGTTGTACGACCTACACCTACACGTCGGAGGAAGAAAATTCACAACATGAAGAGGAAACAAAGGATGAAGTAGAATTTTTGTTCCAATCTGCTTCGGAAGATGCACAAATAAGACAATAACAGGTCTTGAATTTTTTTCAAAATCACCAATAAAAATGAAGTATTAACATATGTGTATGAATATTTCAAGAAATAAATTAAAAACTATTTTAATGGAAAAATAAAGAAAGTCTTGATCACCCATTTTTTCAGCTCCATCATCCGCTAAACTTTTAGTTAAAGTCGATTGAAGATAACCCAATTCTTTTTCCAACAAAGCATTATCAAGTCTAGTCTTGTAATTCACCAGCTTTAGGTGGTTTCAAAGTCGTTGGCGCTCCTCCTGGCTAACCGCTTTCTGCCTATAAATAAATCATATTCATACATCATTCCATTTAATTTCCATTATTTATGTACCTGTTTACTTTCGCACAGCACCAGTGTTAGAAAGAGATGCAGAATTACTCTGTGTGAATTCTGTACGACTTCCACTTTGTCGGGAATCTATATAAAAAAAGTCAATTTGTAGGAATTTCATTTTGATTTCTCTAACCGTTATTGCTAGGTTCCATAGACTCTTCAACTCCAAGGCCAATTAGTACGATATTGTCACAGGAACTGAGCTTGCAGTCTTTGCAACCTCAAAATCCCGTTTTCTTGGAGTTGTCTAATTTGGCCTACCAATTTATTTTTTTAATAACTAAATTTTAAACATTTTGCAATTAATACTTACTATGGCATATGGCCTACAATTTTGCTAAGACATATCTCTGATGTACTTCCAGTCTTTTCCCTCAGGAACTATATTTAAACTTTGTGATAACACATACACCTTTCGCCATTTATCACTTTTATTCGATTTTGTTAGCATACCAGAGGAAGCACCAAACAAAATGTGTTTGTTTTCTCTTATTTTATATAAAATGGTTATTTTCTTCACTGATTTTCCGACTCATCGCGTAAGACAGACTTGTTAAACTGATCAACAAGTCCGGGGAAATTTTTGTTTTCAACAAGTATTGCGGTTTTTGTTGTGTTACAGAAATGATAATCACTTGATGAACAAGTATTTGTTGTGTTACAGAAATGATAATCACTTGTTGAAGAAGTATAGTTCAACAAGTACTTGTTGACTAGTTGACTTGTTGTTCTGTGTTACAGGCCCCAGGATAACTAACCACAAAAAAAAACAATCGATAAAGTGGACAGTGAAAAGACTTTAAGTGAACCAAAACTAAGACAATTACAAATATATATATTAGTGAAGTGTATCGCAATGCGAAGAAGAGGTGCTCATTGGGGCCCTTAACAAATCAGCAACCCCTGTACAATCATGGCGGCCCATAGTAGCCTATTCAACGGAAGCGGCAGTTCCAGAAAAAAAAAGATTTAGTGTAGAAAAGTATTCCATATCATTTTAGATTATACTAGCTTTGTTTTTTTTTATTTGGTATTATAGTTTAAGTAAGTTTAGTGCTCAACGTGGCTTCCTTCTTCTTTTTTTTTCTTTCTTTTGATATTTTTGGCACGGACAAAATATTTGTCGAGCAGGTGGTGTATGGTGAGCGGGCAAGAACTACCCCGTCCGACGAGCTTAGCTGAGTAAACACAAGCGCCCCATGCCCTCCCCACCTCCACTGAAGATGCCTCTGTGGCGCGACCCTGGCTCGCAACATACATCTTCAAATAGCGCCTTTAAACGTTGTTGACCGATTCTAACTCAATGATGTTGAAAGTTTCTTAATCTCTTGCATCGCTTCTTAGGGTAAATTTAAGTTTCTGGCTAGTATATTGAAGAGTATTTAGAAAAGACTTAGAAAGCCTGTTAGTCAACCTATTGACCTGTGAAATGTCATTCTTGTTCACCTTCAAATAATGTTGAAAGATTGAAACTCAATGTTGTGAAAAGTCCTTTAACGTCTTGCATCGCTCCGTGGCGGTAAAGTTACCTTTCTAGGTAGTATATTAAAGTGCACTTAGAAAGCGCGTTGGTCAACCCATCTACCTGTTAAATGTCATTATTGTACTCCTTCAAATACCGCCGTTAGATGAAGTTAACCAGTTGCAACTCAATGTTGTGAAAAGTTTTTTTTTTTAATTTCTTGCAAAGCTCCCTGAGGGTAAAGTTAAATTTCTGGAAGTATATTAAAGCCCACTTGGAAAGCCCGTTGATTAGTCCATTTACTTGGGAAATGTCATTATTGTACTCCTTCAAACAACGCCCTAAACGTTGTTGACCGACTGCAACTCAATGTTGTGAAAAGTTTTGTAACGTCTTGCAAAGCTCCCTGAAGTTCAAGTTCAGTTTCGTAGTAGTATATTTTAGTCAATTCATCTACCTATGAAATGTCATTCTTGTACTCCTTTAAATAACGCCGATAGACGATGTTGACCGACTGCAACTCAATGTTGTGAAAAGTTTTTCTTAACGTCTGGCATCTTTCCCAGTTACAACCAGTGTCTATATATATGTGCGTTTTATATGTGTTTGTATCAAGGAACCATATTTCAACCAGTCTTAGTTCAACCTGCAGACGCTGTGTGGTGTGAGAAATAACTCTAACTGTTGACTGTTGCACTTCGTTGACAAACGGTTTATCCATATTTTTTTACTGTTGACTAAACAACTTGTTCATGTACTAAGAATAGCTTAGTTAAGCGCGATAGTTCTCAAAGCGCAATAAAACGAAGCTTAACCGCGAGTAAAAAATCGGAATCGTTTGATGAAGCTGAGCTGGAATCGCATCTTCAACTTTTGTCCAATGTGTGGAATCAATTCAGTCAAGCCCATGACGATGTTGAGTTTTCGTGTGGTAGCGACGCTTTGCAAGAACATGTAGCTGAAAGACAACACGGGGAGGAAGGTACCGCCTAGCATTGGCCTACTTTAAACGTGCTGTTAAAAAGCTAAATACCACAAACAACAACACACAGCCATCAGTTTCAACATCTAATAGCAAATCGCTATCACGAGCTGATGAAAAAATGACAACAATACCACTCCCTTATTTTTCTGGTGATCCAAAAGATCGACGACCATTTAGCGAAGCTTTTAAGTCGATTATTCATAATGAGTCCTCCTTTAATGGATCACAAAAGCTACACTATTTGCGTGGTAGCTTACAGGGTGAAGCGTTTCACATTGTCAAAGGTTTTCCTTTAACAGACAACAATTACTTGGATGCCTGAAAACTACTGCAGAAACGCTACAACATACAACGCATCGTTATTGATATTCATTTTCGATCCTTATTTGCTTTAAAAAAGTTAACAACGAATCTTCAACTTCACTGAAAACGCTATTAGATTCGACGCAAGAACACTTTCAGAGCCTAAAAGCACTCGGTAGACCCGTTTAAAACTGGGATGATTGGTTGGTCCATTTAACAGTGAACAATGGGAGTTATCACAAACGAACGATGACGTCCCAAGTTTTGATACGCTTGTCTAATTTGTTGAAACTAGATGTCGTTCCTTGAACGCGATTGACTCCCACCATCAAGGAGCAGCTTTAAATCAAACCAACCAAGAGGAAAATCAAAGCCCGCCACCGGTTCACTACATACGGTAGCTCCGTCCGAGCAACCCAACCCGCGATCTACATCAAAATTGCAGCGAGACGCATGTGTCTACTGTTCTATGAATAATAAAATATATAGCTCCGAAAAGTTTCGATCTCTAGAAATTTATTCGTGCAGCAGAAAAACTTATGCATCAATTGTCTCGCAACTGGTCGGAGCCGTGATAAATGTCGCAGTGATAAACCATGCCGTGAGTGTCAAGCATGCCGCCACACCCTTCTCCATCAAGAAGCGCCAACGACATAAACAACTTTAACTTTCGATGGGCCAAGTACAAGTACTCAGTTCATGCAATCGCATTTTGCACATACTGAACATCAAGTGCTACTTGGCACAGCTATTGTAAAGGTCGTTGACCAATCTAGAAGATACCAACCCGCCAGAAAACTGTTCGACAACGGATCGCATCTTTCCAAGACTTAAACTTCGAAGATCTCTGTGCTTAACAGCGATTGAAGGAATAGGCGGTGCCGCAGCTGAAAATTCCAAGGGAGAAGTGGAGCTAACATTGTCTTCGTGCGATCACCGCTTTATAAAAACAATTCGTGCGCAGATCCTACAAAAAAATATAAAAAAATTTACCTCCCATAAAACTAACGAAAATTGAATGGCCGCACATAACTCGATCAAAGCAAGCTGATCCTCAGTTCCACTTCTTCGTTCAGGGTTGGTCACGGGCCCGATCGGTACTCCCATTGCACAGCAATCTACACTTGCGTGGATTCTCTCTGGCAAATTTATTGACACGAGGAACGCAAAGAACACAACCACTGCCGTATGTATGTATACCGATAATTCGTTAACAAAGGCCGTATCCAAATTCTGGGCAATCGAGTTGTTGCCTTTGCGAAAAAGCACTTCGAAGAAACACACTATTGCAAAGAGGATAGTCGCTATGTAGTGAAGCTACCATTTAAGCCTGATTGTCCGCTAGGAGGTTCACGTATAGCCGCAATCCGTTCTCTTCTATGAATGGAAGTCCTTTTTGAAAAAGATGGTCAATTAAGATCACAGCACAAGGATTTCATTCATGAATTTATTCAACTTAATCATATGGAGAAAGTAATTCATGATCCAGTACCTGGGAAGCACTACTACATGCCACATCGAGCGGTAGTTAAGGAAACTAGTACAACAACTAAGCTGAGAGTTGTCTTTAATGCTTCATGCCGCACCGTAACTGGTTTTTCTCTCAACGACACTCAAATGATTGGCCCCCAGCTTCAAGTAGACCTACCAACGAATTTTCTAGCGTGACTCTCCCCAAGATGAAATAGAGGACTACAGGATTTCGGCTGTCACCTACGGAGTTGCCTCGTCTTCCCATCTTGCAGTAAAATGTGTTCACCAAACCGCGCTGGACGAAGAAAAAAGGACACTCAAGTCATTCTTAATCATTTTTATATGGACGACTTACTAACTGGCTGTTTTGATGAAGCTGCTCTGTGCCGTCTTTAAGCTGTGGTGTCAGAGATACAAAGTCGTGATGGCTTTTGTCTTCGCAAGTGATCAACAAATTCCACTCAAGTCATCAACGCTGTTCCAGAAAACCAGCGCGAAACCCTGCAGTCCTTGGATTTTTCGGAAGCAGATAGCGTTCGAAAACTGGAACTACAATAGGAACCCTTTTCTGACAAACTAGAATTCGCTGTTAAGGTTCATAAAATAGACACCATAAACCTTACTAAACGCCTGTTACTTTCAGACGCATCAAAACTTTTTGAACTGTCTCCAAGCATAATTATTCCGAAGATGCATGGGTTTGCAGACGCATCGCAGCCTGCATACGCCGCTGCTGTATACGTCCGGACAGTTTTACCCGATGGCAATATTTCTGTCCACCTACTAGCGGCTTAAACAACAGTCGCTCCACTGAAGTTGACGACGTTGTCTCTTCCTCGCTTGGAGCTTTGTGGCTCTGCGTTATTAGCCCGACTGATCAAATATGTGACACCAAGATTACATTGAAGGTGTATTTGGATGGACATACTCGAGTGTAGCGCTCGCTTGGATTCGTCAACACCCTTAAAAATGGAGCATATTTGTAGCCAACAGTGTGTCGCTGATTCAACAAACCATACCCGCAGATAGCTGGTATCATGATGAATCTGCTCAAAATCCACTCTGGTGGAATGGTCCACACTGGTTGAGGCAGCACAAATCTTCATGACCAAAAACAGAGAATCTTTACTACCAATTTGGATCAACTTTCAGAGTCAGTTCACATCACAAGTTCCCCTAAAGTACCATCAATTCGGGAACTTGTCAAACGCTATTCAACTCTGACAAAGCTGAAACGTGTACCTGCATTCATCTTGCGTGTCCTGCATAACACCCATCTGATTGTAAAAAATAGCAAATCTTCAAACCATAGTTGCTTTCGTACAAAATGGACGAAGCCCTTCTCCTCTGGGTGAAGCTAACTCAAGCATCGTTCCTCGCCAAAGATATTTAACGAATCAAATCGAACAAGCAAGCAAGCAAGCTTTTGGGAATGAACCCGTTCTTGGACGAAAAGTGACTGCTCAGGGTGGGCGGAAGACTAGCAATACATTGGTAAAACTTCAATGTTGTGAAAAGTTTCCTAACGTCTGGCAAAGCTCCTTGAGGGTAAATTTGCGTTTCTGGGTGTCATTTTAAGTGGATTTAGAATTCCCCTTGGCCAGTTCTTCTACTTGTGAAATGTCATTCTCATACTCTTTCAAATAATGCTCTTTCAACAACATCTAAACATTGTTAACCGATTGTAACTCCACGTTGTAAATCGTTTTTTTTATCGGTGTGCATTGCTCCGTGCGCGTAAGGTTTACTTTCTGAGTAAATTGATTAAAGGGATCTAAAAAGTTTGTTAGCCAATCCATTTATCTTTGAAATGCCATTTTTGTACTCATTCAAATACCGCCATTAAATGAAGTTGTCCGATTGCAACTCAATGTTGTGAAAAATTTTTCCATGTTTTGCATCGCTGCCTGACGGTAAAGTTAACTTTCTGGGAAGTATATTAAAAAGCACTTAGAAAGCCCGTTGGTCAATATATCTATCTGTGAAATGTCATTCTTGTATTCCTCCAAATACCGCCTTTAGATGAAGTTGCCGATTGCAACTCAATGTTATAAAGGGTTTTCCAAGTTTTGCACCGCTCTTGAGGAAAAATTTAAGTTTCTGAGTAGTAAATATTTTAGAATGGATATAGAATGCCCGTTAGTCAATCCATCTACCTGTGGTGAAATGTCGTACTCCTTCAAATACCGCCGTTAGACGACGTTGGCCAATTGCAACTTCATGTTGTAAAACGCTTTTTAACGTCTTGCATCGGTGCGTGAAGGTAAAGTTTACTTTCTGAGTAAAGGGAATAAATGAATGTAGAAAGTTTGTTAGCCAATCCATTTACATGTGAAATTTCATTCTTGTACTCCTTTATGTAAAGCGGTTTAACAATGTTGACCAATTGGAACAAAATGATGGTAAACGTTTTTTTTAAACGCCTTGCACCGCTCCCTGACGTTCAAGTTTAGTATTTAAGTAGTACATTAAAACTGTAACGGCATGAGTTTATTTTTATTAAAATTATTGTTTTTATTATTAATTTTGCGTTTTATAAAATTGTAATCAGCACATTTTTTTTCGTAGTGTTAAGTTCAAAAGTGTCAATAAATTACAAACAAAACACTTTTTTTTATATTAAAAATAAATTACAATGTGCTGCTTAGATTTAGTATAAAAGAGAGAACAAAATGTAAAATAATCGCAGTCTAGCATTCGCAGTCGCAGTCTAGCAGTCGCAGTCGCAGTCTAGCAGTCGCAGGCTGGCAGTCTGTCAAATAACAACAAGCTGGTAGCATACATCCATTGGAGCATCAACTTTTAATTTTTTTGACAAATTGTTTTGCGCCGCCGTAAGTAGACAGGCTGAACAAATTCGTTTGGTCGCCTGGCTCTTCACTCTTCGCCATTTTTTTCTCTCGCCGCCGCTGGTAGTAGACAGGCTGAACATTTTTTGGTCGCCTGGCTCTACCCACATCGTCGCCTGCCTATCAACAGCAGTAGACAGGTTGAACATTTTTGGTCACCTGGCTCTGCTCTGCCCCGCTTCGTGCCATCCTCATCACCAACATCACACGTACGTGACACACGACCGCACGGCGCACACACGGACTAGGTACACTATTTCCACGCTTTATCAAAAAAAATCCGCAACGAGCACAACAACAACGCTTCAATTGACGCCCAACAGTGTGGCTATTGTTTACTGTTACACCATTCATTTGGTAAACAGCACAAACATTTTTTTTCTGTTTTGTTGGCTGGTTGCTTTGAAAGCACCATAAACAGTAGAACCCCATTCACTGTACTACACTTAAGCCCGATTAAGTGGTTTACAGATTTTTTTCTTTTACCCGTTTTAACGAGATGTAATTTTTTTCTATGAGAAAGAGTAAACGGTTACTGGAAAAAGCTAAGGCACAGCCCGAAAAAAGCTCTTCATCTGAATCGGAACCCGACTTTTCATCTGAATTCGAATCAGCAGAATCCGAGTTTGAGTCAACGTTAACAGAAGAAAGCTCACTTAGATCGGAAAATCTAATAAATCCATCAATTCTGCCAACTTTACCTCCTACGATGGCTACGCCAATCGCCTTATCGGAAGAACAGCTCACCCGGCTAGTATCTGCCATTGGAGTAAAAGAGAGCCATGGTAAGTTTAGCAGGTGTACTGCGCGTTTTGACGGTGAAAGAAACACTTCAAAACTAGAAGACTTCATTGCAACCATAACGGTGTACAAAGAAGCAGAGAATGTTTCTGACAAAAACGAATTAATTGGTTTTCCTCTCCTGTTGGAAGGTTTTGCATCAAACTGGTGGCAAGGTGTGAAGAGTGAAGCTAGAATCTTCAATGACGCAATAAAATTACTGCGTTCGTCGTTTGCTCCTCCAAAACCGGCATGGAGAATTTATGTCGAACTTTTTGAAGACAAACAAGAACATAATGAGTCGACTGACGAGTTCATCTGCAAGAAACGGTCACTCTTTTCTCAACTGACCGATGAAATTTCGGAAGAAATCATGATAAACATGATATATGGACAAATTCTTTTGAATATAAGAGAAAAAGTTCCTAGAAACTCGGTGAAGACTTTCCAAGATCTTTTGAAGGAAGCCCGAGAGGCTGAGATCTTAAATAAAGAGGCCAGACCTCAAAGAAAACCTGACGAAGATTTCAAAAAGAAACGTTGCACTTTCTGCAGGAAACAAGGACATTTAGTTGAACAGTGTTTCAAAAAAGCAAACAACCAGACCGAACACAAAAGGACAACCCTTAATTGTTACGGTTGTGGAGCAGCTGGTTATTGCAGAACAAATTGTCCTAACTGTAGCAACAAAAACGCGAATAGCCCAACGATGCTAGACTTTAATTTGATTGAGTCAACAATCATTGGAAGAAATGTTCCAACCATCGATATTAATATAAACGGTCTTAAAGGTGAAGCATACATTGATACGGCAGCTAGAACCAGTGTCGCGGGAGCACGTCAACAGCTCATTAAGAAAGGATGTACGTTCCAAAAAGTTAATGCAGAAGTTACTTTGACCGACGGAATCCCGAAAAAGGAAACAGTACATTCCACGGTGGTGGATATTATAATTGGAAAAAGACTTCGAAAGATCCGTTTCATCGCATTACCAAGGGCCAAAGATAATCGAACTCTACTTGGTATCGACATTGCAACAAAGCACGTGAAGCAAAAGCCAAATTATCACAAAGTGTTAATGGGAGACGATAAGTTGAAGGAAGTCTCTGCATATCTAACTTGGGTGGAAAGTCATGAGAGTTTAAGTCCTATTGGTAACACTCCAAAAAGGAAAAGGGACAATGACTACTCTCCACATGCGATCCAAGCCATTTTTTCGGATGCGATTCCACAAAATATAAGAACACCAGAAAAACTCCAAGAAGACCTATTTAGCGAACCAACAAGGAAAAAATCAAATGTTGATGATTGGTTTGTGTTCAACTCAATTGATATCAAATTACGTCCAGAAGAAGGTTGCGCGATAAGTTCACATGAAAAATTACAACTTGAGAATGTACTCAAAGAACAAAATGTTTTATTTGGAGAAATCACAAAACCTATACCCTTCATTGAACACAAAATCAACACAGGGACACATAAACCAATTTCGAATATGCCCTACAGAATATCACCTGCCAGGAAAATCCAACTTAAAGTCGAAATTGACGATATGTTGCTGAAAGGGATTATTGAAAAAAAGGAATCTCCTTGGGCGTTTCCAGTCGTTATGGTCCCAAAGAGTGATGGTAGCATACGAGTTTGTGTTGACTACCGAAAGCTCAACGCCCTTACAATCCCGGATCGCTATCCACTACCTCGAATGGATGACCTTCTTCATGCAGCTAAAAGCACTCCATATATGTCTACACTCGATCTTCGTTCTGGATATTGGCAGATAAAGGTAGCAGAAGAGGACCAACAAAAAACCGCTTTCATAACGCCATTTGGATCTTTCGTTTTCAGTCAAATGCCGTATGGATTGCGAAATGCACCAGCAACATTTCAACGATTGATCGACAAGTTAAGAAACGGCCTACCACAAATTCTGATCCTTGCTTACCTCGATGACATCATTATTTGCTCTGAAAACTTTAAGAATCATTTGGTGGATATTCGAAAAGTTTTTCAACGGTTAATGCAGTTTGGATTTCGTCTTAATCGCGGAAAATGCAAATTTTGCTGCTCCGAAATAAAATATTTGGGTTTTGACGCCAAATGGATTTAAAGTCGATCCTGAAAAGACAAATGTTATTTTAACACGTCCAAGACCTAAAAATCAAAAACAGGTTTTATCGTTTTTACAAACTTGTTCGTGGTACAGAAGGTTCATACCCAATTTTGCTAATGTTTCAAAACCTCTGTCCAATCTTACAAAAAAGAAAGCCATATGGAAATGGGAAAATGAAGAGCAATCTTCTTTTGAAAAATTAAAAAGGCTTCTAACCACTGCTCCTATACTACAACAAGTTAAAGAAGGAATTCCATTCACTCTGAAAACCGATGCTAGTAGTTATGCTATCGGTGCTGTTTTGCTCCAGGGGGAGAATGAGATGGAACATCCTGTTGAGAATGCAAGTCGCTTACTCTTACCTGCTGAATGCAACTACTCGACAACCGAACGAGAAGCTCTAGCTGTAGTATGGGCGGTTGTAAATTCCGAGGATACATAGAAGGTTCTTAGGTAAAAATATTAACCGATCACCAGCCGTTGAAATGGTTGATGACCTTAAAGTCTCCAACCGGTAAACTTGCCAGATGGGCACTTCAACTACAGCCATATAACATTAATATAGGTTACAATCCTGGGAAAAATAACGCCGTTGCCGATACGCTTTCGAGACCACCTTGTCCTGATAAAGACCATACGCAAGAAAGCTGTAATATTTGTTCAGTAGACGTAGACATGCCACGACGAGGATCAAAGGAGTTAAGAGAAGAACAATTAGCCGACCCAGACTTGAAAACAATCATTGATTCATTCGAAAATAACGACGATAATTTACTTCGCTGGACCAATCGTGGATACATGTTAATAGATGGGGTCTTATATCGTTACTGCTCCGAAGAAGATTCAGAAAATGGTCAATTAGCTATTCCCAAAACGATGAAAGCAATGGTGTTGAAGAAGTACCATGATGATTCTACAGCTGGACATTATGGCATTGACAAGACATTAGCTCGAATTTCTAGGCGTTACTATTGGCCTGGGATGATCTTTTTGGACCACTACCTGTAACTGCCAGTGGTCAGCAATGGATTTTGATTGTTGAAGATTTATGCAGCCGTTGGGTGGAGTTATTTTCGCTAAAAGAATGCACTGCAGAAAACTGTGCCCTTACTTTATTGAATGAAGTTTTTCTACGTTACGGTGTTCCACGGAGACTTCATAGCGATAATGGAACACAATTCATATCTTCTCTTATGCAGAAACTTACCTTTTGCTTGGGGATAAAACAATCTTTTACTCCAGTTTATCACCCAGAAGCAAACCCTGTCGAGAGAAAGAATCGTGATCTGAAGACCCAGATATCGATACTAGTTGGAAACCATCACACATCATGGAATCTCAAACTTCCAGCAATACGATTCGCAATGAACTCAGCAAAATGTGAAAGCACTGGATTTTCACCAGCATTTCTGACCTTTGGACGAGAATTGCGAACTCCTGACGATGTCAATAACGATTTGAAAATGATAATTCAGTCAGAAAATTGTATACCACAAATCACACCGCATTTGCTGAAGATGGCTGATACCTTAAAAGAAGCAAAAGAATTATCTGAAAAGGCACAAGATCGAAACAAAGTGTACGCAGATAAGAAGAGAAGAGTCCACGAAAAATTTAAAATTGGCGATAGAGTTCTTGTCAAAACTCACCCTATTAGCAAAACATCAAAGGGATTTACATCCAAGTTTGCACCGAAGAGAGATGGACCATACATCATTTTTGCAAAGAAGGGATCTAGTAGCTTTACTATTGCCAAAGAAGACGGTCCATCAGTACCATTGGGTACATACCATGCATCGATGATTACATCACTTTCTGGTTGTTCAGGTGAACTACCTACCACTCAACCCCTTATACCTTTCAGAAAAAAGCGAAGACCACTAGCCCTAAATCTAAAAGAAGGACGAATTCACCTAT
Organism: Rhingia rostrata; assembly: GCA_949824845.1. Classification (NCBI taxonomy): domain Eukaryota; kingdom Metazoa; phylum Arthropoda; class Insecta; order Diptera; family Syrphidae; genus Rhingia; species Rhingia rostrata. The sequence goes on from OX463758.1 coordinate 37,002,052, forward strand.
TCCTACTATTTCAAATGATTCTGCCACATTCTCGAGACGATCCATGAGGCAGAGGGGGAGATTGTAACGGCATGAGTTTATTTTTATTAAAGTTATTGTTTTTATTATTAATTTTGCGTTTTATAAAATTGTAATCAGCACATTTTTTTTCGTAGTGTTAAGTTCAAAAGTGTCAATAAATTACAAACAAAACACTTTTTTTTATATTAAAAATAAATTACAATGTGCTGCTTAGTTTTAGTATAAAAGAGAGAACAAAATGTAAAATAATCGCAGTCTAGCATTCGCAGTCGCAGTCTAGCAGTCGCAGTCGCAGTCTAGCAGTCGCAGGCTGGCAGTCTGTCAAATAACAACAAGCTGGTAGCATACATCCATTGGAGCATCAACTTTTAATTTTTTTGACAAATTGTTTTGCGCCGCCGTAAGTAGACAGGCTGAACAAATTCGTTTGGTCGCCTGGCCCTTCACTCTTCGCTGTTTTTTTCTCTCGCCGCCGCTGGTAGTAGACAGGCTGAACATTTTTTGGTCGCCTGGCTCTACCCACATCGTCGCCTATCAACAGCAGTAGACAGGTTGAATATTTGGTCACCTGGCTCTGCTCTGCCCCGCTTCGTGCCATCCTCATCGCCAACATCACACGTACGTGAAACACCACCGCACGGCGCACACACGGACTAGGTACACTATTTCCACGCTTTATCAAAAAAAATCCGCAACGAGCACAACAACAACGCTTCAAAATGGATTTTGAAAGCCCGTTGGTCAGTCCATCTACCTTGGAAATATCATTCTGGTACTTCTTCAAATACCGCTGTTAGATGAAGTTCACCGATTGCAACTTCTTTTGTTACGAAAAGTTTTTTTTTTAATCTTGCATCGCTCCCTGAAGTCTATGTTCGGTTTAGAACTAGTATTTTAAAGTGGATTAACAAAGCCCGTTGGTCAGCCAATCTTTCTGTGAAATGTCATTCTTGTACTGTTTGAAATAACGCCGATAGACGATGTTAACCGACTGCAATTTAATGTTGTAAAACGTTTTTAAAAGTCTTGCAATTTATCGTTAGCCAATTTAGCTCCGAAATGCCATTCTTGTACTCCTTGAAATACAGCCGTAAAATGAAGTTGACCGATTGCAACTAATTTTTGTGAAAGTTTTTTAAAGTCTTGCATCGCTCCTTGATGCTAAATTTAGTAGTATTTTTAAATGGACTTAGAATTCCCGTTGGTCAATCCATCTACCTGCGAAATGCCATTCTTATAGTGTTTCAAATAGCGCAGTTAGTTAGATGTTGACCGATTGAAACTGATTGTTGTAAAACGTTTTTTAACGTCTGGAATCGTTCCGCGATTGTCAAGTTTACTTTATCAGTTGGATATTAAAGGGAAATACAAAGCTCGTTAGCCAATCCATTTACCCCGAAATCAAATCTTGTACTCCTTCAAAAACCCCCGTTAAATGAAGCTGACTGATTGCAACTTAGCGGTTTTTCAACGTCTAGCCACACTCCCTGACGGTAAAGTTGACTTTCTGTGCAGTATATAAAAGTGCACTTAGAAAGCTTGTTGGTCCAGTCCACGAGAATGACATTTAACAGGTATTAAATGTCATTATCGTAATCCTTCAAATACCGCCGTTAGATGAAGATAGCCGGTTGCAACTCAATGCTGTGAAAGAATTTTTAACGTTTTGCAGTGCTCCTTGGCGGTAAAGTTAACATTTTGGGTATCATTTTAAAGTGGATTCTTGTACTCCTTCAAATAACTCTGATAGACGATGTTGACCGACTGCAACTCAATGTTGTGAAAAGTTCTTTAAAGTCTTTAATCGCTCTTTAAGGGTAAAGTTTACATTCTGAGTAGCATATTAAAGTGGATTTTGAAATTCCGATGGTAAAGTAATCTACCTGTGAAATGTCATTCTTATTTTGTTTCAAAAACGCAGTTAGACGATCTTGACCGATTGCAAATTAAAGTTGTACACCGTTTTTTTAAGTGTTCCAGCGCTCCCTGATTGTGAAGTTATTTCCTTGCCTAGCGTTTTAAATTGGATTTGAAAAGCCCGTTTTTCAGTCCACCTACCCGTGAAATGACATTCTTGTACTGCTTCAAATAGCACAGTTAGAAGAAGTTCAACGGTTGCAACACCATGTTGTGAACGATTTTTTAACGTTTTGCATCGCTCCCTGACGGCAAAGTTAACTTTCTGGGTGGTATATTAAAGTAGATTTAGAAAACTCAATAGCCAATCCATTTACCTGCGATATGTTATTCTTGTACTCTTTTAAATACTTGCGTTATATGAAGTTGACCGATTGCAACTCAATGTTGTGAAGAGTTTTTTAACGTCCTGCATCGTTTCCTGAGGTTCAAGGTCAGATTCTATGTAGTATATTTCAGTGAATTTAGAAAACCTGTTGGTAAATCCATCTTCCTGTGGAATATGTATTGGTACTCCCTCAAATAACGCCGTTAGATGTGTTTGACGATTGGAACTAAATGTTGTAAAGGGGTTTTCCACGGTTTGCCGGTTGGTCAGTCCATCTACCCGTGAAATGTCATTTTTATAGTCTTTCAGATAACGCAGATAACGATGTTGACCGATTGCATTTCTATGTTGTAAAACGTTTTTTAACGCCTTGAATCGCTCCAGGAGTGTAAAGTTTACTTTCTGAGTGGTATGTTAAAGGGATCTACAAGGTCCGTTAGCCAACCCATTTACGCCCGAATTGCCATTGTTGTACTCCTTCAAATACGGCCGTTAGATGAAATTAATCGGTTGCAACTCAATGTTGTGAAAGGTTTTTTTTAACGTTTCGCATCGCTCCCTGAGGGTAAACTTAACTTTCTGGATTTAGATACTCCTTGGTAAAGTAATCTACTTGTGAAATGTCAGTCTTGATAATGTTGACGATTGCAACTCAAAGTTGTAAAGCGTTTTTTTAACGTTTTGCAGTGCTCCCTGGCGGTAAAATTAACTTTTTTGGTGATATTTTAAAGTGGATTTGGAAAGCCCGTTGGTCAGTCCACCTACCTTTGGAATGACTTTCTTGTACTGCTTCAAATACCGCTGTTAGATGAAGTTCACTGATTGAAACTCAATTTCGTGCAAAGTTTTGTTTTAACGTTTTGCATCACTCCCTGAGGATCAAGTTCAATTTTTAAGTAGTATATTAAAGTGGATTAAGGAAAACCGTTGGTCAATCAATCTACCTGTGAAATGTCATTTTTTCCTCCTCCAAATAGTGCCGATAGACGATGTTGACCGCCTGCAATTCAATATTGTGAAAAGTTTTTTTTAACGTCTTGCATCTTTCCCTGTTACAACCAAGTCTATATATATGTGTTTGTATCAAGGAACCATATTTCATCCAGTCTTAGTTCAACCTGCAGACGCTGTGTGGTGCGAGAAATAACTCTAACTGTTGACTGTTGCACTTCTTTGACAAACGGTTTATCCATATTTTTTTACTGTTGACTAAACAACTTGTTCATGTACAATCACTATGACTAAGAATAGCTTAGTTAAGCGCGATAGTTCTCAAAGCGCAATAAAACGAAGCTTAACCGCGAGTAAAAAATCGGAATCGTTTGATGAAGCTGAGCTGGAATCGCATCTTCAACTTTTGTCCAATGTGTGGAATCAATTCAGTCAAGCCCATGACGATGTTGAGTTTTCGTGTGGTAGCGACGCTTTGCGAGAACAGGTAGCTGAAAGAGAACACGGGGAGGAATGGTACCGCCTAGCATTGGCCTACTTTAAACGCGCTGTTAAAAAGCTAAATACCACAAACAACAACACACAGCCATCAGTTTCAACATCTAATAGCAAATCGCTATCACGAGCTGATGAAAAAATGACAACAATACCACTCCCTTATTTTTCTGGTGATCCAAAAGATCGACGACCATTTAGCGAAGCTTTTGAGTCGATTATTCATAATGAGTCCTCCTTTAATGGATCACAAAAGCTACACTATTTGCGTGGTTGCTTATAGGGTGAAGCGTTTCACATTGTCAAAGGTTTTCCTTTAACAGACAACAATTACTTGGATGCCTGAAAACTACTGCAGAAACGCTACAACATACAACGCATCGTTATAGATTTTCATATTCGATCCTTATTTGCTTTAAAAAAGCTAACAACGAATCTTCAACTTCACTGAAAACGCTATTAGATTCGACGCAAGAACATTTTCAGAGCCTAAAAGCACTCGGTAGACCCGTTTAAAACTGGGATGATTGGTTGGTCCATTTAACAGTGAGCAATGGGAGTTATCACAAACGAACGATGACGTCCCAAGTTTTGATACGCTTGTCTAATTTGTTGAAACTAGATGTCATTCCCTGAACGCGATTGACTCCCACCATCAAGGAGCAGCTTTAAATCAAACCAACCAAGAGGAAAATCAAAGCCCGCCACCGGTTCACTACATACGGTAGCTCCGTCCGAGCAACCCAACCAGCGATCTAAATCGAAATTGCAGCGAGACACATGTATTTACTGTTCTATGAATAATAATATATATCGCTCCGAAAAGTTTCGATCTCTCGAAATTTATTCGTGCAGGAGAAAAACGTATGCATCAACTGTCATGCAACTGGTCGTAGCCGTGATAAATGTCGCAGTAATAAATCATGCCGTGTGTGTCAAGCACACCGCCACACTCTTCTTCGTCAAGAAGCGCCAACGATACAAACAACTTTCGATGGGCCAAGTACTCAGTTCATGCAATCGCATTTTGTACACACTTAACATCAAGTGCTACTTGGCACAGCTATTGAAAAGGTAGTTGACCAATCTGGGAGATACCAACCCGCCAGAATACTGTTCGACAACGGATCGCATCTTTCCTTCATAAGCGAAAGTTTTTTACAAAGACTAACAAAGACTGAAGGAATAGGCGGTGACGCAGCTGGAAATTCCAAGGGAGAAGAAGAATTTACCTCCCGTAAAACTATCGAAAATTGAATGGCCGCACATAACTCGATTTAAGCTATCTGATCCTCAGTTCCACACACTAGCCGCTGTCGATATATTGGAAACTAGCACAACAACTAAGCTGAGAGTTGTCTTTAATGCTTCATGCCGCACAACAACTGGTTTTCCCTCAACGACACTAAAATGGTTGGCCCCCAGCTTCAAGTAGACCTTTTCGTGGCGTTGATACGTTTGCGTTATTATCGTTTCGCTATGAACGCCGACGTATCAAAAATGTACCGCTAAGTTCGCATCGACGAAGAAGATCTGGACTACCAACGAATTGTCTGGTGTGATTCTCCCCAAGATGAAATAGAGGACTACAGGATTTTGGCTGTCACCTACGGAGTTGCCTCGTCTTCCCACCATGCAGTAAAATGTGTTCAACAAACCGCGCTGAACGAAGGCCAAAGGTACCCCGCAGCCACTCAAGTCATGCTTAATCATTTTTATTTAGATTACTTACTAACTGGCTGTTTTGAGGAAGCTGATCTGTGCCGTCTTCCAGCTGAGGTGTCAGAACTACCGAGTCGAGGTGGCTTTTGTCTTCGCAAGTGGTCAACAAATTCCAACCAAGTCATAAACGCTGTTCCAAAAAACCAGCGCGAAACCTTGCAGTCCTTGGATTTTTCGGAAGTAGATAGCGTTCGAAAACTTGGACTACAATGGGAACCCTCTTCTGACAACGTAGCATTCGCTGTTATGGTTCATAAAATACACACCATAAACCTTACTAAACGCCTTTTACTTTCAGACGCATCAAAACTATTTGATCCGTTGGCCTGCTGTCTCCAAGCACAGTTATACCGAAGATGCTTTTTCAACATCTTTGGAAGCCAAAAGTGGACTTGTATTATGCTGTCCCAGATGATGTAAAACGCCAGTTGTTTCTTTACAGGGATCGTAGCACGAACCTCGCAGCAAATGAAGTGCCGAGGTGGGTCGATACAAGGTTCCCTATCGCTGTAGCAGTACTGCATGGAATTGCAGACGCATCGCAGACTGCATACGCCGCTGCTGTATACGTCCGGACAGTTTCACCTAATGACAATATTTTTGTCCACCTACTAGCAGCTAAAACAACAGTCGCTCCACTGAAGTTGACAACGTTGTCTCTTCCTCGCTTGGAGCTTTGTGGCTCTGCGTTATTAGCCCGACTGATCAAACATGTGACACCGACATTAAATCTTTATATTTGGATGGACTGACACGAGTGTAGCGTTCGCTTGGATGCATCAACACCCTGGAAAATGGAGCACATTTGTAGCCAACCGTGTGTCGCTGATTCAACAAGTACCATCAATTTGGGAACTCGTCAGGTCCGCAAGCTATACAGGCAATGTTGCAAAGTCGTTTTTGGGTTTTTGGCGCTCGCAATATTGTGCGAAAAATTTACAGACTCTGTATTAAATGCTGCCGCCATTTTCATATTCACCAACAAAAACTGATGGGCGATTGACTAAGGCCTCGAGTTGTAGCCTGCAGACCCTTTGATCGCAGCGGTGTGGATTTTGCTGGCCCGATACAGCTTCGTTTCTCAAAGGGACGAGGATCAAGAGCAGTGAAAGGATACATCTCATGGCACAGGTGCTATGCATTTGGAACTCACCATCGGTCTTTCGTCGTCAGCCTTCATCGCTGTATTTAAACGATTCGTGTCACGTCGTGGGCATTGCAGATAGTTATATAGCGACAGTGGCACAAATTTTGTTGGAGCTGATAAGGAGCTCAACATCCTGTCACAAGCCATTAAGGATGTAACGCTTGCTAAGCATCTCGCTGAAGATGGTACTTCTTGGCACTTCAGTCCACCTGCCTCTCCCCATACGGGTGGATACTGGAAAGCTGCAGTTAAGCGCGTCAAGTATCACCAGCGTCGCACAATAGTTGAAACACTTTGACATTCGAGGAATATTCAACGCTTTTAGCAGAGATAAAAGCTTGCGTAAACTCAAGGCCTCTTTGCTCAATTTCCTCCGATGTTAACGATTTCCTTGTCCTGATACCGGGATAATTTTTGATAGGAGAACCTCTGAAAACTATTCCAGAACCTGATATGGAGGACTATAAGGGAAATCTATCAAACAGATTGCATTGAATTTCGAACCTTAGACAACACTTTTGGAGAAGATGTAGTTCAGAGTAATTGGTCCAACTTCAACAGCGCTCGAAATGGACTCGATGAAGATGGGTGATTTGGTCATTATCAGGGATGAGTAACTTCCTCCAACCACATGGAAGATGGGAAGAGTCACGTGTATTCATCCAGGAAAGGACGGTAGGGTACGTGTCGTCACACTCAAAACTGTGGCGGATTCCACGGATAGAATAATTATTTAACTTATTTGTTTTGGTTTTAAAGTTCAAATAGTAACGATGATAACCGGGAACGAAAGTTTAGACCATTTGAGTTATTTTCACCAGTATTGTCAAAGGGAATACGTTTGACAGTAAACCCTGAATTTGTTTGCCTACTCAAAGTGCAATTGTACAAACCAACGGCTTATTGAAAATGCTACAAATAAAAGCGCAATCGCTGGTCGTGCTCTCTTTTTTATATTCGAATCATTAATGTGACAACTTGTGCGAAGTGAACGTATGTCAAATTTTAAATTGCATAGCGCTGGTTCACCTATGAAAGGAGCACGTTTTTAATAATTAAAATTATTGCTGAAAAATAATAAGATTAATAAAATAAGTAAGCTTTGATGTTTTTACATAAATTTATCTAAGACCAATATCATTATAAGGATAAATGAAAACTCTGTGGATTGCTTTACGAGTCGTTGCATTCATTCGAGAAACCCACTCGTCCTTAGCACCCACAGAGTTGTGTGAGTGAGTTGTGCACCGAATTTGAAGCAACGCAAGCAATAAATTTGTTTACTGCCAGTTTGACTGTACAGTTAATCTCACAGAAATGAGCTGGATACCTCCAGTGAATATTGTATTTGAAACACGGTCAATTCGCAATTTGTAAAATAAATGAAACCAATTTTTTTCATTTGTATTCAATTTTGTTTACTTAATCTTAAACATACAAATTATAAAGTAACTAGCACATTGCTACTACACATAAAACTAACTATAATGACTTGAAAGTTTGAGTGTTTAAAAATAAGTTTTAGAAAATTTTGTATATTAATATTATGTTAGCAGCAGATACAAGCGAGAGGTTTGTGCACAAAGTTCGACGCAAGGAATATAGCAAAGTGATTACATGCTCAAATACATTTTCTATACCTTTAATTAAACACTAAAACTTATATATCATGCAACCTAAATCCGGAAAACACTTATCATAAAAAAAAGAAAATGACATAATTTGCTAAACCTAGCGTATAATTTTCAACTACCTATGTTAACTAAAATATTTAAAATACACATTCATTAAAATACTTAAAATGTACATACACTAAAATACACATGCCTAAATTAAAATACTTAAGATACGCATACATTATAATACTTACATCTATAAACTTAGCTGAAATTATAATACCTTAACCTATGATATTCAATTCAACCACGTTTAGTACAATATTTTACCCTACGGGGATTTGATGCGCTATGTCGTATGTACCGAAAAACAAACATTATATATAGAGCGCAGAAACAAGCAAGTCTGCCTGTTTTGTTAATTCCAAATAAATATGTTTTAATTTTAAATAATAATCGTTGAGATATGTTAATAGTTCGAAAGGTTCATAGAGTACGTATGTGTTAGTTTGGGACTACTCTCACAATCATAGAGGAGAAAGTAGTCAGGTGCAAATGAAAGCGATCATTTGTAGGGGAGGGTACCTCTCGATGTCATAACATCCCCGAAAGCACGACTTATATTAATGGGTTCATATAAGTTAACGCGAAAGTTAACGCGAAATAAATTAAAATACAATCATGCAAAAAAAGGAACACGAACCACGACCCACGACCTAGTTTCCGTCATTCAGTGCAGCAGACGAAATTCTAAGAATTGTTTGTTTTATTGATTGTGCATTTCCTTTCACACGCCTTTATTGTGTGTCAGCGAAATTAATTAATAAATGCATGTGGATTGTTGTTTTGAATGTAGTCTTAAGTTTTTATCATTATAATAAAGGTCAGGCTTTCTGCCTAAAAAAATATATTTTTTAATAACTCTGCGTGTTTCCTTCTAACTGGCGCCCGAGTGGGGCTGCTGTTTTTTAACTGCTCAAGTGTATACCGCGAATAAAAAGTAGTTAACTATAACCAAGTATATAACCGGTATGTACTAACCGCGAATAAAAAGTATTTAACGATAACCAAGTTAGTACATACCGCGAATAAAAAGTAGTTGACGATAACCAAGTTAACACGAATGACACTTAGTGCGCGAAATAATTAAATATAATCAAATAAGTGTTTTGTCCAATAAAACTAAGTTTGCGAATATAAACGCAAGTGTGAGACAATCTTTAAAAAATTGGTTACAACCAAGCACCATAAAGACTTGTCAAAACTGTGGACACCAAGCCACAAGTGAGCAGAGCAGTGTTCGTGAAAGGGAAAAGAAGCCCCTTAGTAGACCTATAAAACAAGGAGAAAAAGGAGTCCTGATTCATAGGACAGCCGCCCTATCCAGGAACTCCTGATGGTTGCAGTTCCTGGACCCTACGAAATCGTTATGGAAAACAAAGCCGCAGTAGTCATATTTTTTTTTAAAGCTATATTTACCTTTAAATAAAAAGAAACATTTAAACTAGACCCACTTTCAATCTATCGATTGAATTTTATTAGATTTAGATCGAAACAATTAAATTAACTAGTTGTTAACATTTAAAACTACAAATTCTGTACCCTAAATTCGTTTATCATTGCTTCAATTATTTTCTGAAAAAAAAAGAAAAAAACAAAAAGTTTTTTTTTTTATTATTATTATGTCGAATCCAAGTAATTTAATCAGGCCATCACGCCTAGATATGCCCCCTGAAAATGTCGTTCCTCCTCCTAATGCACCCGTTCATAATGCAATAACCGAAGAAACAATAAACTTCATTACAAGACTTGTAACAGACACATTACAAATACAAGGACGACACATTTTTAATTCAATTATGAATCCCGCGTCAGACATTAACAACGACATCGACCAACCCATTAACATAACTAACGACGTAAATTTATCCGACATGGACAAGATACCGGATGTGGTAAAAAGCCTCCGAGTATTTTCCGGACAACCCGAAGAGTTCAACTCTTGGAAGAAATACTGAAGATTTACGAGCACCTCAGGGTACTTCTAAATATTACGGAATCCTGTCAGTTATTCGAAATAAAATAACTGGTCATGCGGACATAGCGTTAGAATCTTACAATACGCCATTAAGTTGGGAAAAAATATCCAAATGTCTTACTCTGCATTATGCAGATAAAAGAGACTTAGGCACCCTTGAATACCAGATGACTACTCTAGAACAAGGTCATAACTCTATTCCCGAATTTTATCAAATAGTGTACCACCATTTGTCTCTAATTCTTAGCAAACTTGGGTCTATGAGTATGAGTCAAGAATCCCTTAATAACATGACTCAATGCTATCGGGATAAAGCCCTCGACACATTTGTCAGAGGACTTAAAGGCGATTTGCCTAGACTCCTAAGTATACGAGAGCCAACAGATCTACCGCAAGCCCTACATCTTTGTTTAAAATTGCAAAATGTGGACTTCCGTGCTCACCATGCTAACAACTCCCAACCCAATATTCGAAGACCGATCCAACAATCATCCCCACCGGTTCCTCCAAGAAGACACGCCCAAAATGCAGCGAGTTTACCACATTGAAGATTCCAACCAGAATGAAAAAGAGGAAGAAGAATACAAAACTTTTATAAGCCAAGAAGACGAACTTTACGAACAGACTCTTACGGACTATACTGACCCCCACGAAGATTCTAATCTCGACCTTCCAGATCAACTAGAAGATATATATTTTTTAGATTAAAGAGCTCTTCGCTTCCATACATGGAGCATGAAGCGAGGAGCGGACAAATTCTTAAATTCCTGATAGACACCGGATCTAATAGAGATTACATACAACCGCGTCGCATAAGAAATCCTCTTCCAAACGAAAAAATTTCTTACGCTAATTCAATCGGAGGAAACATAAAAATCACACATCATTCCTTTGTTCAGCTCTTTAACCCCAATATAGATAAAATAAAATTCGACATTCTCCCCAGTCTTATCTCCTTTGATGGTATTATTGGTAACGACACGTTAAAGAAATTAAATAATGTCATTTATACCAGAGAAAATTACATGACAATTCATTCAAACATTTTAATACCACTTAAACAACAGACAACAGAAACTGTCAATAATGTAAGCATAAGAACTTCTCATTTAAATAAAGAACCTTATGAAAGTCATTAACAAATTCACTACTCTTTTTTCTGACCCCGATGAAAAATTAACTTACACGACAACAGTTAAGGGAGAAATCCGTACTACAAGCTCCGAACCAATTTATTCAAAATCATACCCGTACCCAAGAGCACTTAGGGAAGAAGTCGATAAACAAATAAATACATTACTTGAAGACGGTATCATCAGACCGTCTAAGTCACCATAGAATTCACCGGTTTGGATCGTTCCAAAAAAATGGACGCATCCATGGAAAAAAAATACCGTCTCGTAATAGATTACAGGAAATTGAACTCAGTCACTGTAGCAGATAGGTATCCTATTCCTGAGATTAATGAGGTTCTCGCCAATCTTGGCGACAATAATTGGTTTACTATAGTTGACTTGAAGAGCGGATTTCATCAGATCTTACTAAAAGAAAATGATATTGAGAAAACCGCATTTTCTGTTAACAATGGGAAGTTCGAGTTCACACGTCTCCCATTCGGCCTGAAGAACGCACCAGCCATTTTTCAAAGAACTCTCGACGACATTCTAAGAGAACATATCGGAAAATGTTGCTATGATAACGATGTCGTCGATATGACATCGTTATATTTGCCAAAAATAAAACTGAACACCTAGAGAACCTTAAAGCTGTATTTGAGACCTTAGAACGTGCCAACATGAAAATCCAGATGGACAAATGCGAATTTTTTCCAAGAAGAAATTGAATTTTTAGGATTTGTTATAGGCAAAAACGGTATCAAAACCAATCCAAAAAAAGTTCAAGCCATCTCTAAATTACCTCCACCCAAAACCTTAAAAGACCTACGCTCATTCTTAGGTATGTTAGGCTATTATCGACGACTTATAAAAGATTTCGCGAAAATAGCGAAACCCCTGACATCCCTTTTAAGAAGGGAAGAAGGACGAGTGTCCAAGCACCTTTCTAAGAACAAAGTCATTGAATTCAACACAGATGCGCTAAACTCTTTCAAAAAAATTATAGAATCATTAGTTTCCCAGGAAGTTACTTTAAATTACTCAGACTTCAAAAAAGAATTTGAACTCACGATGGACGCCTCAAATGTTGCCATAGGCGCTGTCTTATCCCAAGACAATAAACCAATAACGTTTTTATCAAGAACACTAACTACACCTGAATAACATTATGCCACTAACTAGAAAGAGATGCTCGCTATTATCTGGCCTCTTAACTCGCTTAGGAATTTTCTTTACGGATCTAAAAAGGTGAAAATTTACACGGACCACCAACCACTGACATATGCCCTTAGTAACAAGAACACTAATAAAAAAAAAAATATTTTTTGAGGGAAATTTAGTTCATAAGTAAAAATTTCTTTTATGAGTGAAAAATACTTTTTCAGGGAAATTTACTTTTTTGAGTGAAAAAAAAATGTTTGAGGGAAAATTACTTTTTGAGTGAAAATTACTACTCAAAAAAGTAAATTTTGAGTGAAAACAACTTTTTGAGTGAAATACACTTTTTTGAGGGAAAAATGCGTTTTGAGTGAAATATACTTTTTGAGCAAAATTTACTTTTTTGAGGGAAAAATACTTTTTGGGTGAAAATTACTACTTTTTGATTGAAAATTACTTTTTGAGGGAAATTTACTTTTTTGAGGGAAATTTACTTTTTTGAGGGAAAATTACTTTTTTGAGTGAAAACTACTTTTTAGGGAAATTAACTTTTTTGAGGGAAAATTACTTGTTTGAGGGAAAACTACTTTTTGAGTGAAAATTACTACTTTTTGAGTAAAAACTACTTTTTGAGTGAAAAATACTTTTTGAGCAAAATTTATTTTGATGGAAAATTACTCTTTGAGTGAAAATTACTACTTTTTGAGCGAAAAATACGTTCTGTGGGAAAATTACTTTTTGAGTAAAATTACTTTTTGAGGAAAAATTACTTGTTGAGTGAAAACTACTACTTTTTAAGTGAAAAATGCGTTTTGAAGGAAAATTACATTTTGAGTGAAAAATACTTTTTAGGGAAACTAACTTTTTGAGTGAAAACTACTTCTTTTTGAGGGAAATTTATTTTTTGAGTGAAAACTACTTTTGAGTGAAAATTACTTTTTTGAGTGAAAACTATTTTTTGAGGCAAAAATACTTGTTGAAGGAAATTTACATTTTAGAGGGAAAATTACTTTTTGGGTGAAAATTACTACTTTATGAGTGAAAACTACTTTTTTGAGTGAAAAAAACCTTTCGTGGGGAAATTACTTTTTTGAGGAAAATTTACTTTTTTGAGTGAAAATACTTTTTGTGATAAAATAACTACTTGAGGGAAATTTACTTCTTTTAATGAAAACTAGTTTTTGAGGGAAATTTACTTTTTTTTCTAATGAAAACTGCATTTTGAGTGAAAACTACTTTTTGAGGGAAATTTATTTTTTGAGTGAAAACTACTTTTGAGTGAAAATTACTTTTTTGTGTAAAAACTATTTTTTGAGGGAAAAATACTTGTTGAAGGAAATTTACATTTTAGAGGGGAAATTACTTTTTGGGTGAAAATTACTACTTTATGAGTGAAAACTACTTTTTTGAGTGAAAACAAACGTTTGTGGGGAAATTACTTTTTTGAGGAAAATTTACTTTTTTGAGGGAAATTTACTTCTTTTAATGAAAACTAGTTTTTGAGGGAAGTTTACTTTTTTTTAATGAAAATTGCATTTTCAGTGAAAACTTTTTTTTGAGGGAAATTTACTTTTTTTAAGTGAAAATCGCTTTTTGAGGGAAATATACTTTTTTGAGTAAAAACTACTTTTTGAGGGAAATTTACTTTTTTTTAGTGAAAATCGCTTTTTGGGGAAATTTACTTTTTTGAGTGAAAACTGTTTTTTGAGTGAAATATACTTTTTGAGCAAAATTTAATTTTTTGATGGAAAAATACTTTTTGAGTGAAAATTACTACTTTATGAGTGAAAACTACTTTTTTGAGTGAAAAAAAACATTTGTGGGGAAATTACGTTTTTGAGGAAAATTTACTTTTTTGAGTGAAAAATACTTTTCCAGATAAAATAACTACTTGAGGGAAATTTACTTCTTTTAATGAAAACTAGTTTTTGAGGGAAATTAACTTTTTTTTAATGAAAACTGCATTTTGAGTGAAAACTTTTTTTTGAGGGAAATTTACTTATTTTAAGTGAAAATCGCTTTTTGAATGATATATACTTTTTTTGAGTATAAACTACTTTTTGAGGAAAATTTACTTTTTTGATGAAAATTATTTTTTAAGTGAAATTACTTTTTTGAGTGGAAACTACTTTTTGAGGGAAATTTACTTTTTTTAGTGAAAATCGCTTTTTGGGGAAATTTACTTTTTTGAGTGAAAACTGTTTTTTGAGTGAAATATACTTTTTGAGCAAAATTTAATTTTTTGATGGAAAAATACTTTTTGAGTGAAAATTACTACTTTTTGAGTGAAATCTACTTTTTTGAGTGAGAAATACTTTTTGAGGGAAAAAAAATTGTTGAGGGAAATTAACATTTTAGAGGGAAATTTACTTTTATTAGAGAAAATCGCTTTTTGGTGAAATTAACTTTTTTGAGGGAAATTAACTTTTTTGAGGGAAATTTACTTTTTTTAATTGAAAATTACATTTTGATGGAAGAATACTTTTTGAATAAAAATTACTACTCTTTGAGGGATACTTACTTTTTTGAGTGAAAAATACTTTTTGAGATAAAATAACTACTTGAGGGAAATTTACTTCTTTTAATGAAAACTAATTTTTGAGGGAAATTTACTTTTTTTTTAATGAAAACTGCATTTTGAGTGAAAACTATTTTTTGAGGGAAATTTACTTTTTTGAGGGAAAATAACTTTTTGAGTGAAAATTACTTTTTAAGCGAAATTAATTGTTTTGAAAGAAAATCTCGTTTTGAGGGAAATTTATTTTTTTGAGTGAAAACTAATTTTTGAGCAAAATTTACTTTTTTGAGGGAAATTTACTTTTTTGAGGGAAGTTTACTTTTTTGAGTGAAAGTTACTTTTTGAGGGAAAATTACTTTTTAAGTGAAAATTACTATTTTTTGAGTGAAAAATGTGTTTTGAAAGAAAATTACTTTTTGAGTGAAAAATACTTTTTGGGGGAAAATTACTTTTTGAGTTTAATTACTACTTTTTGAGTGAAAAATGTGTTTTGAAGGAAAATTACTTTTTGAGTGAAAAATACTTTTTGGGGGAAAATTACTTTTTGAGTTTAATTACTACTTTTTGAGTGAAAAATGCTTTTTGAAGGAAAATTACTTTTTGAGTGAAAAATAATTTTTGAGGGAAACTAACTTTTTGAGTGAAAATTACTTTTTTGAGTGAAAACTATTTTTGAGGGAAAAATACTTGTCTAAGGAATTTTACATTTTAGAGGAAAATTTACTTTTTGGGTGAAAATTACTACTTTATGAGTGAAAACTACTTTTTTGAGTGAAAAAAACCTTTCGTGGGGAAATTACTTTTTTGAGGAAAATTTACTTTTTTGAGTGAAAAATACTTTTTGAGATAAAATAACTACTTGAGGGAAATTTACTTCTTTTAATGAAAACTAGTTTTTGAGGGAAATTTACTTTTTTTTTAATGAAAACTGCATTTTGAGTGAAAACTATTTTTTGGGGGAAATTTACTTTTTTTAGTGAAAATCGTTTTTTGAGGGAAATATACTTTTTTGAGTAAAAACTACTTTTTGAGGAAAATTTACTTTTTTTGATGAAAATTATTTTTACATTTTAGAGGGAAAATTACCTTTTGGGTGAGAATTACTACTTTATGAGTGAAAACTACATTTTTGAGTGAAAAAAAACTTTTGTGGGGAAATTAGTTTTTTGAGGAAAATTTACTTTTTTGAGTGAGAAATACTTTTTGAGATAAAATAACTACTTGAGGGAAATTTACTTCTTTTAATGAAAACTAGTTTTTGAGGGAAATTTACTTTTTTTTCTAATGAAAACTGCATTTTGAGTGAAAACTACTTTTTGAGGGAAATTTACTTTTTTTTAGTGAAAATCGCTTTTTGGGAAAATTTACTTTTTTAAGTGAAAACTGCTTTTTGAGTGAAATATACTTTTTGAGCAAAATTTACTTTTTTGAGGGAAAAATACTTTTTGAGTGAAAATTACTACTTTTTGAGTGAAATCTACTTTTTTGAGTGAGAAATACTTTTTGAGGCAAATTTACCTTTTTTAGGGAAATTTACTTTTTTGAGTGAAAACTACTTTTTGAGGGAAATTAACATTTTAGAGGGAAATTTACTTTTTTTTAGTGAAAATCGCTTTTTGGGGAAATTTACTTTTTTGAGGGAAATTTACTTTTTTGAGGGAAATTTACTTTTTTGAGGGAAATTTACTTTTTTTAATTGAAAATTACATTTTGATGGAAAATTACTTTTTGAGTGAAAATTACTACTCTTTGAGGGATATTTACTTTTTTGAGTGAAAACAACTTTTTGAGTGAAAAATACTTTTTTGAGGGAAAGATACTTGTTGAAGGAAGTTTACATTTTAGAGGGAAAATTACTTTTTGGGTGAAAATTACTACCTTATGAGTGAAAACTACTTTTTTGACTGAAAAAAACCTTTCGTGGGGAAATTACTTTTTTGAAGAAAATTTACTTTTTTGAGTGAAAAATACTTTTTGAGATAAAATAACTACTTGAGGGAAATTTACTTCTTTTAATGAAAACTAGTTTTTGAGGGAAATTTCCTTTTTTTTTTTTAATGAAAACAGCATTTTGAGTGAAAACTATTTTTTGAGGGAAATTTACTTTTTGAGGGAAAATTACTTTTTGAGTGAAAATTACTTTTTAAGCGAAATTTATTGTTTTGAAAGAAAATCTCGTTTTGAGGGAAGTTTATTTTTTTGAGTAAAAGTTACTTTCTGAGGGAAAATTACTTTTTGAGTGAATATTATTATTTTTTGAGTGAAAAATACTTTTTGGGGAAAAATTACTTTTTGAGTTTAATTACTACTTTTTGAGTGAAAAATGTGTTTTGAAGGAAATTTACTTTTTGAGTGAAAAATACTTCTTGGGGGAAAATTACTTTTTGAGTGAAAAATACTTTTTGAGGGAAACTAACTTTTTGAGTGAAAATTATTTTTTGAGTGAAAACTATTTTCGAAGGAAAAATACTTGTTGAAGGAAATTTACATTTTAGAATGAAAATTACTTTTTGGGTGAAAATTACTACTTTATGAGTGAAAACTACTTTTTTGACTGAAAAAAACCTTTCGTGGGGAAATTACTTTTTTGAAGAAAATTTACTTTTTTGAGTGAAAAATACTTTTTGAGATAAAATAACTACTTGAGGGAAATTTACTTCTTTTAATGAAAACTAGTTTTTGAGGGAAATTTACTTTTTTTTTTAATGAAAACTGCATTTTGAGTGAAAACTATTTTTTGGGGGAAATTTACTTTTTTTAGTGAAAATCGCTTTTTGAGGGAAATTTACTTTTTTGAGTGAAAAATGCTTTACTTTTTCGAGGGAAATTTACTTTTTTGAGGGAAAACTACTTTTTGAGTGAAAAATACTACTTTTTGAGTTAAACAACTTTTTGAGTGAAAAATACTTTTTGAGAGAATTTTACTTTTTTGAGGGAAATTTACTTTTTTGAGGGAAATTTACTTTTTTGAGGGAAATTTACTTTTTTTAATTGAAAATTACATTTTGATGGAAAATTACTTTTTGAGTGAAAATTACTACTTTTTTAGTGAAAAATACTTTCTGAGGGAAAATTACTTTTTGAGTAAAAAAATTTTTTTTGAGGGAATATAACTTTTGAGTTTAAATTACTACTTTTTGTGTGAAAATTACTTTTTGAGGGAAATTTACTTTTTCGGGGGAAAATTACGTTTTGAGTGAAATTTACTTTTTTTAATTGAAAATTACATTTTGATGGAAAATTACTTTTTGAGTGAAAATTACTACTCTTTGAGGGATATTTACTTTTTTGAGTGAAAACAACTTTTTGAGTGAAAAATACTTTTTTGAGGTAAAGATACTTGTTGAAGGAAGTTTACATTTTAGAGGGAAAATTACTTTTTGGGTGAAAATTACTACTCTTTGAGGGATATTTACTTTTTTGAGTGAAAACAACTTTTTGAGTGAAAAATACTTTTTTGAGGGAAAGATACTTGTTGAAGGAAGTTTACATTTTAGAGGGAAAATTACTTTTTGGTTGAAAATTACTACTTTATGAGTGACAACTACTTTTTTGACTGAAAAAAACCTTTCGTGGGGAAATTACTTTTTTGAAGAAAATTTACTTTTTTGTGGGAAAAATACTTTTAGAGTGAAAATTACTACTTTTTGAGTGAAATCTACTTTTTTGAGTGAGAAATACTTTTTGAGGCAAATTTACCTTTTTTAGGGAAATTTACTTTTTTGAGTGAAAACTACTTTTTGAGGGAAATTAACATTTTAGAGGGAAATTTACTTTTTTTAGTGAAAATCGCTTTTTGGGGAAATTTACTTTTTTGAGGGAAATTTACTTTTTTGAGGGAAATTTACTTTTTTGAGGGAAATTTACTTTTTTTAATTGAAAATTACATTTTGATGGAAAATTACTTTTTGAGTGAATATTACTACTCTTTGAGGGATATTTACTTTTTTGAGTGAAAACAACTTTTTGAGTGAAAAATACTTTCTTGAGGGAAAGATACTTGTTGAAGGAAGTTTACATTTTAGAGGGAAAATTACTTTTTGGGTGAAAATTACTACTTTATGAGTGAAAACTACTTTTTTGACTGAAAAAAACCTTTCGTGGGGAAATTACTTTTTTGAAGAAAATTTACTTTTTTGAGTGAAAAATACTTTTTGAGATAAAATAACTACTTGAGGGAAATTTACTTCTTTTAATGAAAACTAGTTTTTGAGGGAAATTTACTTTTTTTTTTAATGAAAACTGCATTTTGAGTGAAAATTATTTCTTGGGGGAAATTTACTTTTTTTTAGTGAAAATCGCTTTTTGAGGGAAATTTACTTTTTTGAGTGAAAAATGCTTTACTTTTTCAAGGGAAATTTACTTTTTTGAGGGAAATTTACTTTTTTAAGGGAAAACTACTTTTTGAGTGAAAAATACTTTTTGAGAGAATTTTACTTTTTTGAGGGAAATTTACTTTTTTTAATTGAAAATTACATTTTGATGGAAAATTACTTTTTGAGTGAAAATTACTACTTTTTTAGTGAAAAATACTTTCTGAGGGAAAATTACTTTTTTTTTAATGAAAACTGCATTTTGAGTAAAAACTATTTTTTGAGGGAAATTTACTTTTTTGAGGGAAAATAACTTTTTGAGTGAAAATTACTTTTTAAGCGAAATTAATTGTTTTGAAAGAAAATCTCGTTTTGAGGGAAATTTATTTTTTTGAGTGAAAACTAATTTTTGAGCAAAATTTACTTTTTTGAGGGAAATTTACTTTTTTGAGGGAAGTTTACTTTTTTGAGTGAAAGTTACAACTTGAGGGAAAATTACTTTTTGAGTGAAAATTACTATTTTTTGAGTGAAAAATGTGTTTTGAAAGAAAATTACTTTTTGAGTGAAAAATACTTTTTGGGGGAAAATTACTTTTTGAGTTTAATTACTACTTTTTGAGTGAAAAATGTGTTTTGAAGGAAAATTACTTTTTGAGTGAAAAATACTTTTTGGGGGAAAATTACTTTTTGAGTTTAATTACTACTTATTGAGTGAAAAATGCTTTTTGAAGGAAAATTACTTTTTGAGTGAAAAATACTTTTTGAGGGAAACTAACTTTTTGAGTGAAAATTACTTTTTTGAGTAAAAACTATTTTTGAGGGAAAAATACTTGTTGAAGGAATTTTACATTTTAGAGGAAAATTTACTTTTTGGGTGAAAATTACTACTTTATGAGTGAAAACTACTTTTTTGAGTGAAAAAAACCTTTCGTGGGGAAATTACTTTTTTGAGGAAAATTTACTTTTTTGAGTGAAAAATACTTTTTGTGATAAAATAACTACTTGAGGGAAATTTACTTCTTTTAATGAAAACTAGTTTTTGAAGGGAAATTTACTTTTTTTTTAATGAAAACTGCATTTTGAGTGAAAACAATTTTTTGGGGGAAATTTACTTTTCTTAGTGAAAATCGTTTTTTGAGGGAAATATACTTTTTTGAGTAAAAACTACTTTTTGAGGAAAATTTACTTTTTTTGATGAAAATTATTTTTACATTTTAGAGGGAAACTTACCTTTTGGGTGAGAATTACTACTTTATTAGCGAAAACTACTTTTTTGAGTGAAAAAAAACTTTTGTGGGGAAATTAGTTTTTTGAGGAAAATTTACTTTTTTGAGTGAGAAATACTTTTTGAGATAAAATAACTACTTGAGGGAAATTTACTTCTTTTAATGAAAACTAGTTTTTGAGGGAAATTTACTTTTTTTTCTAATGAAAACTGCATTTAGAGTGAAAACTACTTTTT
Source organism: Rhingia rostrata (assembly GCA_949824845.1). Classification (NCBI taxonomy): domain Eukaryota; kingdom Metazoa; phylum Arthropoda; class Insecta; order Diptera; family Syrphidae; genus Rhingia; species Rhingia rostrata. Next base: position 37,022,853 of record OX463758.1, read on the forward strand.
GAGGGAAATTTACCTTTTTTTAGTGAAAATCGCGTTTTGGGAAAATTTACTTTTTTAAGTGAAAACTGCTTTTTGAGTGAAATATACTTTTTGAGCAAAATTTACTTTCTTGAGGGAAAAATACTTTTTGAGTGAAAATTACTACTTTTTGAGTGAAATCTACTTTTTTGAGTGAGAAATACTTTTTGAGGCAAATTTACCTTTTTTAGGGAAATTTACTTTTTTGAGTGAAAACTACTTTTTGAGGGAAATTAACATTTTAGAGGGAAATTTACTTTTTTTTTAGTGAAAATCGCTTTTTGGGGAAATTTACTTTTTTGAGGGAAATTTACTTTTTTGAGGGAAATTTACTTTTTTGAGGGAAATTTACTTTTTTTAATTGAAAATTACATTTTGATGGAATATTACTTTTTGAGTGAAAATTACTACTCTTTGAGGGATATTTACTTTTTTGAGTGAAAACAACTTTTTGAGTGAAAAATACTTTTTTGAGGGAAAGATACTTGTTGAAGGAAGTTTACATTTTAGAAAGAAAATTACTTTTTGGGTTTGAAGAAAATTTACTTTTTTGAGTGAAAAGTACTTTTTGAGATAAAATAACTACTTGAGGGAAATTTACTTCTTTTAATGAAAACTAGTGTTTGAGGGAAATTTCCTTTTTTTTTTAATGAAAACAGCATTTTGAGTGAAAACTATTTTTTGAGGGAAATTTACTTTTTTGAGGGAAAATTACTTTTTGAGTGAAAATTACTTTTTAAGCGAAATTTATTGTTTTGAAAGAAAATCTCGTTTTGAGGGAAGTTTACTTTTTTGAGTAAAAGTTACTTTTTGAGGGAAAATTACTTTTTGAGTGAATTTTATTATTTTTTGAGTGAAAAATACTTTTTGGGGAAAAATTACTTTTTGAGTTTAATTACTACTTTTTGAGTGAAAAATGTGTTTTGAATTAAATTTACTTTTTGAGTGAAAAATACTTCTTGGGGGAAAATTACTTTTTGAGTTTAATTACTACTTTTTAAGTGAAAAATGCTTTTTGAAGGAAAATTACTTCTTGAGTGAAAAATACTTTTTGAGGGAAACTAACTTTTTGAGGGAAACTAACTTTTTGAGTGAAAATTATTTTTTGAGTGAAAACTATTTTCGAAGGAAAAATACTTGTTGAAGGAAATTTACATTTTAGAGGGAAAATTACTTTTTGGGTGAAAATTACTACTTTATGAGTGAAAACTACTTTTTTGACTGAAAAAAACCTTTCGTGGGGAAATTACTTTTTTGAAGAAAATTTACTTTTTTGAGTGAAAAATACTTTTTGAGATAAAATAACTACTTGAGGGAAATTTACTTCTTTTAATGAAAACTAGTTTTTGAGGGAAATTTACTTTTTTTTTAATGAAAACTGCATTTTGAGTGAAAACTATTTTTTGGGGGAAATTTACTTTTTTTAGTGAAAATCGCTTTTTGAGGGAAATTTACTTTTTTGAGTGAAAAATGCTTTACTTTTTCGAGGGAAATTTACTTTTTTGAGGGAAATTTACTTTTTTAAGGGAAAACTACTTTTTGAGTGAAAAATACTACTTTTTGAGTTAAACAACTTTTTGAGTGAAAAATACTTTGTGAGAGAATTTTACTTTTTTGAGGGAAATTTACTTTTTTGAGGGAAATTTACTTTTTTTAATTGAAAATTACATTTTGATGGAAAATTACTTTTTGAGTGAAAATTACTACTCTTTGAGGGATATTTACTTTTTTGAGTGAAAACAACTTTTTGAGTGAAAAATACTTTTTTGAGGGAAAGATACTTGTTGAAGGAAGTTTACATTTTAGAGGGAAAATTACTTTTTGGGTGAAAATTACAACTTTATGAGTGAAAACTACTTTTTTGACTGAAAAAAACCTTTCGTGGGGAAATTACTTTTTTGAAGAAAATTTACTCTTTTGAGTGAAAAATACTTTTTGAGATAAAATAACTACTTGAGGGAAATTTACTTCTTTTAATGAAAACTAGTTTTTGAGGGAAATTTACTTTTTTGAGGGAAAATTACTTTTTGAGTGAAAATTACTTTTTAAGCGAAATTTATTGTTTTGAAAGAAAATCTCGTTTTGAGGGAAGTTTACTTTTTTGAGTAAAAGTTACTTTTTGAGGGAAAATTACTTTTTGAGTGAATTTTATTATTTTTTGAGTGAAAAATACTTTTTGGGGAAAAATTACTTTTTGAGTTTAATTACTACTTTTTGAGTGAAAAATGTGTTTTGAATTAAATTTACTTTTTGAGTGAAAAATACTTCTTGGGGGAAAATTACTTTTTGAGTTTAATTACTACTTTTTAAGTGAAAAATGCTTTTTGAAGGAAAATTACTTTTTGAGTGAAAAATACTTTTTGAGGGAAACTAACTTTTTGAGGGAAACTAACTTTTTGAGTGAAAATTATTTTTTGAGTGAAAACTATTTTCGAAGGAAAAATACTTGTTGAAGGAAATTTACATTTTAGAGGGAAAATTACTTTTTGGGTGAAAATTACTACTTTATGAGTGAAAACTACTTTTTTGACTGAAAAAAACCTTTCGTGGGGAAATTACTTTTTTGAAGAAAATTTACTTTTTTGAGTGAAAAATACTTTTTGAGATAAAATAACTACTTGAGGGAAATTTACTTCTTTTAATGAAAACTAGTTTTTGAGGGAAATTTACTTTTTTTTTAATGAAAACTGCATTTTGAGTGAAAACTATTTTTTGGGGGAAATTTACTTTTTTTAGTGAAAATCGCTTTTTGAGGGAAATTTACTTTTTTGAGTGAAAAATGCTTTACTTTTTCGAGGGAAATTTACTTTTTTGAGGGAAATTTACTTTTTTAAGGGAAAACTACTTTTTGAGTGAAAAATACTTTTTTGAGGGAAAGATACTTGTTGAAGGAAGTTTACATTTTAGAGGGAAAATTACTTTTTGGGTGAAAATTACAACTTTATGAGTGAAAACTACTTTTTTGACTGAAAAAAACCTTTCGTGGGGAAATTACTTTTTTGAAGAAAATTTACTCTTTTGAGTGAAAAATACTTTTTGAGATAAAATAACTACTTGAGGGAAATTTACTTCTTTTAATGAAAACTAGTTTTTGAGGGAAATTTACTTTTTTGAGGGAAAATTACTTTTTGAGTGAAAATTACTTTTTAAGCGAAATTTATTGTTTTGAAAGAAAATCTCGTTTTGAGGGAAGTTTACTTTTTTGAGTAAAAGTTACTTTTTGAGGGAAAATTACTTTTTGAGTGAATTTTATTATTTTTTGAGTGAAAAATACTTTTTGGGGAAAAATTACTTTTTGAGTTTAATTACTACTTTTTGAGTGAAAAATGTGTTTTGAATTAAATTTACTTTTTGAGTGAAAAATACTTCTTGGGGGAAAATTACTTTTTGAGTTTAATTACTACTTTTTAAGTGAAAAATGCTTTTTGAAGGAAAATTACTTTTTGAGTGAAAAATACTTTTTGAGGGAAACTAACTTTTTGAGGGAAACTAACTTTTTGAGTGAAAATTATTTTTTGAGTGAAAACTATTTTCGAAGGAAAAATACTTGTTGAAGGAAATTTACATTTTAGAGGGAAAATTACTTTTTGGGTGAAAATTACTACTTTATGAGTGAAAACTACTTTTTTGACTGAAAAAAACCTTTCGTGGGGAAATTACTTTTTTGAAGAAAATTTACTTTTTTGAGTGAAAAATACTTTTTGAGATAAAATAACTACTTGAGGGAAATTTACTTCTTTTAATGAAAACTAGTTTTTGAGGGAAATTTACTTTTTTTTTAATGAAAACTGCATTTTGAGTGAAAACTATTTTTTGGGGGAAATTTACTTTTTTTAGTGAAAATCGCTTTTTGAGGGAAATTTACTTTTTTGAGTGAAAAATGCTTTACTTTTTCGAGGGAAATTTACTTTTTTGAGGGAAATTTACTTTTTTAAGGGAAAACTACTTTTTGAGTGAAAAATACTACTTTTTGAGTTAAACAACTTTTTGAGTGAAAAATACTTTGTGAGAGAATTTTACTTTTTTGAGGGAAATTTACTTTTTTGAGGGAAATTTACTTTTTTGAGGGAAATTTACTTTTTTTAATTGAAAATTACATTTTGATGGAAAATTACTTTTTGAGTGAAAATTACTACTCTTTGAGGGATATTTACTTTTTTGAGTGAAAACAACTTTTTGAGTGAAAAATACTTTTTTGAGGGAAAGATACTTGTTGAAGGAAGTTTACATTTTAGAGGGAAAATTACTTTTTGGGTGAAAATTACAACTTTATGAGTGAAAACTACTTTTTTGACTGAAAAAAACCTTTCGTGGGGAAATTACTTTTTTGAAGAAAATTTACTCTTTTGAGTGAAAAATACTTTTTGAGATAAAATAACTACTTGAGGGAAATTTACTTCTTTTAATGAAAACTAGTTTTTGAGGGAAATTTACTTTTTTTTTTAATGAAAACTGCATTTTGAGTGAAAACTATTTCTTGGGGGAAATTTACTTTTTTTAGTGAAAATCGCTTTTTGAGGGAAATTTACTTTTTTGAGTGAAAAATGCTTTACTTTTTCGAGGGAAATTTACTTTTTTGAGGAAAATTTACTTTTTTAAGGGAAAACTACTTTTTGAGTGAAAAATACTACTTTTTGAGTGAAAAAACTTTTTGAGTGAAAAATACTTTTTGAGAGAATCTTACTTTTTTGAGGGAAATTTACTTTTTTGAGGAAAATTTACTTTTTTGAGGGAAATTTACTTTTTTTAATTGAAAATTACATTTTGATGGAAAATTACTTTTTGAGTGAAAATTACTACTTTTTTAGTGAAAAATACTTTCTGAGGGAAAATTACTTTTTGAGTAAAAAAAATCTTTTTGAGGGAAAATTACTTTTTGAGTTTAAATTACTACTTTTTGTGTGAAAATTACTTTTTGAGGGAAATTTACTTTTTCGAGGGAAAATTACTTTTTGAGTGAAAATTACTGTTTTCTGAGTGAAAACTAGTTTTTGAGTGGAAAATACTTTTTGGGGGAAATTTACTTTTTGAGGGAAACTTAATTTTTAAGGGAAACCTATTTTTTGAGGGAAATTTACTTTTTTAAGGGAAACATATTTTTTGAGAGAAATTTAGTTTTTAAGTGACAATTACTTTTTTGAGTGAAAACCACTTTTTGAGGGAAATTTACTTACTTGAGGGAAAACTAATCTTTCAGTGAAAAATACTTTTTGAGTGAAAATTACTTTTTTGAGTGAAAACTATTTTTTTAGGGAAAAATACTTGTTGAAGGAAATTTACATTTTTGTGAAAATCTCTTTTTGAGGGAAATTTACTTTTTGAGTGAAAACTACTACTTTTTGAGTGAAAAATGCGTTTTGAAGGAAAATTACTTTTTGAGTGAAAAATACTTTTTGAGGGAAACTAACTTTTTGAGTGAAAATTACTTTTTTGAGTGAAAACTATTTTGGAGGGAAAAATACTTGTTGAAGGAAATTTACATTTTAGAGGGAAATTTACTTTTTGGGTGAAAATTACTACTTTATGAGTGAAAACTACTTTTTTGAGTGAAAAAAACCTTTCGTGGGAAAATTACTTTTTTGAGGGAAATTTACTTTTTTGAGTGAAAACTACTTTTTGAGGGAAATTTCCTTTTTTTGATGAAAATTATTTTTACATTTTAGAGGGAAAATTACTTTTTGGGTGAAAATTACTACTTTATGAGTGAAAACTACTTTTTTGAGTAAAAAAAAAACTTATGTGGGGAAATTAATTTTTGGAGGAAAATTTAATTTTTTGAGTGAACAATACTTTTTCAGATAAAATAACTACTTGAGGGAAATTTACTTCTTTTAATGAAAACTAGTTTTTGAGGGAAATTTACTTTTTTTTTTAATGAAAACTGCATTTTGAGTGAAAAAATTTTTTTGAGTGAAATTTACTTTTTTTAAGTGAAAATCGCTTTTTGAGGGAAATATACTTTTTTGTGTAAAAACTACTTTTTGAGGAAAATTTCCTTTTTTTGATAAAAATTATTTTTACATTTTAGAGGGAAAATTACTTTTTGGGTGAAAATTACTACTTTATGAGTGAAAACTACTTTTTTGAGTGAAAAAAAAACTTTTGTGGTGAAATAACTTTTTTGAGGGAAATTAACTTCTTCTAATGAAAACTAGTTTTTGAGGGAAATTTACTTTTTTTTTTAATGAAAACTGCATTTTGAGTGAAAACTTTTTTTTGAGGGAAATTTACTTTTTTTGATGAAAATTATTTTTACATTTTAGAGGGAAAATTACTTTTTGGGTGATAATTACTACTTTATGAGTGAAAACTACTTTTTTGAGTGAAAAAAAACTTTTGTGGGGAAATTAATATTTTGAGGAAAATTTACTTTTTTGAGTGAAAAATACTTTTTCAGATAAAATAACTACTTGAGGGAAATTTACTTCTTTTAATGAAATCTAGTGTTTGAGGGAAATTTACTTTTTTTTTTAAATAAAAACTGCATTTTGAGTGAAAATTTTTTTTGAGGGAAATTTACTTTTTTTAAGTGAAAATCGCTTTTTGAGGGAAATATACTTTTTTGAGTAAAAACTACTTTTTGAGGAAAATTTACTTTTTTTGATGAAAATTATTTTTACATTTTAGAGGGAAAATTACTTCTTGGGTGAAAATTACTACTTTATGGGTGAAATCTACTTTTTTGAGTAAAAAAAAACTTTTGTGGGGAAATAACTTTTTTGAGGAAAATTTACTTTTTTGATTAAAATTATTTTTTGAGTGAAATTACTTTTTTGAGTAACAACTACTTTTTGAGGGAAATTTACTTTTTTTTAGTGAAAATCGCTATTTGGGGAAATTTACTTTTTTGAGTGAAAACTGCTTTTGGAGGGAAAAATACTTGTTGAGGAAAATTAACATTTTAGAGGGAAATTTACTTTTTTTAGTGAAAATCGCTTTTTGGGGAAATTTACTTTTTTGAGTGAAAACTGCTTTTTGAGTGAAATACACTTTTTGAGCAAAACTTTTTTGAGGTAAAAATACTTTTTGAGTGAAAATTACTACTTTTTGATTGAAATCTACTTTTTTGAGTGAAAATTACTTTTTTGAGTGAAAACTATTTTGGAGGGAAAAATACTTGTTGAAGGAAATTTACATTTTAGAGTAAAATTTACTTTTTGGGTGAAAATTACTACTTTATGAGTGAAAACTACCTTTTTGAGGGAAATATACTTTTTTGAGTAAAAACTACTTTTTGAGGAAAATTTACTATTTTTGATGAAAATTATTTTTACATTTTAGAGGGAAAATTACTTTTTGGGTGAAAATTACTGATTTATGAGTGAAAACTACTTTTTTGAGTGAAAAAAAACTTTTGTGGGGAAATTACGTTTTTGAGGAAAATTTACTTTTTTGAGTGAAAAATACTTTTTCAGATAAAATAACTACTTGAGGGAAATTTACTTATTTTAATGAAAACTAGTTTTTGAGGGAAATTTACTTTTTTTTAATGAAAACTGCATTTTGAGTGAAAACTTTTTTTTGAGGGAAATTTACTTATTTTAAGTGAAAATCGCTTTTTGAATGAAATATACTTTTTTTGAGTAAAAACTACTTTTTGAGGAAAATTTAGTTTTTTGATGAAAATTATTTTTTGAGTGAAATTACATTTTTGAGTGGAAACTACTTTTTGAGGGAAATTTACTTTTTTTTTTTAGTGAAAATCGCTTTTTGGGGAAATTTACTTTTTTTGAGTGAAAACTGCTTTTTGAGTGAAATATACTTTTTGAGCAAAATTTACTTTTTTGATGGAAAAATACTTTTAGAGTGAAAAATGTGTTTTGAAGGAAAATTACTTTTTGAGTGAAAAATACTTTTTTGGGGAAAATTACTTTTTGAGCTTAATTACTACTTTTTGAGTGAAAAATCCTTTTTGAAGGAAAATTACTTTTTGAGTGAAAAATACTTTTTGAGGGAAACTAACTTTTTGAGTGAAAATTACTTTTTTGAGTGAAAACTATTTTTGAAGGAAAAATACTTGTTGAAGGAAATTTACATTTTAGAGGGAAATTTACTTTTTGGGTAAAAATTACTACTTTATGAGTGAAAACTACTTTTTTGAGTGAAAAAAACCTTTCGTGGGAAAATTCCTTTTTTGAGGAAAATTTACTTTTTTGAGTGAAAAATACTTTTTGAGATAAAATAACTACTTGAGGGAAATTTACTTCTTTTAATGAAAACTAGTTTTTGAGGGAAATTTACTTTTTTTTTAATTAAAACTGCATTTTGAATGAAAACTATTTTTTGAGGGAAATTCACTTTTTGTAGTGAAAATCGCTTTTTGAGGGAAATTTACTTTTTTGAGTAAAAACTACTTTTTGAGGAAAATTTATTTTTTTTGAGTGAAAATTACTACTTTTTGAGTGAAAAATACGTTCTGAGGGGAAATTACTTTTTGAGTAAAAAAAATCTTTTTGAGGGAAAACTACTTTTTGAGTTTAAATTACTAATTTTTGTGTGAAAATTACTTTTTGAGGGAAATTTACTTTTTTGAAGGAAAATTACTTTTTGAGTTAAAAATTACTGTTTTCTGAGTAAAAACTAGTTTTTGAGTGGAAAATACTTTTTGGGGGAAATTTACTTTTTGAGGCAAAATTAATTTTTAAGGGAAACCTATTTTTTGAGGGAAATTTACTTTTTTAAGGGAAAACATCTTTTTGAGGGAAAATTACTTTTTGAGTGAAAACTACTACTTTTTGAGTGATGCGTGTTGAAGGAAAATTGCATTTTGAGTGAAAACTTTTTTTTGAGGGAAATTTACTTTTTTTAAGTGAAAATAGCTTTTTGAGGGAAATATACTTTTTTGAGTAAAAATTTACTTTTTTTGATGAAAATTATTTTTTGAGTGAAATTACTTTTTGGAGTGAAAACTACTTTTTGATGGAAATTAACTTTTTTTTAGTGAAAATCGCTTTCTGATGAAATTTACTTTTTTGAGTGAAAACTGCTTTTTGAGTGAAATATACTTTTTGAGTAAAATTTACTTTTTTTGAGGGATATATACTTTTTGAGTGAAAATTACTACTTTTTGAGTGAAATCTACTTTTTCGAGTGAGAAATACTTTTTGAGGCAAATTTACCTTTTTTAGGGAAAGTTACTTTTTTGAGTGAAAACTACTTTTTGAGGGAAAAATACTTGTTGAGGAAAATTAACATTTTAGAGGGAAATTTACTTCTTTTAGTGAAAATCGCTTTTTGGGGAAATTTACTTTTTTGAGTGAAAACTGCTTTTTGAGTGAAATACACTTTTTGAGCAAAACTTTTTTGAGGGAAAAATACTTTTTGAGTGAAAATTACTACTTTTTGATTGAAATCTACTTTTTTGAGTGAAAATTACTTTTTTGAGTGAAAACTATTTTGGAGGGAAAAATACTTGTTGAAGGAAATTTACATTTTAGAGTAAAATTTACTTTTTGGGTGAAAATTACTACTTTATGAGTGAAAACTACTTTTTTGAGTGAAAAAAACCTTTCGTGGGAAAATTACTTTTTTGAGGAAAATTTACTTTTTTTAGTGAAAAATACTTTTTGAGATAAAATAACTACTTGAGGGAAATTTACTTCTTTTAATGAAAACTAGTTTTTGAAGGAAATTTACTTTTTTTTAATGAAAACTGCATTTTCAGTGAAAACTTTTTTTTGAGGGAAATTTACTTTTTTTAAGTGAAAATCGCTTTTTGAGGGAAATATACTTTTTTGAGTAAAAACTACTTTTTGAGGAAAATTTACTATTTTTGATGAAAATTATTTTTACATTTTAGAGGGAAAATTACTTTTTGGGTGAAAATTACTGATTTATGAGTGAAAACTACTTTTTTGAGTGAAAAAAAACTTTTGTGGGGAAATTACGTTTTTGAGGAAAATTTACTTTTTTGAGTGAAAAATACTTTTTCAGATAAAATAACTACTTGAGGGAAATTTACTTATTTTAATGAAAACTAGTTTTTGAGGGAAATTTACTTTTTTTTAATGAAAACTGCATTTTGAGTGAAAGCTTTTTTTTGAGGGAAATTTACTTATTTTAAGTGAAAATCGCTTTTTGAATGAAATATACTTTTTTTGAGTAAAAACTACTTTTTGAGGAAAATTTAGTTTTTTGATGAAAATTATTTTTTGAGTGAAATTACATTTTTGAGTGGAAACTACTTTTTGAGGGAAATTTACTTTTTTGATGGAAAAATACTTTTTGAGTGAAAATTACTACTTTTTGAGTGAAATCTACTTTTTTGAGTGAGAAATACTTTTTGAGGCAGATTTGCCTTTTTTAGGGAAATTTATTTTTTTGAGTGAAAACTACTTTTTGAGGGAAAAATACTTGTTGAGGGAAATTAACATTTTAGAGGGAAATTTACTTTTATTAGTGAAAATCGCTTTTTGGTGAAATTTACTTTTTTGAGGGAAATTAACTTTTTTGAGGGAAATTTACTTTATTTAGTTGAAAATTACATTTTGATGGAAGAATACTTTTTGAATAAAAATTACTACTCTTTGAGGGATACTTACTTTTTTGAGTGAAAAATACTTTTTGAGACAAAATAACTACTTGAGGGAAATTTACTTCTTTTAATGAAAACTAATTTTTGAGGGAAATTTACTTTTTATTTAATGAAAACTGCATTTTGAGTGAAAACTATTTTTTGAGGGAAATTTACTTTTTTGAGGGAAAATTACTTTTTGAGTGAAAATTACTTTTTAAGCGAAATTAATTGTTTTGAAAGAAAATCTCGTTTTGAGGGAAATTTATTTTTTTGAGTGAAAACTTATTTTTGAGCAAAATTTACTTTTTTGAGGGAAATTTACTTTTTTGAGGGAAGTTTACTTTTTTGAGTGAAAGTTACTTTTTGAGGGAAAATTACTTTTTGAGTGAAAATTACTCTTTTTTGAGTGAAAAATGTGTTTTGAAAGAAAATTACTTTTTGAGTGAAAAATACTTTTTGGGGGAAAATTACTTCTTGAGTTTAATTACTACTTTTTGAGTGAAAAATGTGTTTTGAAGGAAAATTACTTTTTGAGTGAAAAATACTTTTTGGGGGAAAATTACTTTTTGAGTTTAATTACTACTTTTTGAGTGAAAAATGCTTTTTGAAGGAAAATTACTTTTTGAGTGAAAAATACTTTTTAGGGAAACTAACTTTTTGAGTGAAAATTACTTTTTTGAGTGAAAACTATTTTTGAGGGAAAAATACTTTTTGAAGGAATTTTACATTTTAGAGGAAAATTTATTTTTTGGGTGAAAATTACTACTTTATGAGTGAAAACTACTTTTTTGAGTGAAAAAAACCTTTCGTGGGGAAATTACTTTTTTGAGGAAAATTTACTTTTTTGAGTGAAAAATACTTTTTGAGATAAAATAACTACTTGAGGGAAATTTACTTCTTTTAATGAAAACTAGTTTTTGAGGGAAATTTACTTTTTTTTAATGAAAACTGCATTTTGAGTGAAAACTATTTTTTGGGGGAAATTTACTTTTTTTAGTGAAAATCGTTTTTTGAGGGAAATATACTTTTTTGAGGAAAATTTACTTATTTTGATGAAAATTATTTTTACATTTTAGAGGGAAAATTACCTTTTGGATGAGAATTACTACTTTATGAGTGAAAACTACTTTTTTGAGTGAAAAAAAACTTTTGTGGGGAAATTAATTTTTTGAGGAAAATTTACTTTTTTGAGTGAGAAATACTTTTTGACATAAAATAACTACTTGAGGGAAATTTACTTCTTTTAATGAAAACTAGTTTTTGAGGGAAATTTACTTTTTTTTCCAATGAAAACTGCATTTTGAGTGAAAACTACTTTTTGAGGGAAATTTACTTTTTTTTTGTGAAAATCGCTTTTTGGGAAAATTTACTTTTTTAAGTGAAAACTGCTTTTTGAGTGAAATATACTTTTTGAGCAAAATTTACTTTTTTGAGGGAAAAATACTTTTTGAGTGAAAATTACTACTCTTTGAGTGAAATCTACTTTTTTGAGTGAAAAATACTTTTTGAGATAAAATAACTACTTGAGGGAAATTTACTTCTTTTAATGAAAACTAGTTTTTGAGGGAAATTTACTTTTTTTTTAATGAAAACTGCATTTTGAGTGAAAACTATTTTTGGGGGAAATTTACTTTTTTTAGTGAAAATCGCTTTTTGAGGGAAATTTACTTTTTTGAGTGAAAAATGCTTTACTTTTTCGAGGGAAATTTACTTTTTTGAGAGAAATTTACTTTTTTAAGGGAAAACTACTTTTTGAGTGAAAAATACTACTTTTTGAGTTAAACAACTTTTTGAGTGAAAAAAAATTTTGAAAAAAAAAAAAAAAGTAAATTTCCCTCAAAAACTAGTTTTCATTAAAAGAAGTAAATTTTCCTCAAGTAGTTATTTTATCTCAAAAAGTATTTTTCACTCAAAAAAGTAAATTTTCTTCAAAAAAGTAATTTCCCCACGAAAGGTTTTTTTCAGTCAAAAAAGTAGTTTTCACTCATAAAGTAGTAATTTTCACCCAAAAAGTAATTTTCCCTCTAAAATGTAAACTTCCTTCAACAAGTATCTTTCCCTCAAAAAAGTATTTTTCACTCAAAAAGTTGTTTTCACTCAAAAAAGTAAATATCCCTCAAAGAGTAGTAATTTTCACTCAAAAAGTAATTTTCCATCAAAATGTAATTTTCAATTAAAAAAAGTAAATTTCCCTCAAAAAAGTAAATTTCCCTCAAAAAAGTAAATTTCCCCAAAAAGCGATTTTCACTAAAAAAAGTAAATTTCCCTCTAAAATGTTAATTTTCCTCAAAAAGTAGTTTTCACTCAAAAAAGTAAATTTCCCTAAAAAAGGTAAATTTGCCTCAAAAAGTATTTCTCACTCAAAAAAGTAGATTTCACTCAAAAAGTAGTAATTTTCACTCAAAAAGTATTTTTCCCTCAAAAAAGAAATTTTCTTCAAAAAAGTAATTTCCCCACGAAAGGTTTTTTTTCAGTCAAAAAAGTAGTTTTCACTCATAAAGTAGTAATTTTCACCCAAAAAGTAATTTTCTTTCTAAAATGTAAACTTCCTTCAACAAGTATCTTTCCCTCAAAAAAGTATTTTTCACTCAAAAAGTTGTTTTCACTCAAAAAAGTAAATATCCCTCAAATAGTAGTAATTTTCACCCAAAAAGTAATTTTCCCTCTAAAATGTGAACTTCCTTCAACAAGTATCTTTCCCTCAAAAAAGTATTTTTCACTCAAAAAGTTGTTTTCACTCAAAAAAGTAAATATCCCTCAAAGAGTAGTAATTTTCACTCAAAAAGTAATTTTCCATCAAAATGTAATTTTCAATTAAAAAAAGTAAATTTCACTCAAAAAGTAATTTTCCCTCGAAAAAGTAAATTTCCCTCAAAAGGTAATTTTCACACAAAGAGTAGTAATTTAAACTCAAAAAGTTATATTCCCTCAAAAAGATTTTTTTTACTCAAAAAGTAATTTTCCCTCAAAAAGTATTTTTCACTAAAAAAATAGTAATTTTCACTCAAAAAGTAATTTTCCATCAAAATGTAATTTTCAATTAAAAAAAGTAAATTTCCCTCAAAAAAGTAAATTTCCCTCAAAAAAGTAAAATTCTCTCAAAAAGTATTTTTCACTCAAAAAGTTGTTTAACTCAAAAAGTAGTATTTTTCACTCAAAAAGTAGTTTTCCCTTAAAAAAGTAAATTTCTCTCAAAAAAGTAAATTTCCCTCAAAAACTAGTTTTCATTAAAAGAAGTAAATTTTCCTCAAGTAGTTATTTTATCTCAAAAAGTATTTGTCACTCAAAAAAGTAAATTTTCTTCAAAAAAGTAATTTCCCCACGAAAGGTTTTTTTCAGTCAAAAAAGTAGTTTTCACTCATAAAGTAGTAATTTTCACCCAAAAAGTAATTTTCCCTCTAAAATGTAAACTTCCTTCAACAAGTATCTTTCCCTCAAAAAAGTATTTTTCACTCAAAAAGTTGTTTTCACTCAAAAAAGTAAATATCCCTCAAAGAGTAGTAATTTTCACTCAAAAAGTAATTTTCCATCAAAATGTAATTTTCAATTAAAAAAAGTAAATTTCCCTCAAAAAAGTAAATTTCCCTCAAAAAAGTAAATTTCCCCAAAAAGCGATTTTCACTAAAAAAAGTAAATTTCCCTCTAAAATGTTAATTTTCCTCAAAAAGTAGTTTTCACGTAGTTTTCACTCAAAAAAGTAAATTTCCCTAAAAAAGGTAAATTTGCCTCAAAAAGTATTTCTCACTCAAAAAAGTAGATTTCACTCAAAAAGTAGTAATTTTCACTCAAAAAGTATTTTTCCCTCAAAAAAGTAAATTTTCTCAAAAAAGTAATTTCCCCACGAAAGGTTTTTTTCAGTCAAAAAAGTAGTTTTCACTCACAAAGTAGTAATTTTCACCCAAAAAGTAATTTTCCCTCTAAAATGTAAACTTCGTTCAACAAGTATCTTTCCCTCAAAAAAGTATTTTTCACTCAAAAAGTTGTTTTCACTCAAAAAAGTAAATATCCCTCAAATAGTAGTAATTTTCACCCAAAAAGTAATTTTCCCTCTAAAATGTAAACTTCCTTCAACAAGTATCTTTCCCTCAAAAAAGTATTTTTCACTCAAAAAGTTGTTTTCACTCAAAAAAGTAAATATCCCTCAAAGAGTAGTAATTTTCACTCAAAAAGTAATTTTCCATCAAAATGTAATTTTCAATTAAAAAAAGTAAATTTCACTCAAAAAGTAATTTTCCCTCGAAAAAGTAAATTTCCCTCAAAAGGTAATTTTCACACAAAAAGTAGTAATTTAAACTCAAAAAGTTATATTCCCTCAAAAAGATTTTTTTTACTCAAAAAGTAATTTTCCCTCAAAAAGTATTTTTCACTAAAAAAGTAGTAATTTTCACTCAAAAAGTAATTTTCCATCAAAATGTAATTTTCAATTAAAAAAAGTAAATTTCCCTCAAAAAAGTAAATTTCCCTCAAAAAGTAAATTCTCTCAAAAGTATTTTTCACTCAAAAAGTTGTTTAACTCAAAAAGTAGTATTTTTCACTCAAAAAGTAGTTTTCCCTTAAAAAAGTAAATTTCTCTCAAAAAAGTAAATTTCCCTCAAAAACTAGTTTTCATTAAAAGAAGTAAATTTTCCTCAAGTAGTTATTTTATCTCAAAAAGTATTTTTCACTCAAAAAAAGTAAATTTTCTTCAAAAAGTAATTTCCCCACGAAAGGTTTTTTTCAAAAAAGTAGTTTTCACTCATAAAGTAGTAATTTTCACCCAAAAAGTAATTTTCCCTCTAAATGTAACTTCCTTCAACAAGTATCTTTCCCTCAAAAAAGTATTTTTCACTCAAAAAGTTGTTTTCACTCAAAAAAGTAAATATCCCTCAAAGAGTAGTAATTTTCACTCAAAAAGTAATTTTCCATCAAAATGTAATTTTCAATTAAAAAAGTAAATTTCCCTCAAAAAAGTAAATTTCCCTCAAAAAAGTAAATTTCCCCAAAAAGCGATTTTCACTAAAAAAAGTAAATTTCCCTCTAAAATGTTAATTTTCCTCAAAAAGTAGTTTTCACTCAAAAAAGTAAATTTCCCTAAAAAAGGTAAATTTGCCTCAAAAAGTATTTCTCACTCAAAAAAGTAGATTTCACTCAAAAAGTAGTAATTTTCACTCAAAAAGTATTTTTCCCTCAAAAAAGTAAATTTTCTTCAAAAAAGTAATTTCCCCACGAAAGGTTTTTTTTCAGTCAAAAAGTAGTTTTCACTCATAAAGTAGTAATTTTCACCCAAAAAGTAATTTTCCCTCTAAAATGTAAACTTCTTCAACAAGTATCTTTCCCTCAAAAAAGTATTTTTCACTCAAAAAGTTGTTTTCACTCAAAAAAGTAAATATTCCTCAAAGAGTAGTAATTTTCACCCAAAAAGTAATTTTCCCTCTAAAATGTAAACTTCCTTCAACAAGTATCTTTCCCTCAAAAAAGTATTTTACCACTCACAAAACAAGTTGTTTTCACTCAAAAAAGTAAATATCCCTCAAAGAGTAGTAATTTTCACTCAAAAAGTAATTTTCCATCAAAATGTAATTTTCAATTAAAAAAAGTAAATTTCACTCAAAAAGTAATTTTCCCCCGAAAAAGTAATTTCCCTCAAAAGGTAATTTTCACACAAAAAGTAGTAATTTAAACTCAAAAAGTTATATTCCCTCAAAAAGATTTTTTTTACTCAAAAAGTAATTTTCCCTCAAAAAGTATTTTTCACTAAAAAAGTAGTAATTTTCACTCAAAAAGTAATTTTCCATCAAAATGTAATTTTCAATTAAAAAAAGTAAATTTCCCTCAAAAAAGTAAATTTCCCTCAAAAAGTAAAATTCTCTCAAAAAGTATTTTTCACTCAAAAAGTTGTTTAACTCAAAAAGTAGTATTTTTCACTCAAAAAGTAGTTTTCCCTTAAAAAAGTAAATTTCTCTCAAAAAAGTAAATTTCCCTCGAAAAGTAAAGCAGTTTAAATTACTACTTTTTGTGTGAAAATTACTTTTTGAGGGAAATTTACTTTTTCGAGGGAAAATTACTTTTGAGTGAAATTTACTTTTTTTAATTGAAAATTACATTTTGATGGAAAATTACTTTTTGAGTGAAAATTACTACTCTTTGAGGGATATTTACTTTTTTGAGTGAAAACAACTTTTGAGTGAAAAATACTTTTTTGAGGGAAAGATACATGTTGAAGGAAGTTTACATTTTAGAGGGAAAATTACTTTTTGGGTGAAAATTACTACTCTTTGAGGGATATTTACTTTTTTGAGTGAAAACAACTTTTTGAGTGAAAAATACTTTTTTGAGGGAAAGATACTTGTTGAAGGAAGTTTACATTTTAGAGGGAAAATTACTTTTTGGGTGAAAATTACTACTTTATGAGTGAAAACTACTTTTTTGACTGAAAAAAACCTTTCGTGGGGAAATTACTTTTTGAAGAAAATTTACTTTTTTGAGGAAAAATACTTTTTTGAGGGAAAGATACTTGTTGAAGGAAGTTTACATTTTAGAGGGAAAATTACTTTTTGGGTGAAAATTACTACTCTTTGAGGGATATTTACTTTTTTGAGTGAAAACAACTTTTTGAGTGAAAAATACTTTTTGAGGGAAAGATACTTGTTGAAGGAAGTTTACATTTTAGAGGGAAAATTACTTTTTGGGTGAAAATTACTACTTTATGAGTGAAAACTACTTTTTTGACTGAAAAAAAACCTTTCGTGGGGAAATTACTTTTTTGAGGGAAATTTACTTTTTTGAGGGAAATTTACTTTTTTTAATTGAAAATTACATTTTGATGGAAAATTACTTTTTGAGTGAAAATTACTACTCTTTGAGGGATATTTACTTTTTTGAGTGAAAACAACTTTTTGAGTGAAAAATACTTTTTTGAGGGAAAGATACTTGTTGAAGGAAGTTTACATTTTAGAGGGAAAATTACTTTTTGGGTGAAAATTACTACTTTATGAGTGAAAACTACTTTTTTGACTGAAAAAAACCTTTCGTGGGGAAATTACTTTTTTGAAGAAAATTTACTTTTTTGAGTGAAAAATACTTTTTGAGATAAAATAACTACTTGAGGGAAATTTACTTCTTTTAATGAAAACTAGTTTTTGAGGGAAATTTACTTTTTTTTTTAATGAAAACTGCATTTTGAGTGAAAACTATTTTTTGGGGGAAATTTACTTTTTTTAGTGAAAATCGCTTTTTGAGGGAAATTTACTTTTTTGAGTGAAAAATGCTTTACTTTTTCGAGGGAAATTTACTTTTTTGAGGGAAATTTACTTTTTTAAGGGAAAACTACTTTTTGAGTGAAAAATACTACTTTTTGAGTGAAACAACTTTTTGAGTGAAAAATACTTTTTGAGAGAATTTTACTTTTTTGAGGGAAATTTACTTTTTTTAATTGAAAATTACATTTTGATGGAAAATTACTTTTTGAGTGAAAATTACTACTTTTTTAGTGAAAAATACTTTCTGAGGGAAAATTACTTTTTGAGTAAAAAAAATCTTTTTGAGGGAAAATTACTTTTTGAGTTTAAATTACTACTTTTTGTGTGAAAATTACTTTTTGAGGGAAATTTACTTTTTCGAGGGAAAATTACTTTTTGAGTGAAAATTACTGTTTTCTGAGTGAAAACTAGTTTTTGAGTGGAAAATACTTTTTGGGGGAAATTTACTTTTTGAGGGAAACTTAATTTTTAAGGGAAACCTATTTTTTGAGGGAAATTTACTTTTTTAAGGGAAACATATTTTTTGAGAGAAATTTAGTTTTTAAGTGACAATTACTTTTTTGAGTGAAAACCACTTTTTGAGGGAAATTTACTTACTTGAGGGAAAACTAATCTTTCAGTGAAAAATACTTTTTGAGTGAAAATTACTTTTTTTAGTGAAAACTATTTTTTTAGGGAAAAATACTTGTTGAAGGAAATTTACATTTTTGTGAAAATCTCTTTTTGAGGGAAATTTACTTTTTCGAGTGAAAATTACTTTTGAGGGAAAATTACTTTTTGAGTGAAAACTACTACTTTTTGAGTGAAAAATGCGTTTTGAAGGAAAATTACTTTTTGAGTGAAAAATACTTTTTGAGGGAAACTAACTTTTTGAGTGAAAATTACTTTTTTGAGTGAAAATTATTTTGGAGGGAAAAATACTTGTTGAAGGAAATTTACATTTTAGAGGGAAATTTACTTTTTGGGTGAAAATTACTACTTTATGAGTGAAAACTACTTTTTTGAGTGAAAAAAACCTTTCGTGGGAAAATTACTTTTTTGAGGAAAATTTACTTTTTTGAGTGAAAACTACTTTTTGAGGAAAATTTCCTTTTTTTGATGAAAATTATTTTTACATTTTAGAGGGAAAATTACTTTTTGGGTGAAAATTACTACTTTATGAGTGACAACTACTTTTTTGAGTGAAAAAAAACTTTCGTGGGAAAATTAATTTTTTGAGGAAAATTTAATTTTTTGAGTGAAAAATACTTTTTCAGATAAAATAACTACTTGAGGGAAATTTACTTCTTTTAATGAAAACTAGTTTTTGAGGGAAATTTACTTTTTTTTTAATGAAAACTGCATTTTGAGTGAAAAAAATTTTTTGAGTGAAATTTACTTTTTTTAAGTGAAAATCGCTTTTTGAGGGAAATATACTTTTTTGTGTAAAAACTACTTTTTGAGGAAAATTTCCTTTTTTTGATGAAAATTATTTTTACATTTTAGAGGGAAAATTACTTTTTGGGTGAAAATTACTACTTTATGAGTGAAAACTACTTTTTTGAGTGAAAAAAAACTTTTGTGGTGAAATAACTTTTTTGAGGGAAATTTACTTCTTCTAATGAAAACTAGTTTTTGAGGGAAATTTACTTTTTTTTTTAATGAAAACTGCATTTTGAGTGAAAACTTTTTTTTGAGGGAAATTTACTTTTTTTGATGAAAATTATTTTTACATTTTAGAGGGAAAATTACTTTTTGGGTGATAATTACTACTTTATGAGTGAAAACTACTTTTTTGAGTGAAAAAAAACTTTTGTGGGGAAATTAATATTTTGAGGAAAATTTATTTTTTTGAGTGAAAAATACTTTTTCAGATAAAATAACTACTTGAGGGAAATTTACTTTTTTTTTTTTTAATGAAAACTGCATTTTGAGTGAAAATTTTTTTTGAGGGAAATTTACTTTTTTTAAGTGAAAATCGCTTTTTGAGGGAAATATACTTTTTTGAGTAAAAACTACTTTTTGAGGAAAATTTACTTCTTTTAATGAAAACTAGTTTTTGAGGGAAATTTACTTTTTTTTAATGAAAACTGCATTTTGAGTGAAAAAATTTTTTTGAGTGAAATTTACTTTTTTTAAGTGAAAATCGCTTTTGAGGGAAATATACTTTTTTGTGTAAAAACTACTTTTTGAGGAAAATTTCCTTTTTTTGATGAAAATTATTTTTACATTTTAGAGGGAAAATTACTTTTTGGGTGAAAATTACTACTTTATGAGTGAAAACTACTTTTTTGAGTAAAAAAAAACTTTTGTGGGGAAATAACTTTTTTGAGGAAAATTTACTTTTTTGATGAAAATTATTTTTTGAGTGAAATTACTTTTTTGAGTAACAACTACTTTTTGAGGGAAATTTACTTTTTTTTAGTGAAAATCGCTATTTGGGGAAATTTACTTTTTTGAGTGAAAACTGCTTTTAGAGTGAAATTTTTTGAGCAAAATTTACTTTTTTGAGGGATAAATAATTTTTGAGTGAAAGTTACTACTTTTTGAGTGAAATCTCCTTTTTTGAGTGAGAAATACTTTTTGAGGCAAATTTACCTTTTTTAAGGAAATTTTTGCTTTTTTGAGTGAAAACTACTTTTGGAGTGAAAAATACTTTTTGGGGAAAATTACTTTTTGAGTTTAATTACTACTTTTTGAGTGAAAAATGCTTTTTGAATGAATAATACTTTTTGAGGGAAACTAACTTTTTGAGTGAAAATTACTTCTTTGAGTGAAAACAATTTTTGAGGGAAAAATACTTGTTGAAGGAAATTTACATTTTAGAGGGCAAATTACTTTTTGGGTGAAAATTACTACTCTATGAGTGAAAACTACTTTTTCGAGTGCAAAAAAACTTTTGTGGGGAAATTACTTTTTTGAGGAAAATTTACTTTTTTGAGTGAAAAATACTTTTTGAGATAAAATAACTACTTGAGGGAAATTTACTTCTTTTAATAAAAACTAGTTTTTTAGGGAAATTTACTTTATTTTTTAATGAAAATTGCATTTTGAGTGAAAACTTTTTTTTGAGGGAAATTTACTTTTTTTAAGTGAAAATCGCTTTTTGAGGGAAATATACTTTTTTGAGTAAAAATTTACTTTTTTTGATGAAAATTATTTTTTGAGTGAAATTACTTTTTGGAGTGAAAACTACTTTTTGATGGAAATTACCTTTTTTTTTGGTGAAAATCGCTTTTTGATGAAATTTTCCTTTTTTAGTGAAAACTGGTTTTTGAGTGAAATATACTTTTTGAGTAAAATTTACTTTTTTGAGGGAAATATACTTTTTGAGTGAAAATTACTACTTTTTGAGTGAAATCTATTTTTTCGAGTGAGAAATACTTTTTGAGGCAAATTTACCTTTTTTAGAGAAAGTTACTTTTTTGAGTGAAAACTACTTTTTGAGGGAAAAATACTTGTTGAGGAAAATTAACATTTTAGAGGGAAATTTACTTTTTTTAGTGAAAATCGCTTTTTGGGGAAATTTACTTTTTTGAGTGAAAACTGCTTTTTGAGTGAAATACACTTTTTGAGCAAAACTTTTTTGAGGGAAAAATACTTTTTGAGTGAAAATTACTACTTTTTGATTGAAATCTACTTTTTTGAGTGAGAAATACTTTTTGAGGCAAATTTACCTTTTTTTAGGCAAATTTACTTTTTTGAGTGAAAACTACTTTTTGAGTGAAAAATACTTTTTGGGGGAAAACTACTTTTTGAGTATAATTACTACTTTTTGAGTGAAAAATGCTTTTTGAAGGAAAATTACTTTTTGAGTGAAAAATACTTTTTGAGGGAAACTAACTTTTTGAGTGAAAATTACTTTTTTGAGTGAAAACTATTTTGGAGGGAAAAATACTTGTTGAAGGAAATTTACATTTTAGAGGGAAATTTACTTTTTGGGTGAAAATTGCTACTTTATGAGTGAAAACTACTTTTTTGAGTGAAAAAAACCTTTCGTGGGAAAATTACTTTTTTGAGGAAAATTTACTTTTTTGAGTGAAAACTACTTTTTGAGGAAAATTTACTTTTTTTGATGAAAATTATTTTTGAGTGAAAATTACTTTTTTGAGTGAAAACTCCTTTTTGAGGGAAACTTACTTTTTTTATTGAAAATCGCTTTTTGAGGAAAACATACTTTTTTGAGTAAAAACTACTTTTTGAGGAAAATTTACTTCTTTTGATGAAAATTATTTTTGAGTGAAAATTACTTTTTTTAGTGAAAACTCCTTTTTGAGGGAAATTTACTTTTTTTTAGTGAAAATCGCTTTTTGAGGGAAAATTACTGTTTTCTGAGTGAAAACTAGTTTTTGAGTTGAAAATACTTTTTGGGGAACATTTACTTTTTGAGGGAAAATTAATTTTTAAGGGAAAAATATTTTTTGAGGGAAATTTTGTTTTTAAGTGAAAATTACTTTTTGAGTGAAAACTACTTTTTGAGGGAAATTTACTTACTTGAGGGAAAACTAATCCTTGAGTGAAAAATACTTTTTGAGTGAAAATTATTTTTTTGAGTGAAAACTATTTTTTAGGGAAAAATACTTGTTGAAGGAAGTTTACATTTTTGTGAAAATTTTTTTTTTAAGGAAATTTACTTTTTGAGTGAAAACTATTACTTTTTGAGTGAAAATTACTTTTTGAGTGAAAAATACTTTTTGAGGGAAACTAACTTTTTGAGTGGAAATTACTTCTTTTTGAGGGAAATTTATTTTTTGAGTGAAAACTACTTTTGAGTGAAAATTACTTTTTTGAATAAAAACTATTTTTTGAGGGAAAAATACTTGTTGAAGGAAATTTACATTTTAAAGGGGAAAATTACTTTTTGGGTGAAAATTACTACTTTATGAGTGAAAACTACTTTTTTGAGTGAAAAAAAACTTTTGTGGGGAAATTACTTTTTTGAGGGAAATTTACTTCTTCTAATGAAAACTAGTTTTTGAGGGACATTTACTTTTTTTTAATGAAAACTGCATTTTGAGTGAAAACTTTTTTTTTTGAGGGAAATTTACTTTTTTTGATGAAAATTATTTTTACATTTTAGAGGGAAAATTACTTTTTGGGTGAAAATTACTACTTTATGAGTGAAAACTACTTTTTTGAGTGAAAAAAAACTTTTGTGGGGAAATTAATTTTTTGAGAAAAATTTACTTTTTTGAGTGAAAAATACTTTTTCAGATAAAATAACTACTTGAGGGAAATTTACTTCTTTTAATGAAAACTAGTTTTTGAGGGAAATTTACTTTATTTTTTAATGAAAACTGCATTTTGAGTGAAAATTTTTTTTTTGAGGGAAATTTACTTTTTTTAAGTGCAAATCGCTTTTTGAGGGAAATATACTTTTTTGAGTAAAAACTACTTTTTGAGGAAAATTTACTTTTTTTGATGAAAATTATTTTTACATTTTAGAGGGAAAATTACTTCTTGGGTGAAAATTACTACTTTATGAGTGAAAACTACTGTTTTGAGTGAAAAAAAAATTTGTGGGGAAATAACTTTTTTGAGGAAAATTGACTTTTTTGATGAAAATTATTTTTTGAGTGAAATTACTTTTTTGAGTAACAACTACTTTTTGAGTGAAAAATACTTTTTGGGGGAAAATTACTTTTTGACTTTAATTACTACTTTTTGAGTGAAAAATGCTTTTTGAATGAATAATACTTTTTGAGGGAAACTAACTTTTTGATTGAAAATTACTTCTTTGAGTGAAAACAATTTTTAGAGGGAAAAATACTTGTTGAATGAAATTTTCATTTTAGAGGGAAAATTACTTTTTGGGTGAAAACTACTACTTTATGAGTGAAAACTACTTTTTTGAGTGAAAAAAAACTTTTGTGGGGAAATTACTTTTTTGAGGAAAA
This sequence comes from Rhingia rostrata, assembly GCA_949824845.1. Taxonomy (NCBI): domain Eukaryota; kingdom Metazoa; phylum Arthropoda; class Insecta; order Diptera; family Syrphidae; genus Rhingia; species Rhingia rostrata. The sequence goes on from OX463758.1 coordinate 37,046,501, forward strand.
TTTACTTTTTTGAGTGAAAAATACTTTTTGAGATAAAATAACTACTTGAGGGAAATTTACTTCTTTTAATGAAAACTAGTTTTTTAGGGAAATTTACTTTTTTTTTTAATGAAAACTGCATTTTGAGTGAAAACTTTTTTTTGAGGGAAATTTACTTTTTTTAAGTGAAAATCGCTTTTTGAGGGAAATATACTTTTTTGAGTAAAAACTAGTTTTTGAGGAAAATTTACTTATTTTGATGAAAATTATTTTTTGAGTGAATTTACTTTTTTGAGTGAAAACTGCTTTTTGAGTGAAATATACTTTTTGAGTAAAATTTACTTTTTGATTGAAATCTACTTTTTTGAGTGAGAAATACTTTTTGAGGCAAATTTACCTTTTTTAGGGAAATTTACTTTTTTGAGTGAAAACTACTTTTTGATTGAAAAATACTTTTGGGGGAAAATTACTTTTTGAGTATAATTACTACTTTTTGAGTGAAAAATGCTTTTTGAAGGAAAATTACTTTTTGAGTGAAAAATACTTTTTGAGGGAAACTAACTTTTTGAGTGAAAATTACTTTTTTGAGTGAAAACTATTTTGGAGGCAAAAATACTTGTTGAAGGAAATTTACATTTTAGAGGGAAAATTACTTTTTGGGTGAAAATTACTACTTTACGAGTGAAAACTACTTTTTTGAGTGAAAAAAACCTTTCGTGGGGAAATTACTTTTTTGAGGAAAATTTACTTTTTTGAGTGAAAAATACTTTTTGAGATAAAATAACTACTTGAGGGAAATTTACTTCTTTTAATGAAAACTAGTTTTTGAGGGAAATTTACTTTTTTTTTAATGAAAACTGCATTTTGTAGTGAAAATTATTTTTTGGGGGAAATTAACTTTTTTTATTGAAAATCGCTTTTTAAGGGAAATATACTTTTTTGAGTAAAAACTACTTTTTGAGGAAAATTTACTTTTTTTGATGAAAATTATTTTTTGAGTGAAAATTACTTTTTTGAGTGAAAACTCCTTTTTGAGGGAAATTTACTTTTTTTTTGTGAAAATCGCTTTTTGAGGGAAATTTACTTTTTTGAGTGAAAAATGATTTTTAAGTAAAACATACTCTTTGAGCAAAATTTACTTTTTTGAGGGAAAAATACTTTTTGAGTGAAAATTACTACTATTTGAGGGATATTTACTTTTTTTGAGTGAAAACAACTTTTTGAGTGAAAAATACTTTTTTGAGGGAAAAATGCTTTTGAATGAAATATACTTATTGAGCAAAATTTACTTTTTTGAGGGAAAAATACTTTTTGGGTGAAAATTACTACTTTTTGAGTGAAACAACTTTTTGAGTGAAAAATAGTTTTTGAGGGAAATTTACTTTTTTGAGGGAAATTTACTTTTTTGAATGAAATTTACTTTTTTGATGGAAAATTACTTTTTGAGTGAAGGAAATTACTTTTTAAGTAAAAAAATCTTTTTGAGGGAAAATTACTTTTTGAGTTTAAATTACTCCTTTTTGTGTGAAAATTACTTTTTGAGGAAAATTTACTTTTTTGAGGGAAAATTACTTTTTGAGTGAAAATTACTGTTTTCTGAGTGAAATCTAGTTTTTGAGTGGAAAATACTTTTTGGGGAAAATTTACTTTTTGAGGGAAAATTAATTTTTAAGGGAAACTAATTTTTTGAGGGAAATATACTTTTTTAAGGGAAAAATATTTTTTGAGGGAAATTTTGTTTTTAAGTGAAAATTACTTTTTTGAGTGAAAACTACTTTTTGAGGGAAATTTACTTACTTGAGGGAAAACTAATCATTGAGTGAAAAATACTTTTTGAGTGAAAATTATTTTTTTGAGTGAAAACTATTTTTTTTAAGGAAAAATACTTGTTGAAGGAAATTTACATTTTTGTGAAAATCTCTTTTTGAGGGAAATTTACTTTTTTGAGTAAAAATTACTTTTTGAGGGAAAATTACTTTTTGAGTGAAAACTACTACTTTTTGAGTGAAAAATGCGTTTTGAAGGAAAATTACTTTTTGGGTGAAAAATACTTTTTGAGGGAAACTAACTTTTTGAGTGAAAATTACTTCTTTTTGAGGGAAATTTTTTTTTTGAGTGAAAACTACTTTTGAGTGAAAATTGCTTTTTTGAGTAAAAACTATTTTTTGAGGGAAAAATACTTGTTGAAGGAAATTTACATTTTAGAGGGAAAATTACTTTTTGGGTGAAAATTACTACTTTATGAGTGAAAACTACTTTTTTGAGTGAAAAAAAACTTTTGTGGGGAAATTACTTTTTTGGGGAAAATTTACTTTTTTGAGTGAAAAACACTTTTTGAGATAAAATAACTGCTTGAGGGAAATTTGCTTCTTTTAATGAAAACTAGTTTTTTAAGGGGAATTTATTTTTTTTTAATGAAAACTGCATTTTGAGTGAAAACTTTTTTTTGAGGGAAATTTACTTTTTTTTTAGTGAAAATCGATTTTTGGGGAAATTTACTTTTTTGAGTGAAAACTGCTTTTTGAGTGAAATATACTTTTTGAGCAAAATTTAATTTTTTGAGGGAAAAATACTTTTTGAGTGAAAGTTACTACTTTTTGAGTGAAATCTACTTTTTTGAGTGAGAAATACTTTTTGAGGCAAATTTACCTTTTTTAGGGAAATTTACTCTTTTGAGTGAAAACTACTTTTTGAGGGAAAAATGCGTTTTGAAGGAAAATTACTTTATGAGTGAAAAATACTTTTTGAGGGAAACTAACTTTTTGAGTGAAAATTACTTTTTTGAGTGAAAACTATTTTGGAGGGAAAAATACTTGTTGAAGGAAATTTACATTTTAGAGGGAAATTTACTTTTTGGGTGAAAATTACTACTTTATGAGGGAAAACTACTTTTTTGAGTGAAAAAACCTTTCGTGGGAAAATTACTTTTTTGAGGAAAATTTACTTTTTTGAGTGAAAACTACTTTTTGAGGAAAATTTCCTTTTTTTGATGAAAATTATTTTTACATTTTAGAGGGAAAATTACTTTTTGGGTGAAAATTACTACTTTATGAGTGACAACTACTTTTTTGAGTGAAAAAAAACTTTTGTGGGAAAATTAATTTTTTGAGGAAAATTTAATTTTTTGAGTGAAAAATACTTTTTCAGATAAAATAACTACTTGAGGGAAATTTACTTCTTTTAATGAAAACTAGTTTTTGAGGGAAATTTACTTTTTTTTTAATGAAAACTGCATTTTGAGTGAAAAAATTTTTTTGAGTGAAATTTACTTTTTTTAAGTGAAAATCGCTTTTTGAGGGAAATATACTTTTTTGTGTAAAAACTACTTTTTGAGGAAAATTTCCTTTTTTTGATGAAAATTATTTTTACATTTTAGAGGGAAAATTACTTTTTGGGTGAAAATTACTACTTTATGAGTGAAAACTACTTTTTTGAGTGAAAAAAAACTTTTGTGGTGAAATAACTTTTTTGAGGGAAATTTACTTCTTCTAATGAAAACTAGTTTTTGAGGGAAATTTACTTTTTTTTTTAATGAAAACTGCATTTTGAGTGAAAACTTTTTTTTGAGGGAAATTTACTTTTTTTGATGAAAATTATTTTTACATTTTAGAGGGAAAATTACTTTTTGGGTGATAATTACTACTTTATGAGTGAAAACTACTTTTTTGAGTGAAAAAAAACTTTTGTGGGGAAATTAATATTTTGAGGAAAATTTACTTTTTTGAGTGAAAAATACTTTTTCAGATAAAATAACTACTTGAGGGAAAGTTACTTTTTTTTTTTTTTAATGAAAACTGCATTTTGAGTGAAAATTTTTTTTGAGGGAAATTTACTTTTTTTAAGTGAAAATCGCTTTTTGAGGGAAATATACTTTTTTGAGTAAAAACTACTTTTTGAGGAAAATTTACTTATTTTGATGAAAATTATTTTTACATATTAGAGGGAAAATTACTTCTTGGGTGAAAATTACTACTTTATGGGTGAAAACTACTTTTTTGAGTAAAAAAAAACTTTTGTGGGGAAATAACTTTTTTGAGGAAAATTTACTTTTTTGATGAAAATTATTTTTTGAGTGAAATTACTTTTTTGAGTAACAACTACTTTTTGAGGGAAATTTACTTTTTTTTTAGTGAAAATCGCTATTTGGGGAAATTTACTTTTTGAGTGAAAACTGCTTTTTGAGTGAAATTTTTTGAGCAAAATTTACTTTTTTGAGGGATAAATAATTTTTGAGTGAAAGTTACTACTTTTTGAGTGAAATCTCCTTTTTTGAGTGAGAAATACTTTTTGAGGCAAATTTACCTTTTTTAAGGAAATTTACTTTTTTGAGTGAAAACTACTTTTGGAGTGAAAAATACTTTTTGGGGAAAATTACTTTTTGAGTTTAATTACTACTTTTTGAGTGAAAAATGCTTTTTGAATGAATAATACTTTTTGAGGGAAACTAACTTTTTGAGTGAAAATTACTTCTTTGAGTGAAAACAATTTTTGAGGGAAAAATACTTGTTGAAGGAAATTTACATTTTAGAGGGCAAATTACTTTTTGGGTGAAAATTACTACTTTATGAGTGAAAACTACTTTTTCGAGTGAAAAAAAACTTTTGTGGGGAAATTACTTTTTTGAGGAAAATTTACTTTTTTGAGTGAAAAATACTTTTTGAGATGAAATAACTACTTGAGGGAAATTTACTTCTTTTAATAAAAACTAGTTTTTTAGGGAAATTTACTTTTTTTTTAATGAAAATTGCATTTTGAGTGAAAACTTTTTTTTGAGGGAAATTTACTTTTTTTAAGTGATAATCGCTTTTTGAGGGAAATATACTTTTTTGAGTAAAAATTTACTTTTTTTGATGAAAATTATTTTTTGAGTGAAATTACTTTTTGGAGTGAAAACTACTTTTTGATGGAAATTAACTTTTTTTTAGTGAAAATCGCTTTTTGATGAAATTTACTTTTTTGAGTGAAAACTGGTTTTTGAGTGAAATATACTTTTTGAGTAAAATTTACTTTTTTGAGGGAAATATACTTTTTGAGTGAAAATTACTACTTTTTGAGTGAAATCTATTTTTTCGAGTGAGAAATACTTTTTGAGGCAAATTTACCTTTTTTAGAGAAAGTTACTTTTTTGAGTGAAAACTACTTTTTGAGGGAAAAATACTTGTTGAGGAAAATTAACATTTTAGAGGGAAATTTACTTTTTTTAGTGAAAATCGCTTTTTGGGGAAATTTACTTTTTTGAGTGAAAACTGCTTTTTGAGTGAAATACACTTTTTGAGCAAAACTTTTTTGAGGGAAAAATACTTTTTGAGTGAAAATTACTACTTTTTGATTGAAATCTACTTTTTTGAGTGAGAAATACTTTTTGAGGCAAATTTACCTTTTTTTAGGGAAATTTACTTTTTTGAGTGAAAAATGCTTTTTGAAGGAAAATTACTTTTTGAGTGAAAAATACTTTTTGAGGGAAACTAACTTTTTGAGTGAAAATTACTTTTTTGAGTGAAAACTATTTTGGAGGGAAAAATACTTGTTGAAGGAAATTTACATTTTAGAGGGAAATTTACTTTTTGGGTGAAAATTGCTACTTTATGAGTGAAAACTACTTTTTTGAGTGAAAAAAACCTTTCGTGGGAAAATTCCTTTTTTGAGGAAAATTTACTTTTTTGAGTGAAAACTACTTTTTGAGGAAAATTTACTTTTTTTGATGAAAATTATTTTTGAGTGAAAATTACTTTTTTGAGTGAAAACTCCTTTTTGAGGGAAATTTACTTTTTTTATTGAAAATCGCTTTTTGAGGAAAATATACTTTTTTGAGTAAAAACTACTTTTTGAGGAAAATTTACTTTTTTTGATGAAAAATTTTTTTTGAGTGAAAATTACTTTTTTTAGTGAAAACTCCTTTTTGAGGGAAATTTACTTTTTTTTAGTGAAAATCGCTTTTTGAGGGAAAATTACTGTTTTCTGAGTGAAAACTAGTTTTTGAGTTGAAAATACTTTTTGGGGAACATTTACTTTTTGAGGGAAAATTAATTTTTAAGGGAAAAATATTTTTTGAGGGAAATTTTGTTTTTAAGTGAAAATTACTTTTTGAGTGAAAACTACTTTTTGAGGGAAATTTACTTACTTGAGGGAAAACTAATCCTTGAGTGAAAAATACTTTTTGAGTGAAAATTACTTTTTTGAGTGAAAACTATTTTTTTAGGGAAAAATACTTGTTGAAGGAAGTTTACATTTTTGTGAAAAATTTTTTTTTTAAGGAAATTTACTTTTTGAGTGAAAACTACTACTTTTTGAGTGAAAATTACTTTTTGAGTGAAAAATACTTTTTGAGGGAAACTAACTTTTTGAGTGAAAATTACTTCTTTTTGAGGGAAATTTATTTTTTGAGTGAAAACTACTTTTGAGTGAAAATTACTTTTTTGAATAAAAACTATTTTTTTAGGGAAAAATACTTGTTGAAGGAAATTTACATTTTAAAGGGGAAAATTACTTTTTGGGTGAAAATTACTACTTTATGAGAGAAAACTACTTTTTTGAGTGAAAAAAAAACTTTTGTGGGGAAATTACTTTTTTGAGGGAAATTTACTTCTTCTAATGAAAACTAGTTTTTGAGGGAAATTTACTTTTTTTTAATGAAAACTGCATTTTGAGTGAAAACTTTTTTTTTGAGGGAAATTTACTTTTTTTGATGAAAATTATTTTTACATTTTAGAGGGAAAATTACTTTTTGGGTGAAAATTACTACTTTATGAGTGAAAACTACTTTTTTGAGTGAAAAAAAACTTTTGTGGGGAAATTAATTTTTTGAGGAAAATTTACTTTTTTGAGTGAAAAATACTTTTTGAGATAAAATAACTACTTGAGGGAAATTTACTTCTTTTAATGAAAACTAGTTTTTAAGGGAAATATACTTTTTTGAGTAAAAACTACTTTTTGAGGAAAATTTACTTTTTTTGATAAAAATTATTTTTTGAGTGAAATTACTTTTTTGAGTAACAACTACTTTTTGAGTGAAAAATACTTTTTGGGGGAAAATTACTTTTTGACTTTAATTACTACTTTTTGAGTGAAAAATGCTTTTTGAATGAATAATACTTTTTGAGGGAAACTAACTTTTTGAGTGAAAATTACTTCTTTGAGTGAAAACAATTTTTAGAGGGAAAAATACTTGCTGAATGAAATTTTCATTTTAGAGGGAAAATTACTTTTTGGGTGAAAACTACTACTTTATGAGTGAAAACTACTTTTTTGAGTGAAAAAAAACTTTTGTGGGGAAATTACTTTTTTGAGGAAAATTTACTTTTTGAGTGAAAAATACTTTTTGAGATAAAATAACTACTTGAGGGAAATTTACTTCTTTTAATGAAAACTAGTTTTTTAGGGAAATTTACTTTTTTTTTTAATGAAAACTGCATTTTGAGTGAAAACTTTTTTTTGAGGGAAATTTACTTTTTTTAAGTGAAAATCGCTTTTTGAGGGAAATATACTTTTTTGAGTAAAAACTAATTTTTGAGGAAAATTTACTTATTTTGATGAAAATTATTTTTTGAGTGAATTTACTTTTTTGAGTGAAAACTGCTTTTTGAGTGAAATATACTTTTTGAGTAAAATTTACATTTTGATTGAAATCTACTTTTTTGAGTGAGAAATACTTTTTGAGGCAAATTTACCTTTTTTAGGGAAATTTACTTTTTTGAGTGAAAACTACTTTTTGAGTGAAAAATACTTTTTGGGGGAAAATTACTTTTTGAGTATAATTACTACTTTTTGAGTGAAGTAGTAAAATGCTTTTTGAAGGAAAATTACTTTTTGAGTGAAAAATACTTTTTGAGGGAAACTAACTTTTTGAGTGAAAATTACTTTTTTGAGTGAAAACTATTTTGGAGGCAAAAATACTTGTTGAAGGAAATTTACATTTTAGAGGGAAAATTACTTTTTGGGTGAAAATTACTACTTTACGAGTGAAAACTACTTTTTTGAGTGAAAAAAACCTTTCGTGGGGAAATTACTTTTTTGAGGAAAATTTACTTTTTTGAGTGAAAAATACTTTTTGAGATAAAATAACTACTTGAGGGAAATTTACTTCTTTTAATGAAAACTAGTTTTTGAGGGAAATTTACTTTTTTTAATGAAAACTGCATTTTGTAGTGAAAATTATTTTTTGGGGGAAATTAACTTTTTTTATTGAAAATCGCTTTTTAAGGGAAATATACTTTTTTGAGTAAAAACTACTTTTTGAGGAAAATTTACTTTTTTTGATGAAAATTATTTTTTGAGTGAAAATTACTTTTTTGAGTGAAAACTCCTTTTTGAGGGAAATTTACTTTTTTTTGTGAAAATCGCTTTTTGAGGGAAATTTACATTTTTGAGTGAAAAATGATTTTTAAGTAAAACATACTCTTTGAGCAAAATTTACTTTTTTGAGGGAAAAATACTTTTTGAGTGAAAATTACTACTATTTGAGGGATATTTACTTTTTTGAGTGAAAACAACTTTTTGAGTGAAAAATACTTTTTTGAGGGAAAAATGCTTTTGAATGAAATATACTTATTGAGCAAAATTTACTTTTTTGAGGGAAAAATACTTTTTGGGTGAAAATTACTACTTTTTGAGTGAAACAACTTTTTGAGTGAAAAATAGTTTTTGAGGGAAATTTACTTTTTTGAATGAAATTTACTTTTTTGATGGAAAATTACTTTTTGAGTGAAAATTACTACTTTTTGAGTGAAAAATACGTTCTGAGGGAAAATTACTTTTTAAGTAAAAAAAATCTTTTTGAGGGAAAATTACTTTTTGAGTTTAAATTACTCCTTTTTGTGTGAAAATTACTTTTTGAGGAAAATTAACTTTTTTGAGGGAAAATTACTTTTTGAGTGAAAATTACTGTTTTCTGAGTGAAATCTAGTTTTTGAGTGGAAAATACTTTTTGGGGAAAATTTACTTTTTGAGGGAAAATTAATTTTTAAGGGAAACCTATTTTTTGATGGAAATATACTTTTTTAAGGGAAAAATATTTTTTGAGGGAAATTTTGTTTTTAAGTGAAAATTACTTTTTTGAGTGAAAACTACTTTTGAGGGAAATTTACTTACTTGAGGGAAAACTAATCATTGAGTGAAAAATACTTTTTGAGTGAAAATTATTTTTTTGAGTGAAAACTATTTTTTTAGGGAAAAATACTTGTTGAAGGAAATTTACATTTTTGTGAAAATCTCTTTTTGAGGGAAATTTACTTTTTTGAGTAAAAATTACTTTTTGAGGGAAAATTACTTTTTGAGTGAAAACTACTACTTTTTGAGTGAAAAATGCGTTTTGAAGGAAAATTACTTTTTGAGTGAAAAATACTTTTTGGGGGAAACTAACTTTTTGAGTGAAAATTACTTCTTTTTGAGGGAAATTTTTTTTTTGAGTGAAAACTACTTTTGAGTGAAAATTACTTTTTTGAGTAAAAACTTTTTTTTTTGAGGGAAAAATACTTGATGAAGGAAATTTACATTTTAGAGGGAAAATTACTTTTTGGGTGAAAATTACTACTTTATGAGTGAAAACTACTTTTTTGAGTGAAAAAAAACTTTTGTGGGGAAATTACTTTTTTGGGGAAAATTTACTTTTTTGAGTGAAAAATACTTTTTGAGATAAAATAACTACTTGAGGGAAATTTGCTTCTTTTAATGAAAACTAGTTTTTTAAGGGGAATTTACTTTTTTTTTAATGAAAACTGCATTTTGAGTGAAAACTTTTTTTTGAGGGAAATTTACTTTTTTTTAGTGAAAATCGATTTTTGGGGAAATTTACTTTTTTGAGTGAAAACTGCTTTTTGAGTGAAATATACTTTTTGAGCAAAATTTAATTTTTTGAGGGAAAAATACTTTTTGAGTGAAAATTACTACTTTTTGAGTGAAATCTACTTTTTTGAGTGAGAAATACTTTTTGAGGCAAATTTACCTTTTTTAGGGAAATTTACTTTTTTGAGTGAAAACAACTTTTTGAGGGAAAAAATACTTGTTGAGGGAAATTAACATTTTAGAGGAAAGTTTACTTTTTTTGATGAAAATTATTTTTTGAGTGAAATTACTTTTTTGAGTGAAAACTACTTTTTGAGAGAAATTTACTTTTTTTAGTGAAAACCGCTTTTTGGGGAAATTCACTTTTTTGAGTGAAAACTGCTTTTTGAGTGAAATATACTTTTCGAGCAAAATTAACTTTTTTGAGGGAAAAATACTTTTTGAGTGAAAATTTACCTTTTTTTAGCGAAATTTACTTTTTTGAGTGAAAACTACTTTTTGAGGGAAAAAATACTTGTTGAGGGAAATTAACATTTTAAAGGAAAATTTACTTTTTTTGATGAAAATTATTTTTTGAATGAAATTACTTTTTTGAGTGAAAACTACTTTTTGAGGGAAAAAATACTTGTTGAGGGAAATTAACATTTTAGAGGGAAAATTACATTTTGGGTGAAAATTACTACTTTATGAGTGAATACTACTTTTTTGAGTGAAAAAAATCTTTTGTGGAGAAATTACTTTTTTGAGGAAAATATACTTTTTTGAGGGAAAAATACTTTTTGAGATAAAATAACGACTTGAGGGAAATTTACTTCTTTTAATGAAAACTAGTTTTTGAGGGAAACTTACTTTTTTTTTAATGAAAACTGCATTTTGAGTGAAAACTATTTTTTGAGGGAAATTTACTTTTTTGAGGGAAAATTACTTTTTGAGTTAAAATTACTTTTAAGCGAAATTTATTGTTTTGAAAGAAAATCGCGTTTTGAGGGAAATTTATTTTTTTGAGTGAAAACTACTTTTTGAGCAAAATTTACTTTTTTGAGTGAAAGTTACTTTTTGAGGGAAAATTACTTTTTGAGTGAAAATTAGTATTTTTTGAGTGAAAATGTGTTTTGAAGGAAAATTACTTTTCGAGTGGAAAATACTTTTTGGGGGAAAATTACTTTTTGAGTTTAATTACTACTTTTTGAGTGAAAAATGTGTTTTGAAAATTACTTTTTGAGTTTAATTACTACTTTTTGAGTGAAAAATGCTTTTTGAAGAAAAATTACTTTTTGAGTGAAAAATACTTTTTGAGGGAAACTAACGTTTTGAGTGAAAATTACTTTTTTGAGTGAAAACTATTTTCGAAGGAAAAATACTTGTTGACGGAAATTTACATTTTAGAGGATAATTGACTTTTTGGGTGAAAATAACTACTTTATGAGTGAAAACTAATTTTTTGAGTGAAAAAACCTTTCGTGGGGAAATTACTTTTTTGAGGAAAATTCACTTTTTTGAGTGAAAAATACTTTTTGAGATATAATAACTACTTGAGGGAAATTTACATTTTTTTTTAATGAAAACTGCATTTCGAGTGAAAACTTTTTTTTGAGGAAAACTTACTTTTTTTTATTGAAAATCGCTTTTTGAGGGAAATATACTTTTTTGAGTAAAAACTACTTTTTGAGGAAAATTTACTTTTTTGATGAAAATTATTTTTTGAGTGAAAATTACTTTTTTGAGTGAAAACTCCTTTTTAAGGGAAATTTACTTTTTTTTAGTGAAAATCGCTTTTTGAGGGAAATTTGCATTTTTGAGTGAAAAATGATTTTTGAGTGAAATATACTTTTTGAGCAAGATTTACTTTTTTGAGGGAAAAATACTTTTTGAGTGAAAATTACTACTTTTTCAGTGAAATCTACTTTTTTGAGTGAGAAATACTTCTTAAGGCAAATTTACCTTTTTTAGGGAAATTTACTTTTTTGAGTGAAAACTGCTGTTTGAGGGAAAAAATACTTGTTGAGGAAATTAATATTTTAGAGGGAAAATTACTTTTTGGGTGAAAATTACTACTTTATGAGTGAAAACTACTTTTTTGAGTGAAAAAAACCTTTAGTGGGGAAATTACTTTTTTGAGGAAAATTTACTTTTTTGAGGGAAAAATACTTTTTGAGATAAAATAACGACTTGAGGGAAATTTACTTCTTTTAATGAAAACTAGTTTTTGAGGGAAACTTACTTTTTTTTAATGAAAACTGCATTTTGAGTGAAAACTATTTTTTGAGGGAAATTTACTTTTTTGAGGGAAAATTACTTTTTGAGTGAAAATTATTTTTAAGCGAATTTATTGTTTTGAAAGAAAATCTCGTTTTGAGGGAAATTTATTTTTTTGAGTGAAAACTACTTTTCCAGCAAAATTTACTTTTTTGAGTGAAAATTACTTTTTGAGTGAAAATTACTTTTTGAGTGAAAATTACTATTTTTTGAGTGAAAATGTGTTTTGAAGGAAAATTACTTTTTGAGTGAAAAATACTTTTTGGGGGAAAATTACTTTTTGAGTTGATTTACTACTTTTTGAGTGAAAAATGTGTTTTGAAGGAAATTTACTTTTTAAGTGAAAAATACTTTTAGGGGGGAAATTACTTTTTGAGTTTAATTACTACTTTTTGAGTGAAAAATGCTTTTTGAAGAAAAATTACTTTTTGAGTGAAAAATACTTTTGAGGGAAACTAACTTTTTGAGTGAAAATTACTTTTTTGAGTGAAAACTATTTTCGAAGGAAAAATACTTGTTGAAGGAAATTTACATTTTAGAGGATAATTGACTTTTTGGGTGAAAATAACTACTTTATGAGTGAAAACTACTTTTTTGAGTGCAAAAAACCTTTCGTGGGGAAATTACTTTTTTGAAGAAAATTCACTTTTTTGAGTGAAAAATACTTTTTGAGATATTATAACTACTTGAGGAAAATTTACTTCTTTTAATGAAAACTAGTTTTTGAGGGAAATTTACTTTTTTTTTAATGAAAACTGCATTTTGAGTCAAAACTATTTTTTGGGGGAAATTTACTTTTTTTTAGTGAAAATCGCTTTTTGAGGGAAATATACTTTTTTGAGTAAAAACTACTTTTTGAGGAAAATTTACTTTTTTTGATGAAAATTATTTTTTGAGTGAAAATTACTTTTTTGAGTGAAAACTCCTATTTGAGGGAAATTTAATTTTTTTAGTGTAAATCGCTTTTTGAGGGAAATTTACTTTTTTGAGTGAAAAATGCTTTACTTTTTCGAGGGAAATTTGCTTTTTTGAGGGAAATTTACTTTTTTGAGGGAAAACTACTTTTTGAGTGAAAATTACTACTTTTTGAGTGAAACAACTTTTTGAGTGAAAAATACTTTTTGAGAGAAATTTACTTTTTTGAGGGAAATTTACTTTTTTTAATTGAAAATTACATTTTGATGGAAAATTACTTTTGAGTGAAAATTACTACTTTTTGAGTGAAAAATACGTTCTGAGGGAAAATTGCTTTTTGAGTAAAAAAAATCTTTTTGAGGGAAAATTACTTTTTGAGTTTAAATTACTACTTTTTGTGTGAAAATTACTTTTTGAGGAAAATTTACTTTTCTTAGGGAAAATTGCTTTTTGAGTGAAAATTACTGTTTTCTGAGTGAAAACTAGTTTCTGAGTGGAAAATACTTTTTGGGGAAATTACTTTTTTGAGGGAAATCTACTTTTTTTAATGAAAACTAGTTTTTGAGGGAAATTTACTTTTTTTTTAATGAAAACTGCATTTTGAGTGAAAACTTTTTTTTGAGGGAAATTTACTTCTTTTGATGAAAATTATTTTTACATTTTAGAGGGAAAATTACTTTTTGGGTGAAAATTACTACTTTATGAGTGAAAACTACTTTTTTGAGTGAAAAAAAAAACTTTTGTGGGGAAATTAATTTTTTGAAAAAAATTTACTTTTTTGAGTGAAAAATACTTTTTAAGATAAAATAACTACTGGAGGGTAATTTACTTCTTTTAATGAAAACTAGTTTTTGAGGGAAATTTACTTTTTTTTTTAATGAAAACTGCATTTTGAGTGAAAACTTTTTGTTGAGGAAAATTTACTTTTTTTAAGTGAAAATCGCTTTTTTAGGGAAATATACTTTTTTGAGTAAAAACTACTTTTTGAGGAAAATTTACTTCTTTTGATGAAAATTATTTTTACATTTTAGAGGGAAAATTACTTCTTGGGTGAAAATTACTACTTTATGGGTGAAAACTACTTTTTTGAGTGAAAAAAAACGTTTGTGGGGAAAATACTTTTTTAAGGAAAATTTACTTTTTTGAGTGAAAAATACTTTTTGAGAAAAATAACTAATTGAGGGAAATTTACTTCTTTTAATGAAAACTAGTTTTTGAGGGAAATTTACTTTTATTTTAATGAAAACTGCATTTTGAGTGAAATCTGTTTTTTGAGGGAAATTTATTTTTTTTAAGTGAAAATCGCTTTTTGAGGGAAATATGCTTTTTTGAGTAAAAACTAATTTTTGAAAAAAATTTACTTTTTTTGATGAAAATTATTTTTTGAGTGAAATTACTTTTTTGAGTAACAACTACTTTTTGAGGGAAATTTTTTGAGTGGAAAATACTTTTTGGGGAAATTACTTTTTTGAGGGAAATCTACTTCTTTTAATGAAAACTAGTTTTTGAGGGAAATTTACTTTATTTTTAATGAAAACTGCATTTTGAGTGAAAACTTTTTTTTGAGGGAAATTTACTTCTTTTGATGAAAATTATTTTTACATTTTAGAGGGAAAATTACTTTTTGGGTGAAAATTACTACTTTATGAGTGAAAACTACTTTTTTGAGTGAAAAAAAACTTTTGTGGGGAAATTAATTTTTTGAAAAAAATTTGCTTTTTTGAGTGAAAAATACTTTTTAAGATAAAATAACTACTGGAGGGAAATTTACTTCTTTTAATGAAAACTAGTTTTTGAGGGAAATTTATTTTTTTTTTAATGAAAACTGCATTTTGAGTGAAAAGTTTTTTTTGAGGGAAATTTACTTTTTTTAAGTGAAAATCGCTTTTTTAGGGAAAATATACTTTTTTGAGTAAAAACTACTTTTTTAAAAAAATTTACTTTTTTTGATGAAAATTATTTTTACATTTTAGAGGGAAAATTACTTCTTGGGTGAAAATTACTACTTTATGGGTGAAAACTACTTTTTTGAGTGAAAAAAAACTTTTGTGGGGAAAATACTTTTTTAAGGAAAATTTACTTTTTTGAGTGAAAAATACTTTTTGAGATAAAATAACAAATTGAGGGAAATTTACTTCTTTTAATGAAAACTAGTTTTTGAGGGAAATTTACTTTTATTTTAATGAAAACTGCATTTTGAGTGAAAACTTTTTTTTGAGGGAAATTTACTTGTTTTAAGTGAAAATCGCTTTTTGAGGGAAATATGCTTTTTTGAGTAAAAACTACTTTTTGAAAAAAATTTACTTTTTTTGATGAAAATTATTTTTTGAGTGAAATTACTTTTTTGAGTAACAACTACTTTTTGAGGGAAATTTACTTGTTTTAAATTACTACTTTACGAGTGAAAACTACTTTTTTGAGTGAAAAAAACCTTTCGTGGGGAAATTACTTTTTTGAGGAAAATTTACTTTTTTGAGTGAAAAATACTTTTTGAGATAAAATAACTACTTGAGGGAAATTTACTTCTTTTAATGAAAACTAGTTTTTGAGGGAAATTTACTTTTTTTAATGAAAACTGCATTTTGTAGTGAAAATTATTTTTTGGGGGAAATTAACTTTTTTTATTGAAAATCGCTTTTTAAGGGAAATATACTTTTTTGAGTAAAAACTACTTTTTGAGGAAAATTTACTTTTTTTGATGAATATTATTTTTTGAGTGAAAATTACTTTTTTGAGTGAAAACTCCTTTTTGAGGGAAATTTACTTTTTTTTTGTGAAAATCGCTTTTTGAGGGAAATTTACTTTTTTGAGTGAAAAATGATTTTTAAGTAAAACATACTCTTTGAGCAAAATTTACTTTTTTGAGGGAAAAATACTTTTTGAGTGAAAATTACTACTATTTGAGGGATATTTACTTTTTTGAGTGAAAACAACTTTTTGAGTGAAAAATACTTTTTTGAGGGAAAAATGCTTTTGAATGAAATATACTTATTGAGCAAAATTTACTTTTTTGAGGGAAAAATACTTTTTGGGTGAAAATTACTACTTTTTGAGTGAAACAACTTTTTGAGTGAAAAATAGTTTTTGAGGGAAATTTACTTTTTTGAACGAAATTTACTTTTTTGATGGAAAATTACTTTTTGAGTGAGAATTACTACTTTTTGAGTGAAAAATACGTTCTGAGGGAAAATTACTTTTTAAGTAAAAAAAATCTTTTTGAGGGAAAATTACTTTTTGAGTTTAAATTACTCCTTTTTGTGTGAAAATTACTTTTTGAGGAAAATTAACTTTTTTGAGGGAAAATTACTTTTTGAGTGAAAATTACTGTTTTCTGAGTGAAATCTAGTTTTTGAGTGGAAAATACTTTTTGGGGAAAATTTACTTTTTGAGGGAAAATTAATTTTTAAGGGAAACCTATTTTTTGAGGGAAATATACTTTTTTAAGGGAAAAATATTTTTTGAGGGAAATTTTGTTTTTAAGTGAAAATTACTTTTTTGAGTGAAAACTACTTTTGAGCGAAATTTACTTACTTGAGGGAAAACTAATCATTGAGTGAAAAATACTTTTTGAGTGAAAATTATTTTTTTGAGTGAAAACTATTTTTTTAGGGAAAAATACTTGTTGAAGGAATTTTACATTTTTGTGAAAATCTCTTTTTGAGGGAAATTTACTTTTTTGAGTAAAAATTACTTTTTGAGGGAAAATTACTTTTTGAGTGAAAACTACTACTTTTTGAGTGAAAAATGCGTTTTGAAGGAAAATTACTTTTTGAGTGAAAAATACTTTTTGGGGGAAACTAACTTTTTGAGTGAAAATTACTTCTTTTTGAGGTAAATTTTTTTTTTGAGTGAAAACTACTTTTGAGTGAAAATTACTTTTTTGAGTAAAAACTTTTTTTTTTGAGGGAAAAATACTTGATGAAGGAAATTTACATTTTAGAGGGAAAATTACTTTTTGGGTGAAAATTACTACTTTATGAGTGAAAACTACTTTTTTGAGTGAAAAAAAACTTTTGTGGAGAAATTACTTTTTTGGGGAAATTTACTTTTTTGAGTGAAAAATACTTTTTGAGATAAAATAACTACTTGAGGGAAATTTGCTTCTTTTAATGAAAACTAGTTTTTTAAGGGGAATTTACTTTTTTTTTAATGAAAACTGCATTTTGAGTGAAAACTTTTTTTTGAGGGAAATTTACTTTTTTTAGTGAAAATCGATTTTTGGGGAAATTTACTTTTTTGAGTGAAAACTGCTTTTTGAGTGAAATATACTTTTTGAGCAAAATTTAATTTTTTGAGGGAAAAATACTTTTTGAGTGAAAATTACTACTTTTTGAGTGAAATCTACTTTTTTGAGTGAGAAATACTTTTTGAGGCAAATTTACCTTTTTTAGGGAAATTTACTTTTTTGAGTGAAAACTACTTTTTGAGGGAAAAAATACTTGTTGAGGGAAATTAACATTTTAGAGGAAAGTCTACTTTTTTTGATGAAAATTATTTTTTGAGTGAAATTACTTTTTTGAGTGAAAACTACTTTTTGAGAGAAATTTACTTTTTTTTTAGTGAAAACCGCTTTTTGGGGAAATTCACTTTTTTGAGTGAAAACTGCTTTTTGAGTGAAACATACTTTTCGAGCAAAATTAACTTTTTTGAGGGAAAAATACTTTTTGAGTGAAAATTTACCTTTTTTTAGCGAAATTTACTTTTTTGAGTGAAAACTACTTTTTGAGGGAAAAAATACTTGTTGAGGGAAATTAACATTTTAAAGGAAAATTTACTTTTTTTGATGAAAATTATTTTTTGAATGAAATTACTTTTTTGAGTGAAAACTACTTTTTGAGGGAAAAAATACTTGTTGAGGGAAATTAACATTTTAGAGGGAAAATTACATTTTGGGTGAAAATTACTACTTTATGAGTGAATACTACTTTTTTGAGTGAAAAAAATCTTTTGTGGAGAAATTACTTTTTTGAGGAAAATATACTTTTTTGAGGGAAAAATACTTTTTGAGATAAAATAACGACTTGAGGGAAATTTACTTCTTTTAATGAAAACTAGTTTTTGAGGGAAACTTACTTTTTTTTTAATGAAAACTGCATTTTGAGTGAAAACTATTTTTTGAGGGAAATTTACTTTTTTGAGGGAAAATTACTTTTTGAGTTAAAATTACTTTTAAGCGAAATTTATTGTTTTGAAAGAAAATCGCGTTTTGAGGGAAATTTATTTTTTTGAGTGAAAACTACTTTTTGAGCAAAATTTACTTTTTTGAGTGAAAGTTACTTTTTGAGGGAAAATTACTTTTTGAGTGAAAATTAGTATTTTTTGAGTGAAAATGTGTTTTGAAGGAAAATTACTTTTCGAGTGGAAAATACTTTTTGGGGGAAAATTACTTTTTGAGTTTAATTACTACTTTTTGAGTGAAAAATGTGTTTTGAAAATTACTTTTTGAGTTTAATTACTACTTTTTGAGTGAAAAATGCTTTTTGAAGAAAAATTACTTTTTGAGTGAAAAATACTTTTTGAGGGAAACTAACGTTTTGAGTGAAAATTACTTTTTTGAGTGAAAACTATTTTCGAAGGAAAAATACTTGTTGACGGAAATTTACATTTTAGAGGATAATTGACTTTTTGGGTGAAAATAACTACTTTATGAGTGAAAACTAATTTTTTGAGTGAAAAAACCTTTCGTGGGGAAATTACTTTTTTGAGGAAAATTCACTTTTTTGAGTGAAAAATACTTTTTGAGATATAATAACTACTTGAGGGAAATTTACATTTTTTTTTAATGAAAACTGCATTTCGAGTGAAAACTTTTTTTTGAGGAAAACTTACTTTTTTTTATTGAAAATCGCTTTTTGAGGGAAATATACTTTTTTGAGTAAAAACTACTTTTTGAGGAAAATTTACTTTTTTGATGAAAATTATTTTTTGAGTGAAAATTACTTTTTTGAGTGAAAACTCCTTTTTAAGGGAAATTTACTTTTTTTTTAGTGAAAATCGCTTTTTGAGGGAAATTTGCATTTTTGAGTGAAAAATGATTTTTGAGTGAAATATACTTTTTGAGCAAAATTTACTTTTTTGAGGGAAAAATACTTTTTGAGTGAAAATTACTACTTTTTCAGTGAAATCTACTTTTTTGAGTGAGAAATACTTCTTAAGGCAAATTTACCTTTTTTAGGGAAATTTACTTTTTTGAGTGAAAACTGCTTTTTGAGGGAAAAAATACTTGTTGAGGAAATTAATATTTTAGAGGGAAAATTACTTTTTGGGTGAAAATTACTACTTTATGAGTGAAAACTACTTTTTTGAGTGAAAAAAACCTTTTGTGGGGAAATTACTTTTTTGAGGAAAATTTACTTTTTTGAGGGAAAAATACTTTTTGAGATAAAATAACGACTTGAGGGAAATTTACTTCTTTTAATGAAAACTAGTTTTTGAGGGAAACTTACTTTTTTTTAATGAAAACTGCATTTTGAGTGAAAACTATTTTTTGAGGGAAATTTACTTTTTTGAGGGAAAATTACTTTTTGAGTGAAAATTATTTTTAAGCGAATTTATTGTTTTGAAAGAAAATCTCGTTTTGAGGGAAATTTATTTTTTTGAGTGAAAACTACTTTTCCAGCAAAATTTACTTTTTTGAGTGAAAATTACTTTTTGAGTGAAAATTACTTTTTGAGTGAAAATTACTATTTTTTGAGTGAAAATGTGTTTTGAAGGAAAATTACTTTTTGAGTGAAAAATACTTTTTGGGGGAAAATTACTTTTTGAGTTGATTTACTACTTTTTGAGTGAAAAATGTGTTTTGAAGGAAATTTACTTTTTAAGTGAAAAATACTTTTAGGGGGGAAATTACTTTTTGAGTTTAATTACTACTTTTTGAGTGAAAAATGCTTTTTGAAGAAAAATTACTTTTTGAGTAAAAAATACTTTTGAGGGAAACTAACTTTTTGAGTGAAAATTACTTTTTTGAGTGAAAACTATTTTCGAAGGAAAAATACTTGTTGAAGGAAATTTACATTTTAGAGGATAATTGACTTTTTGGGTGAAAATAACTACTTTATGAGTGAAAACTACTTTTTTGAGTGCAAAAAACCTTTCGTGGGGAAATTACTTTTTTGAAGAAAATTCACTTTTTTGAGTGAAAAATACTTTTTGAGATATTATAACTACTTGAGGAAAATTTACTTCTTTTAATGAAAACTAGTTTTTGAGGGAAATTTACTTTTTTTTTAATGAAAACTGCATTTTGAGTCAAAACTATTTTTTGGGGGAAATTTACTTTTTTTTAGTGAAAATCGCTTTTTGAGGGAAATATACTTTTTTGAGTAAAAACTACTTTTTGAGGAAAATTTACTTTTTTTGATGAAAATTATTTTTTGAGTGAAAATTACTTTTTTGAGTGAAAACTCCTATTTGAGGGAAATTTAATTTTTTTAGTGTAAATCGCTTTTTGAGGGAAATTTACTTTTTTGAGTGAAAAATGCTTTACTTTTTCGAGGGAAATTTGCTTTTTTGAGGGAAATTTACTTTTTTGAGGGAAAACTACTTTTTGAGTGAAAATTACTACTTTTTGAGTGAAACAACTTTTTGAGTGAAAAATACTTTTTGAGAGAAATTTACTTTTTTGAGGGAAATTTACTTTTTTTAATTGAAAATTACATTTTGATGGAAAATTACTTTTGAGTGAAAATTACTACTTTTTGAGTGAAAAATACGTTCTGAGGGAAAATTGCTTTTTGAGTAAAAAAAATCTTTTTGAGGGAAAATTACTTTTTGAGTTTAAATTACTACTTTTTGTGTGAAAATTACTTTTTGAGGAAAATTTACTTTTTTTAGGGAAAATTGCTTTTTGAGTGAAAATTACTGTTTTCTGAGTGAAAACTAGTTTCTGAGTGGAAAATACTTTTTGGGGAAATTACTTTTTTGAGGGAAATCTACTTTTTTTAATGAAAACTAGTTTTTGAGGGAAATTTACTTTTTTTTTAATGAAAACTGCATTTTGAGTGAAAACTTTTTTTTGAGGGAAATTTACTTCTTTTGATGAAAATTATTTTTACATTTTAGAGGGAAAATTACTTTTTGGGTGAAAATTACTACTTTATGAGTGAAAACTACTTTTTTGAGTGAAAAAAAAACTTTTGTGGGGAAATTAATTTTTTGAAAAAAATTTACTTTTTTGAGTGAAAAATACTTTTTAAGATAAAATAACTACTGGAGGGTAATTTACTTCTTTTAATGAAAACTAGTTTTTGAGGGAAATTTACTTTTTTTTTAATGAAAACTGCATTTTGAGTGAAAATTTTTTGTTGAGGAAAATTTACTTTTTTTAAGTGAAAATCGCTTTTTTAGGGAAATATACTTTTTTGAGTAAAAACTACTTTTTGAGGAAAATTTACTTCTTTTGATGAAAATTATTTTTACATTTTAGAGGGAAAATTACTTCTTGGGTGAAAATTACTACTTTATGGGTGAAAACTACTTTTTTGAGTGAAAAAAAACGTTTGTGGGGAAAATACTTTTTTAAGGAAAATTTACTTTTTTGAGTGAAAAATACTTTTTGAGAAAAATAACTAATTGAGGGAAATTTACTTCTTTTAATGAAAACTAGTTTTTGAGGGAAATTTACTTTTATTTTAATGAAAACTGCATTTTGAGTGAAATCTTTTTTTTGAGGGAAATTTATTTTTTTTAAGTGAAAATCGCTTTTTGAGGGAAATATGCTTTTTTGAGTAAAAACTAATTTTTGAAAAAAATTTACTTTTTTTTATGAAAATTATTTTTTGAGTGAAATTACTTTTTTGAGTAACAACTACTTTTTGAGGGAAATTTTTTGAGTGGAAAATACTTTTTGGGGAAATTACTTTTTTGAGGGAAATCTACTTCTTTTAATGAAAACTAGTTTTTGAGGGAAATTTACTTTATTTTTAATGAAAACTGCATTTTGAGTGAAAACTTTTTTTTGAGGGAAATTTACTTCTTTTGATGAAAATTATTTTTACATTTTAGAGGGAAAATTACTTTTTGGGTGAAAATTACTACTTTATGAGTGAAAACTACTTTTTTGAGTGAAAAAAAACTTTTGTGGGGAAATTAATTTTTTGAAAAAAATTTGCTTTTTTGAGTGAAAAATACTTTTTAAGATAAAATAACTACTGGAGGGAAATTTACTTCTTTTAATGAAAACTAGTTTTTGAGGGAAATTTATTTTTTTTTTAATGAAAACTGCATTTTGAGTGAAAAGTTTTTTTTGAGGGAAATTTACTTTTTTTAAGTGAAAATCGCTTTTTTAGGGAAAATATACTTTTTTGAGTAAAAACTACTTTTTTAAAAAAATTTACTTTTTTTGATGAAAATTATTTTTACATTTTAGAGGGAAAATTACTTCTTGGGTGAAAATTACTACTTTATGGGTGAAAACTACTTTTTTGAGTGAAAAAAAACTTTTGTGGGGAAAATATTTTTTTAAGGAAAATTTACTTTTTTGAGTGAAAAATACTTTTTGAGATAAAATAACAAATTGAGGGAAATTTACTTCTTTTAATGAAAACTAGTTTTTGAGGGAAATTTACTTTTATTTTAATGAAAACTGCATTTTGAGTGAAAACTTTTTTTTGAGGGAAATTTACTTGTTTTAAGTGAAAATCGCTTTTTGAGGGAAATATGCTTTTTTGAGTAAAAACTACTTTTTGAAAAAAATTTACTTTTTTTGATGAAAATTATTTTTTGAGTGAAATTACTTTTTTGAGTAACAACTACTTTTTGAGGGAAATTTACTTGTTTTAGTGAAAATCGCTTTTTGGGGAAATTTACTTTTTTGAGTGAAAACTGCTTTTTGTGTGAAATTTTTTGAGCTAAATTTAATTTTTGAGTGAAATCTACTTTTTTGGGTGAGAAATACTGTTTGAGACAAATTTACCTTTTTTAGGGAAATTTACTTTTTTGAGTGAAAACTACTTTTTGAGGGAAAAACACTTGTTGAGGGAAACTAACATTTAATTTAATTTAATTTTTTTAGGGAAATTTATTTTTTTTAGTAAAAATCGCTTTTTGGGGAAATTTACTTTTTTGAGTGAAAGTGCTTTTTGAGTGAAATATACTTTTTGGCAAAATTTACTTTTTTGAGGGAAAAAAATTTTTGAGTGAAAATTACCACTTTTTGAGTGAAATCTACTTTTTTGAGTGAGAAATACTTTTTGAAGCAAATTTACCTTTTTTAGGGAAATTTACTTTTTTGAGTGAAAACTACTTTTTGAGTGAAAAATACTTTTTGGAGGAAAATTAGTTTTTGAGTTTAATTACTACTTTTTGAGTGAAAAATGCTTTTTGAAGGAAAATTACTTTTTGAGTGAAAAATACTTTTTGAGGGAAACTAACTTTTTGAGTGAAAATTATTTCTTTGAGTGAAAACAATTTTTGAGGGAAAAATACTTGTTGAAGGAAATTTACATTTTAGAGGGAAAATTACTTTTTGGGTGAAAATTACTACTTTATGAGTGAAAACTACTTTTTTGAGTGAAAAAAACCTTTCGTGGGGAAATTACTTTTTTGAGGAAAATTTACTTTTTTGATGAAAATTATTTTTACATTTTAGAGGGAAAATTACTTTTTGGGTGAAAATTACTACTTTATGAGTGAAAAGTACTTTTTTGAGTGAAAAAAAACGTTTGTGGGGAAAATACTTTTTTAAGGAAAATTTACTTTTTTGAGTGAAAAATACTTTTTGAGAAAAATAACTAATTGAGGGAAATTTACTTCTTTTAATGAAAACTAGTTTTTGACGGAAATTTACTTTTATTTTAATGAAAACTGCATTTTGAGTGAAATCTTTTTTTTGAGGGAAATTTATTTTTTTTAAGTGAAAATCGCTTTTTGAGGGAAATATGCTTTTTTGAGTAAAAACTACTTTTTGAAAAAAATTTACTTTTTTTGATGAAAATTATTTTTTGAGTGAAATAACTTTTTTGAGTAACAACTACTTTTTGAGGGAAATTTTTTGAGTGGAAAATACTTTTTGGGGAAATTACTTTTTTGAGGGAAATCTACTTCTTTTAATGAAAACTAGTTTTTGAGGGAAATTTACTTTTTTTTTAATGAAAACTGCATTTTGAGTGAAAACTTTTTTTTGAGGGAAATTTATTTCTTTTGATGAAAATTATTTTTACATTTTAGAGGGAAAATTACTTTTTTTGTGAAAATTACTACTTTATGAGTGAAAACTACTTTTTTGAGTGAAAAAAAAACTTTTGTGGGAAAATTAATTTTTTGAAAAAAAATTGCTTTTTTGAGTGAAAAATACTTTTTAAGATAAAATAACTACTGGAGGGAAATTTACTTCTAATAAAAACTAGTTTTTGAGGGAAATTTACTTTTTTTTTTAATGAAAACTGCATTTTGAGTGAAAACTTTTTTTTGAGGGAAATTTACTTTTTTTAAGAGAAAATCGCTTTTTTAGGGAAATATACCTTTTTGAGTAAAAACTACTTTTTGAAAAAAATTTACTTTTTTTGATGAAAATTATTTTTTGAGTGAAATTACTTTTTTGAGTAACAACTACTTTTTGAGGGAAATTTACTTGTTTTAGTGAAAATCGCTTTTTGGGGAAATTTACTTTTTTGAGTGAAAACTGCTTTTTGTGTGAAATTTTTTGAGCTAAATTTAATTTTTGAGTGAAATCTACTTTTTTGGGTGAGAAATACTTTTTGAGGCAAATTTACCTTTTTTTAGGGAAATTTACTTTTTTGAGTGAAAACTACTTTTTGAGGGAAAAACACTTGTTGAGGGAAACTAACATTTAATTTAATTTAATTTTTTTAGGGAAATTTATTTTTTTTAGTAAAAATCGCTTTTTGGGGAAATTTACTTTTTTGAGTGAAAGTGCTTTTTGAGTGAAATATACTTTTCGGCAAAATTTACTTTGTTGAGGGAAAAATAATTTTTGAGTGAAAATTACCACTTTTTGAGTGAAATCTACTTTTTTGAGTGAGAAATACTTTTTGAAGCAAATTTACCTTTTTTAGGGAAATTTACTTTTTTGAGTGAAAACTACTTTTTGAGTAAAAAATACTTTTTGGGGGAAAATTAGTTTTTGAGTTTAATTACTACTTTTTGAGTGAAAAATGCTTTTTGAAGGAAAATTACTTTTTGAGTGAAAAATACTTTTTGAGGGAAACTAACTTTTTGAGTGAAAATTATTTCTTTGAGTGAAAACAATTTTTGAGGGAAAAATACTTGTTGAAGGAAATTTACATTTTAGAGGGAAAATTACTTTTTGGGTGAAAATTACTACTTTATGAGTGAAAACTACTTTTTTGAGTGAAAAAAACCTTTCGTGGGGAAATTACTTTTTTGAGGAAAATTTACTTTTTTGAGTGAAAAATACTTTTTGAGATAAAATAACTACTTGAGGGAAATCTACTTCTTTTAATGAAAACTAGTTTTTGAGGGAAATTTTTTTTTTTTAATGAAAACTGCATTTTGAGTAAAAATTATTTTTTGGGGGAAATTTACTTTTTTTATTGAAAATCGCTTTTTGAGGGAAATATACTTTTTTGAGTAAAAACTACTTTTTGAGGAAAATTTACTTTTTTTGATGAAAATTATTTTTTGAGTGAAAATTACTTTTTTGAGTGAAAACTTCTTTTTAAGGGGAATTTATTTTTTTTTTAGTGAAAATCGCTTTTTGAGGGAAGTTTACATTTTTGAGTGAAAAATGATTTTTGAGAGAAATAAACTTTTTGAGCAAAATTTACTTTTTTGAGGGAAAAATACTTTTTGTGTGAAAATTACTACTATTTGAGGGATATTTACTTTTTTGAGTGAAAACAACTTTTTGAGTGAAAAATACTTTTTTGAGAAAAAAATGCTGTTTGAGTGAAATATACTTTTTGAGCAAAATTTACTTTTTTGAGGGATTTTTACTTTTTTTAGTGAAAATCGCTTTTTGAGGGAAATATACTTTTTTGAGTAAAAACTACTTTTTGAGTAAAATTTACTTTTTTTGATGAAAATTATTTTTTGAGTGAAAATTACTTTTTTGAGTAAAAACTCCTATTTGAGGGAAATTTACTTTTTTTAGTGTAAATCGCTTTTTGAGGGAAATTTATTTTTGAGTGAAAAATGCTTTACTTTTTCTAGGGAAATTTACTTTTTTGAGGGAAAACTACTTTTTGAGTGAAACTTACTACTTTTTGAGTGAAACAACTTTTTGAGTGAAAAATACTTTTTGAGTAAAAATTACTACTTTTTGAGTGAAAAATACGTTCTGAGGGAAAATTACTTTGTGAGTAAAAAAAATCTTTTTGAGGAAAAATTACTTTTTGAGTTTAAATTACTACTTTTTGTGTGAAAACTAGTTTTTGAGTGGAAAATACTTTTTGGGGGAAATTTACTTTTTGAGGGAAAATTAATTTTTAAGGGAAACCTATTTTTTGAGGGAAATTTATTTTTTTAAGGAAAAATATTTTTTGAGGGAAATTTAGTTTTTATGTGACTATTACGTTTTTGAGTGAAAACCACTTTTTGAGGGAAATTTACTTACTTGAGGGAAAACTAATCTTTGAGTGAAAAATACTTTTTGAGTGAAAATTACTTTTTTGAGTGAAAACTATTTGAAAACTATTGAACTTGTTGAAGGAAATTTACATTTTTGTGAAAATCTCTTTTTGAGGGAAATTTATTTTTTTGAGGGAAATTTACTTTTTTGAGGGAAAATTACTTTTTGAGTTTAAATTACTACTTTTTGTGTGAAAATTACTTTTTGAGGAAAATTTACTTTTTTTAGGGAAAATTGCTTTTTGAGTGAAAATTACTGTTTTCTGAGTGAAAACTAGTTTCTGAGTGGAAAATACTTTTTGGGGAAATTACTTTTTTGAGGGAAATCTACTTTTTTTAATGAAAACTAGTTTTTGAGGGAAATTTACTTTTTTTTTAGGGAAATTTACTTTTTTGATGAAAATTATTTTTACATTTTAGAGGGAAAATTACTTTTTGGGTGAAAATTACTACTTTATGAGTGAAAACTACTTTTTTGAGTGAAAAAAAACTTTTGTGGGGAAATTAATTTTTTGAAAAAAATTTACTTTTTTGAGTGAAAAATACTTTTTAAGATAAAATAACTACTGGAGGGTAATTTACTTCTTTTAATGAAAACTAGTTTTTGAGGGAAATTTACTTTTTTTTTAATGAAAACTGCATTTTGAGTGAAAACTTTTTGTTGAGGAAAATTTACTTTTTTTAAGTGAAAATCGCTTTTTTAGGGAAATATACTTTTTTGAGTAAAAACTACTTTTTGAGGAAAATTTACTTCTTTTGATGAAAATTATTTTTACATTTTAGAGGGAAAATTTTTGAAGCAAATTTACCTTTTTTAGGGAAATTTACTTTTTTGAGTGAAAACTACTTTTTGAGTGAAAAATACTTTTTGGGGGAAAATTAGTTTTTGAGTTTAATTACTACTTTTTGAGTGAAAAATGCTTTTTTCAGGAAAATTACTTTTTGAGTGAAAAATACTTTTTGAGGGAAACTAACTTTTTGAGTGAAAATTATTTCTTTGAGTGAAAACAATTTTTGAGGGAAAAATACTTGTTGAAGGAAATTTACATTTTATAGGGAAAATTACTTTTTGGGTGAAAATTACTACTTTATGAGTGAAAACTACTTTTTTGAGTGAAAAAAACCTTTCGTGGGGAAATTACTTTTTTGAGGAAAATTTACTTTTTTGAGTGAAAAATACTTTTTGAGATAAAATAACTACTTGAGGGAAATCTACTTCTTTTAATGAAAACTAGTTTTTGAGGGAAATTTTTTTTTTAATGAAAACTGCATTTTGAGTAAAAATTATTTTTTGGGGGAAATTTACTTTTTTTATTGAAAATCGCTTTTTGAGGGAAATATACTTTTTTGAGTAAAAACTACTTTTTGAGGAAAATTTACTTTTTTTGATGAAAATTATTTTTTGAGTGAAAATTACTTTTTTGAGTGAAAACTTCTTTTTAAGGGGAATTTATTTTTTTTTTAGTGAAAATCGCTTTTTGAGGGAAGTTTACATTTTTGAGTGAAAAATGATTTTTGAGAGAAATAAACTTTTTGAGCAAAATTTACTTTTTTTGATGAAAATTATTTTTTGAGTGAAAATTACTTTTTTGAGTGAAAACTCCTATTTGAGGGAAATTTACTTTTTTTAGTGTAAATCGCTTTTTGAGGGAAATTTATTTTTGAGTGAAAAATGCTTTACTTTTTCGAGGGAAATTTACTTTTTTGAGGGAAATTTACTTTTTTGAGGGAAAACTACTTTTTGAGTGAAACTTACTACTTTTTGAGTGAAACAACTTTTTGAGTGAAAAATACTTTTTGAGTGAAAATTACTACTTTTTGAGTGAAAAATACGTTCTGAGGGAAAATTACTTTGTGAGTAAAAAAAATCTTTTTGAGGAAAAATTACTTTTTGAGTTTAAATTACTACTTTTTGTGTGAAAACTAGTTTTTGAGTGGAAAATACTTTTTGGGGGAAATTTACTTTTTGAGGGAAAATTAATTTTTAAGGGAAACCTATTTTTTGAGGGAAATTTATTTTTTTAATGAAAAATATTTTTTGAGGGAAATTTAGTTTTTATGTGACTATTACGTTTTTGAGTGAAAATCACTTTTTGAGGGAAATTTACTTACTGAGGGAAAACTAATCTTTGAGTGAAAATTACTTTTTTGAGTGAAAACTATTTATTTAGGAAAAAATACTTGTTGAAGGAAATTTACATTTTTGTGAAAATCTCTTTTTGAGGGAAATTTATTTTTTTGAGTGAAAGTTACTTTTTGAAGCAAAATTACTTTTTGAGTGAAAACTACTACTTTTTGAGTGAAAAATGCGTTTTGAAGGAAAATTACTTTTTGAGTGAAAAATACTTTTTGAGGGAAACTAACTTTTTGAGTGAAAATTACTTCTTTTTGAGGGAAATTTATTTTTTGAGCGAAAACTACTTTTGAGTGAAAATTACTTTTTTGAGTAAAAACTATTTTTTGAGGGAAAAATACTTGTTGAAGGAAATTTACATTTTAGAGGGAAAATTACTTTTTGGATGAAAATTACTGCTTTATAAGTGAAAACTACTTTTTTGAGTGAAAAAAAACTTTTGTGGGGAAATTAATTTTTTTAAAAAAAAATTTACTTTTTTGAGTGAAATATACTTTATGAGCAAAATTTACTTTTTTGAGGGAAAAATAATTTTTGAGTGAAAATTACTTCTTTTTGAGTGAAATCTACTTTTTTGAGTGAGAAATACTTTTTGAGGCAAATTTACCTTTTTTAGGGAAATTAACTTTTTTGAGTGAAAACTACTTTTTGAGTGCAAAATTATTTTTGGGGGAAAATTACTTTTTGAGTTTAATTACTACTTTTTGAGTGAAAAATGCTTTTTGAAGGAAAATTACTTTTTGAGTGAAAAATACTTTTTGAGGGAAACTAACTTTTTGATTGAAAATTATTTCTTTGAGTGAAAACAATTTTTGAGGGAAAAATACTTGTTGAAGGAAATTTACATTTTAGAGGAAAAATTACTTTTTGGGTGAAAATTACTACTTTATGAGTGAAAACTACTTTTTTGAGTGAAAAAAACCTTTCGTGGGGAAATTACTTTTTTGAGGAAAATTTACTTTTTTGAGTGAAAAATACTTTTTGAGATAAAATAACTACTTGAGGGAAATCTACTTCTTTTAATGAAAACTAGTTTTTGAGGGAAATTTTTTTTTTTAATGAAAACTGCATTTTGAGTAAAAATTATTTTTTGGGGGAAATTTACTTTTTTTATTGAAAATCGCTTTTTGAGGGAAATATACTTTTTTGAGTAAAAACTACTTTTTGAGGAAAATTTACTTTTTTTGATGAAAATTATTTTTTGAGTGAAAATTACTTTTTTGAGTGAAAACTTCTTTTTAAGGGGAATTTATTTTTTTTTTAGTGAAAATCGCTTTTTGAGGGAAGTTTACATTTTTGAGTGAAAAATGATTTTTGAGAGAAATAAACTTTTTGAGCAAAATTTACTTTTTTGAGGGAAAAATACTTTTTGTGTGAAAATTACTACTATTTGAGGGAAATTTACTTTTTTGAGGGAAATTTACTTTTTTGAGGAAAATTTACTTTTTTGAGTGAAAAATACTTTTTGAGATAAAATAACTACTTGAGGGAAATTTACTTCTTTTAATGAAAACTAGATTTTGAGGGAAATTTACTTCTTTTTAATGAAAACTGCATTTTGAGTAAAAATTATTTTTTGGGGGAAATTTACTTTTTTATTGAAAATCGCTTTTTGAGTAAAAACTACTTTTTGAGGAAAATTTACTTTTTTTGATGAAAATTATTTTTTGAGTGAAAATTACTTTTTTGAGTGAAAACTCCTTTTAAGGGAAATTTACTTTTTTTTTAGTGAAAATCGCTTTTTGAGGGAATTTTACATTTTTGAGTGAAATATACTTTTTGAGCAAAATTTACTTTTTTGAGGGAAAAATACTTTTTGAGTGAAAATTACTACTATTTGAGGGATATTTACTTTTTTGAGTGAAAACAACTTTTTGAGTGAAAAATACTTTTTTGAGGGAAAAATGCTGTTTGAGTGAAATATACTTTTTGAGCAAAATTTACTTTTTTGAGGGAAATTTACTTTTTTAGTGAAAATCGCTTTTTGAGGGAAATATACTTTTTTGAGTAAAAACTACTTTTTGAGAAAAATTTACTTTTTTGATGAAAATTATTTTTTGAGTGAAAATTACTTTTTTGAGTGAAAACTCCTATTTGATGGAAATTTACTTTTTTTAGTGTAAATCGCTTTTTGAGGGAAATTTACTTTTTTGAGTGAAAAACGCTTTACTTTTTCGAGGGAAATTTACTTTTTTGAGGGAAATTTACTTTTTGAGATAAAATAACTACTTGAGGGATATTTACTTCTTTTAATGAAAACTGCATTTTGAGTGAAAACTTTTTTTCGAGGGAAATTTACTTTTTTGAGGGAAATTTACTTTTTTGAGGAAAAACTACTTTTTGAGTGAAAATTACTACTTTTTGAGTGAAAAATACGTTCTGAGGGAAAATTACTTTTTGAGTAAAAAAAATCTTTTTGAGGGAAAATTACTTTTTGAGTTTAAATTACTACTTTTTGTGTGAAAATTACTTTTTGAGGGAAATTTACTTTTTTGAGGGAAAATTACTTTTTGAGTGAAAATTACTGTTTTCTGAGTGAAAACTAGTTTTTGAGTGGAAAATACTTTTTGGGGGAAATTTACTTTTTGAGGGAAAATTTATTTTTAAGGGAAACCTCTTTTTTGGGGTAAATTTAGTTTTTAAGTGACAATTACGTTTTTGAGTGAAAACCACTTTTTGAGGGAAATTTACTTACTTGAGGGAAAACTAATCTTTGAGTGAAAAATACTTTTTGAGTGAAAATTACTTTTTTGAGTGAAAACTATTTTTTTAGGTAAAATACTTGTTGAAGGAAATTTACATTTTTGTGAAAATCTCTTTATGAGGGAAATTTACTTTTTTGAGTGAAAATTACTTTTTGAGGGGAAAATTACTTTTTTAGTGAAAACTACTACTTTTTGAGTGAAAAATGCGTTTTGAAGGAAAATTACTTTTTGAGTGAAAAATACTTTTTGAGGGAAACTAACTTTTGGAGTGAAAATTACTTCTTTTTGAAGGAAATTTATTTTTTGAGTGAAAACTACTTTTGAGGGAAAATTACTTTTTTGAGTAAAAACTATTTTTTGAGGGAAAAATACTTGTTGACGGAAATTTACATTTTAGAGGGAAAATTACTTTTTGGGTGAAAATTACTACTTTATGAGTGAAAACTACTTTTTTGAGTGAAAAAAAACTTTTGTGGGGAAATTAATTTTTTTAAAAAAATTTACTTTTTTGAGTGAAAAATACTTTTTGAGATAAAATAACTACTTGAGGGATATTTACTTCTTTTAATGAAAACTGCATTTTGAGTGAAAACTTTTTTTTGAGGGAAATTTAATTTTTTTAAGTGAAAATCGCTTTTTGAGGGAAATATCCATTGTTAAGTAAAAACTACTTTTTGAGGAAAACTTACTTTTTTTGATGAAAATTATTTTTTGAGTAAAATTACTTTTTTGAGTAACAACTACTTTTTGATGGAAATTTACTTTTTTTAGTGAAAATCACTTTTTGGGGAAATTTACTTTTTTGAGTGAAAACTGCTTTTTGAGTGAAATTTTTTGAGCAAAATTTACTTTTTTGAGGGAAAAATAATTTTTGAGTGAAATCTACTGTTTTGAGTGAGAAATACTTTTTGAGGCAAATTTACCTTTTTTAGGGAAATTTACTTTTTTGAGTGAAAATTACTTTTTGGGGGAAAAACACTTGTTGAGGGAAACTAACATTTTAGAGGGAAATTTACTTTTTTTAGTGAAAATCGCTTTTTGGGGAAATTTACTTTTTTGAGTGAAAGTGCTTTTTGAGTGAAATATACTTTTTGAGCAAAATTTACTTTTTTGAGGGAAAAATAATTTTTGAGTGAAAATTACTACTTTTTGAGTGAAATCTACTTTTTTGAGTGAGAAATACTTTTTGAGGCAAATTTACCTTTTTTTAGTGAAAATCGCTTTTTGGGAAAATTTACTTTTTTTGATGAAAATAATTTTTTGAGTGAAAATAACTTTTTTGAGTGAAAACTCCTTTTTAAGGGAAATTTATTTTTTTTAGTGAAAATCGCTTTTTGAGGGAAACTAAACTTTTTTGAGGGAAAAATAATTTTTTAGTGAAATCTCCTTTTTTGAGTGAGAAATACTTTTTGAGGCAAATTTACCTTTTTTAGGGAAATTTACTTTTTTGAGTGAAAACTACTTTTTGAGGGAAAAACACTTGTTGAGGGAAACTAACATTTAAAGGGAAATTTAATTTTTTTAGTGAAAATCGCTTTTTGGGGAAATTTACTTTTTTGAGTGAAATATACTTTTTGAGCAAAATTTACTTTTTTGAGGCAAAAATAATTTTTGAGTGAAAATTACTTCTTTTTGAGTGAAATCTACTTTTTTGAGTGAGAAATACTTTTTGAGGCAAATTTACCTTTTTTAGGGAAATTTACTTTTTTGAGTGAAAACTACTTTTTGAGTGCAAAATTATTTTTGGGGGAAAATTACTTTTTGAGTTTAATTACTACTTTTTGAGTGAAAAATGCTTTTTGAAGGAAAATTACTTTTTGAGTGAAAAATACTTTTTGAGGGAAACTAACTTTTTGAGTGAAAATTATTTCTTTGAGTGAAAACAATTTTTGAGGGAAATATACTTGTTGAAGGAAATTTACATTTTAGAGGGAAAATTACTTTTTGGGTGAAAATTACTACTTTATGAGTGAAAACTACTTTTTTGAGTGAAAAAAACCTTTCGTGGGGAAATTACTTTTTTGAGGAAAATTTACTTTTTTGAGTGAAAAATACTTTTTGAGATAAAATAACTACTTGAGGGAAATTTACTTCTTTTAATGAAAACTAGTTTTTGAGGGAAATTTACTTCTTTTTAATGAAAACTGCATTTTGAGCAAAAATTATTTTTTGGGGGAAATTTACTTTTTTATTGAAAATCGCTTTTTGAGTAAAAACTACTTTTTGAGGAAAATTTACTTTTTTTGATGAAAATTATTTTTTGAGTGAAAATTACTTTTTTGAGTGAAAACTCCTTTTTAAGGGAAATTTACTTTTTTTTTAGTGAAAATCGCTTTTTGAGGGAATTTTACATTTTTGAGTGAAAAATGATTTTTGAGTGAAATATACTTTTTGAGCAAAATTTACTTTTTTGAGGGAAAAATACTTTTTGAGTGAAAATTACTACTATTTGAGGGATATTTACTTTTTTGAGTGAAAACAACTTTTTGAGTGAAAAATACTTTTTTGAGGGAAAAATGCTGTTTGAGTGAAATATACTTTTTGAGCAAAATTTACTTTTTTGAGGGAAATTTACTTTTTTAGTGAAAATCGCTTTTTGAGGGAAATATACTTTTTTGAGTAAAAACTACTTTTTGAGAAAAATTTACTTTTTTGATGAAAATTATTTTTTGAGTGAAAATTACTTTTTTGAGTGAAAACTCCTATTTGATGGAAATTTACTTTTTTTAGTGTAAATCGCTTTTTGAGGGAAATTTACTTTTTTGAGGGAAATTTACTTTTTGAGATAAAATAACTACTTGAGGGATATTTACTTCTTTTAATGAAAACTGCATTTTGAGTGAAAACTTTTTTTCGAGGGAAATTTACTTTTTTGAGGGAAATTTACTTTTTTGAGGAAAAACTACTTTTTGAGTGAAAATTACTACTTTTTGAGTGAAAAATACGTTCTGAGGGAAAATTACTTTTTGAGTAAAAAAAATCTTTTTGAGGGAAAATTACTTTTTGAGTTTAAATTACTACTTTTTGTGTGAAAATTACTTTTTGAGGGAAATTTACTTTTTTGAGGGAAAATTACTTTTTGAGTGAAAATTACTGTTTTCTGAGTGAAAACTAGTTTTTGAGTGGAAAATACTTTTTGGGGGAAATTTACTTTTTGAGGGAAAATTTATTTTTAAGGGAAACCTCTTTTTTGGGGGAAATTTAGTTTTTAAGTGACAATTACGTTTTTGAGTGAAAACCACTTTTTGAGGGAAATTTACTTACTTGAGGGAAAACTAATCTTTGAGTGAAAAATACTTTTTGAGTGAAAATTACTTTTTTGAGTGAAAACTATTTTTTTAGGTAAAATACTTGTTGAAGGAAATTTACATTTTTGTGAAAATCTCTTTATGAGGGAAATTTACTTTTTTGAGTGAAAATTACTTTTTGAGGGGAAAATTACTTTTTTAGTGAAAACTACTACTTTTTGAGTGAAAAATGCGTTTTGAAGGAAAATTACTTTTTGAGTGAAAAATACTTTTTGAGGGAAACTAACTTTTTGAGTGAAAATTACTTCTTTTTGAAGGAAATTTATTTTTTGAGTGAAAACTACTTTTGAGGGAAAAATACTTGTTGACGGAAATTTACATTTTAGAGGGAAAATTACTTTTTGGGTGAAAATTACTACTTTATGAGTGAAAACTACTTTTTTGAGTGAAAAAAAACTTTTGTGGGGAAATTACTTTTTTGAGGGAAATCTACTTCTTTTAATGAAAACTAGTTTTTGAGGGTAATTTACTTTTTTTTTAATGAACACTGCATTTTGAGTGAAAACTTTTTTTTGAGGGAAATTTACTTTTTTTGATGAAAATTATTTTTACATTTTAGAGGGAAAATTACTTTTTGGGTGAAAATTACTACTTTATGAGTGAAAACTACTTTTTTGAGTGAAAAAAAACTTTTGTGGGGAAATTAATTTTTTTAAAAAAATTTACTTTTTTGAGTGAAAAATACTTTTTGAGATAAAATAACTACTTGAGGGATATTTACTTCTTTTAATGAAAACTGCATTTTGAGTGAAAACTTTTTTTTGAGGGAAATTTACTTTTTTTAAGTGAAAATCGCTTTTTGAGGGAAATATCCTTTGTTAAGTAAAAACTACTTTTTAAGGAAAACTTACTTCTTTTGATGAAAATTATTTTTTGAGTGAAATTACTTTTTTGAGTAACAACTACTTTTTGAGGGAAATTTACTTATTTTAGTGAAAATCACTTTTTGGGGAAATTTACTTTTTTGAGTGAAAACTGCTTTTTGAGTGAAATTTTTTGAGCAAAATTTACTTTTTTGAGGGAAAAATAATTTTTGAGTGAAATCTACTTTTTTGAGTGAGAAATACTTTTTGAGGCAAATTTACCTTTTTTAGGGAAATTTACTTTTTTGAGTGAAAACTACTTTTTGGGGGAAAAACACTTGTTGAGGGAAACTAACATTTTAGAGGGAAATTTACTTTTTTTAGTGAAAATCGCTTTTTGGGGAAATTTACTTTTTTGAGTGAAAGTGCTTTTTGAGTGAAATATACTTTTTGAGCAAAATTTACTTTTTTGAGGGAAAAATAATTTTTGAGTGAAAATTACTACTTTTTGAGTGAAATCTACTTTTTTGAGTGAGAAATACTTTTTGAGGCAAATTTACCTTTTTTTAGTGAAAATCGCTTTTTGGGAAAATTTACTTTTTTTGATGAAAATAATTTTTTGAGTGAAAATAACTTTTTTGAGTGAAAACTCCTTTTTAAGGGAAATTTATTTTTTTTTAGTGAAAATCGCTTTTTGAGGGAAACTAACTTTTTGAGTGAAAATTATTTCTTTGAGTGAAAACAATTTTTGAGGGAAAAATACTTGTTGAAGGAAATTTACATTTTAGAGGGAAAATTACTTTTTGGGTGAAAATTACTACTTTTTGAGTGAAACAACTTTTTGAGTGAAAAATAGTTGTTGAGGGAAATTTACTTTTTTGAGTGAAAAATACTTTTTGAGATAAAATAACTACTTGAGGGAAATTTACTTCTTTTAATGAAAACTAATTTTTGAGGGAAATTTACTTTTTTTGATGAAAATTATTTTTTGAGTGAAAACTCCTTTTTAAGGGAAATTTCCTTTTTTTATTGAAAATCGCTTTTTGAGGGAAATATACTTTTTTGAGTAAAAACTACTTTTTGAGGAAAATTTACTTTTTTTGATGAAAATTATTTTTTGAGTGAAAACTCCTTTTTAAGGGAAATTTATTTTTTTTTTGTGAAAATCGCTTTTTGAGGGAAATTTACATTTTTGAGTAAAAAATGATTTTTGAGTGAAATATACTTTTTGAGCAAAATTTACTTTTTTGAGGGAAAAATATTTTTTGAGTGAAAATTACTACTATTTGAGGGATATTTACTTTTTTGAGTGAAAACAACTTTTTGAGTGAAAAATACTTTTTTGAGGGAAAAATGCTGTTTGAGTGAAATATACTTTTTGAGCAAAATTTACTTTTTTGAGGGAAAAATACTTTTTGGGTGAAAATTACTACTTTTTGAGTGAAACAATTTTTTGAGTGAAAAATAGTTTTTGAGGAAAATTTACTTTTTTGAGGGAAATTTACTTTTTTGAATGAAATTTACTTTTTTGAGGGAAATTTACTTTTTGAGTGAAAATTACTACTTTTTGAGTGAAAAATACGTTCTGAGGGAAAATTACTTTTTAAGTAAAAAAAATCTTTTTGAGGGAAAATTACTTTTTGAGTTTAAATTACTACTTTTTGTGTGAAAATTACTTTTTGAGGGAAATTTACTTTTTTGAGTGAAAATTACTTTTTGAGTGAAAAATACTGAAGGGAAAACTAGTTTTTGAGTGGAAAATACTTTTTGGGGGAAATTTACTTTTTGAGGGAAAATGAATTTCTAAGGGAAACCTATTTTTTGAGGGAAATTTACTTTTTTAAGGGAAAAATATTTTTTGAGGGAAATTTAGTTTTTAAGTGAAAATTACTTTTTTGAGTGAAAACTACTTTTTGAGGGAAATTTACTTACTTGAGGGAAAACTAATCTTTGAGTGAAAAATACTTTTTGAGTAAAAATTACTTTTTTGAGTGAAAACTATTTTTTTAGGGAAAAATACTTGTTGAAGGAAATTTACATTTTTGTGAAAATCTCTTTTTGAGGGAAATTTACTTTTTTGAGTGAAAATTACTTTTTGAGGGAAAAATACTTTTTGAGTGAAAACTACTACTTTTTGAGTGAAAAATGCGTTTTGAAGGAAAATTACTTTTTGAGTGAAAAATACTTTTTGAGATAAAATAACTACTTGAGGGAAATTTGCTTTTTTTAATGAAAACTAGTTTTTGAGGGAAATTTACTTTTTTTTTTAATGAAAACTGCATTTTGAGTGAAAACTTTTTTTTGAGGGAAATTTACTTTTTTTAAGTGAAAATTGCCTTTTTGAAATTACTTTTTTGAGTGAAATAAACTTTTTGAGCAAAATTTACTTTTTTGAGGGAAAAATACTTTTTGAGTGAAAATTACTACTTTTTGAGTGAAATCTACTTTTTTGAGTGAGAAATACTTTTTGAGGCAAATTTACCTTTTTTAGGGAAATTTACTTTTTTGAGTGAAAAAATACTTGTTGAGGGAAATTAACATTTTAGAGGAAAATTTAGTTATTTTGATGAAAATTATTTTTTGCGTGAAATTACTTTTTTGAGTGAAAACTACTTTTTGAGGGAAATTTACTTTTTTGGGGGAAAACTTATTTTTGAGTGAAAATTACTACTTTTTGAGTGAAAA
This sequence comes from Rhingia rostrata, assembly GCA_949824845.1. NCBI lineage: Eukaryota > Metazoa > Arthropoda > Insecta > Diptera > Syrphidae > Rhingia > Rhingia rostrata. The sequence continues at coordinate 37,084,614 of OX463758.1, forward strand.
CTACTTTTTTAGTGAAATATACCTTTTGAGCAAAATTTGCTTTTTCGAGGGAAATTTACTTTTTTGAGGGAAATTAACTTTTTTGAGGGAAAACTACTTTTTAAGTGAATGTTACTACTTTTGGAGTGAAAACTACTTTTTGAGTGAAAAATACTTTTTGATTGAAATTTAATTTTTTGAGGGAAATTTACTTTTTTGAGGGAAAACTACTTTTTGAGTGAAAATTACTACTTTTTGAGTAAAAAATGCGTTTTGAAGGAAAATTACTTTTTGAGTGAAAAATACTTTTTAAGGGAAACTAACTTTTTGAGTGAAAATTACTTCTTTTTGAGGGAAATTTATTTTTTGAGTGAAAACTACTTTTGAGTGAAAATTACTTTTTTGAGTAAAAACTATTTTTTGAGGGAAAAATACTTGTTGAAGGAAATTTACATTTCAGAGGGAAAATTACTTTTTGGGTGAAAATTACTACTTAATGAGTGAAAACTACTTTTTTGAGTGAAAAAAAACTTTTGTTTGGAAATTACTTTTTTGAGGAAAATTTACTTTTTTGAGTGAAAAATACTTTTTGAGATAAAATAACTACTTGAGGGAAATTTGCTTTTTTTAATGAAAACTAGTTTTTGAGAGAAATTTACTTTTTTTTTAATGAAAACTGCATTTTGAGTGAACATTTTTTTTCGAGGGAAATTTACTTTTTTTAAGTGGAAATCGCTTTTTGGGGAAATTTAATTTTTTGAGTGAAAACTGCTTTTTGAGTGAAATATAATTTTTGAGCAAAATTTACTTTTTTGAGGGAAAAATACTTTTTGAGTGAAAATTACTACTTTTTGAGTGAAATCTACTTTTTTGAGTAAGAAATACTTTTTGAGGCAAATTTACCTTTTTTAGGGAAATTTACTTTTTTGAGTGGAAAACTACTTTTTGAGTGAAAATATACTTGTATAGGGAAATTAACATTTTAGAGGAAAATTTACTTATTTTGATGAAAATTATTTTTTGCGTGAAATTACTTTTTTGAGTGAAAACTACTTTTTGAGGGATATTTACTTTTTCGGGGGAAAACTTATTTTTGAGTGAAAATTACTACTTTTTGAGTGAAAACTACTACTTTTGGAGTGAAAACTACTTTTTGAGTGAAAAATACTTTTTGAGGGAAATTTACTTTTTTGAGGGAAATTTACTTTTTTTAATTGAAAATTACATTTTGATGGAAAGTTACTTTTTGAGTGAAAATTACTTTTTAAGCGAAATTTACTTTTTTTTAATGAAAACTGCATTTTGAGTGAAAACTATTTTTTGAGGGAAATTTAATTTTTTAATAAAAACTACTTTTTGAGAGAAATTTACTTTTTGAGGGAAATTTACTTTCTTGAGGGAAATTTACTTTTTTGAAGGAAAACGACTTTTTTGAGTGAAAACTACTTTTTAGGGAAATAAGCTTCTTTGAGGAAAAATTACTTTTTTGAGGGAAAACTACTTTTTGAGCAAAATTTACTTATTCGAGGGAAATTCACTTTTTTGAGGGAAATTTACTTTTTCGAGGGAAAACTACTTTTTGAGTGAAAATTACTACTTTTTGAGTGAAAAATGCGTTTTGAAGGAAAATTAATTTTTGAGTGAAAAATACTTTTTAGGGAAACTAACTTTTTGAGTGAAAATTACTTCTTTTTGAGGGAAATTTATTTTTTGAGTGAAAACTACTTTTGAGTGAAAATTACTTTTTTGAGTAAAAACTATTTTTTGAGGGAAAAATACTTGTTGAAGGAAATTTACATTTTAGAGGGAAAATTACTTTTTGGGTGAAAATTACTACTTTATGAGTGAAAACTACTTTTTTGAGCGAAGAAAAACTTTTGTGGGGAAATTACTTTTTTGAGGAAAATTTACTTTTTTGAGTGAAAAATACTTTTTGAGATAAAATAACTACTTGAGGGAAATTTCCTTCTTTTAATGAAAACTAGTTTTTGAGGGAAATCTCCTTTTTTTTAATGAAAACTGCATTTTGAGTGAAAACTTTTTTTTGAGGGAAATTTACTTTTTTTAAGTGAAAATTACTTTTTGGGTGAAAATTACTACTTTATGAGTGAAAGCTACTTTTTTGAGTGAAAAAAACCTTTTGTGGGGAAATTACTTTTTTGAGGGAAATTTACTTTTTTTAAGTGAAAATCGCTTTTTGAGGGAAATATACTTTTTTGAGTAAAAACTACTTTTTGAGGAAAATTTACTTTTTTTGATGAAAATTATTTTTTGAGTGAAATTACTTTTTTGAGTAACAACTACTTTTTGAGGGAAATTTACTTTTTTTAGGGAAATTTACTTTTTTGAGTGAAAACTACTTTTTGAGGGAAAAACACTTGTTGAGGGAAACTAACATTTTAGAGGGAAATTTACTTTTTTTAGTGAAAATCGCTTTTTGGGGAAGTTTACTTTTTTGAGTGAAAGTGCTTTTTGAGTGAAATATACTTTTTGAGCAAAATTTACTTTTGAGGGAAAAATAATTTTTGTGTGAAATTAACTACTTTTTGAGTGAAATCTACTTTTTTGAGTGAGAAATACTTTTTGAGGCAAATTTACCTTTTTTAGGGAAATTTACTTTTTTGAGTGAAAACTACTTTTTGAGTGAAAAATACTTTTTGGGGCAAAATTAATTTTTGAGTTTAATTACTACTTTTTGAGTGAAAAATGCTTTTTGAAGGAAAATTACTTTTTGAGTGAAAAATACTTTTTGAGGGAAACTAACTTTTTGAGTGAAAATTACTTCTTTGAGTTAAAACAATTTTTGAGGGAAAAATACTTGTTGAAGGAAATTTTCATTTTAGAGGGAAAATTACTTTTTGGGTGAAAATTACTACTTTATAAGTGAAAACTACTTTTTTGAGTGAAAAAAACCTTTTGTGGGGAAATTACTTTTTTGAGGAAAATTTACTTTTTTGAGGGAAATTTACTCTTTTTATTGAAAATCGCTTTTTGAGGGAAATATACTTTTTTGAGTAAAAACTACTTTTTGAGGAAAATTTACTTTTTTTGATGAAAATTATTTTTTGAGTGAAAATTACTTTTTTGAGTGAAAACTCCTTTTTAAGGGAAATTTACTTTTTTTTAGTGAAAATCGCTTTTTGAGGGAAATTTACATTTTTGAGTGAAAATTACTACTATTTGAGGGATATTTACTTTTTTGAGTGAAAACAACTTTTTGAGTGAAAAATACTTTTTTGAGGGAAAAATGCTGTTTGAGTGAAGTATACTTTTTGAGCAAAATTTACTTTTTTGAGGGAAAAATACTTTTTGGGTGAAAATTACTACTTTTTGAGTGAAACAACTTTTTGAGTGAAAAATAGTTTTTGAGGGAAATTTACTTTTTTGAGGGAAATTTACTTTTTTTAATGAAATTTACTATTTTGAGGGAAATTTACTTTTTGAGCGAAAAATACGTTCTGAGGGAAAATTACTTTTTAAGTAAAAAAAATCTTTTTGAGGGAAAATTACTTTTTGAGTTTAAAGGGGAAATTACTTTTTGAGTGAAATTACTGTTTTATGAGTGAAAACTAGTTTTTGAGTGGAAAATACTTTTTGGGGGAAATTTACTTTTTGAGGGAAAATTAATTTTTTAAGGGAAACCTATTTTTTGAGGGAAATTTGCTTTTTTAAGGGAAAAATATTTTTTGAGAGAAATTTAGTTTTTAAGTGAAAATTACTTTTTTGAGTGATAACTACTTTTTGAGGGAAATTTACTTTTTGAGTGAAAATTACTACTTTTTGAGTGAAAAATACGTTCTGAGGGAAAATTACTTTTTAAGTAAAAAAAATCTTTTTGAGGGAAAATTACTTTTTGAGTTTAAATTACTACTTTTTGTGTGAAAATTACTTTTTGAGGGAGATTTACTTTTTGAGTGAAAATTACTTTTTGAGTGAAAATTACTGTTTACTGAGGGAAAACTAGTTTTTGAGTGGAAAATACTTTTTGGGGGAAATTTACTTTTTGAGGGAAAATTAATTTCTTAGGGAAACCTATTTTTTGAGGGAAATTTACTTTTTTAAGGAAAAAATATTTTTTGAGGGAAATTTAGTTTTTAAGTGAAAATTACTTTTTTGAGTGAAAACTACTTTTTGAGGGAAATTTACTTACTTGAGGGAAAACTAATCTTTGAGTGAAAAATACTTTTTGAGTGAAAATTACTTTTTTGAGTGAAAACTATTTTTTTAGGGAAAAATACTTGTTGAAGGAAATTTACATTTTTGTGAAAATCTCTTTTTGAGGGAAATTTACTTTTTTGAGTGAAAATTACTTTTTGAGGGAAAAATACTTTTTGAGTGAAAACTACTACTTTTTGAGTGAAAAATGCGTTTTGAAGGAAAATTACTTTTTGAGTGAAAAATACTTTTTGAGGGAAACTAACTTTTTGAGTGAAAATTACTTCTTTTTGAGGAAATTTATTTTTTGAGTGAAAACTACTTTTGAGTGAAAATTACTTTTTTGAGTAAAAACTATTTTTTGAGGGAAAAATACTTGTTGAAGGAAATTTACATTTTAGAGGGAAAATTACTTTTTGGGTGAAAATTACTACTTAATGAGTGAAAACTACTTTTTTGAGTGAAAAAAAACTTTTGTTTGGAAATTACTTTTTTGAGGAAAATTTACTTTTTTGAGTGAAAAATACTTTTTGAGATAAAATAACTACTTGAGGGAAATTTGCTTTTTTTAATGAAAACTAGTTTTTGAGGGAAATTTACTTTTTTTTTAATGAAAACTGCATTTTGAGTGAAAACTTTTTTTTGAGGGAACTTTACTTTTTTTAAGTGAAAATCGCTTTTTGGGGAAATTTAATTTTTTGAGTGAAAACTGCTTTTTGAGTGAAATATACTTTTTAAGCAAAATTTACTTTTTTGAGGGAAAAATACTTTTTGAGTGAAAATTACTACTTTTTGAGTGAAATCTACTTTTTTGAGTGAGAAATACTTTTTGAGGCAAATTTACCTTTTTTAGGGAGATTTACTTTTTTGAGTGAAAACTACGTTTTTGAGTGAAAAAAAACTTTTGTGGGGAAATTACTGTTTTGAGGGAAATCTACTTCTTTAAATGAAAACTAGTTTTTGAGGGAAATTTACTTTTTTTTTAATGAAAACTGCATTTTGAGTGAAAACTTTTTTTTGAGGAAAATTTACTTTTTTTGATGAAAATTATTTTTACATTTTAGAGGGAAAATTACTTCTTGGGTGAAAATTACTACTTTATGGGTGAAAACTACTTTTTTGAGTGAAAAAAAACTTTTGTGGGGAAATTACTTTTTTAAGGAAAATTTACTTTTTTGAGTGAAAACTACTTTTTGAGATAAAATAACTACTTGAGGGATATTTACTTCTTTTAATGAAAACTAGTTTTTGAGGGAGATTTACTTTTATTTTAATGAAAACTGCATTTTGAGTGAAAACTTTTTTTTGAGGGAAATTTACTTTTTTTAAGTGAAAATCGCTTTTTGAGGGAAATATACTTTTTTGAGCAAAAACTACTTTTTGAGGAAAATTTACTTTTTTTGATGAAAATTATTTTTTGAGTCAAATTACTTTTTTGAGTGAAAACTACTTTTTGAGGGAAATTTACTTTTTTTAGTGAAAATCGCTTTTTGGGGAAATTTACTTTTTTGAGTGAAAACTGCTTTTTGTGTGAAATTTTTTGAGCTAAATTTACTTTTTTGAGGGAAAAATAATTTTTTAGTGAAATCTCCTTTTTTGAGTGAGAAATACTTTTTGAGGCAAATTTACCTTTTTTAGGGAAATTTATTTTTTGAGTGAAAACTACTTTTTGAGGGAAAAACACTTGTTGAGGGAAACTAACATTTAAAGGGAAATTCAATTTTTTTAGTGAAAATCGCTTTTTGGGGAAATTTACTTTTTTGAGTGAAAGTGCTTTTTGAGTGAAATATACTTTTTGAGCAAAATTTACTTTTTTGAGGGAAAAATAATTTTTGAGTGAAAATTACTTCTTTTTGAGTGAAATCTACATTTTTGAGTGAGAAATACTTTTTGAGGCAAATTTACCTTTTTTAGGGAAATTTACTTTTTTGAGTGAAAACTACTTTTTGAGTGCAAAATTATTTTTGGGGGAAAATTACTTTTTGAGTTTAATTACTACTTTATGAGTGAAAAATGCTTTTTGAAGGAAGATTACTTTTTGAGTGAAAAATACTTTATGAGGGAAACTAACTTTTTGAGTGAAAATTATTTCTTTGAGTGAAAACAATTTTTGAGGGAAAAATACTTGTTGAAGGAAATTTACATTTTAGAGGGAAAATTACTTTTTGGGTGAAAATTACTACTTTATGAGTGAAAACTACTTTTTTGAGTGAAAAAAACCTTTCGTGGGGAAATTACTTTTTTGAGGAAAATTTACTTTTTTGAGTGAAAAATACTTTTTGAGATAAAATAACTACTTGAGTGAAATTTACTTCTTTTAATGAAAACTAGTTTTTGAGATAAATTTACTTCTTTTTAATGAAAACTGCATTTTGAGTAAAAATTATTTTTTGGGGGAAATTTACTTTTTTATTGAAAATCGCTTTTTGAGTAAAAACTACTTTTTGAGGAAAATTTACTTTTTTTGATGAAAATTATTTTTTGAGTGAAAATTACTTTTTTGAGTGAAAACCCCTTTTTAAGGGAAATTTACTTTTTTTTTTAGTGAAAATCGCTTTTTGAGGGAATTTTACATTTTTGAGTGAAAAATGATTTTTGAGTGAAATATACTTTTTGACCAAAATTTACTTTTTTGAGGGAAAAATACTTTTTGAGTGAAAATTACTACTATTTGAGGGATATTTACTTTTTTGAGTGAAAACAACTTTTTGAGCAAAATTTACTTTCTTGAGGGAAATTTACTTTTTTAGTGAAAATCGCTTTTTGAGGGAAATATACTTTTTTGGGTAAAAACTACTTTTTGAGAAAAATTTACTTTTTTGATGAAAATTATTTTTTGAGTGAAAATTACTTTTTTGAGTGAAAACTCCTATATGATGGAAATTTACTTTTTTTAGTGTAAATCGCTTTTTGAGGGAAATTTACTTTTTTGAGTGAAAAACGCTTTACTTTTTCGAGGGAAATTTACTTTTTTGAGGGAAATTTACTTTTTGAGATAAAATAACTACTTGAGGGATATTTACTTCTTTTAATGAAAACTGCATTTTGAGTGAAAACTTTTTTTCGAGGGAAATTTACTTTTTTGAGGGAAATTTACTTTTTTGAGGAAAAACTACTTTTTGAGTGAAAATTACTACTTTTTGAGTGAAAAATACGTTCTGAGGGAAAATTACTTTTTGAGTAAAAAAAATCTTTTTGAGTTTAAATTACTACTTTTTGTGTGAAAATTACTTTTTGAGGGAAATTTACTTTTTTGAGGGAAAATTACTTTTTGAGTGAAAATTACTGTTTTCTGAGTGAAAACTAGTTTTTGAGTGGAAAATACTTTTTGGGGGAAATTTACTTTTTGAGGGAAAATTTATTTTTAAGGGAAACCTCATTTTTGGGGGAAATTTAGTTTTTAAGTGACAATTACGTTTTTGAGTGAAAACCACTTTTTGAGGGAAATTTACTTACTTGAGGGAAAACTAATCTTTGAGTGAAAAATACTTTTTGAGTGAAAATTACTTTTTTGAGTGAAAACTATTTTTTTAGGGAAAAATACTTGTTGAAGGAAATTTACATTTTTGTGAAAATCTCTTTATGAGGGAAATTTACTTTTTGAGTGAAAATTACTTTTTGAAGGGAAAATATTTCCTTATTAGTGAAAACTACTACTTTTTGAGTGAAAAATGCGTTTTGAAGGAAAATTACTTTTTGAGTGAAAAATACTTTTTGAGGGAAACTAACTTTTTGAGTGAAAATTACTTCTTTTTGAAGGAAATTTATTTTTGAGTGAAAACTACTTTTGAGGGAAAATTACTTTTTTGAGTAAATACTATTTTTTGAGGGAAAAATACTTGTTGACGGAAATTTACATTTTAGAGGGAAAATTACTTTTTGGGTGAAAATTACTACTTTATGAGTGAAAACTACTTTTTTGAGTGAAAAAAAACTTTTGTGGGGAAATTAATTTTTTTAAAAAAATTTACTTTTTTGAGTGAAAAATACTTTTTGAGATAAAATAACTACTTGAGGGATATTTACTTCTTTTAATGAAAACTGCATTTTGAGTGAAAACTTTTTTTTGAGGGAAATTTACTTTTTTTAAGTGAAAATCGCTTTTTGAGGGAAATATCTTTTGTTAAGTAAAAACTACTTTTTGAGGAAAACTTACTTTTTTTGATGAAAATTATTTTTTGAGTGAAATTACTTTTTTGAGTAACAACTACTTTTTGAGGGAAATTTACTTTTTTTTAGTGAAAATCACTTTTTGGGGAAATTTACTTTTTTGAGTGAAAGTGCTTTTTGAGTGAATTATACTTTTTGAGCAAAATTTACTTTTTTGAGGGAAAAATAATTTTTGAGTGAAATCTACTTTTTTGAGTGAGAAATACTTTTTGAGGCAAATTTACCTTTTTTAGGGAAATTTACTTTTTTGAGTGAAAACTACTTTTTGGGGGAAAAACACTTGTTGAGGGAAACTAACATTTTAGAGGGAAATTTACTTTTTTTAGTGAAAATCGCTTTTTGGGGAAATTTACTTTTTTGAGTGAAAGTGCTTTTTGAGTGAAATATACTTTTTGAGCAAAATTTACTTTTTTGAGGGAAAAATAATTTTTGAGTGAAAATTACTACTTTTTGAGTGAAATCTACTTTTTTGAGTGAGAAATACTTTTTGAGGCAAATTTACCTTTTTTTAGTGAAAATCGCTTTTTGGGAAAATTTACTTTTTTTGATGAAAATAATTTTTTGAGTGAAAATTACTTTTTTGAGTGAAAACTCCTTTTTAAGGGAAATTTATTTTTTTTTAGTGAAAATCGCTTTTTGAGGGAAACTAACTTTTTGAGTGAAAATTATTTCTTTGAGTGAAAACAATTTTTGAGGGAAAAATACTTGTTGAAGGAAATTTACATTTTAGAGGGAAAATTACTTTTTGGGTAAAAATTACTACTTTTTGAGTGAAACAACTTTTTGAGTGAAAAATAGTTGTTGAGGGAAATTTACTTTTTTGAGTGAAAAATACTTTTTGAGATAAAATAACTACTTGAGGGAAATTTACTTCTTTTAATGAAAACTAATTTTTGAAGGAAATTTACTTTTTTTGATGAAAATTATTTTTTGAGTGAAAACTCCTTTTTAAGGGAAATTTCCTTTTTTTATTGAAAATCGCTTTTTGAGGGAAATATACTTTTTTGAGTAAAAACTACTTTTTGAGGAAAATTTACTTTTTTTGATGAAAATTATTTTTTGAGTGAAAACTCCTTTTTAAGGGAAATTTATTTTTTTTTGTGAAAATCGCTTTTTGAGGGAAATTTACATTTTTGAGTGAAAAATGATTTTTGAGTGAAATATACTTTTTGAGCAAAATTTACTTTTTTGAGGGAAAAATATTTTTTGAGTGAAAATTACTACTATTTGAGGGATATTTACTTTTTTGAGTGAAAACAACTTTTTGAGTGAAAAATACTTTTTTGAGGGAAAAATGCTGTTTGAGTGAAATATACTTTTTGAGCAAAATTTACTTTTTTTAAGGGGAAAAATACTTTTTGGGTGAAAATTACTACTTTTTGAGTGAAACAATTTTTTGAGTGAAAAATAGTTTTTGAGGAAAATTTACTTTTTTGAGGGAAATTTACTTTTTTGAATGAAATTTACTTTTTTGAGGGAAATTTACTTTTTGAGTGAAAATTACTACTTTATGAGTGAAAAATACGTTCTGAGGGAAAATTACTTTTTAAGTAAAAAAAATCTTTTTGAGGGAAAATTACTTTTTGAGTTTAAATTACTACTTTTTGTGTGAAAATTACTTTTTGAGGGAAATTTACTTTTTTGAGTGAAAATTACTTTTTGAGTGAAAAATACTTTTTGAGTGAAAACTATTACTTTTTGAGTGAAAAATGCGTTTTGAAGGAAAATTACTTTTTGAGTGAAAAATACTTTTTGAGGGAAACTAACTTTTTGAGTGAAAATTACTTCTTTTTGAGGGAAATTTATTTTTTGAGTGAAAACTACTTTTGAGTGAAAATTACTTTTTTTAGTAAAAACTATTTTTTGAGGGAAAAATACTTGTTGAAGGAAATTTACATTTTAGAGGGAAAATTACTTTTTGGGTGAAAATTACTACTTAATGAGTGAAAACTACTTTTTTGAGTGAAAAAAAACTTTTGTTTGGAAATTACTTTTTTGAGGAAAATTTACTTTTTTGATTGAAAAATACTTTTTGAGATAAAATAACTACTTGAGGGAAATTTGCTTTTTTTAATGAAAACTAGTTTTTGAGGGAAATTTACTTTTTTTTTAATGAAAACTGCATTTTGAGTGAAAACTTTTTTTTGAGGGAACTTTACTTTTTTTAAGTGAAAATCGCTTTTTGGGGAAATTTAATTTTTTGAGTGAAAACTGCTTTTTGAGTGAAATATACTTTTTGAGCAAAATTTACTTTTTTGAGGGAAAAATACTTTTTGAGTGAAAATTACTACTTTTTGAGTGAAATCTACTTTTTTGAGTGAGAAATACTTTTTGAGGCAAATTTACCTTTTTTAGGGAGATTTACTTTTTTGAGTGAAAACTACGTTTTTGAGTGAAAAAAAAACTCTTGTGGGGAAATTACTGTTTTGAGGGAAATCTACTTCTTTAAATGAAAACTAGTTTTTGAGGGAAATTTACTTTTTTTTTAATGAAAACTGCATTTTGAGTGAAAACTTTTTTTTGAGGGAAATTTACTTCTTTTGATGAAAATTATTTTTACATTTTAGAGTGAAAATTACTTTTTGGGTGAAAATTACTGCTTTATAAGTGAAAACTACTTTTTTGAGTGAAAAAAAACTTTTGTGGGGAAATTAATTTTTTGAAAAAAATTTACTTTTTTGAGTGAAAAATACTTTTTAAGATAAAATAACTACTTGAGGGAAATTTACTTCTTTTAATGAAAACTAGTTTTTGAGGGAAATTTACTTTTATTTTAATGAAAACTGCATTTTGAGTAAAACTTTTTTTTGAGGGAAATTTACTTTTTTTAAGTGAAAATCGCTTTATGAGGGAAATATGCTTTTTTGAGTAAAAACTACTTTTTGAAAAAAATTTATTTAAAAATTTGATGAAAATTATTTTTTGAGTGAAATACCTTTTTTGAGTAACAACTACTTTTTGAGGAAAATTTACTTTTTTTGATGAAAATTATTTTTACATTTTAGAGGGAAAATTACTTCTTGGGTGAAAATTACTACTTTATGTGTGAAAACTACTTTTTTGAGTGAAAAAAAACTTTTGTGGGGAAATTACTTTTTTAAGGAAAATTTACTTTTTTGAATGAAAACTACTTTTTGAGATAAAATAACTACTTGAGGGATATTAACTTCTTTTAATGAAAACTAGTTTTTGAGGGAGATTTACTTTTATTTCAATGAAAACTGCATTTTGAGTGAAAACTTTTTTTTGAGGGAAATTTACTTTTTTTAAGTGAAAATCGCTTTTTGAGGGAAATATACTTTTTTGAGTAAAAACTACTTTTTGAGGAAAATTTACTTTTTTTGATGAAAATTATTTTTTGAGTCAAATTACTTTTTTGAGTGGAAACTACTTTTTGAGGGAAATTTACTTTTTTTAGTGAAAATCGCTTTTTGGGCAAATTTACTTTTTTGAGTGAAAACTGCTTTTTGTGTGAAATTTTTTGAGCCAAATTTACTTTTTTGAGGGAAAAATAATTTTTTAGTGAAATCTCCTTTTTTGAGTGAGAAATACTTTTTGAGGCAAATTTACCTTTTTTAGGGAAATTTACTTTTTTGAGTGAAAACTACTTTTTGAGGGAAAAACACTTGTTGAGGGAAACTAACATTTAAAGGGAAATTTAATTTTTTTAGTGAAAATCGCTTTTTGGGGAAATTTACTTTTTTGAGTGAAAGTGCTTTTTGAGTGAAATATACTTTTTTGAGTGAAAACTGCTTTTTGTGTGAAATTTTTTGAGCAAAATTTACTTTTTTGAGGGAAAAATAATTTTTGAGTGAAAATTACTTCTTTTTGAGTGAAATCTACTTTTTTGAGTGAGAAATACTTTTTGAGGCAAATTTACCTTTTTTAGGGAAATTTACTTTTTTGAGTGAAAACTACTTTTTGAGTGCAAAATTATTTTTGGGGGAAAATTACTTTTTGAGTTTAATTACTACTTTATGAGTGAAAAATGCTTTTTGAAGGAAGATTACTTTTTGAGTGAAAAATACTTTTTGAGGGAAACTAACTTTTTGAGTGAAAATTATTTCTTTGAGTGAAAACAATTTTTGAGGGAAAAATACTTGTTGAAGGAAAAGTACATTTTAGAGGGAAAATTACTTTTTGGGTGAAAATTACTACTTTATGAGTGAAAACTACTTTTTTGAGTGAAAAAAACCTTTCGTGGGGAAATTACTTTTTTGAGGAAAATTTACTTTTTTGAGTGAAAAATGCTTTTTGAGATAAAATAACTACTTGAGGGAAATTTACTTCTTTTAATGAAAACTAGTTTTTGAGGGAAATTTACTTCTTTTTAATGAAAACTGCATTTTGAGTAAAAATTATTTTTTGGGGGAAATTTACTTTTTTATTGTAAATCGCTTTTTGAGTAAAAACTACTTTTTGAGGAAAATTTACTTTTTTTGATGAAAATTATTTTTTGAGTGAAAATTACTTTTTTGAGTGAAAACTCCTTTTTAAGGGAAATTTACTTTTTTTTTTAGTGAAAATCGCTTTTTGAGGGAATTTTACATTTTTGAGTGAAAAATGATTTTTGAGTGAAATATACTTTTTGACCAAAATTTACTTTTTTGAGGAAAATTTACTTTTTTGATTGAAAAATACTTTTTGAGATAAAATAACTACTTGAGGGAAATTTGCTTTTTTTAATGAAAACTAGTTTTTGAGGGAAATTTACTTTTTTTTTAATGAAAACTGCATTTTGAGTGAAAACTTTTTTTTGAGGGAACTTTACTTTTTTTAAGTGAAAATCGCTTTTTGGGGAAATTTAATTTTTTGAGTGAAAACTGCTTTTTGAGTGAAATATACTTTTTGAGCAAAATTTACTTTTTTGAGGGAAAAATACTTTTTGAGTGAAAATTACTACTTTTTGAGTGAAATCTACTTTTTTGAGTGAGAAATACTTTTTGAGGCAAATTTACCTTTTTTAGGGAGATTTACTTTTTTGAGTGAAAACTACGTTTTTGAGTGAAAAAAAAACTCTTGTGGGGAAATTACTGTTTTGAGGGAAATCTACTTCTTTAAATGAAAACTAGTTTTTGAGGGAAATTTACTTTTTTTTTAATGAAAACTGCATTTTGAGTGAAAACTTTTTTTTGAGGGAAATTTACTTCTTTTGATGAAAATTATTTTTACATTTTAGAGTGAAAATTACTTTTTGGGTGAAAATTACTGGTTTATAAGTGAAAACTACTTTTTTGAGTGAAAAAAAACTTTTGTGGGGAAATTAATTTTTTGAAAAAAATTTACTTTTTTGAGTGAAAAATACTTTTTAAGATAAAATAACTACTTGAGGGAAATTTACTTCTTTTAATGAAAACTAGTTTTTGAGGGAAATTTACTTTTATTTTAATGAAAACTGCATTTTGAGTAAAACTTTTTTTTGAGGGAAATTTACTTTTTTTAAGTGAAAATCGCTTTATGAGGGAAATATGCTTTTTTGAGTAAAAACTACTTTTTGAAAAAAATTTATTTAAAAATTTGATGAAAATTATTTTTTGAGTGAAATACCTTTTTTGAGTAACAACTACTTTTTGAGGAAAATTTACTTTTTTTGATGAAAATTATTTTTACATTTTAGAGGGAAAATTACTTCTTGGGTGAAAATTACTACTTTATGTGTGAAAACTACTTTTTTGAGTGAAAAAAAACTTTTGTGGGGAAATTACTTTTTTAAGGAAAATTTACTTTTTTGAATGAAAACTACTTTTTGAGATAAAATAACTACTTGAGGGATATTAACTTCTTTTAATGAAAACTAGTTTTTGAGGGAGATTTACTTTTATTTCAATGAAAACTGCATTTTGAGTGAAAACTTTTTTTTGAGGGAAATTTACTTTTTTTAAGTGAAAATCGCTTTTTGAGGGAAATATACTTTTTTGAGTAAAAACTACTTTTTGAGGAAAATTTACTTTTTTTGATGAAAATTATTTTTTGAGTCAAATTACTTTTTTGAGTGGAAACTACTTTTTGAGGGAAATTTACTTTTTTTAGTGAAAATCGCTTTTTGGGCAAATTTACTTTTTTGAGTGAAAACTGCTTTTTGTGTGAAATTTTTTGAGCCAAATTTACTTTTTTGAGGGAAAAATAATTTTTTAGTGAAATCTCCTTTTTTGAGTGAGAAATACTTTTTGAGGCAAATTTACCTTTTTTAGGGAAATTTACTTTTTTGAGTGAAAACTACTTTTTGAGGGAAAAACACTTGTTGAGGGAAACTAACATTTAAAGGGAAATTTAATTTTTTTAGTGAAAATCGCTTTTTGGGGAAATTTACTTTTTTGAGTGAAAGTGCTTTTTGAGTGAAATATACTTTTTTGAGTGAAAACTGCTTTTTGTGTGAAATTTTTTGAGCAAAATTTACTTTTTTGAGGGAAAAATAATTTTTGAGTGAAAATTACTTCTTTTTGAGTGAAATCTACTTTTTTGAGTGAGAAATACTTTTTGAGGCAAATTTACCTTTTTTAGGGAAATTTACTTTTTTGAGTGAAAACTACTTTTTGAGTGCAAAATTATTTTTGGGGGAAAATTACTTTTTGAGTTTAATTACTACTTTATGAGTGAAAAATGCTTTTTGAAGGAAGATTACTTTTTGAGTGAAAAATACTTTTTGAGGGAAACTAACTTTTTGAGTGAAAATTATTTCTTTGAGTGAAAACAATTTTTGAGGGAAAAATACTTGTTGAAGGAAAAGTACATTTTAGAGGGAAAATTACTTTTTGGGTGAAAATTACTACTTTATGAGTGAAAACTACTTTTTTGAGTGAAAAAAACCTTTCGTGGGGAAATTACTTTTTTGAGGAAAATTTACTTTTTTGAGTGAAAAATGCTTTTTGAGATAAAATAACTACTTGAGGGAAATTTACTTCTTTTAATGAAAACTAGTTTTTGAGGGAAATTTACTTCTTTTTAATGAAAACTGCATTTTGAGTAAAAATTATTTTTTGGGGGAAATTTACTTTTTTATTGTAAATCGCTTTTTGAGTAAAAACTACTTTTTGAGGAAAATTTACTTTTTTTGATGAAAATTATTTTTTGAGTGAAAATTACTTTTTTGAGTGAAAACTCCTTTTTAAGGGAAATTTACTTTTTTTTTTAGTGAAAATCGCTTTTTGAGGGAATTTTACATTTTTGAGTGAAAAATGATTTTTGAGTGAAATATACTTTTTGACCAAAATTTACTTTTTTGAGGGAAAAATACTTTTTGAGTGAAAATTACTACTATTTGAGGGATATTTACTTTTTTGAGTGAAAACAACTTTTTGAGTGAAAAATACTTTTTTGAGGGAAAAATGCTGTTTGAGTGAAATATACTTTTTGAGCAAAATTTACTTTCTTGAGGGAAATTTACTTTTTTTAGTGAAAATCGCTTTTTGAGGGAAATATACTTTTTTGAGTAAAAACTACTTTTTGAGAAAAATTTACTTTTTTGATGAAAATTATTTTTTGAGTGAAAAATTACTTTTTTGAGTGAAAACTCCTATTTGATGGAAATTTACTTTTTTTAGTGTAAATCGCTTTTTGAGGGAAATTTCCTTTTTGAGTGAAAAAACGCTTTACTTTTTCGAGGGAAATTTACTTTTTTGAGGGAAATTTACTTTTTGAGATAAAATAACTACTTGAGGGATATTTACTTCTTTTAATGAAAACTGCATTTTGAGTGAAAACTTTTTTTCGAGGGAAATTTACTTTTTTGAGGGAAATTTACTTTTTTGAGGAAAAACTAATTTTTGACTGAAAATTACTACTTTTTGAGTGAAAAATACGTTCTGAGGGAAAATTACTTTTTGAGTAAAAAAAATCTTTTTGAGTTTAAATTACTACTTTTTGTGTGAAAATTACTTTTTGAGGGAAATTTACTTTTTTGAGGGAAAATTACTTTTTGAGTGAAAATTACTGTTTTCTGAGTGAAAACTAGTTTTTGAGTGGAAAATACTTTTTGGGGGAAATTTACTTTTGAGGGAAAATTTATTTTTAAGGGAAACCTCATTTTTGGGGGAAATTTAGTTTTTAAGTGACAATTACGTTTTTGAGTGAAAACCACTTTTTGAGGGAAATTTACTTACTTGAGGGAAAACTAATCTTTGAGTGAAAAAATACTTTTTGAGTGAAAATTACTTTTTTGAGTGAAAACTATTTTTTTAGGGAAAAATACTTGTTGAAGGAAATTTACATTTTTGTGAAAATCTCTTTATGAGGGAAATTTACTTTTTGAGTGAAAATTACTTTTTGAAGGGAAAATATTTCCTTATTAGTGAAAACTACTACTTTTTGAGTGAAAAATGCGTTTTGAAGGAAAATTACTTTTGAGTGAAAAATACTTTTTGAGGGAAACTAACTTTTTGAGTGAAAATTACTTCTTTTTGAAGGAAATTTATTTTTTGAGTGAAAACTACTTTTGAGGGAAAATTACTTTTTTGAGTAAAAACTATTTTTTGAGGGAAAAATACTTTTTGACGGAAATTTACGTTTTAGAGGGAAAATTACTTTTGGGTGAAAATTACTACTTTATGAGTGAAAACTACTTTTTTGAGTGAAAAAAACTTTTGTGGGGAAATTACTTTTTTGAGGGAAATCTACTTCTTTTATGAAAACTAGTTTTTGAGGGAAATTTACTTTTTTTTTAATGAAAACTGCATTTTGAGTGAAAACTTTTTTTTGAGGGAAATTTACTTTTTTTGATGAAAATTATTTTTACATTTTAGAGGGAAAATTACTTTTTGGGTGAAAATTACTACTTTATGAGTGAAAACTACTTTTTTGAGTGAAAAAAAACTTTTGTGGGGAATTACTTTTTTGAGGAAATCTACTTCTTTTAATGAAAACTTTTTTTTGAGGGAAATTTACTTTTTTTAAGTGAAAATCGCTTTTTGAGGGAAATATCCTTTGTTAAGTAAAAACTACTTTTTGAGGAAAACTTACTTTTTTTGATGAAAATTATTTTTTGAGTGAAATTACTTTTTTGAGTAACAACTACTTTTTGAGGGAAATTTACTTTTTTTAGTGAAAATCACTTTTTGGGGAAATTTACTTTTTTGAGTGAAAACTGCTTTTGAGTGAAATTTTTTGAGCAAAATTTACTTTTTTGAGGGAAAAATAATTTTTGAGTGAAATCTACTTTTTTGAGTGAGAAATACTTTTTGAGGCAAATTTACCTTTTTTAGGGAAATTTACTTTTTTGAGTGAAAACTACTTTTTGGGGGAAAAACACTTGTTGAGGGAAACTAACATTTTAGAGGGAAATTTACTTTTTTAGTGAAAATCGCTTTTTGGGGAAATTTACTTTTTTGAGTGAAAGTGCTTTTTGAGTGAAATATACTTTTTGAGCAAAATTTACTTTTTTGAGGGAAAAATAATTTTTGAGTGAAAATTACTACTTTTTGAGTGAAATCTACTTTTTTGAGTGAGAAATACTTTTTGAGGCAAATTTACCTTTTTTTAGTGAAAATCGCTTTTTGGGAAAATTTACTTTTTTGATGAAAATAATTTTTTGAGTGAAAATTACTTTTTTGAAGTGAAAACTCCTTTTTAAGGAAATTTATTTTGTTTTAGTGAAAATCGCTTTTTGAGGGAAACTAACTTTTTGAGTGAAAATTATTTCTTTGAGTGAAAACAATTTTTGAGGGAAAAATACTTGTTGAAGGAAAATTTACATTTTAGAGGGAAAATTACTTTTTGGGTGAAAATTACTACTTTTGAGTGAAACAACTTTTTTGAGTGAAAAATAGTTGTTGAGGGAAATTTACTTTTTTGAGTGAAAAACACTTTTTGAGATAAAATAACTACTTGAGGAAATTTACTTCTTTTAATGAAAACTAATTTTTGAGGGAAATTTACTTTTTTTGATGAAAATTATTTTTTGAGTGAAAACTCCTTTTTAAGGGAAATTTCCTTTTTTTATTGAAAATCGCTTTTTGAGGGAAATATACTTTTTTGAGTAAAAACTACTTTTTGAGGAAAATTTACTTTTTTTGATGAAAATTATTTTTTGAGTGAAAACTCCTTTTAAGGGAAATTTATTTTTTTTTGTGAAAATCGCTTTTGAGGGAAATTTACATTTTTGAGTGAAAAATGATTTTTGAGTGAAATATACTTTTTGAGCAAAATTTACTTTTTTGAGGGAAAAATATTTTTTGAGTGAAAATTACTACTATTTGAGGGATATTTACTTTTTTGAGTGAAAAATACTTTTTTGAGGGAAAAATGCTGTTTGAGTGAAATATACTTTTTGAGCAAAATTTACTTTTTTGAGGGAAAAATACTTTTTGGGTGAAAATTACTACTTTTTGAGTGAAACAATTTTTTGAGTGAAAAATAGTTTTTGAGGAAAATTTACTTTTTTGAGGGAAATTTACTTTTTTGAATGAAATTTACTGTTTTGAGGAAATTTACTTTTTGAGTCAAAATTACTACTTTTTGAGTGAAAAATACGTTCTGAGGGGAAAATTACTTTTTAAGTAAAAAAAATCTTTTTGAGGGAAAATTACTTTTTGAGTTTAAATTATTACTTTTTGTGTGAAAATTACTTTTTGAGGGAAATTTACTTTTTTGAGTGAAAATTACTTTTTGAGGAAAAATACTTTTTGAGGGAAATTTACTTACTTGAGGGAAAACTAATCTTTGAGTGCAAAATACTTTTTGAGTGAAAATTACTTTTTTGAGTGAAAACTATTTTTTTAGGGAAAAAAGGAAATTTACATTTTTGTGAAAATCTCTTTTTGAGGAAATTTACTTTTTTGAGTGAAAATTACTTTTTGAGGGAAAAATACTTTTTGAGTGAAAACTACTACTTTTTGAGTGAAAAATGCGTTTCTGAAGGAAAATTACTTTTTGAGTGAAAAATACTTTTTGAGATAAAATAACTACTTGAGGGAAATTTGCTTTTTTTAATGAAACTAGTTTTTGAGGGAAATTAACTTTTTTTTTAATGAAAACTGCATTTTGAGTGAAAACTTTTTTTTGAGGGAAATTTACTTTTTTTAAGTGAAAATCGCTTTTTGGGGAAATTTACTTTTTTGAGTGAAAACTGCTTTTTGAGTGAAATATACTTTTTGAGCAAAATTTACTTTTTTGAGCGAAAAATAATTTTTGAGTGAAATCTACTTTTTTGAGTGAGAAATACTTTTTGAGGCAAATTTACCTTTTTTAGGGAAATTTACTTTTTGAGTGAAAAAATACTTGTTGAGGGAAATTAACATTTTAGAGGAAAATTTACTTATTTTGATGAAAATTATTTTTTGCGTGAAATTACTTTTTTGAGTGAAAACTACTTTTTGAGGGAAATTTACTTTTTTGGGGGAAAACTTATTTTTGAGTGAAAATTACTACTTTTTGAGTGAAAACTACTTTTTTAGTGAAATATACCTTTTGAGCAAAATTTGCTTTTTCGAGGGAAATTTACTTTTTTGAGGGAAATTAACTTTTTTGAGGGAAAACTACTTTTTAAGTGAATGTTACTACTTTTGGAGTGAAAACTACTTTTTTAGTGAAAAATACTTTTTGATTGAAATTTACTTTTTGAAGGAAATCTACTTTTTTTAATTGAAAATTGCATTTTGATGGAAAGTTACTTTTTGAGTGAAAATTACTTTTTAAGCGAAATTTACTTTTTTTTAATGAAAACTGCATTTTGAGTGAAAACTATTTTTTGAGGGAAATTTAATTTTTTAATAAAAACTACTTTTTGAGAGAAATTTACTTTTTTGAGGGAAAACTACTTTTTGAGCAAAACTAACTTATTCGAGGGAAATTTACTTTTTTGAGGGAAATTTACTTTTTTGAGGGAAAACGACTTTTTGAGTGAAAATTACTACTTTTTGAGTAAAAAATGCGTTTTGAAGGAAAATTACTTTTTGAATGAAAAATACTTTTTAAGGGAAACTAACTTTTTGAGTGAAAATTACTTCTTTTTGAGGGAAATTTATTTTTTGAGTGAAAACTACTTTTGAGTGAAAATTACTTTTTTGAGTAAAAACTATTTTTTGAGGGAAAAATACTTGTTGAAGGAAATTTACATTTTAGAGGGAAAATTACTTTTTGGGTGAAAATTACTACTTTATGAGTGAAAACTACTTTTTTGAGTGAAAAAAAACTTTTGTGGGGAAATTACTTTTTTGAGGTAATTTTACTTTTTTGAATGAAATTTACTTTTTTGATTGAAATTTACTTTTTGAGTGAAAATTACTACTTTTTGAGTGAAAAATACGTTCTGAGGGAAAATTACTTTTAAGTAAAAAAAATCTTTTTGAGGGAAAATTACTTTTTGAGTTTAAATTACTACTTTTTGTGTGAAAATTACTTTTTGAGGGAAATTTACTTTTTTGAGTGAAAATTACTTTTTGAGTGAAAATTACTGTTTTCTGAGGGAAAACTAGTTTTTGAGTGGAAAATACTTTTTGGGGAAATTTACTTTTTGAGGGAAAATTAATTTCTAAGGGAAACCCTATTTTTTGAGGGAAATTTACTTTTTAAGGGAAAAATATTTTTTGAGGGAAATTTAGTTTTTAAGTGAAAATTACTTTTTTGAGTGAAAACTACTTTTTGAGGGAAATTTACTTACTTGAGGGAAAACTAATCTTTGAGTGAAAAATACTTTTTGAGTGAAAATTACTTTTTTGAGTGAAAACTATTTTATTAGGGAAAAATACTTGTTGAAGGAAATTTACATTTTTGTGAAATTTACTTTTTTGAGTGAAAACTACTTTTTGAGGGAAAAATACTTTTTGAGTGAAAACTACTACTTTTTGAGTGAAAAATGCGTTTTGAAGGAAAATTACTTTTTGAGTGAAAAATACTTTTTGAGTGAAAATTACTTCTTTTTGAGGGAAATTTATTTTTTGAGTGAAAACTACTTTTGAGTGAAAATTACTTTTTTGAGTAAAAACTATTTTTTGAGGGAAAAATACTTGTTGAAGGAAATTTACATTTTAGAGGGAAAATTACTTTTTGGGTGAAAATTACTACTTAATGAGTGAAAACTACTTTTTTGAGTGAAAAAAAACTTTTGTTTGGAAATTACTTTTTTGAGGAAAATTTACTTTTTTGAGTGAAAAATACTTTTTGAGATAAAATAACTACTTGAGGGAAATTTGCTTTTTTTAATGAAAACTAGTTTTTGAGGGAAATTTACTTTTTTTTTAATGAAAACTGCATTTTGAGTGAAAATTTTTTTTCGAGGGAAATTTACTTTTTTTAAATGAAAATCGCTTTTTGGGGAAATTTAATTTTTTGAGTGAAAACTGCTTTTTGAGTGAAATATAATTTTTGAGCAAAATTTACTTTTTTGAGGGAAAAATACTTTTTGAGTGAAAATTACTACTTTTTGAGTGAAATCTACTTTTTTGAGTGAAATCTACTTTTTTGAGTGAGAAATACCTTTTTTAGGGAAATTTACTTTTTTGAGTGAAAACTACTTTTTGAGTGAAAATATACTTGTTGAGGGAAATACACATTTTAGAGGAAAATTTACTTATTTTGATGAAAATTATTTTTTGCGTGAAATTACTTTTTTGAGTGAAAACTACTTTTTGAGGGATATTTACTTTTTCGGGGGAAAACTTATTTTTGAGTGAAAATTACTACTTTTTGAGTGAAAACTACTTTTTTAGTGAAATATACCTTTTGAGCAAAATTTGCTTTTTCGAGGGAAATTTCCTTTTTTGAGGGAAATTTACTTTTTTGAGGGAAAACTACTTTTTAAGTGAAAATTACTACTTTTGGAGTGAAAACTACTTTTTGAGTGAAAAATACTTTTTGAGAAAAATTTACTTTTTTGAGGGAAATTTACTTTTTTTAATTGAAAATTACATTTTGATGGAAAGTTACTTTTTGAGTGAAAATTACTTTTTAAGCGAAATTTACTTTTTTTTAATGAAAACTGCATTTTGAGTGAAAACTATTTTTTGAGGGAAATTTAATTTTTTAATAAAAACTACTTTTTGAGAGAAATTTACTTTTTGAGGGAAATTTACTTTCTTGAGGGAAATTTACTTTTTTGAAGGAAAACGACTTTTTTGAGTGAAAATTACTACTTTTTGAGTGAAAAATGCGTTTTGAAGGAAAATTAATTTTTGAGTGAAAAATACTTTTTAGGGAAACTAACTTTTTGAGTGAAAATTACTTCTTTTTGAGGGAAATTTATTTTTTGAGTGAAAATTACTTTTTTGAGTAAAAACTATTTTTTGAGGGAAAAATACTTGTTGAAGGAAATTTACATTTTAGAGGGAAAATTACTTTTTGGGTGAAAATTACTACTTTATGAGTGAAAACTACTTTTTTGAGCGAAAAAAAAACTTTTGTGGGGAAATTACTTTTTTGAGGAAAATTTACTTTTTTGAGTGAAAAATACTTTTTGAGATAAAATAACTACTTGAGGGAAATTTCCTTCTTTTAATGAAAACTAGTTTTTGAGGGAAATCTACTTTTTTTAATGAAAACTGCATTTTGAGTGAAAACTTTTTTTTGAGGGAAATTTACTTTTTTTAAGTGAAAATTACTTTTTGGGTGAAAATTACTACTTTATGAGTGAAAGCTACTTTTTTGAGTGAAAAAAACCTTTTGTGGGGAAATTACTTTTTTGAGGGAAATTTACTTTTTTTAAGTGAAAATCGCTTTTTGAGGGAAATCTACTTTTTTGAGTAAAAACTACTTTTTGAGGAAAATTTACTTTTTTTGATGAAAATTATTTTTTGAGTGAAATTACTTTTTTGAGTAACAACTACTTTTAGAGGGAAATTTACTTTTTTTAGTGAAAATCGCTTTTTGGGGAAATTTACTTTTTTGAGTGAAATTTTTTGAGCAAAATTTACTTTTTTGAGGGAAAAATAATTATTGAGTGAAAATTACTACTTTTTGAGTGAAATCTACGTTTTTGAGTGAGAAATACTTTTTGAGGCAAATTTACCTTTTTTAGGGAAATTTACTTTTTTGAGTGAAAACTACTTTTTGAGGGGAAAACACTTGTTGAGGGAAACTAACATTTTAGAGGGAAATTTACTTTTTTTAGTGAAAATCGCTTTTTGGGGAAGTCTACTTTTTTGAGTGAAAGTGCTTTTTGAGTGAAATATACTTTTTGAGCAAAATTTACTTTTTTGAGGGAAAAATAATTTTTGTGTGAAATTAACTACTTTTTGAGTAAAAGCTACTTTTTTGAGTGAGAAATACTTTTTGAGGCAAATTTACCTTTTTTAGGGAAATTTACTTTTTTGAGTGAAAACTACTTTTTGAGTGAAAAATACTTTTTGGGGGAAAATTAATTTTTGAGTTTAATTACTACTTTTTGAGTGAAAAATGCTTTTTGAAGGAAAATTACTTTTTGAGTGAAAAATACTTTTTGAGGGAAACTAACTTTTTGAGTGAAAATTACTTCTTTGAGTTAAAACAATTTTTGAGGGAAAAATACTTGTTGAAGGAAATTTACATTTTAGAGGGAAAATTACTTTTTGGGTGAAAATTACTACTTAATAAGTGAAAACTACTTTTTTGAGTGAAAAAAACCTTTTGTGGGGAAATTACTTTTTTGAGGAAAATTTACTTTTTTGAGGGAAATTTACTCTTTTTATTGAAAATCGCTTTTTGAGGGAAATATACTTTTTTGAGTAAAAACTACTTTTTGAGGAAAATTTACTTTTTTTGATGAAAATTATTTTTTGAGTGAAAATTACTTTTTTGAGTGAAAACTCCTTTTTAAGGGAAATTCACTTTTTTTTAGTGAAAATCGCTTTTTGAGCGAAATTTACATTTTTGAGTGAAAAATGATTTTTGAGTGAAATATACTTTTTGAGCAAAATTTACTTTTTTGAGGGAAAAATACTTTTTGAGTGAAAATTACTACTATTTGAGGGATATTTACTTTTTTGAGTGAAAACAACTTTTTGAGTGAAAAATACTTTTTTGAGGGAAAAATGCTGTTTGAGTGAAGTATACTTTTTGAGCAAAATTTACTTTTTTGAGGGAAAAATACTTTTTGGGTGAAAATTACTACTTTTTGAGTGAAACAACTTTTTGAGTGAAAAATAGTTTTTGAGGGAAATTTACTTTTTTGAGGGAAATTTACTTTTTTTAATGAAATTTACTTTTTTGAGGGAAATTTACTTTTTGAGCGAAAAATACGTTCTGAGGGAAAATTACTTCTTAAGTAAAAAAAATCTTTTTGAGGGAAAATTACTTTTTGAGTTTAAAGGGGAAATTACTTTTTGAGTGAAATTACTGTTTTATGAGTGAAAACTAGTTTTTGAGTGGAAAATACTTTTTGGGGGAAATTTACTTTTTGAGGGAAAATTAATTTTTAAGGGAAACCTATTTTTTGAGGGAAATTTACTTTTTTAAGGGAAAAATATTTTTTGAGAGAAATTTAGTTTTTAAGTGAAAATTACTTTTTTGAGTGAAAACTACTTTTTGAGGGAAAATTACTTTTTGAGTTTAAATTACTACTTTTTGTGTGAAAATTACTTTTTGAGGGAGATTTACTTTTTTTGAGTGAAAATTACTTTTTGAGTGAAAATTACTGTTTACTGAGGGAAAACTAGTTTTTGAGTGGAAAATACTTTTTGGGGGAAATTTACTTTTTGAGGGAAAATTAATTTCTAAGGGAAACCTATTTTTTGAGGGAAATTTACTTTTTTAAGGGAAAAATATTTTTTGAGGGAAATTTAGTTTTAAAGTGAAAATTACTTTTTTGAGTGAAAACTACTTTTTGAGGGAAATTTACTTACTTGAGGGAAAACTTATCTTTGAGTGAAAAATACTTTTTGAGTGAAAATTACTTTTTTGAGTGAAAACTATTTTTTAGGGAAAAATACTTGTTGAAGGAAATTTACATTTTTGTGAAAATCTCTTTTTGAGGGAAATATACTTTTTTGAGTGAAAATTACTTTTTGAGGGAAAAATACTTTTTGAGTGAAAACTACTACTTTTTGAGTGAAAAATGCGTTTTGAAGGAAAATTACTTTTTGAGTGAAAAATACTTTTTGAGGGAAACTAACTTTTTGAGTGAAAATTACTTCTTTTTGAGGGAAATTTATTTTTTGAGTGAAAACTACTTTTGAGTGAAAATTACTTTTTTGAGTAAAAACTATTTTTTGAGGGAAAAATACTTGTTGAAGGAAATTTACATTTTAGAGGGAAAATTACTTTTTGGGTGAAAATTACTACTTTATGAGTGAAAACTACTTTTTTGAGTGAAAAAAAACTTTTGTGGGGAAATTACTTTTTTGAGGTAATTTTACTTTTTTGAATGAAATTTACTTTTTTGATTGAAATTTACTTTTTGAGTGAAAATTACTACTTTTTGAGTGAAAAATACGTTCTGAGGGAAAATTACTTTTAAGTAAAAAAAATCTTTTTGAGGGAAAATTACTTTTTGAGTTTAAATTACTACTTTTTGTGTGAAAATTACTTTTTGAGGGAAATTTACTTTTTTGAGTGAAAATTACTTTTTGAGTGAAAATTACTGTTTTCTGAGGGAAAACTAGTTTTTGAGTGGAAAATACTTTTTGGGGGAAATTTACTTTTTGAGGGAAAATTAATTTCTAAGGGAAACCTATTTTTTGAGGGAAATTTACTTTTTTAAGGGAAAAATATTTTTTGAGGGAAATTTAGTTTTTAAGTGAAAATTACTTTTTTGAGTGAAAACTACTTTTTGAGGGAAATTTACTTACTTGAGGGAAAACTAATCTTTGAGTGAAAAATACTTTTTGAGTGAAAATTACTTTTTTGAGTGAAAACTATTTTATTAGGGAAAAATACTTGTTGAAGGAAATTTACATTTTTGTGAAATTTACTTTTTTGAGTGAAAACTACTTTTTGAGGGAAAAATACTTTTTGAGTGAAAACTACTACTTTTTGAGTGAAAAATGCGTTTTGAAGGAAAATTACTTTTTGAGTGAAAAATACTTTTTGAGTGAAAATTACTTCTTTTTGAGGGAAATTTATTTTTTGAGTGAAAACTACTTTTGAGTGAAAATTACTTTTTTGAGTAAAAACTATTTTTTGAGGGAAAAATACTTGTTGAAGGAAATTTACATTTTAGAGGGAAAATTACTTTTTGGGTGAAAATTACTACTTAATGAGTGAAAACTACTTTTTTGAGTGAAAAAAAACTTTTGTTTGGAAATTACTTTTTTGAGGAAAATTTACTTTTTTGAGTGAAAAATACTTTTTGAGATAAAATAACTACTTGAGGGAAATTTGCTTTTTTTAATGAAAACTAGTTTTTGAGGGAAATTTACTTTTTTTTTAATGAAAACTGCATTTTGAGTGAAAATTTTTTTTCGAGGGAAATTTACTTTTTTTAAATGAAAATCGCTTTTTGGGGAAATTTAATTTTTTGAGTGAAAACTGCTTTTTGAGTGAAATATAATTTTTGAGCAAAATTTACTTTTTTGAGGGAAAAATACTTTTTGAGTGAAAATTACTACTTTTTGAGTGAAATCTACTTTTTTGAGTGAAATCTACTTTTTTGAGTGAGAAATACCTTTTTTAGGGAAATTTACTTTTTTGAGTGAAAACTACTTTTTGAGTGAAAATATACTTGTTGAGGGAAATACACATTTTAGAGGAAAATTTACTTATTTTGATGAAAATTATTTTTTGCGTGAAATTACTTTTTTGAGTGAAAACTACTTTTTGAGGGATATTTACTTTTTCGGGGGAAAACTTATTTTTGAGTGAAAATTACTACTTTTTGAGTGAAAACTACTTTTTTAGTGAAATATACCTTTTGAGCAAAATTTGCTTTTTCGAGGGAAATTTCCTTTTTTGAGGGAAATTTACTTTTTTGAGGGAAAACTACTTTTTAAGTGAAAATTACTACTTTTGGAGTGAAAACTACTTTTTGAGTGAAAAATACTTTTTGAGAAAAATTTACTTTTTTGAGGGAAATTTACTTTTTTTAATTGAAAATTACATTTTGATGGAAAGTTACTTTTTGAGTGAAAATTACTTTTTAAGCGAAATTTACTTTTTTTTAATGAAAACTGCATTTTGAGTGAAAACTATTTTTTGAGGGAAATTTAATTTTTTAATAAAAACTACTTTTTGAGAGAAATTTACTTTTTGAGGGAAATTTACTTTCTTGAGGGAAATTTACTTTTTTGAAGGAAAACGACTTTTTTGAGTGAAAATTACTACTTTTTGAGTGAAAAATGCGTTTTGAAGGAAAATTAATTTTTGAGTGAAAAATACTTTTTAGGGAAACTAACTTTTTGAGTGAAAATTACTTCTTTTTGAGGGAAATTTATTTTTTGAGTGAAAATTACTTTTTTGAGTAAAAACTATTTTTTGAGGGAAAAATACTTGTTGAAGGAAATTTACATTTTAGAGGGAAAATTACTTTTTGGGTGAAAATTACTACTTTATGAGTGAAAACTACTTTTTTGAGCGAAAAAAAAACTTTTGTGGGGAAATTACTTTTTTGAGGAAAATTTACTTTTTTGAGTGAAAAATACTTTTTGAGATAAAATAACTACTTGAGGGAAATTTCCTTCTTTTAATGAAAACTAGTTTTTGAGGGAAATCTACTTTTTTTAATGAAAACTGCATTTTGAGTGAAAACTTTTTTTTGAGGGAAATTTACTTTTTTTAAGTGAAAATTACTTTTTGGGTGAAAATTACTACTTTATGAGTGAAAGCTACTTTTTTGAGTGAAAAAAACCTTTTGTGGGGAAATTACTTTTTTGAGGGAAATTTACTTTTTTTAAGTGAAAATCGCTTTTTGAGGGAAATCTACTTTTTTGAGTAAAAACTACTTTTTGAGGAAAATTTACTTTTTTTGATGAAAATTATTTTTTGAGTGAAATTACTTTTTTGAGTAACAACTACTTTTAGAGGGAAATTTACTTTTTTTAGTGAAAATCGCTTTTTGGGGAAATTTACTTTTTTGAGTGAAATTTTTTGAGCAAAATTTACTTTTTTGAGGGAAAAATAATTATTGAGTGAAAATTACTACTTTTTGAGTGAAATCTACGTTTTTGAGTGAGAAATACTTTTTGAGGCAAATTTACCTTTTTTAGGGAAATTTACTTTTTTGAGTGAAAACTACTTTTTGAGGGGAAAACACTTGTTGAGGGAAACTAACATTTTAGAGGGAAATTTACTTTTTTTAGTGAAAATCGCTTTTTGGGGAAGTCTACTTTTTTGAGTGAAAGTGCTTTTTGAGTGAAATATACTTTTTGAGCAAAATTTACTTTTTTGAGGGAAAAATAATTTTTGTGTGAAATTAACTACTTTTTGAGTAAAAGCTACTTTTTTGAGTGAGAAATACTTTTTGAGGCAAATTTACCTTTTTTAGGGAAATTTACTTTTTTGAGTGAAAACTACTTTTTGAGTGAAAAATACTTTTTGGGGGAAAATTAATTTTTGAGTTTAATTACTACTTTTTGAGTGAAAAATGCTTTTTGAAGGAAAATTACTTTTTGAGTGAAAAATACTTTTTGAGGGAAACTAACTTTTTGAGTGAAAATTACTTCTTTGAGTTAAAACAATTTTTGAGGGAAAAATACTTGTTGAAGGAAATTTACATTTTAGAGGGAAAATTACTTTTTGGGTGAAAATTACTACTTAATAAGTGAAAACTACTTTTTTGAGTGAAAAAAACCTTTTGTGGGGAAATTACTTTTTTGAGGAAAATTTACTTTTTTGAGGGAAATTTACTCTTTTTATTGAAAATCGCTTTTTGAGGGAAATATACTTTTTTGAGTAAAAACTACTTTTTGAGGAAAATTTACTTTTTTTGATGAAAATTATTTTTTGAGTGAAAATTACTTTTTTGAGTGAAAACTCCTTTTTAAGGGAAATTCACTTTTTTTTAGTGAAAATCGCTTTTTGAGCGAAATTTACATTTTTGAGTGAAAAATGATTTTTGAGTGAAATATACTTTTTGAGCAAAATTTACTTTTTTGAGGGAAAAATACTTTTTGAGTGAAAATTACTACTATTTGAGGGATATTTACTTTTTTGAGTGAAAACAACTTTTTGAGTGAAAAATACTTTTTTGAGGGAAAAATGCTGTTTGAGTGAAGTATACTTTTTGAGCAAAATTTACTTTTTTGAGGGAAAAATACTTTTTGGGTGAAAATTACTACTTTTTGAGTGAAACAACTTTTTGAGTGAAAAATAGTTTTTGAGGGAAATTTACTTTTTTGAGGGAAATTTACTTTTTTTAATGAAATTTACTTTTTTGAGGGAAATTTACTTTTTGAGCGAAAAATACGTTCTGAGGGAAAATTACTTCTTAAGTAAAAAAAATCTTTTTGAGGGAAAATTACTTTTTGAGTTTAAAGGGGAAATTACTTTTTGAGTGAAATTACTGTTTTATGAGTGAAAACTAGTTTTTGAGTGGAAAATACTTTTTGGGGGAAATTTACTTTTTGAGGGAAAATTAATTTTTAAGGGAAACCTATTTTTTGAGGGAAATTTACTTTTTTAAGGGAAAAATATTTTTTGAGAGAAATTTAGTTTTTAAGTGAAAATTACTTTTTTGAGTGAAAACTACTTTTTGAGGGAAAATTACTTTTTGAGTTTAAATTACTACTTTTTGTGTGAAAATTACTTTTTGAGGGAGATTTACTTTTTTTGAGTGAAAATTACTTTTTGAGTGAAAATTACTGTTTACTGAGGGAAAACTAGTTTTTGAGTGGAAAATACTTTTTGGGGGAAATTTACTTTTTGAGGGAAAATTAATTTCTAAGGGAAACCTATTTTTTGAGGGAAATTTACTTTTTTAAGGGAAAAATATTTTTTGAGGGAAATTTAGTTTTAAAGTGAAAATTACTTTTTTGAGTGAAAACTACTTTTTGAGGGAAATTTACTTACTTGAGGGAAAACTTATCTTTGAGTGAAAAATACTTTTTGAGTGAAAATTACTTTTTTGAGTGAAAACTATTTTTTAGGGAAAAATACTTGTTGAAGGAAATTTACATTTTTGTGAAAATCTCTTTTTGAGGGAAATATACTTTTTTGAGTGAAAATTACTTTTTGAGGGAAAAATACTTTTTGAGTGAAAACTACTACTTTTTGAGTGAAAAATGCGTTTTGAAGGAAAATTACTTTTTGAGTGAAAAATACTTTTTGAGGGAAACTAACTTTTTGAGTGAAAATTACTTCTTTTTGAGGGAAATTTATTTTTTGAGTGAAAACTACTTTTGAGTGAAAATTACTTTTTTGAGTAAAAACTATTTTTTGAGGGAAAAATACTTGTTGAAGGAAATTTACATTTTAGAGGGAAAATTACTTTTTGGGTGAAAATTACTACTTAATGAGTGAAAACTACTTTTTTGAGTGAAAAAAAACTTTTGTTTGGAAATTACTTTTTTGAGGGAAATTTATTTTTTTAATTGAAAATTACATTTTGATGGAAAGTTACTTTTTGAGTGAAAATTACTTTTTAAGCGAAATTTACTTTTTTTTAATGAAAACTGCATTTTGAGTGAAAACTATTTTTTGAGGGAAATTTAATTTTTTAATAAAAACTACTTTTTGAGAGAAATTTACTTTTTGAGGGAAATTTACTTTCTTGAGGGAAATTTACTTTTTTGAAGGAAAGCGACTTTTTTGAGTGAAAACTACTTTTTAGGGAAATAAGCTTCTTTGAGGAAAAATTACTTTTTTAGTGAAATATACCTTTTGAGCAAAATTTACTTATTCGAGGGAAATTTACTTTTTTGAGTGAAAAATACTTTTTGAGATAAAATAAATACTTGAGGGAAATTTGCTTCTTTTAATGAAAACTAGTTTTTGAGGGAAATCTACTTTTTTTTTTTAATGATAACTGCATTTTGAGTGAAAACTTTTTTTTGAGGGAAATTTACTTTTTTTAAGTGAAAATCGCTTTTTGAGGGAAATATACTTTTTTTAATAAAAACTACTTTTTGAGGAAAATTTACTTGTTTTGATGAAAATTATTTTTTGAGTAACAACTACTTTTTGAGGGAAATTTACTTTTTTTAAGTGAAAATCGCTTTTTGAGGGAAATATACTTTTTTGAGTAAAAACTACTTTTTGAGGAAAATTTACTTGTTTTGATGAAAATTATTTTTTGAGTGAAATTACTTTTTTGAGTAACAACTACTTTTTGAGGGAAATTTACTTTTTTAAGTGAAAACTGCTTTTTGAGTGAAATATACTTTTTGAGCAAAATTTACTTTTTTGAGGGAAAAATACTTTTTGAGTGAAAATTACTTCTTTTTGAGTGAAATCTACTTCTTTGAGTGAGAAATACTTTTTGAGGCAAATTTACCTTTTATAGGCAAATTTACTTTTTGAGTGAAAACTACTTTTTGAGGGAAAAAATACTTGTTGAGGGAAATTAACATTTTAGAGGAAAATTTACTTTTTTTGATGAAAATTATTTTTTGCGTGAAATTACTTTTTTGAGTGAAAACTAGTTTTTGAGGGAAATTTACTTTTATTTTAATGAAAACTGCATTTTGAGTGAAAACTTTTTTTTGAGGGAAATTTACTTTTTTTAAGTGAAAATCGCTTTTTGAGGGAAATATACTTTTTTGAGTAAAAACTACTTTTTGAGGAAAATTTACTTGTTTTGATGAAAATTATTTTTTGAGTGAAATTACTTTTTTGAGTAACAACTACTTTTTGAGGGAAATTTACTTTTTTTAGTGAAAATCGCTTTTTGGGGAAATTTACTTTTTGAGTGAAATTTTTTGAGCAAAATTTACTTTTTTGAGGGAAAAATAATTTTTGAGTGAAAATTACTACTTTTGAGTGAAATCTACTTTTTTGAGTGAGAAATACTTTTTCATGCAAATTTACCTTTTTTAGGGAAATTTACTTTTTTGAGTGAAAACTACTTTTTGAGGGAAAAACACTTGTTGAGGGAAACTAACATTTAAGAGGGAAATTTACTTTTTTTAGTGAAAATCGCTTTTTGGGGAAATTTACTTTTTTGAGTGAAAGTGCTTTTTGAGTGAAATATACTTTTTGAGCAAAATTTACTTTTTTGAGGGAAAAATAATTTTTGTGTGAAAATAACTACTTTTTGAGTGAAATCTACTTTTTTGAGTGAGAAATACTTTTTGAAGCAAATTTACCTTTTTTAGGGAAATTTACTTTTTTGAGTGAAAACTACTTTTTGAGTGAAAAATACTTTTTGGGGGAAAATTAATTTTTGAGTTTAATTACTACATTTTGAGTGAAAAATGCTTTTTGAAGGAAAATTACTTTTTGAGTGAAAAATACTTTTTGAGGGAAACTAACTTTTTGAGTGAAAATTACTACTTTATAAGTGAAAACTACTTTTTTGAGTGAAAAAAACCTTTTGTGGGGAAATTACTTTTTTGAGGAAAATTTACTTTTTCGAGTGAAAAATACTTTTTGAGATAAAATAACTACTTGAGGGAAATTTACTTCTTATAATGAAAACTAGTTTTTGAGGGAAATTTACTTTTTTTTAATGAAAACTGCATTTTGAGTAAAAATTATTTTTTGGGGGAAATTTACTCTTTTTATTGAAAATCGCTTTTTGAGGGAAATATACTTTTTTGAGTAAAAACTACTTTTTGAGGAAAATTTACTTTTTTTGATGAAAATTTATTTTTTGAGTGAAAATTACTTTTTTGAGTGAAAACTCCTTTTTAAGGGAAATTTACTTTTTTTTTAGTGAAAATCGCTTTTTGAGGGAAATTTACATTTTTGAGTGAAAAATGATTTTTGAGTGAAATATACTTTTTGAGCAAAATTTACTTTTTTGAGGGAAAAATACTTTTTGAGTGAAAATTACTACTTTTTGAGTGAAACAACTTTTTGAGTGAAAAATAGTTTTTGAGGGAAATTTACTTTTTTGAGGTAAATTTACTTTTTTAATGAAATTTAGTTTTTTGAGGGAAATTTACATTTTGAGTGAAAAATACATTCTGAGTGAAAATTACTTTTTAAGTAAAAAAAATCTTTTTGAGGGAAAATTACTTTTTGAGATTAAAGGGGAAATTACTTTTTGAGTGAAATTACTGTTTTATGAGTGAAAACTAGTTTTTGAGTGGAAAATACTTTTTGGGGGAAATTTACTTTTTGAGGGAAAATTAGTTTTTAAGGGAAACCTATTTTTTGAGGGAAATTTACTTTTTTAAGGGAAAAAAATTTTTTGAGAGAAATTAGTTTTTAAGTGAAAATTACTTTTTTGAGTGAAAACTACTTTTTGAGGGAAATTTACTTACTTGAGGGAAAACTAATCTTTGAGTGAAAAATACTTTTTGAGTGAAAATTACTTTTTTGAGTGAAAACTATTTTTTTAGGGAAAAATACTTGTTGAAGGAAATTTACATTTTTGTGAAAATCTCTTTTTGATGGAAATTTACTTTTTTGAGTGAAAATAACTTTTTGAGGGAAAATTACTTTTTGGGTGAAAACTACTACTTTTTGAGTGAAAAAAGCGTTTTGAAGGAAAATTACTTTTTGAGTGAAAAATACTTTTTGAGGGAAACTAACTTTTTGAGTGAAAATTACTTCTTTTTGAGGGAAATTTATTTTTTGAGTGAAAACTACTTTTGAGTGAAAATTACTTTTTTGAGTAATAACTATTTTTTGAGGGAAAAATACTTGTTGAAGGAAATTTACATTTTAGAGGGAAAATTACTTTTTGGGTGAAAATTACTACTTTATGAGTGAAAACTACTTTTTTGAGTGAAAAAAAACTTTTGTGGGGAAATTACTTTTTTGAGGAAAATTTACTTTTTTGACTGAAAAATACTTTTTGAGATAAAATAACTACTTGAGGGAAATTTGCTTGTTTTAATGAAAACTAGTTTTTGAGTAAAATTTACTTTTTTTTAATGAAAACTGCATTTTGAGTGAAAACTTTTTTTTGAGGGAAATTTACTTTTTTTAAGTGAAAATCGCTTTTTGGGGAAATTTACTTTTTTGAGTGAAAACTGCTTTTTGAGTGAAATATACTTTTTGAGCAAAATTTACTTTTTTGAGCGAAAAATACTTTTTGAGTGAAATCTACTTTTTTGAGTGAGAAATACTTTTTGAGGCAAATTTACCTTTTTTAGGGAAATTTACTTTTTTGAGTGAAAACTACTTCTTGAGGGAAAAAATACTTGTTGAGGTAAATTAACATTTTAGAGGAAAATTTACTTATTTTGATGAAAATTATTATTATTATTATTATTATTTTGAGGGAAATTTACTTTTTTTGAGGGAAATTTACTATTTTGGGGGAAAACTTATTTTTGAGTGAAAACTACTTTTTTGGTGAAATATACCTTTTGAGCAAAATTTGCTTTTTTGAGGGAAATTTACTTTTTTGAGTGAAAATTACTTTTTGAGGGAAAATTAATTTTTAAGGGAAACCTATTTTTTGAGGGAAATTTACTTTTTTTTAGTGAAAATCGCTTTTTGGGGAAATTCACTTTTTTGAGTGAAAACTGCTTTTTGAGTGAAATATACTTTTTGAGCAAAATTTACTTTTTTGAGGGAAAAATACTTTTTGAGTGAAAATTACTACTTTTTGAGTGAAAATCTACCTTTTTTGGGGAAATTTACTTTTTTGAGTGAAATTACTTTTTGAGGAAAAAATACTTGTTGATTGAAGTTAACATTTTAGAGGAAAATTTACTTTTTTTGATGAAAATTATTATTATTATTATTATTATTTTGAGGGAAATTTACTTTTTTGAGGGAAATTTACTTTTTTGGGGGAAAACTTATTTTTGAGTGAAAACTACTTTTTTAGTGAAATATACCTTTTGAGCAAAATTTGCTTTTTTGAGGGAAATTTACTTTTTTGAGGGAAATTTACTTTTTTGAGGGAAAACTACTTTTTAAGTGAAAATTACTACTTTTGGAGTGAAAACTACTTTTTTAGTGAAATATACCTTTTGAGCAAAATTTTCTTTTTCGAGTGAAAAATACTTTTTGAGGGAAATTTACTTTTTTAATTGAAAATTACATTTTGATGGAAAGTTACTTTCTGAGTGAAAATTGCTTTTTAAGCGAAATTTACTTTTTTTTAATGAAAACTGCAATGAGTGAAAACTATTTTTTGAGGGAAATTTACTTTTTTGAGGAAAATTTGCTTTTTGAAGGAAAATGAATTTTTTGAGTGAAAACTACTTTTTAGGGAAACTAACTTTTTTGAGGGAAAATTACTTTTTTGAGGGAAAACTACTTTTTGAGTGAAAATTACTACTTTTTGAGTAAAAGTTACTTTTTGAGTGTAAAATACTTTTTGAGCAAAATTTACTTTTTCGAGGGAAATTTACTTTTTTGAGGGAAATTTACTTTTTTGAGGGAAACTACTTTTTGAGTGAAAATTACTTATTTTTGAGTGAAAACTACTTTTTGAGTGAAAAATACTTTTTGAGGGAAATTTACTTTTTTGAGGGAAATTTACTTTTTTGGGAGAAAACTAATTTTTGAGGAAAATTTACTTACTTGAGGGAAAACTAATCTTTGAGTGAAAAATACTTTTTGAGTGAAAATTACTTTTTGTGTGAAAAATACTTTTTGGTTGAAAATTACTTTTTGAGTTTAAATTACTTCTTTTTGAGTGAAAATTACTTTTGGAGGCAAATTTACTTTTTTAAGGGGAAAATTACTTTTTGAGTGAAAATTAATTTTTGAGCGAAATTAAGTGTTTTGAAAGAAAATCTCGTTTTGAGGGAAATTTATTTTTTTGAGTGAAAACTACTTTTTGAGTAAAATTTACTTTTTTGAGGGAAATTTACTTTTTTGATGGAAGTTTACTTTTTTGAGTGAAAGTTACTTTTTGAAAGAAACTAACTTTTTGAGTGAAAATTACTTCTTTTTGAGGGAAATTTATTTTTTGAGTGCAAACTACTTTTGAGTGAAAATTACTTTTTTGAGTAAAAACTATTTTTTGAGGGAAAAATACTTGTTGAAGGAAATTTACATTTTATAGGGAAAATTACTTTTTGGGTGAAAATTACTACTTTATGAGTGAAAACTACTTTTTTGAGTGAAAAAAAACTTTTGTGGGGAAATTACTTTTTTGAGGAAAATTTACTTTTTTGAGTGAAAAATACTTTTTGAGATAAAATAACTACTTGAGGGAAATTTGCTTCTTTAAATGAAAACTAGTTTTTAAGGGAAATTTACTTTTTTTTTAATGAAAACTGCATTTTGAGTGAAAACTTTTTTTTGAGCGAAATTTACTTTTTGAGGGAAATTTACTTTTATGAGGGAAATTTACTTTTTTGAAGGAAAATTACTTTTTTGAGTGAAAACTACTTTTTAGGGAAATTTACTTTTTTGAGTGAAAACTGCTTTTTGATTGAAATTTACTTTTTGAGCAAAATTTACTTTTTTGAGGGAAAAATACTTTTTGACTGAAAATTACTACTTTTTGAGTGAAATCTACTTTTTTGAATGAGAAATACTTTTTGAGGCAAATTTACCTTTTTTAGGGAAATTTACTTTTTTGAGTGAAAACTACTTTTTGCGGAAAAAAATACTTGTTGAGGGAAATTAACATTTTAGAGGAAAATTTACTTTTTTTGATGAAACATTTTTTTTGAGTGAAAACTACTTTTTGAGGGAAATTTCCTTTTTTTTGTGAAAATCGCTTTTTGGGGAAATTTACTTTTTTGAGTGAAAACTGCTTTTTGAGTGAAATATACTTTTTGAGCAAAATTTACTTTTTTAAGTGAAAAATACTTTTTGAGATAAAATAACTACTTGAGGGAAATTTACATCTTTTAATGAAAACTAGTTTTTGAGGGAAATTTACTTTTTTTTAATGAAAACTATTTTTTGAGGCAAATTTACTTTTTTAATGAAAACTACTTTTTGAGAGAAATTTACTTTTTGAGGGAAATTTACTTTTATGAGGGAAATTTACTTTTTTGAAGGAAAATTACTTTTTTGAGTGAAAACTACTTTTTAGGGAAATTAACTTTTTTGAGGGAAAAATACTTTTTTGAGGGAAAACTACTTTTTGAGTGAAAATAACTACTTTTAGAGTAAAAGCTACTTTTTGAGTGAAAAATACTTTTAGAGCAATATTTACTTTTTTGGGGGAAATTTCCTTTTTTGAGGGAAATTTACTTTTTTGAGAGAAAACTGCTTTTTGAGTGAAAATTACTACTTTTTGAGTGAAAACTACTTTTTGAGTGAAAACTACTTTTTGAGTGAAAAATACTTTTTGAGGGAAATTTACTTTTTTGAGGGAAATTTACTTTTTTTGGGGAAAACTAATTTTTGAGTGAAAATTACTACTTTTTGAGTGAAAAATACTTTTTGAGCAAAATTTTCTTTTTCGAGGGAAATTTACTTTTTTTGGGGAAAACTAATTTTTGAGGGAAATTTACTTACTTGAGGGAAAACTAATCTTTGAGTGAAAAATACTTTTTGAGTGAAAATTACTTTTTGTGTGAAAAATACTTTTTGGGGGAAAATTACTTTTTGAGTTTAAATTACTTCTTTTTGAGTGAAAATTACTTTTTGAGGCAAATTTCCTTTTTTAAGGGGAAAATTACTTTTTGAGTGAAAATTAATTTTTGAGCGAAATTTAGTGTTCTGAAAGAAAATCTCGTTTTGAGGGAAATTTATTTTTTTGAGTGAAAACTACTTTTTGAGCAAAATTTACTTTTTTGAGGGAAATTTACTTTTCTGATGGAAGTTTACTTTTTTGAGTGAAAGTTACTTTTTGAGGGAAACTAACTTTTTGAGTGAAAATTACTTCTTTTTGAGGGAAATTTATTTTTTGAGTGAAAACTACTTTTGAGTGAAAATTACTTCTTTTTGAGGGAAATTTATTTTTTGAGTGAAAACTACTTTTGAGTGAAAATTACTTTTTTGAGTAAAAACAATTTTTTGAGGGCAAAATACTTGTTGAAGGAAATTTACATTTTAGAGGGAAAATTACTTTTTGGGTGAAAATTACTACTTTATGAGAGAAAACTACTTTTTTGAGTGAAAAAAAACTTTTGTGGGGAAATTGCTTTTTTGAGGCAAATTTACTTTTTTAAGGGGAAACTTACTTTTTGAGTGAAAACTAATTTTTGAGCGAAATTTAGTGTTTTGAAAGAAAATCTCGTTTTGAGGGAAATTTACTTTTTTGAGTGAAAACTTTTTTTTGAGGGAAATTTACTTTTTTTAAGTGAAAATCGCTTTTTGGGGAAATTTACTTTTTTGAGTGAAAACTGCTTTCAAAAAGTGAAATATACTTTTTGAGCAAAATTTACTTCTTTGAGGGAAAAATACTTTTTGAGTGAAAATTACTACTTTTTGAGTGAAATCTACTTTTTTGAGTGAGAAATACTTTTTGGGGGAAAATTACTTTTTGAGTTTAAATTACTTCTTTTTGATTGAAAATTAATTTTTGAGCGAAATTTAGGTTTTTGAAAGAAATTCTCGTTTTGAGGGAAATTTATTTTTTTGAGTGAAAACTACTTTTTGAGCAAAATTTACTTTTTTGAGGGAAATTTACTTTTCTGATGGAAGTTTACTTTTTTGAGTGAAAGTTACTTTTTGAGGGAAACTAACTTTTTGAGTGAAAATTACTTCTTTTTGAGGGAAATTTATTTTTTGAGTGAAAACTACCTTTTGAGTGAAATATACCTTTTGAGCAAAATTTGCTTTTTCGAGGGAAATTTACTTTTTTTGAGGGAAATTTACTTTTTTGAGGGAAAACTACTTTTTGAGTGAAAAATACTTTTTGAGGGAAATTTACTTTTTGAGTGAAAATTACTACTTTTTGTGTGAAAAATGTGTTTTGAAGGAAAATTACTTTTTGAGTGAAAAATACTTTTTGGGGGAAATTACTTTTTTGAGGGAAATTTACTTTTTTTTAGTGAAAATTGCTTTTTGAGGGAAATATACTTTTTAGAGTAAAAACTACTTTTTGAGGAAAATTTACTTTTTTTGATGAAAATTATTTTATGAGTGAAAATTACTTTTTTGAGTGAAAACTCCTTTTTGAGGGCAAATTACTTTTTTGAGGGAAAATTACTTTTTGAGTGAAAATTACTACTTTTTGTGTGAAAAATGTGTTTTGAAGGAAAATTACTTTTTGAGTGAAAAATACTTTTTGGGGGAAAATTACTTTTTGGGTGAAAAATACTTTTTGGGGGAAAATTACTTTTTGGGTGAAAATTACTACTTTATGGGTGAAAACTACTTTTTTGAGTGAAAAAACCTTTTGTGGGGAAATTACTTTTTTGAGGAAAATTTACTTTTTTGAGTGAAAAATACTTTTTGAGATAAAATAACTACTTGAGGGAAATTTGCTTCTTTAAATGAAAACTAGTTTTTGAGGGAAATTTACTTTTTTTTTAATGAAAACTGCATTTTGAGTGAAAACTCCTTTTTGAGGGCAAATTACTTTTTTGAGGGAAAATTACTTTTTGAGTGAAAATTACTACTTTTTGTGTGAAAAATGTGTTTTGAAGGAAAATTACTTTTTGAGTGAAAAATACTTTTTGGGGGAAAATTACTTTTTGGGTGAAAATTACTACTTTATGGGTGAAAACTACTTTTTTGAGTGAAAAAAACCTTTTGTGGGGAAATTACTTTTTTGAGGAAAATTACTTTTTGAGTGAAAATTACTACTTTTTGTGTGAAAAATGTGTTTTGAAGGAAAATTACTTTTTGAGTGAAAAATACTTTTTGGGGGAAAATTACTTTTTGGGTGAAAATTACTACTTTATGGGTGAAAACTACTTTTTTGAGTGAAAAAAACCTTTTGTGGGGAAATTACTTTTTTGAGGAAAATTTACTTTTTTGAGTGAAAAATACTTTTTGAGATAAAATAACTACTTGAGGGAAATTTGCTTCTTTAAATGAAAACTAGTTTTTGAGGGAAATTTACTTTTTTTTTAATGAAAACTGCATTTTGAGTGAAAACTTTTTTTTGAGGGAAATTTACTTTTTTTAAGTGAAAATCGCTTTTTGGGGAAATTTACTTTTTTGAGTGAAAACTGCTTTTTGAGTGAAATATACTTTTTGAGCAAAATTTTCTTTTTTGAGGGAAAAATACTTTTTGACTGAAAATTACTACTTTTTGAGTGAAATCTACTTTTTTGAATGAGAAATACTTTTTGAGGCAAATTTACCTTTTTTAGGGAAATTTACTTTTTTGAGTGAAAACTACTTTTTGCGGAAAAAAATACTTGTTGAGGGAAATTAACATTTTAGAGGAAAATTTACTTTTTTTGATGAAAATTATTTTTTGAGTGAAAACTACTTTTTGAGGGAAATTTACTTTTTTTAGTGAAAATCGCTTTTTGGGGAAATTTACTTTTTTGAGTGAAAACTGCTTTTTGAGTGAAATATACTTTTTGAGCAAAATTTACTTTTTTAAGGGGAAAATTACTTTTTGAGTGAAAATTAATTTTTGAGCGAAATTTAGTGTTTTGAAAGAAAATCTCGTTTTGAGGGAAATTTATTTTTTTGAGTGAAAACTACTTTTTGAGCAAAATTTACTTTTTTGAGGGAAATTTACTTTTCTGATGGAAGTTTACTTTTTGAGTGAAAGTTACTTTTTGAAGGAAACTAACTTTTTGAGTGAAAATTACTTCTTTTTGAGGGAAATTTATTTTTTGAGTGAAAACTACTTTTTGAGTGAAATATACCTTTTGAGCAAAATTTGCTTTTTCGAGGGAAATTTACTTTTTTTGAGGGAAATTTACTTTTTTGAGGGAAAACTACTTTTTGAGTGAAAATTACTACTTTTGGAGTGAAAACTTCTTTTTGAGTGAAAAATATTTTTTGAGGGAAATTTACTTTTTTTAATTGAAAATCACATTTTGATGGAAAGTTACTTTTTGAGTGAAAATTACTTTTTAAGCGAAATTTACTTATTTTTTTAATGAAAACTAATTTTTGAGGGAAATTTACTTACTTGAGGGAAAACTAATCTTTGAGTGAAAAATACTTTTTGAGTGAAAATTATTTTTTGTGTGAAAAATACTTTTTGGGGGAAAATTACTTTTTGAGTTTAAATTACTTCTTTTTGAGTGAAAATTACTTTTTGAGGCAAATTTACTTTTTTAAGGGGAAAATTACTTTTTGAGTAAAAAATAATTTTTGAGCGAAATTTAGTGTTTTGAAAGAAAATCTCGTTTTGAGGGAAATTTATTTTTTTGAGTGAAAACTATTTTTTGAGCAAAATTTACTTTTTTGAGGGAAATTTACTTTTCTAATGGAAGTTTACTTTTTTGAGTGAAAGTTACTTTTTGAGGGAAACTAACTTTTTGAGTGAAAATTACTTCTTTTTGAGGGAAATTTATTTTTTGAGTGAAAACTACTTTTTGAGTGAAATATACCTTTTGAGCAAAATTTGCTTTTTCGAGGGAAATTTACTTTTTTGAGGGAAATTTACTTTTTTGACGGAAAACTACTTTTTGAGTGAAAATTACTACTTTTAGAGTGAAAAATGCGTTTTGAAGGAAAATTACTTTTTGAGTGAAAAATACTTTTTGAGGGAAACTAACTTTTTGAGTGAAAATTACTTCTTTTTGAGGGAAATTTATTTTTTGAGTGAAAACTACTTTTGAGTGAAAACTACTTTTTGAGTGAAAAATACTTTTTGAGGGAAATTTCCTTTTTTGAGGGAAATTTACTTTTTTGGGGGAAAACTAATTTTTATAATTACTTTTTTGAGTGAAAACTATTTTTTAGGGAAAAATACTTGTTGAAGGAAATTTACATTTTAGAGGGAAAATTACTTTTTGGGTGAAAATTACTACTTTATGAGTGAAAACTACTTTTTTGAGTGAAAAATACTTTTTGGGGGAAATTACTTTTTTGAGGGAAATTTACTTTTTTTTAGTGAAAATTGCTTTTTGAGGGAAATATACTTTTTAGAGTAAAAACTACTTTTTGAGGAAAATTTACTTTTTTTGATGAAAATTATTTTATGAGTGAAAATTACTTTTTTGAGTGAAAACTCCTTTTTGAGGGCAAATTACTTTTTTGAGGGAAAATTACTTTTTGAGTGAAAATTACTACTTTTTGTGTGAAAAATGTGTTTTGAAGGAAAATTACTTTTTGAGTGAAAAATACTTTTTGGGGGAAAATTACTTTTTGGGTGAAAAATACTTTTTGGGGGAAAATTACTTTTTGGGTGAAAATTACTACTTTATGGGTGAAAACTACTTTTTTGAGTGAAAAAACCTTTTGTGGGGAAATTACTTTTTTGAGGAAAATTTACTTTTTTGAGTGAAAAATACTTTTTGAGATAAAATAACTACTTGAGGGAAATTTGCTTCTTTAAATGAAAACTAGTTTTTGAGGGAAATTTACTTTTTTTTTTAATGAAAACTGCATTTTGAGTGAAAACTCCTTTTTGAGGGCAAATTACTTTTTTGAGGGAAAATTACTTTTTGAGTGAAAATTACTACTTTTTGTGTGAAAAATGTGTTTTGAAGGAAAATTACTTTTTGAGTGAAAAATACTTTTTGGGGGAAAATTACTTTTTGGGTGAAAAATACTTTTTGGGGGAAAATTACTTTTTGGGTGAAAATTACTACTTTATGGGTGAAAACTACTTTTTTGAGTGAAAAAAACCTTTTGTGGGGAAATTACTTTTTTGAGGAAAATTACTTTTTGAGTGAAAATTACTACTTTTTGTGTGAAAAATGTGTTTTGAAGGAAAATTACTTTTTGAGTGAAAAATACTTTTTGGGGGAAAATTACTTTTTGGGTGAAAATTACTACTTTATGGGTGAAAACTACTTTTTTGAGTGAAAAAAACCTTTTGTGGGGAAATTACTTTTTTGAGGAAAATTTACTTTTTTGAGTGAAAAATACTTTTTGAGATAAAATAACTACTTGAGGGAAATTTGCTTCTTTAAATGAAAACTAGTTTTTGAGGGAAATTTACTTTTTTTTTAATGAAAACTGCATTTTGAGTGAAAACTTTTTTTTGAGGGAAATTTACTTTTTTTAAGTGAAAATCGCTTTTTGGGGAAATTTACTTTTTTGAGTGAAAACTGCTTTTTGAGTGAAATATACTTTTTGAGCAAAATTTACTTTTTTGAGGGAAAAATTACTTTTTGAGTGAAAATTAATTTTTGAGCGAAATTTAGTGTTTTGAAAGAAAATCTCGTTTTGAGGGAAATTTATTTTTTTGAGTGAAAACTACTTTTTGAGCAAAATTTACTTTTTTGAGGGAAATTTACTTTTCTGATGGAAGTTTACTTTTTGAGTGAAAGTTACTTTTTGAGGGAAACTAACTTTTTGAGTGAAAATTACTTCTTTTTGAGGGAAATTTATTTTTTGAGTGAAAACTACTTTTTGAGTGAAATATACCTTTTGAGCAAAATTTGCTTTTTCGAGGGAAATTTACTTTTTTTGAGGGAAATTTACTTTTTTGAGGGAAAACTACTTTTTGAGTGAAAATTACTACTTTTGGAGTGAAAACTTCTTTTTGAGTGAAAAATATTTTTTGAGGGAAATTTACTTTTTTTAATTGAAAATCACATTTTGATGGAAAGTTACTTTTTGAGTGAAAACTACTTTTTAAGCGAAATTTACTTTTTTATTTTAATGAAAACTAATTTTTGAGGGAAAACTAATCTTTGAGTGAAAAATACTTTTTGAGTGAAAATTATTTTTTGTGTGAAAAATACTTTTTGGGGGAAAATTACTTTTTGAGTTTAAATTACTTCTTTTTGAGTGAAAATTACTTTTTGAGGCAAATTTACTTTTTTAAGGGGAAAATTACTTTTTGAGTAAAAAATAATTTTTGAGCGAAAT
Organism: Rhingia rostrata; assembly: GCA_949824845.1. Lineage (NCBI taxonomy): Eukaryota > Metazoa > Arthropoda > Insecta > Diptera > Syrphidae > Rhingia > Rhingia rostrata. Next base: position 37,128,624 of record OX463758.1, read on the forward strand.
TTAGTGTTTTGAAAGAAAATCTCGTTTTGAGGGAAATTTATTTTTTTGAGTGAAAACTACTTTTTGAGCAAAATTTACTTTTTTGAGGGAAATTTACTTTTCTAATGGAAGTTTACTTTTTTGAGTGAAAGTTACTTTTTGAGGGAAACTAACTTTTTGAGTGAAAATTACTTCTTTTTGAGGGAAATTTATTTTTTGAGTGAAAACTACTTTTTGAGTGAAATATACCTTTTGAGCAAAATTTGCTTTTTCGAGGGAAATTTACTTTTTTGAGGGAAATTTACTTTTTTGACGGAAAACTACTTTTTGAGTGAAAATTACTACTTTTAGAGTGAAAAATGCGTTTTGAAGGAAAATTACTTTTTGAGTGAAAAATACTTTTTGAGGGAAACTAACTTTTTGAGTGAAAATTACTTCTTTTTGAGGGAAACTTATTTTTTGAGTGAAAACTACTTTTGAGTGAAAACTACTTTTTGAGTGAAAAATACTTTTTGAGGGAAATTTCATTTTTTGAGGGAAATTTACTTTTTTGGGGGAAAGCTAATTTTTGAGTGAAATTTACTTACTTGAAAATTACTTTTTTGAGTGAAAACTATTTTTTAGGGAAAAATACTTGTTGAAGGAAATTTACATTTTAGAGGGAAAATTACTTTTTGGGTGAAAATTACTACTTTATGAGTGAAAACTACTTTTTTGAGTGAAAAATACTTTTTGGGGGAAATTACTTTTTTGAGGGAAATTTACTTTTTTTTAGTGAAAATTGCTTTTTGAGGGAAATATACTTTTTAGAGTAAAAACTACTTTTTGAGGAAAATTTACTTTTTTTGATGAAAATTATTTTATGAGTGAAAATTACTTTTTTGAGTGAAAACTCCTTTTTGAGGGCAAATTACTTTTTTGAGGGAAAATTACTTTTTGAGTGAAAATTACTACTTTTTGTGTGAAAAATGTGTTTTGAAGGAAAATTACTTTTTGAGTGAAAAATACTTTTTGGGGGAAAATTACTTTTTGGGTGAAAAATACTTTTTGGGGGAAAATTACTTTTTGGGTGAAAATTACTACTTTATGGGTGAAAACTACTTTTTTGAGGAAAATTTACTTTTTTTGATGAAAATTATTTTTTGAGTGAAAACTACTTTTTGAGGGAAATTTACTTTTTTTGGTGAAAATCGCTTTTTGGGGAAATTTACTTTTTTGAGTGAAAACTGCTTTTTGAGTGAAATATACTTTTTGAGCAAAATTTACTGTTTTGAAAGAAAATCTCGTTTTGAGGGAAATTTATTTTTTTGAGTGAAAACTACTTTTTGAGCAAAATTTACTTTTTTGAGGGAAATTTACTCTTCTGATGGAAGTTTATTTTTTGAGTGAAAGTTACTTTTTGAGGGAAACTAACTTTTTGAGTGAAAATTACTTCTTTTTGAGGGAAATTTATTTTTTGAGTGAAAACTACTTTTTGAGTGAAATATACCTTTTGAGCAAAATTTGCTTTTTCGAGGGAAATTTACTTTTTTTGAGGGAAATTTACTTTTTTGAGGGAAAACTACTTTTTGAGTGAAAATTAATACTTTTGGAGTGAAAACTTCTTTTTGAGTGAAAAATATTTTTTGAGGGAAATTTACGTTTTTTAATTGAAAATCACATTTTGATGGAAAGTTACTTTTTGAGTGAAAATTACTTTTTAAGCGAAATTTACTTTTTTTTTTAATGAAAACTAATTTTTGATGGAAATTTACTTACTTGAGGGAAAACTAATCTTTGAGTGAAAAATACTTTTTGAGTGAAAATTATTTTTTGTGTGAAAAATACTTTTTGGGGGAAAATTACTTTTTGAGTTTAAATTACTTCTTTTTGAGTGAAAATTACTTTTTGAGGCAAATTTACTTTTTTAAGGGGAAAATTACTTTTTGAGTAAAAAATAATTTTTGAGCGAAATTTAGTGTTTTGAAAGAAAATCTCGTTTTGAGGGAAATTTATTTTTTTGAGTGAAAACTACTTTTTGAGCAAAATTTACTTTTTTGAGGGAAATTTACTTTTCTAATGGAAGTTTACTTTTTTGAGTGAAAGTTACTTTTTGAGGGAAACTAACTTTTTGAGTGAAAATTACTTCTTTTTGAGGGAAATTTATTTTTTGAGTGAAAACTACTTTTTGAGTGAAATATACCTTTTGAGCAAAATTTGCTTTTTCGAGGGAAATTTACTTTTTTGAAGGAAATTTACTTTTTTGACGGAAAACTACTTTTTGAGTGAAAATTACTACTTTTAGAGTGAAAAATGCGTTTTGAAGGAAAATTACTTTTTGAGTGAAAAATACTTTTTGAGGGAAACTAACTTTTTGAGTGAAAATTACTTCTTTTTGAGGGAAATTTATTTTTTGAGTGAAAACTACTTTTGAGTGAAAACTACTTTTTGAGTGAAAAATACTTTTTGAGGGAAATTTCCTTTTTTGAGGGAAATTTACTTTTTTGGGGTAAAACTAATTTTTGAGTGAAATTTACTTACTTGAAAATTACTTTTTTGAGTGAAAACTATTTTTTAGGGAAAAATACTTGTTGAAGGAAATTTAAATTTTAGAGGGAAAATTACTTTTTGGGTGAAAATTACTACTTTATGAGTGAAAACTACTTTTTTGAGTGAAAAAAAACTTTTGTGGGGAAATTACTTTTTTGAGGAAAATTTACTTTTTTGAGTGACAAATACTTTTTGAGATAAAATAACTACTTGAGGGAAATTTGCTTCTTTTAATGAAAACTAGTTTTTGAGGAAAATCTATTTTTTTGTTTAATGAAAACTGCATTTTGAGTGAAAATTACTTTTTGGGTGAAAATTACTACTTTATGAGTGAAAACTACTTTTTTGAGTGAAAAAAACCTTTTGTGGGGAAATTACTTTTTTGAATGAAAAATACTTTTTGAGATAAAATAACGACTTGAGGGAAATTTACTTCTTTTAATGAAAACTAGTTTTTGAGGGAAACTTACCTTTTTTTTTAATGAAAACTGCATTTTGAGTGAAAACTATTTTTTGAGGGTAATTTACTTTTTTAATGAAAACTACTTTTTGAGAGAAATTTACTTTTTGAGGGAAATTTAATTTTTTGAGGGAAAACTACTTTTTGAGTGAAAACTACTTTTCGAGTGAAAACTAATTTTTGAGTGAAAAATACTTTTTGAGGGAAATTTACTTTTTTGAGAGAAATTTACTTTTTTGGGGAAAAACTTATTTTTGGGTGAAAATTACTACTTTATGAGTGAAAACTACTTTTTTGAGTGAAAAAAAACTTTTGTGGGGAAATTACTTTTTTGAGGAAAATTTACTTTTTTGAGTGAAAAATACTTTTTGAGATAAAATAACTACTTGAGGGAAATTTGCTTCTTTTAATGAAAACTAGTTTTTGAGGGAAATTTACTTTTTTTTTTAATGAAAACTGCATTTTGAGTGAAAACTTTTTTTTGAGGGAAATTGACTTTTTTGAAGTGAAAATCGCTTTTTGGGGAAATTTACTTTTTTGGGTGAAAACTGCTTTCAAAAAGTGAAATATACTTTTTGAGCAAAATTTACTTTTTTGTGGGAAAAATACTTTTTGAGTGAAAATTACTACTTTTTGAGTGAAATCTACTTTTTTGAGTGAGAAATACTTTTTGGGGGAAAATTACTTTTTGAGTTTAAATTACTTCTTTTTGAGTGATAATTACTTTTTGAGGCAAATTTACTTTTTTAAGGGAAAAATTACTTTTTGAGTGAAAATTAATTTTTGAGCGAAATTAAGTGTTTTGAAAGAAAATCTCGTTTTGAGGGAAATTTATTTTTTTGAGTGAAAACTACTTTTTGAGCAAGATTTACTTTTTTGAGGGAAATTTACTTTTCTGATGGAAGTTTACTTTTTTGAGTGAAAGTTACTTTTTGAGGCAAACTAACTTTTTGAGTGAAAATTACTACTTTTTTAGTGAAAAATACTTTTAGAGCAAAATTTACTTTTTCGAGGGAAATTTACTTTTTTGAGGGAAATTTACTTTTTGAGGGCAAGCTACATTTTTGAGTGAAAATTACTACTTTTTGAGTGAAAACTACTTTTTGAGGGAAATTTACTTTTTTGAGGGAAATTTACTTTTTTGGGGGAAAACAAATTTTTGAGGGAAATTTATTTACTTGAGGGAAAACTAATCTTTGAGTGAAAAATACTTTTTGAGTGAAAATTACTTTTTGTGTGAAAAATACTTTTTGGGGGAAAATAACTTTTTGAGTTTAAATTACTTCTTTTTGAGTGAAAATTACTTTTTGAGGCAAATTTACTTTTTTAAGGGGAAAATTACTTTTTGAGTGAAAATTAATTTTTGAGCGAAATTTAGTGTTTTGAAACAAAATCTCGTTTTGAGTAAAATTTATTTTTTTGAGTGAAAACTACTTTTTGGGCAAAATTTACTTTTTTGAGGCAAATTTACTTTTCTGATGGAAGTTTACTTTTTTGAGTGAAAGTTACTTTTTGAGGGAAACTAACTTTTTGAGTGAAAATTACTTCTTTTTGAGGGAAATTTATTTTTTGAGTGAAAACTACTTTTTGAGTGAAAAATACTTTTTGAGGGAAATTTACTTTTTTTAATTGAAAATTACATTTTGATGGAAAGTTACTTTTTGAGTGAAAATTACTTTTTAAGCGAAATATACTTTTTTTTTTAATGAAAAGTAATTTTTGAGGGAAATTTACTTACTTGACGGAAAACTAATCTTTGAGTGAAAAATACTTTTTGAGTGAAAATTACTTTTTGTGTGAAAAATACTTTTTGGGGGAAAATTACTTTTTGAGTTTAAATTACTTCTTTTTGAGTGAAAATTACTTTTTGAGGCAAATTTACTTTTTTAAGGTGAAAATTACTTTTTGCGTGAAAAATAATTTTTGAGCGGAATTTAGTGTTTTGAAAGAAAATCTCGTTTTGAGGGAAATTTATTTTTTTGAGTGAAAACTACTTTTTGAGCAAAATTTACTTTTTTGAGGGAAATTTACTTTTCTGATGGAAGTTTACTTTTTTGAGTGAAAGTTACTTTTTGAGGGAAACTAACTTTTTGAGTGAAAATTACTTCTTTTTGAGGGAAATTTATTTTTTGAGTGAAAACTATTTTTGAGCGAAAATTACTTTTTTGAGAAAAAACTATTTTTTGAGGGCAAAATACTTGTTGAAGGAAATTTACATTTTAGAGGGAAAACTACTTTTTGGGTGAAAATTACTACTTTATGAGTGAAAACTACTTTTTTGAGTGAAAAAAAACTTTTGTGGGGAAACTACTTTTTTGAGGAAAATTTACTTTTTTGAGTGAAAAATACTTTTTGAGATAAAATAACTACTTGAGGGAAATTTGCTTCTTTTAATGAAAACTAGTTTTTGAGAGAATTTACTTTTTTTTTAATGAAAACTGCATTTTGAGTGAAAACTTTTTTTTGAGGGAAATTTACTTTTTTTAAGTGAAAATCGCTTTTTGGGGAAATTTACTTTTTTGAGTGAAAACTGCTTTCAAAAAGTGAAATATACTTTTTGAGCAAAATTTACTTTTTTGAGGGAAAAATACTTTTTGAGTGAAAATTACTACTTTTTGAGTGAAATCTACTTTTTTGAGTGAGAAATACTTTTTGAGGCAAATTTACCTTTTTTAGGGAAATTTACTTTTTTGAGTGAAAACTACTTTTTGCGGAAAAAAATACTTGTTGAGGGAAATTAACATTTTAGAGGAAAATTTACTTTTTTTGATGAACATTATTTTTTGAGTGAAAACTACTTTTTGAGGGAAATTTACTTTTTTGAGGAAAAAATACTTTTTGAGTGAAAATTACTACTTTTTGAGTGAAATCTACTTTTTTGAGTGAGAAATACTTTTTGAGGCAAATTTACCTTTTTTAGGGAAATTTACTTTTTTGTGTGAAAACTACTTTTTGAGGGAAAAATACTTTTTGAGGGAAATTTACTTTTTTGAGGGAAATTTACATTTTTTAATTGAAAATTGCATATGATGGGAAACTACTTTTTGAGTTTAAATTACTACTTTTTGTGTGAAAATTACTTTTTAAGCGAAATTTATTGTTTTGAAACAAAATTTACTTTTTTGAGGGAAATTTACTTCTTTGAGGGAAGTTTACTTTGTTGAGTGAAAGTTACTTTTTGAGGGAAAATTACTTTTTGAGTGAAAATTACTATTTGTTGAGTGAAAACAATTTTCTTAGGGAAAAATACTTGTTGAAGGAAATTTACATTTTTGTGAAAATCTTTTTTTGAGGGAAATTTACTTTTTTGAGTGAAAATTACTTTTTGATTGAAAATTACTTTTTAGGGAAAATTAATTTTTAAGGGAAACCTATTTTTTTTAGGGAAATGTACTTTTTTAAGGGAAACATATTTTTTGAGGGAAATTTCGTTTTTAAGCGAAAATTACTTTTTTGAGTGAAAACTAATTTTTGAGGGAAATTTACTTACTTGAGGAAAAACTACTCTTTGAGTGAAAGCTATTTTTTAGGGAAAAATACTTGTTGAAGGAAATTTACATTTTTGTGAAAATCTCTTTTTGAGGGAAATTTACTTTTTTGAGTGAAAATTACTTTTTGAAAGAAAATTACTTTTTGAGTGAAAACTACTACTTTTTGAGTGAAAAATGCGTTTTGAAGGAAAATTACTTTTTGAGTGAAAAATCCTTTTTTGGGGAAAATTACTTTTTGAGTTTAAATTAGTACTTTTTGAGTGAAAAAGGCGTTTTGAAGGAAAATTACTTTTTGTGTGAAAAATACTTTTTTGGGGAAAATTACTACTTTATGAGTGAAAACTACTTTTTTGAGTGAAAAAAACCTTTTGTGGGGAAATTACTTTTTTGAATGAAAAATACTTTTTGAGATAAAATAACGACTTGAGGGAAATTTACTTCTTTTAATGAAAACTAGTTTTTGAGGGAAACTTACCTTTTTTTTAATGAAAACTGCATTTTGAGTGAAAACTATTTTTTGAGGGTAATTTACTTTTTTAATGAAAACTACTTTTTGAGAGAAATTTACTTTTTGAGGGAAATTTAATTTTTTGAGGGAAAACTACTTTTTGAGTGAAAACTACTTTTCGAGTGAAAACTAATTTTTGAGTGAAAAATACTTTTTGAGGGAAATTTACTTTTTTGAGAGAAATTTACTTTTTTGGGGAAAAACTTATTTTTGGGTGAAAATTACTACTTTATGAGTGAAAACTACTTTTTTGAGTGAAAAAAAACTTTTGTGGGGAAATTACTTTTTTGAGGAAAATTTACTTTTTTGAGTGAAAAATGCGTTTTGAAGGAAAATTACTTTTTGAGTGAAAAATCCTTTTTTGGGGAAAATTACTTTTTGAGTTTAAATTAGTACTTTTTGAGTGAAAAAGGCGTTTTGAAGGAAAATTACTTTTTGTGTGAAAAATACTTTTTTGGGGAAAATTACTACTTTATGAGTGAAAACTACTTTTTTGAGTGAAAAAAACCTTTTGTGGGGAAATTACTTTTTTGAATGAAAAATACTTTTTGAGATAAAATAACTACTTGAGGGAAATTTGCTTCTTTTAATGAAAACTAGTTTTTGAGGGAAATTTACTTTTTTTTTTAATGAAAACTGCATTTTGAGTGAAAACTTTTTTTTGAGGGAAATTGACTTTTTTGAAGTGAAAATCGCTTTTTGGGGAAATTTACTTTTTTGGGTGAAAACTGCTTTCAAAAAGTGAAATATACTTTTTGAGCAAAATTTACTTTTTTGTGGGAAAAATACTTTTTGAGTGAAAATTACTACTTTTTGAGTGAAATCTACTTTTTTGAGTGAGAAATACTTTTTGGGGGAAAATTACTTTTTGAGTTTAAATTACTTCTTTTTGAGTGATAATTACTTTTTGAGGCAAATTTACTTTTTTAAGGGAAAAATTACTTTTTGAGTGAAAATTAATTTTTGAGCGAAATTAAGTGTTTTGAAAGAAAATCTCGTTTTGAGGGAAATTTATTTTTTTGAGTGAAAACTACTTTTTGAGCAAGATTTACTTTTTTGAGGGAAATTTACTTTTCTGATGGAAGTTTACTTTTTTGAGTGAAAGTTACTTTTTGAGGGAAACTAACTTTTTGAGTGAAAATTACTACTTTTTTAGTGAAAAATACTTTTAGAGCAAAATTTACTTTTTCGAGGGAAATTTACTTTTTTGAGGGAAATTTACTTTTTGAGGGCAAGCTACTTTTTGAGTGAAAATTACTACTTTTTGAGTGAAAACTACTTTTTGAGGGAAATTTACTTTTTTGAGGGAAATTTACTTTTTTGGGGGAAAACAAATTTTTGAGGGAAATTTATTTACTTGAGGGAAAACTAATCTTTGAGTGAAAAATACTTTTTGAGTGAAAATTCCTTTTTGTGTGAAAAATACTTTTTGGGGGAAAATAACTTTTTGAGTTTAAATTACTTCTTTTTGAGTGAAAATTACTTTTTGAGGCAAATTTACTTTTTTAAGGGGAAAATTACTTTTTGAGTGAAAATTAATTTTTGAGCGAAATTTAGTGTTTTGAAACAAAATCTCGTTTTGAGTAAAATTTATTTTTTTGAGTGAAAACTACTTTTTGGGCAAAATTTACTTTTTTGAGGCAAATTTACTTTTCTGATGGAAGTTTACTTTTTTGAGTGAAAGTTACTTTTTGAGGGAAACTAACTTTTTGAGTGAAAATTACTTCTTTTTGAGGGAAATTTATTTTTTGAGTGAAAACTACTTTTTGAGTGAAAAATACTTTTTGAGGGAAATTTACTTTTTTTAATTGAAAATTACATTTTGATGGAAAGTTACTTTTTGAGTGAAAATTACTTTTTAAGCGAAATATACTTTTTTTTTTAATGAAAACTAATTTTTGAGGGAAATTTACTTACTTGACGGAAAACTAATCTTTGAGTGAAAAATACTTTTTGAGTGAAAATTACTTTTTGTGTGAAAAATACTTTTTGGGGGAAAATTACTTTTTGAGTTTAAATTACTTCTTTTTGAGTGAAAATTACTTTTTGAGGCAAATTTACTTTTTTAAGGTGAAAATTACTTTTTGCGTGAAAAATAATTTTTGAGCGAAATTTAGTGTTTTTAAAGAAAATCTCGTTTTGAGGGAAATTTATTTTTTTGAGTGAAAACTACTTTTTGAGCAAAATTTACTTTTTTGAGGGAAATTTACTTTTCTGATGGAAGTTTACTTTTTTGAGTGAAAGTTACTTTTTGAGGGAAACTAACTTTTTGAGTGAAAATTACTTCTTTTTGAGGGAAATTTATTTTTTGAGTGAAAACTATTTTTGAGCGAAAATTACTTTTTTGAGAAAAAACTATTTTTTGAGGGCAAAATACTTGTTGAAGGAAATTTACATTTTAGAGGGAAAACTACTTTTTGGGCGAAAATTACTACTTTATGAGTGGGGAAACTACTTTTTTGAGGAAAATTTACTTTTTTGAGTGAAAAATACTTTTTGAGATAAAATAACTACTTGAGGGAAATTTGCTTCTTTTAATGAAAACTAGTTTTTGAGAGAATTTACTTTTTTTTTAATGAAAACTGCATTTTGAGTGAAAACTTTTTTTTGAGGGAAATTTACTTTTTTTAAGTGAAAATCGCTTTTTGGGGAAATTTACTTTTTTGAGTGAAAACTGCTTTCAAAAAGTGAAATATACTTTTTGAGCAAAATTTACTTTTTTGAGGGAAAAATACTTTTTGAGTGAAAATTACTACTTTTTGAGTGAAATCTACTTTTTTGAGTGAGAAATACTTTTTGAGGCAAATTTACCTTTTTTAGGGAAATTTACTTTTTTGAGTGAAAACTACTTTTTGCGGGAAAAAATACTTGTTGAGGGAAATTAACATTTTAGAGGAAAATTTACTTTTTTTGATGAACATTATTTTTTGAGTGAAAACTACTTTTTGAGGGAAATTTACTTTTTTGAGGAAAAAATACTTTTTGAGTGAAAATTACTACTTTTTGAGTGAAATCTACTTTTTTGAGTGAGAAATACTTTTTGAGGCAAATTTACCTTTTTTAGGGAAATTTACTTTTTTGTGTGAAAACTACTTTTTGAGGGAAAAATACTTTTTGAGGGAAATTTACTTTTTTGAGGGAAATTTACATTTTTTAATTGAAAATTGCATTTGATGGGAAACTACTTTTTGAGTTTAAATTACTACTTTTTGTGTGAAAATTACTTTTTAAGCGAATTTTATTGTTTTGAAACAAAATTTACTTTTTTGAGGGAAATTTACTTCTTTGAGGGAAGTTTACTTTGTTGAGTGAAAGTTACTTTTTGAGGGAAAATTACTTTTTGAGTGAAAATTACTATTTGTTGAGTGAAAACAATTTTCTTAGGGAAAAATACTTGTTGAAGGAAATTTACATTTTTGTGAAAATCTTTTTTTGAGGGAAATTTACTTTTTTGAGTGAAAATTACTTTTTGATTGAAAATTACTTTTTAGGGAAAATTAATTTTTAAGGGAAACCTATTTTTTTTAGGGAAATGTACTTTTTTAAGGGAAACATATTTTTTGAGGGAAATTTCGTTTTTAAGCGAAAATTACTTTTTTGAGTGAAAACTAATTTTTGAGGGAAATTTACTTACTTGAGGAAAAACTACTCTTTGAGTGAAAGCTATTTTTTAGGGAAAAATACTTGTTGAAGGAAATTTACATTTTTGTGAAAATCTCTTTTTGAGGGAAATTTACTTTTTTGAGTGAAAATTACTTTTTGAAAGAAAATTACTTTTTGAGTGAAAACTACTACTTTTTGAGTGAAAAATGCGTTTTGAAGGAAAATTACTTTTTGAGTGAAAAATTCTTTTTTGGGGAAAATTACTTTTTGAGTTTAAATTAGTACTTTTTGAGTGAAAAAGGCGTTTTGAAGGAAAATTACTTTTTGTGTGAAAAATACTTTTTTGGGGAAAATTACTACTTTATGAGTGAAAACTACTTTTTTGAGTGAAAAAAACCTTTTGTGGGGAAATTACTTTTTTGAATGAAAAATACTTTTTGAGATAAAATAACGACTTGAGGGAAATTTACTTCTTTTAATGAAAACTAGTTTTTGAGGGAAACTTACCTTTTTTTTAATGAAAACTGCATTTTGAGTGAAAAATATTTTTTGAGGGTAATTTACTTTTTTAATGAAAACTACTTTTTGAGAGAAATTTACTTTTTGAGGGAAATTTAATTTTTTGAGGGAAAACTACTTTTTGAGTGAAAACTACTTTTCGAGTGAAAACTAATTTTTGAGTGAAAAATACTTTTTGAGGGAAATTTACTTTTTTGAGAGAAATTTACTTTTTTGGGGAAAAACTTATTTTTGGGTGAAAATTACTACTTTATGAGTGAAAACTACTTTTTTGAGTGAAAAAAAACTTTTGTGGGGAAATTACTTTTTTGAGGAAAATTTACTTTTTTGAGTGAAAAATACTTTTTGAGATAAAATAACTACTTGAGGGAAATTTGCTTCTTTTAATGAAAACTAGTTTTTGAGGGAAATTTACTTTTTTTTTTAATGAAAACTGCATTTTGAGTGAAAACTTTTTTTTGAGGGAAATTGACTTTTTTGAAGTGAAAATCGCTTTTTGGGGAAATTTACTTTTTTGGGTGAAAACTGCTTTCAAAAAGTGAAATATACTTTTTGAGCAAAATTTACTTTTTTGTGGGAAAAATACTTTTTGAGTGAAAATTACTACTTTTTGAGTGAAATCTACTTTTTTGAGTGAGAAATACTTTTTGGGGGAAAATTACTTTTTGAGTTTAAATTACTTCTTTTTGAGTGATAATTACTTTTTGAGGCAAATTTACTTTTTTAAGGGAAAAATTACTTTTTGAGTGAAAATTAATTTTTGAGCGAAATTAAGAGTTTTGAAAGAAAATCTCGTTTTGAGGGAAATTTATTTTTTTGAGTGAAAACTGCTTTTTGAGCAAGATTTACTTTTTTGAGGGAAATTTACTTTTCTGATGGAAGTTTACTTTTTTGAGTGAAAGTTACTTTTTGAGGCAAACTAACTTTTTGAGTGAAAATTACTACTTTTTTAGTGAAAAATACTTTTAGAGCAAAATTTACTTTTTCGAGGGAAATTTACTTTTTTGAGGGAAATTTACTTTTTGAGGGCAAGCTACTTTTTGAGTGAAAATTACTACTTTTTGAGTGAAAACTACTTTTTGAGGGAAATTTACTTTTTTGAGGGAAATTTACTTTTTTGGGGGAAAACAAATTTTTGAGGGAAATTTATTTACTTGAGGGAAAACTAATCTTTGAGTGAAAAATACTTTTTGAGTGAAAATTACTTTTTGTGTGAAAAATACTTTTTGGGGGAAAATAACTTTTTGAGTTTAAATTACTTCTTTTTGAGTGAAAATTACTTTTTGAGGCAAATTTACTTTTTTAAGGGGAAAATTACTTTTTGAGTGAAAATTAATTTTTGAGCGAAATTTAGTGTTTTGAAACAAAATCTCGTTTTGAGTAAAATTTATTTTTTTGAGTGAAAACTACTTTTTGGGCAAAATTTACTTTTTTGAGGCAAATTTACTTTTCTGATGGAAGTTTACTTTTTTGAGTGAAAGTTACTTTTTGAGGGAAACTAACTTTTTGAGTGAAAATTACTTCTTTTTGAGGGAAATTTATTTTTTGAGTGAAAACTACTTTTTGAGTGAAAAATACTTTTTGAGGGAAATTTACTTTTTTTAATTGAAAATTACATTTTGATGGAAAGTTACTTTTTGAGTGAAAATTACTTTTTAAGCGAAATATACTTTTTTTTTTAATGAAAACTAATTTTTGAGGGAAATTTACTTACTTGACGGAAAACTAATCTTTGAGTGAAAAATACTTTTTGAGTGAAAATTACTTTTTGTGTGAAAAATACTTTTTGGGGGAAAATTACTTTTTGAGTTTAAATTACTTCTTTTTGAGTGAAAATTACTTTTTGAGGCAAATTTACTTTTTTAAGGTGAAAATTACTTTTTGCGTGAAAAATAATTTTTGAGCGAAATTTAGTGTTTTGAAAGAAAATCTCGTTTTGAGGGAAATTTATTTTTTTGAGTGAAAACTACTTTTTGAGCAAAATTTACTTTTTTGAGGGAAATTTACTTTTCTGATGGAAGTTTACTTTTTTGAGTGAAAGTTACTTTTTGAGGGAAACTAACTTTTTGAGTGAAAATTACTTCTTTTTGAGGGAAATTTATTTTTTGAGTGAAAACTATTTTTGAGCGAAAATTACTTTTTTGAGAAAAAACTATTTTTTGAGGGCAAAATACTTGTTGAAGGAAATTTACATTTTAGAGGGAAAACTACTTTTTGGGTGAAAATTACTACTTTATGAGTGAAAACTACTTTTTTGAGTGAAAAAAAACTTTTGTGGGGAAACTACTTTTTTGAGGAAAATTTACTTTTTTGAGTGAAAAATACTTTTTGAGATAAAATAACTACTTGAGGGAAATTTGCTTCTTTTAATGAAAACTAGTTTTTGAGAGAATTTACTTTTTTTTTAATGAAAACTGCATTTTGAGTGAAAACTTTTTTTTGAGGGAAATTTACTTTTTTTAAGTGAAAATCGCTTTTTGGGGAAATTTACTTTTTTGAGTGAAAACTGCTTTCAAAAAGTGAAATATACTTTTTGAGCAAAATTTACTTTTTTGAGGGAAAAATACTTTTTGAGTGAAAATTACTACTTTTTGAGTGAAATCTACTTTTTTGAGTGAGAAATACTTTTTGAGGCAAATTTACCTTTTTTAGGGAAATTTACTTTTTTGAGTGAAAACTACTTTTTGCGGGAAAAAATACTTGTTGAGGGAAATAAACATTTTAGAGGAAAATTTACTTTTTTTGATGAACATTATTTTTTGAGTGAAAACTACTTTTTGAGGGAAATTTACTTTTTTGAGGAAAAAATACTTTTTGAGTGAAAATTACTACTTTTTGAGTGAAATCTACTTTTTTGAGTGAGAAATACTTTTTGAGGCAAATTTACCTTTTTTAGGGAAATTTACTTTTTTGTGTGAAAACTACTTTTTGAGGGAAAAATACTTTTTGAGGGAAATTTACTTTTTTGAGGGAAATTTACATTTTTTAATTGAAAATTGCATTTGATGGGAAACTACTTTTTGAGTTTAAATTACTACTTTTTGTGTGAAAATTACTTTTTAAGCGAAATTTATTGTTTTGAAACAAAATTTACTTTTTTGAGGGAAATTTACTTCTTTGAGGGAAGTTTACTTTGTTGAGTGAAAGTTACTTTTTGAGGGAAAATTACTTTTTGAGTGAAAATTACTATTTGTTGAGTGAAAACAATTTTCTTAGGGAAAAATACTTGTTGAAGCAAATTTACATTTTTGTGAAAATCTTTTTTTGAGGGAAATTTACTTTTTTGAGTGAAAATTACTTTTTGATTGAAAATTACTTTTTAGGGAAAATTAATTTTTAAGGGAAACCTATTTTTTTTAGGGAAATGTACTTTTTTAAGGGAAACATATTTTTTGAGGGAAATTTCGTTTTTAAGCGAAAATTACTTTTTTGAGTGAAAACTAATTTTTGAGGGAAATTTACTTACTTGAGGAAAAACTACTCTTTGAGTGAAAGCTATTTTTTAGGGAAAAATACTTGTTGAAGGAAATTTACATTTTTGTGAAAATCTCTTTTTGAGGGAAATTTACTTTTTTGAGTGAAAATTACTTTTTGAAAGAAAATTACTTTTTGAGTGAAAACTACTACTTTTTGAGTGAAAAATGCGTTTTGAAGGAAAATTACTTTTTGAGTGAAAAATCCTTTTTTGGGGAAAATTACTTTTTGAGTTTAAATTAGTACTTTTTGAGTGAAAAAGGCGTTTTGAAGGAAAATTACTTTTTGTGTGAAAAATACTTTTTTGGGGAAAATTACTACTTTATGAGTGAAAACTACTTTTTTGAGTGAAAAAAACCTTTTGTGGGGAAATTACTTTTTTGAATGAAAAATACTTTTTGAGATAAAATAACGACTTGAGGGAAATTTACTTCTTTTAATGAAAACTAGTTTTTGAGGGAAACTTACCTTTTTTTTAATGAAAACTGCATTTTGAGTGAAAACTATTTTTTGAGGGTAATTTACTTTTTTAATGAAAACTACTTTTTGAGAGAAATTTACTTTTTGAGGGAAATTTAATTTTTTGAGGGAAAACTACTTTTTGAGTGAAAACTACTTTTCGAGTGAAAACTAATTTTTGAGTGAAAAATACTTTTTGAGGGAAATTTACTTTTTTGAGAGAAATTTACTTTTTTGGGGAAAAACTTATTTTTGGGTGAAAATTACTACTTTATGAGTGAAAACTACTTTTTTGAGTGAAAAAAAACTTTTGTGGGGAAATTACTTTTTTGAGGAAAATTTACTTTTTTGAGTGAAAAATACTTTTTGAGATAAAATAACTACTTGAGGGAAATTTGCTTCTTTTAATGAAAACTAGTTTTTGAGGGAAATTTACTTTTTTTTTTAATGAAAACTGCATTTTGAGTGAAAACTTTTTTTTGAGGGAAATTGACTTTTTTGAAGTGAAAATCGCTTTTTGGGGAAATTTACTTTTTTGGGTGAAAACTGCTTTCAAAAAGTGAAATATACTTTTTGAGCAAAATTTACTTTTTTGTGGGAAAAATACTTTTTGAGTGAAAATTACTACTTTTTGAGTGAAATCTACTTTTTTGAGTGAGAAATACTTTTTGGGGGAAAATTACTTTTTGAGTTTAAATTACTTCTTTTTGAGTGATAATTACTTTTTGAGGCAAATTTACTTTTTTAAGGGAAAAATTACTTTTTGAGTGAAAATTAATTTTTGAGCGAAATTAAGTGTTTTGAAAGAAAATCTCGTTTTGAGGGAAATTTATTTTTTTGAGTGAAAACTACTTTTTGAGCAAGATTTACTTTTTTGAGGGAAATTTACTTTTCTGATGGAAGTTTACTTTTTTGAGTGAAAGTTACTTTTTGAGGCAAACTAACTTTTTGAGTGAAAATTACTACTTTTTTAGTGAAAAATACTTTTAGAGCAAAATTTACTTTTTCGAGGGAAATTTACTTTTTTGAGGGAAATTTACTTTTTGAGGGCAAGCTACTTTTTGAGTGAAAATTACTACTTTTTGAGTGAAAACTACTTTTTGAGGGAAATTTACTTTTTTGAGGGAAATTTACTTTTTTGGGGGAAAACAAATTTTTGAGGGAAATTTATTTACTTGAGGGAAAACTAATCTTTGAGTGAAAAATACTTTTTGAGTGAAAATTACTTTTTGTGTGAAAAATACTTTTTGGGGGAAAATAACTTTTTGAGTTTAAATTACTTCTTTTTGAGTGAAAATTACTTTTTGAGGCAAATTTACTTTTTTAAGGGGAAAATTACTTTTTGAGTGAAAATTAATTTTTGAGCGAAATTTAGTGTTTTGAAACAAAATCTCGTTTTGAGTAAAATTTATTTTTTTGAGTGAAAACTACTTTTTGGGCAAAATTTACTTTTTTGAGGCAAATTTACTTTTCTGATGGAAGTTTACTTTTTTGAGTGAAAGTTACTTTTTGAGGGAAACTAACTTTTTGAGTGAAAATTACTTCTTTTTGAGGGAAATTTATTTTTTGAGTGAAAACTACTTTTTGAGTGAAAAATACTTTTTGAGGGAAATTTACTTTTTTTAATTGAAAATTACATTTTGATGGAAAGTTACTTTTTGAGTGAAAATTACTTTTTAAGCGAAATATACTTTTTTTTTTAATGAAAACTAATTTTTGAGGGAAATTTACTTACTTGACGGAAAACTAATCTTTGAGTGAAAAATACTTTTTGAGTGAAAATTACTTTTTGTGTGAAAAATACTTTTTGGGGGAAAATTACTTTTTGAGTTTAAATTACTTCTTTTTGAGTGAAAATTACTTTTTGAGGCAAATTTACTTTTTTAAGGTGAAAATTACTTTTTGCGTGAAAAATAATTTTTGAGCGAAATTTAGTGTTTTGAAAGAAAATCTCGTTTTGAGGGAAATTTATTTTTTTGAGTGAAAACTACTTTTTGAGCAAAATTTACTTTTTTGAGGGAAATTTACTTTTCTGATGGAAGTTTACTTTTTTGAGTGAAAGTTACTTTTTGAGGGAAACTAACTTTTTGAGTGAAAATTACTTCTTTTTGAGGGAAATTTATTTTTTGAGTGAAAACTATTTTTGAGCGAAAATTACTTTTTTGAGAAAAAACTATTTTTTGAGGGCAAAATACTTGTTGAAGGAAATTTACATTTTAGAGGGAAAACTACTTTTTGGGTGAAAATTACTACTTTATGAGTGAAAACTACTTTTTTGAGTGAAAAAAAACTTTTGTGGGGAAACTACTTTTTTGAGGAAAATTTACTTTTTTGAGTGAAAAATACTTTTTGAGATAAAATAACTACTTGAGGGAAATTTGCTTCTTTTAATGAAAACTAGTTTTTGAGAGAATTTACTTTTTTTTTAATGAAAACTGCATTTTGAGTGAAAACTTTTTTTTGAGGGAAATTTACTTTTTTTAAGTGAAAATCGCTTTTTGGGGAAATTTACTTTTTTGAGTGAAAACTGCTTTCAAAAAGTGAAATATACTTTTTGAGCAAAATTTACTTTTTTGAGGGAAAAATACTTTTTGAGTGAAAATTACTACTTTTTGAGTGAAATCTACTTTTTTGAGTGAGAAATACTTTTTGAGGCAAATTTACCTTTTTTAGGGAAATTTACTTTTTTGAGTGAAAACTACTTTTTGCGGGAAAAAATACTTGTTGAGGGAAATTAACATTTTAGAGGAAAATTTACTTTTTTTGATGAACATTATTTTTTGAGTGAAAACTACTTTTTGAGGGAAATTTACTTTTTTGAGGAAAAAATACTTTTTGAGTGAAAATTACTACTTTTTGAGTGAAATCTACTTTTTTGAGTGAGAAATACTTTTTGAGGCAAATTTACCTTTTTTAGGGAAATTTACTTTTTTGTGTGAAAACTACTTTTTGAGGGAAAAATACTTTTTGAGGGAAATTTACTTTTTTGAGGGAAATTTACATTTTTTAATTGAAAATTGCATTTGATGGGAAACTACTTTTTGAGTTTAAATTACTACTTTTTGTGTGAAAATTACTTTTTAAGCGAAATTTATTGTTTTGAAACAAAATTTACTTTTTTGAGGGAAATTTACTTCTTTGAGGGAAGTTTACTTTGTTGAGTGAAAGTTACTTTTTGAGGGAAAATTACTTTTTGAGTGAAAATTACTATTTGTTGAGTGAAAACAATTTTCTTAGGGAAAAATACTTGTTGAAGGAAATTTACATTTTTGTGAAAATCTTTTTTTGAGGGAAATTTACTTTTTTGAGTGAAAATTACTTTTTGATTGAAAATTACTTTTTAGGGAAAATTAATTTTTAAGGGAAACCTATTTTTTTTAGGGAAATGTACTTTTTTAAGGGAAACATATTTTTTGAGGGAAATTTCGTTTTTAAGCGAAAATTACTTTTTTGAGTGAAAACTAATTTTTGAGGGAAATTTACTTACTTGAGGAAAAACTACTCTTTGAGTGAAAGCTATTTTTTAGGGAAAAATACTTGTTGAAGGAAATTTACATTTTTGTGAAAATCTCTTTTTGAGGGAAATTTACTTTTTTGAGTGAAAATTACTTTTTGAAAGAAAATTACTTTTTGAGTGAAAACTACTACTTTTTGAGTGAAAAATGCGTTTTGAAGGAAAATTACTTTTTGAGTGAAAAATCCTTTTTTGGGGAAAATTACTTTTTGAGTTTAAATTAGTACTTTTTGAGTGAAAAAGGCGTTTTGAAGGAAAATTACTTTTTGTGTGAAAAATACTTTTTTGGGGAAAATTACTACTTTATGAGTGAAAACTACTTTTTTGAGTGAAAAAAACCTTTTGTGGGGAAATTACTTTTTTGAATGAAAAATACTTTTTGAGATAAAATAACGACTTGAGGGAAATTTACTTCTTTTAATGAAAACTAGTTTTTGAGGGAAACTTACCTTTTTTTTAATGAAAACTGCATTTTGAGTGAAAACTATTTTTTGAGGGTAATTTACTTTTTTAATGAAAACTACTTTTTGAGAGAAATTTACTTTTTGAGGGAAATTTAATTTTTTGAGGGAAAACTACTTTTTGAGTGAAAACTACTTTTCGAGTGAAAACTAATTTTTGAGTGAAAAATACTTTTTGAGGGAAATTTACTTTTTTGAGAGAAATTTACTTTTTTGGGGAAAAACTTATTTTTGGGTGAAAATTACTACTTTATGAGTGAAAACTACTTTTTTGAGTGAAAAAAAACTTTTGTGGGGAAATTACTTTTTTGAGGAAAATTTACTTTTTTGAGTGAAAAATACTTTTTGAGATAAAATAACTACTTGAGGGAAATTTGCTTCTTTTAATGAAAACTAGTTTTTGAGGGAAATTTACTTTTTTTTTTAATGAAAACTGCATTTTGAGTGAAAACTTTTTTTTGAGGGAAATTGACTTTTTTGAAGTGAAAATCGCTTTTTGGGGAAATTTACTTTTTTGGGTGAAAACTGCTTTCAAAAAGTGAAATATACTTTTTGAGCAAAATTTACTTTTTTGTGGGAAAAATACTTTTTGAGTGAAAATTACTACTTTTTGAGTGAAATCTACTTTTTTGAGTGAGAAATACTTTTTGGGGGAAAATTACTTTTTGAGTTTAAATTACTTCTTTTTGAGTGATAACTACTTTTTGAGGCAAATTTACTTTTTTAAGGGAAAAATTACTTTTTGAGTGAAAATTAATTTTTGAGCGAAATTAAGTGTTTTGAAAGAAAATCTCGTTTTGAGGGAAATTTATTTTTTTGAGTGAAAACTACTTTTTGAGCAAGATTTACTTTTTTGAGGGAAATTTACTTTTCTGATGGAAGTTTACTTTTTTGAGTGAAAGTTACTTTTTGAGGCAAACTAACTTTTTGAGTGAAAATTACTACTTTTTTAGTGAAAAATACTTTTAGAGCAAAATTTACTTTTTCGAGGGAAATTTACTTTTTTGAGGGAAATTTACTTTTTGAGGGCAAGCTACTTTTTGAGTGAAAATTACTACTTTTTGAGTGAAAACTACTTTTTGAGGGAAATTTACTTTTTTGAGGGAAATTTACTTTTTTGGGGGAAAACAAATTTTTGAGGGAAATTTATTTACTTGAGGGAAAACTAATCTTTGAGGAAAATTACTTTTTGAGTTTAAATTACTTCTTTTTGAGTGAAAATTACTTTTTGAGGCAAATTTACTTTTTTAAGGTGAAAATTACTTTTTGCGTGAAAAATAATTTTTGAGCGAAATTTAGTGTTTTGAAAGAAAATCTCGTTTTGAGGGAAATTTATTTTTTTGAGTGAAAACTACTTTTTGAGCAAAATTTACTTTTTTGAGGGAAATTTACTTTTCTGATGGAAGTTTACTTTTTTGAGTGAAAGTTACTTTTTGAGGGAAACTAACTTTTTGAGTGAAAATTACTTCTTTTTGAGGGAAATTTATTTTTTGAGTGAAAACTATTTTTGAGCGAAAATTACTTTTTTGAGAAAAAACTATTTTTTGAGGGCAAAATACTTGTTGAAGGAAATTTACATTTTAGAGAGAAAACTACTTTTTGGGTGAAAATTACTACTTTATGAGTGAAAACTACTTTTTTGAGTGAAAAAAAACTTTTGTGGGGAAACTACTTTTTTGAGGAAAATTTACTTTTTTGAGTGAAAAATACTTTTTGAGATAAAATAACTACTTGAGGGAAATTTGCTTCTTTTAATGAAAACTAGTTTTTGAGAGAATTTACTTTTTTTTTAATGAAAACTGCATTTTGAGTGAAAACTTTTTTTTGAGGGAAATTTACTTTTTTTAAGTGAACATCGCTTTTTGGGGAAATTTACTTTTTTGAGTGAAAACTCCTTTCAAAAAGTGAAATATACTTTTTGAGCAAAATTTACTTTTTTGAGGGAAAAATACTTTTTGAGTGAAAATTACTACTTTTTGAGTGAAATCTACTTTTTTGAGTGAGAAATACTTTTTGAGGCAAATTTACCTTTTTTAGGGAAATTTACTTTTTTGAGTGAAAACTACTTTTTGCGGGAAAAAATACTTGTTGAGGGAAATTAACATTTTAGAGGAAAATTTACTTTTTTTGATGAACATTATTTTTTGAGTGAAAACTACTTTTTGAGGGAAATTTACTTTTTTGAGGAAAAAATACTTTTTGAGTGAAAATTACTACTTTTTGAGTGAAATCTACTTTTTTGAGTGAGAAATACTTTTTGAGGCAAATTTACCTTTTTTAGGGAAATTTACTTTTTTGTGTGAAAACTACTTTTTGAGGGAAAAATACTTTTTGAGGGAAATTTACTTTTTTGAGGGAAATTTACATTTTTTAATTGAAAATTGCATTTGATGGGAAACTACTTTTTGAGTTTAAATTACTACTTTTTGTGTGAAAATTACTTTTTAAGCGAAATTTATTGTTTTGAAACAAAATTTACTTTTTTGAGGGAAATTTACTTCTTTGAGGGAAGTTTACTTTGTTGAGTGAAAGTTACTTTTTGAGGGAAAATTACTTTTTGAGTGAAAATTACTATTTGTTGAGTGAAAACAATTTTCTTAGGGAAAAATACTTGTTGAAGGAAATTTACATTTTTGTGAAAATCTTTTTTTGAGGGAAATTTACTTTTTTGAGTGAAAATTACTTTTTGATTGAAAATTACTTTTTAGGGAAAATTAATTTTTAAGGGAAACCTATTTTTTTTAGGGAAATGTACTTTTTTAAGGGAAACATATTTTTTGAGGGAAATTTCGTTTTTAAGCGAAAATTACTTTTTTGAGTGAAAACTAATTTTTGAGGGAAATTTACTTACTTGAGGAAAAACTACTCTTTGAGTGAAAGCTATTTTTTAGGGAAAAATACTTGTTGAAGGAAATTTACATTTTTGTGAAAATCTCTTTTTGAGGGAAATTTACTTTTTTGAGTGAAAATTACTTTTTGAAAGAAAATTACTTTTTGAGTGAAAACTACTACTTTTTGAGTGAAAAATGCGTTTTGAAGGAAAATTACTTTTTGAGTGAAAAATCCTTTTTTGGGGAAAATTACTTTTTGAGTTTAAATTAGTACTTTTTGAGTGAAAAAGGCGTTTTGAAGGAAAATTACTTTTTGTGTGAAAAATACTTTTTTGGGGAAAATTACTACTTTATGAGTGAAAACTACTTTTTTGAGTGAAAAAAACCTTTTGTGGGGAAATTACTTTTTTGAATGAAAAATACTTTTTGAGATAAAATAACGACTTGAGGGAAATTTACTTCTTTTAATGAAAACTAGTTTTTGAGGGAAACTTACCTTTTTTTTAATGAAAACTGCATTTTGAGTGAAAACTATTTTTTGAGGGTAATTTACTTTTTTAATGAAAACTACTTTTTGAGAGAAATTTACTTTTTGAGGGAAATTTAATTTTTTGAGGGAAAACTACTTTTTGAGTGAAAACTACTTTTCGAGTGAAAACTAATTTTTGAGTGAAAAATACTTTTTGAGGGAAATTTACTTTTTTGAGAGAAATTTACTTTTTTGGGGAAAAACTTATTTTTGGGTGAAAATTACTACTTTATGAGTGAAAACTACTTTTTTGAGTGAAAAAAAACTTTTGTGGGGAAATTACTTTTTTGAGGAAAATTTACTTTTTTGAGTGAAAAATACTTTTTGAGATAAAATAACTACTTGAGGGAAATTTGCTTCTTTTAATGAAAACTAGTTTTTAGGGAAATTTACTTTTTTTTTTAATGAAAACTGCATTTTGAGTGAAAACTTTTTTTTGAGGGAAATTGACTTTTTTGAAGTGAAAATCGCTTTTTGGGGAAATTTACTTTTTTGGGTGAAAACTGCTTTCAAAAAGTGAAATATACTTTTTGAGCAAAATTTACTTTTTTGTGGGAAAAATACTTTTTGAGTGAAAATTACTACTTTTTGAGTGAAATCTACTTTTTTGAGTGAGAAATACTTTTTGGGGGAAAATTACTTTTTGAGTTTAAATTACTTCTTTTTGAGTGATAACTACTTTTTGAGGCAAATTTACTTTTTTAAGGGAAAAATTACTTTTTGAGTGAAAATTAATTTTTGAGCGAAATTAAGTGTTTTGAAAGAAAATCTCGTTTTGAGGGAAATTTATTTTTTTGAGTGAAAACTACTTTTTGAGCAAGATTTACTTTTTTGAGGGAAATTTACTTTTCTGATGGAAGTTTACTTTTTTGAGTGAAAGTTACTTTTTGAGGCAAACTAACTTTTTGAGTGAAAATTACTACTTTTTTAGTGAAAAATACTTTTAGAGCAAAATTTACTTTTTCGAGGGAAATTTACTTTTTTGAGGGAAATTTACTTTTTGAGGGCAAGCTACTTTTTGAGTGAAAATTACTACTTTTTGAGTGAAAACTACTTTTTGAGGGAAATTTACTTTTTTGAGGGAAATTTACTTTTTTGGGGGAAAACAAATTTTTGAGGGAAATTTATTTACTTGAGGGAAAACTAATCTTTGAGGAAAATTACTTTTTGAGTTTAAATTACTTCTTTTTGAGTGAAAATTACTTTTTGAGGCAAATTTACTTTTTTAAGGTGAAAATTACTTTTTGCGTGAAAAATAATTTTTGAGCGAAATTTAGTGTTTTGAAAGAAAATCTCGTTTTGAGGGAAATTTATTTTTTTGAGTGAAAACTACTTTTTGAGCAAAATTTACTTTTTTGAGGGAAATTTACTTTTCTGATGGAAGTTTACTTTTTTGAGTGAAAGTTACTTTTTGAGGGAAACTAACTTTTTGAGTGAAAATTACTTCTTTTTGAGGGAAATTTATTTTTTGAGTGAAAACTATTTTTGAGCGAAAATTACTTTTTTGAGAAAAAACTATTTTTTGAGGGCAAAATACTTGTTGAAGGAAATTTACATTTTAGAGAGAAAACTACTTTTTGGGTGAAAATTACTACTTTATGAGTGAAAACTACTTTTTTGAGTGAAAAAAAACTTTTGTGGGGAAACTACTTTTTTGAGGAAAATTTACTTTTTTGAGTGAAAAATACTTTTTGAGATAAAATAACTACTTGAGGGAAATTTGCTTCTTTTAATGAAAACTAGTTTTTGAGAGAATTTACTTTTTTTTTAATGAAAACTGCATTTTGAGTGAAAACTTTTTTTTGAGGGAAATTTACTTTTTTTAAGTGAAAATCGCTTTTTGGGGAAATTTACTTTTTTGAGTGAAAACTGCTTTCAAAAAGTGAAATATACTTTTTGAGCAAAATTTACTTTTTTGAGGGAAAAATACTTTTTGAGTGAAAATTACTACTTTTTGAGTGAAATCTACTTTTTTGAGTGAGAAATACTTTTTGAGGCAAATTTACCTTTTTTAGGGAAATTTACTTTTTTGAGTGAAAACTACTTTTTGCGGGAAAAAATACTTGTTGAGGGAAATTAACATTTTAGAGGAAAATTTACTTTTTTTGATGAACATTATTTTTTGAGTGAAAACTACTTTTTGAGGGAAATTTACTTTTTTGAGGAAAAAATACTTTTTGAGTGAAAATTACTACTTTTTGAGTGAAATCTACTTTTTTGAGTGAGAAATACTTTTTGAGGCAAATTTACCTTTTTTAGGGAAATTTACTTTTTTGTGTGAAAACTACTTTTTGAGGGAAAAATACTTTTTGAGGGAAATTTACTTTTTTGAGGGAAATTTACATTTTTTAATTGAAAATTGCATTTGATGGGAAACTACTTTTTGAGTTTAAATTACTACTTTTTGTGTGAAAATTACTTTTTAAGCGAAATTTATTGTTTTGAAACAAAATTTACTTTTTTGAGGGAAATTTACTTCTTTGAGGGAAGTTTACTTTGTTGAGTGAAAGTTACTTTTTGAGGGAAAATTACTTTTTGAGTGAAAATTACTATTTGTTGAGTGAAAACAATTTTCTTAGGGAAAAATACTTGTTGAAGGAAATTTACATTTTTGTGAAAATCTTTTTTTGAGGGAAATTTACTTTTTTGAGTGAAAATTACTTTTTGATTGAAAATTACTTTTTAGGGAAAATTAATTTTTAAGGGAAACCTATTTTTTTTAGGGAAATGTACTTTTTTAAGGGAAACATATTTTTTGAGGGAAATTTCGTTTTTAAGCGAAAATTACTTTTTTGAGTGAAAACTAATTTTTGAGGGAAATTTACTTACTTGAGGAAAAACTACTCTTTGAGTGAAAGCTATTTTTTAGGGAAAAATACTTGTTGAAGGAAATTTACATTTTTGTGAAAATCTCTTTTTGAGGGAAATTTACTTTTTTGAGTGAAAATTACTTTTTGAAAGAAAATTACTTTTTGAGTGAAAACTACTACTTTTTGAGTGAAAAATGCGTTTTGAAGGAAAATTACTTTTTGAGTGAAAAATCCTTTTTTGGGGAAAATTACTTTTTGAGTTTAAATTAGTACTTTTTGAGTGAAAAAGGCGTTTTGAAGGAAAATTACTTTTTGTGTGAAAAATACTTTTTTGGGGAAAATTACTACTTTATGAGTGAAAACTACTTTTTTGAGTGAAAAAAACCTTTTGTGGGGAAATTACTTTTTTGAATGAAAAATACTTTTTGAGATAAAATAACGACTTGAGGGAAATTTACTTCTTTTAATGAAAACTAGTTTTTGAGGGAAACTTACCTTTTTTTTAATGAAAACTGCATTTTGAGTGAAAACTATTTTTTGAGGGTAATTTACTTTTTTAATGAAAACTACTTTTTGAGAGAAATTTACTTTTTGAGGGAAATTTAATTTTTTGAGGGAAAACTACTTTTTGAGTGAAAACTACTTTTCGAGTGAAAACTAATTTTTGAGTGAAAAATACTTTTTGAGGGAAATTTACTTTTTTGAGAGAAATTTACTTTTTTGGGGAAAAACTTATTTTTGGGTGAAAATTACTACTTTATGAGTGAAAACTACTTTTTTGAGTGAAAAAAAACTTTTGTGGGGAAATTACTTTTTTGAGGAAAATTTACTTTTTTGAGTGAAAAATACTTTTTGAGATAAAATAACTACTTGAGGGAAATTTGCTTCTTTTAATGAAAACTAGTTTTTGAGGGAAATTTACTTTTTTTTTTAATGAAAACTGCATTTTGAGTGAAAACTTTTTTTTGAGGGAAATTGACTTTTTTGAAGTGAAAATCGCTTTTTGGGGAAATTTACTTTTTTGGGTGAAAACTGCTTTCAAAAAGTGAAATATACTTTTTGAGCAAAATTTACTTTTTTGTGGGAAAAATACTTTTTGAGTGAAAATTACTACTTTTTGAGTGAAATCTACTTTTTTGAGTGAGAAATACTTTTTGGGGGAAAATTACTTTTTGAGTTTAAATTACTTCTTTTTGAGTGATAATTACTTTTTGAGGCAAATTTACTTTTTTAAGGGAAAAATTACTTTTTGAGTGAAAATTAATTTTTGAGCGAAATTAAGTGTTTTGAAAGAAAATCTCGTTTTGAGGGAAATTTATTTTTTTGAGTGAAAACTACTTTTTGAGCAAGATTTACTTTTTTGAGGGAAATTTACTTTTCTGATGGAAGTTTACTTTTTTGAGTGAAAGTTACTTTTTGAGGCAAACTAACTTTTTGAGTGAAAATTACTACTTTTTTAGTGAAAAATACTTTTAGAGCAAAATTTACTTTTTCGAGGGAAATTTACTTTTTTGAGGGAAATTTACTTTTTGAGGGCAAGCTACTTTTTGAGTGAAAATTACTACTTTTTGAGTGAAAAATACTTTTTGGGGGAAAATAACTTTTTGAGTTTAAATTACTTCTTTTTGAGTGAAAATTACTTTTTGAGGCAAATTTACTTTTTTAAGGGGAAAATTACTTTTTGAGTGAAAATTAATTTTTGAGCGAAATTTAGTGTTTTGAAACAAAATCTCGTTTTGAGTAAAATTTATTTTTTTGAGTGAAAACTACTTTTTGGGCAAAATTTACTTTTTTGAGGCAAATTTACTTTTCTGATGGAAGTTTACTTTTTTGAGTGAAAGTTACTTTTTGAGGGAAACTAACTTTTTGAGTGAAAATTACTTCTTTTTGAGGGAAATTTATTTTTTGAGTGAAAACTACTTTTTGAGTGAAAAATACTTTTTGAGGGAAATTTACTTTTTTTAATTGAAAATTACATTTTGATGGAAAGTTACTTTTTGAGTGAAAATTACTTTTTAAGCGAAATATACTTTTTTTTTTAATGAAAACTAATTTTTGAGGGAAATTTACTTACTTGACGGAAAACTAATCTTTGAGTGAAAAATACTTTTTGAGTGAAAATTACTTTTTGTGTGAAAAATACTTTTTGGGGGAAAATTACTTTTTGAGTTTAAATTACTTCTTTTTGAGTGAAAATTACTTTTTGAGGCAAATTTACTTTTTTAAGGTGAAAATTACTTTTTGCGTGAAAAATAATTTTTGAGCGAAATTTAGTGTTTTGAAAGAAAATCTCGTTTTGAGGGAAATTTATTTTTTTGAGTGAAAACTACTTTTTGAGCAAAATTTACTTTTTTGAGGGAAATTTACTTTTCTGATGGAAGTTTACTTTTTTGAGTGAAAGTTACTTTTTGAGGGAAACTAACTTTTTGAGTGAAAATTACTTCTTTTTGAGGGAAATTTATTTTTTGAGTGAAAACTATTTTTGAGCGAAAATTACTTTTTTGAGAAAAAACTATTTTTTGAGGGCAAAATACTTGTTGAAGGAAATTTACATTTTAGAGGGAAAACTACTTTTTGGGTGAAAATTACTACTTTATGAGTGAAAACTACTTTTTTGAGTGAAAAAAAACTTTTGTGGGGAAACTACTTTTTTGAGGAAAATTTACTTTTTTGAGTGAAAAATACTTTTTGAGATAAAATAACTACTTGAGGGAAATTTGCTTCTTTTAATGAAAACTAGTTTTTGAGAGAATTTACTTTTTTTTTAATGAAAACTGCATTTTGAGTGAAAACTTTTTTTTGAGGGAAATTTACTTTTTTTAAGTGAAAATCGCTTTTTGGGGAAATTTACTTTTTTGAGTGAAAACTGCTTTCAAAAAGTGAAATATACTTTTTGAGCAAAATTTACTTTTTTGAGGGAAAAATACTTTTTGAGTGAAAATTACTACTTTTTGAGTGAAATCTACTTTTTTGAGTGAGAAATACTTTTTGAGGCAAATTTACCTTTTTTAGGGAAATTTACTTTTTTGAGTGAAAACTACTTTTTGCGGGAAAAAATACTTGTTGAGGGAAATTAACATTTTAGAGGAAAATTTACTTTTTTTGATGAACATTATTTTTTGAGTGAAAACTACTTTTTGAGGGAAATTTACTTTTTTGAGGAAAAAATACTTTTTGAGTGAAAATTACTACTTTTTGAGTGAAATCTACTTTTTTGAGTGAGAAATACTTTTTGAGGCAAATTTACCTTTTTTAGGGAAATTTACTTTTTTGTGTGAAAACTACTTTTTGAGGGAAAAATACTTTTTGAGGGAAATTTACTTTTTTGAGGGAAATTTACATTTTTTAATTGAAAATTGCATTTGATGGGAAACTACTTTTTGAGTTTAAATTACTACTTTTTGTGTGAAAATTACTTTTTAAGCGAAATTTATTGTTTTGAAACAAAATTTACTTTTTTGAGGGAAATTTACTTCTTTGAGGGAAGTTTACTTTGTTGAGTGAAAGTTACTTTTTGAGGGAAAATTACTTTTTGAGTGAAAATTACTATTTGTTGAGTGAAAACAATTTTCTTAGGGAAAAATACTTGTTGAAGGAAATTTACATTTTTGTGAAAATCTTTTTTTGAGGGAAATTTACTTTTTTGAGTGAAAATTACTTTTTGATTGAAAATTACTTTTTAGGGAAAATTAATTTTTAAGGGAAACCTATTTTTTTTAGGGAAATGTACTTTTTTAAGGGAAACATATTTTTTGAGGGAAATTTCGTTTTTAAGCGAAAATTACTTTTTTGAGTGAAAACTAATTTTTGAGGGAAATTTACTTACTTGAGGAAAAACTACTCTTTGAGTGAAAGCTATTTTTTAGGGAAAAATACTTGTTGAAGGAAATTTACATTTTTGTGAAAATCTCTTTTTGAGGGAAATTTACTTTTTTGAGTGAAAATTACTTTTTGAAAGAAAATTACTTTTTGAGTGAAAACTACTACTTTTTGAGTGAAAAATGCGTTTTGAAGGAAAATTACTTTTTGAGTGAAAAATCCTTTTTTGGGGAAAATTACTTTTTGAGTTTAAATTAGTACTTTTTGAGTGAAAAAGGCGTTTTGAAGGAAAATTACTTTATGTGTGAAAAATACTTTTTTGGGGAAAATTACTACTTTATGAGTGAAAACTACTTTTTTGAGTGAAAAAAACCTTTTGTGGGGAAATTACTTTTTTGAATGAAAAATACTTTTTGAGATAAAATAACGACTTGAGGGAAATTTACTTCTTTTAATGAAAACTAGTTTTTGAGGAAACTTACCTTTTTTTTAATGAAAACTGCATTTTGAGTGAAAACTACTTTTCGAGTGAAAACTAATTTTTGAGTGAAAAATACTTTTTGAGGGAAATTTACTTTTTTGAGAGAAATTTACTTTTTTGGGGAAAAACTTATTTTTGGGTGAAAATTACTACTTTATGAGTGAAAACTACTTTTTTGAGTGAAAAAAAACTTTTGTGGGGAAATTACTTTTTTGAGGAAAATTTACTTTTTTGAGTGAAAAATACTTTTTGAGATAAAATAACTACTTGAGGGAAATTTGCTTCTTTTAATGAAAACTAGTTTTTGAGGGAAATTTACTTTTTTTTTTAATGAAAACTGCATTTTGAGTGAAAACTTTTTTTTGAGGGAAATTGACTTTTTTGAAGTGAAAATCGCTTTTTGGGGAAATTTACTTTTTTGGGTGAAAACTGCTTTCAAAAAGTGAAATATACTTTTTGAGCAAAATTTACTTTTTTGTGGGAAAAATACTTTTTGAGTGAAAATTACTACTTTTTGAGTGAAATCTACTTTTTTGAGTGAGAAATACTTTTTGGGGGAAAATTACTTTTTGAGTTTAAATTACTTCTTTTTGAGTGATAATTACTTTTTGAGGCAAATTTACTTTTTTAAGGGAAAAATTACTTTTTGAGTGAAAATTAATTTTTGAGCGAAATTAAGTGTTTTGAAAGAAAATCTCGTTTTGAGGGAAATTTATTTTTTTGAGTGAAAACTACTTTTTGAGCAAGATTTACTTTTTTGAGGGAAATTTACTTTTCTGATGGAAGTTTACTTTTTTGAGTGAAAGTTACTTTTTGAGGCAAACTAACTTTTTGAGTGAAAATTACTACTTTTTTAGTGAAAAATACTTTTAGAGCAAAATTTACTTTTTCGAGGGAAATTTACTTTTTTGAGGGAAATTTACTTTTTGAGGGCAAGCTACTTTTTGAGTGAAAATTACTACTTTTTGAGTGAAAACTACTTTTTGAGGGAAATTTACTTTTTTGAGGGAAATTTACTTTTTTGGGGGAAAACAAATTTTTGAGGGAAATTTATTTACTTGAGGGAAAACTAATCTTTGAGTGAAAAATACTTTTTGAGTGAAAATTACTTTTTGTGTGAAAAATACTTTTTGGGGGAAAATAACTTTTTGAGTTTAAATTACTTCTTTTTGAGTGAAAATTACTTTTTGAGGCAAATTTACTTTTTTAAGGGGAAAATTACTTTTTGAGTGAAAATTAATTTTTGAGCGAAATTTAGTGTTTTGAAACAAAATCTCGTTTTGAGTAAAATTTATTTTTTTGAGTGAAAACTACTTTTTGGGCAAAATTTACTTTTTTGAGGCAAATTTACTTTTCTGATGGAAGTTTACTTTTTTGAGTGAAAGTTACTTTTTGAGGGAAACTAACTTTTTGAGTGAAAATTACTTCTTTTTGAGGGAAATTTATTTTTTGAGTGAAAACTACTTTTTGAGTGAAAAATACTTTTTGAAGGAAATTTACTTTTTTTAATTGAAAATTACATTTTGATGGAAAGTTACTTTGTGAAAATTACTTTTTAAGCGAAATATACTTTTTTTTTTAATGAAAACTAATTTTTGAGGGAAATTTACTTACTTGACGGAAAACTAATCTTTGAGTGAAAAATACTTTTTGAGTGAAAATTACTTTTTGTGTGAAAAATACTTTTTGGGGGAAAATTACTTTTTGAGTTTAAATTACTTCTTTTTGAGTGAAAATTACTTTTTGAGGCAAATTTACTTTTTTAAGGTGAAAATTACTTTTTGCGTGAAAAATAATTTTTGAGCGAAATTTAGTGTTTTGAAAGAAAATCTCGTTTTGAGGGAAATTTATTTTTTTGAGTGAAAACTACTTTTTGAGCAAAATTTACTTTTTTGAGGGAAATTTACTTTTCTGATGGAAGTTTACTTTTTTGAGTGAAAGTTACTTTTTGAGGGAAACTAACTTTTTGAGTGAAAATTACTTCTTTTTGAGGGAAATTTATTTTTTGAGTGAAAACTATTTTTGAGCGAAAATTACTTTTTTGAGAAAAAACTATTTTTTGAGGGCAAAATACTTGTTGAAGGAAATTTACATTTTAGAGGGAAAACTACTTTTTGGGTGAAAATTACTACTTTATGAGTGAAAACTACTTTTTTGAGTGAAAAAAAACTTTTGTGGGGAAACTACTTTTTTGAGGAAAATTTACTTTTTTGAGTGAAAAATACTTTTTGAGATAAAATAACTACTTGAGGGAAATTTGCTTCTTTTAATGAAAACTAGTTTTTGAGAGAATTTACTTTTTTTTTAATGAAAACTGCATTTTGAGTGAAAACTTTTTTTTGAGGGAAATTTACTTTTTTTAAGTGAAAATCGCTTTTTGGGGAAATTTACTTTTTTGAGTGAAAACTGCTTTCAAAAAGTGAAATATACTTTTTGAGCAAAATTTACTTTTTTGAGGGAAAAATACTTTTTGAGTGAAAATTACTACTTTTTGAGTGAAATCTACTTTTTTGAGTGAGAAATACTTTTTGAGGCAAATTTACCTTTTTTAGGGAAATTTACTTTTTTGAGTGAAAACTACTTTTTGCGGGAAAAAATACTTGTTGAGGGAAATTAACATTTTAGAGGAAAATTTACTTTTTTTGATGAACATTATTTTTTGAGTGAAAACTACTTTTTGAGGGAAATTTACTTTTTTGAGGAAAAAATACTTTTTGAGTGAAAATTACTACTTTTTGAGTGAAATCTACTTTTTTGAGTGAGAAATACTTTTTGAGGCAAATTTACCTTTTTTAGGGAAATTTACTTTTTTGTGTGAAAACTACTTTTTGAGGGAAAAATACTTTTTGAGGGAAATTTACTTTTTTGAGGGAAATTTACATTTTAATTGAAAATTGCATTTGATGGAAAACTACTTTTTGAGTTTAAATTACTACTTTTTGTGTGAAAATTACTTTTTAAGCGAAATTTATTGTTTTGAAACAAAATTTACTTTTTTGAGGGAAATTTACTTCTTTGAGGGAAGTTTACTTTGTTGAGTGAAAGTTACTTTTTGAGGGAAAATTACTTTTTGAGTGAAAATTACTATTTGTTGAGTGAAAACAATTTTCTTAGGGAAAAATACTTGTTGAAGGAAATTTACATTTTTGTGAAAATCTTTTTTTGAGGGAAATTTACTTTTTTGAGTGAAAATTACTTTTTGATTGAAAATTACTTTTTAGGGAAAATTAATTTTTAAGGGAAACCTATTTTCTTAGGGAAAATTATTTTTTTAAGGGAAAAATATTTTTTGAGGGAAATTTCGTTTTTAAGCGAAAATTACTTTTTTGAGTGAAAACTAATTTTTGAGGGAAATTTACTTACTTGAGGAAAAACTACTCTTTGAGTGAAAGCTATTTTTTTAGGGAAAAATACTTGTTGAAGGAAATTTACATTTTTGTGAAAATCTCTTTTTGAGGGAAATTTACTTTTTTGAGTGAAAACTACTTTTTGAGTGAAAAATACTTTTTGGGGGAAAATTACTTCTTGTGTTTAATTACTACCTTTTGAGTGAAAAATGCTTTTTGAAGGAAAATTACTTTTTGAGTGAAAAATACTTTTTGAGGGAAATTAACATTTTAGAGGGAAAATTACTTTTTGGGTGAAAATTACTACTTTATGAGTGAAAACTACTTTTTTGAGTGAAATTTACCTTTTTTTAGTGAAAATCGCTTTTCGAGGGAAATTTACTTTTTTGAGTGAAAAATGCTTTTTTGAGTGAAATATACTTTTTGAGCAAAATTTACTTTTTTGAGGGAAAAATACTTTTTGAGTGAAAATTACTACTTTTAGAGTGAAATCTACTTTTTTGAGTGAAAACTACTTTTTGAGGGAAATTTACCTTTTTTTAGTGAAAATCGCTTTTTGAGGGAAATATACTTTTTTGAATAAAAACTACTTTTGAGGAAAATTTACTTTTTTTGATGAAAATTATTTTTTGAGTAAAAATTATTTTTTTGAGTGAAAACTACTTTTTGAGGGAAATTTACCTTTTTTTAGTGAAAATCGCTTTTTGAGGGAAATATACTTTTTTGAATAAAAACTACTTTTGAGGAAAATTTACTTTTTTTGATGAAAATTATTTTTTGAGTAAAAATTATTTTTTTGAGTGAAAACTACTTTTTGAGGGAAATTTACTTTTTTTTAGTGAAAATCGCTTTTTCAGGGAAATTTACTTTTTTGGGTGAAAAATGCTTTTTGAGTAAAATATACTTTTTGAGCAAAATTTACTTTTTTGAGGGAAAAATACTTTTTGAGTGAAAATTACTACTTTTAGATTGAAATCTACTTTTTTGAGTGAAAACTACTTTTTGAGGGAAATTTACTTTTTGAGTGAAAACAATTTTTTTAAGGAAAAATACTTGTTAAAGGAAATTTACATTTTTGTGAAAATCTCTTTTTTAAGGCAAATTTCCTTTTTTGAGTGAAAATTACTTTTTCAGGGAAAATTACTTTTTGAGTGAAAACTAATACTTTTTGAGTGAAAAATGCGTTTTGAAGGAAAACTACGTTTTGAGTGAAAAATACTTTTTGCGGGAAACTAACTTTTTGAGTGAAAATTACTTCTTTTTGAGAGAAATTTATTTTTTGAGTGAAAATTACTTTTTTGACGGAAAAATACTTGTTGAAGGAAATTAACATTTTAGAGGGAAAATTACTTTTTCGGTGAAAATTATTACTTTATGAGTGAAAACTACTTTTTTGAGTGAAAAAAATCTTTTGTGGGGAAATTACTTTTTTGAGGAAAATTTACTTTTTTGAGTGAAAAATACTTTTTGAGATAAAATAACTTACTTCTTTTAATGAAAACTAGTTTTCGAGGGAAATTTACTTTTTTTTTTAATGAAAACTGCATTTTGAGTGAAAACTATTTTTTGAGGGAAATATACTTTTGAGTAAAAACTACTTTTTGAGGAAAATTTACTTATTCTGATGAAAATTATTTTTTGAGTGAATATTACTTTTTTGAGTGAAAACTACTTTTTTAAGGGAAATTTACTTTTTTTAGTGAAAATCGCTTTTTGAGTGAAAATTACTACTTTTTGAGTGAATTCTACTTTTTTGAGTGAGAAATACTTGTTGAGGGAAATTTACCTTTTTTAGGGAAATTTACTTTTTTGAGTGAAAACTACTTTTTGAGCGAAAAATACTTGTTGAGGGAAATTTACATTTTAGAGGGAAAATTACTTTTTGGGTGAAAATTATTACTTTATGAGTGAAAACTACTTTTTTGAATGAAAAAACCTTTTGTGGGGAAATTACTTTTTTGAGGAAAATTTACCTCTTTGAGGGAAAAATACTTTTTGAGATAAAATAACTACTTGAGGGAAATTTACTTCTTTTAATGAAAACTAGTTTTCGAGGGAAATTTACTTTTTTTTTAATGAAAACTGCATTTTGAGTGAAAACTATTTTTTGAGGGATATTTACTTTTTTTTAGTGAAAATCGCTTTTTGAGTGAAATATACTTTTTTGAGTAAAAACTACTTTTTGAGGAAAATTTACTTTTTTTGAGTGAAAAATATTTTTGAGGGAAATTTACTTTTTTGAGGGAAATTTACTTTTTTGGGGGAAAACTAATTTTTGAGGAAAATTTACTTACTTGTGGGAAAACTAATCTTTGAGTGAAAAATACTTTTTGAGTGAAAATTACTTTTTGTGTGAAAAATACTTTTTGGTTGAAAATTACTTTTTGAGTTTAAATTACTTCTTTTTGAGTGAAAATTTCTTTTGGAGGCAAATTTACTTTTTTAAGGGGAAAATTAGTTTTTGAGTGAAAATTAATTTTTGAGCGAAATTAAGAATTTTGAAAGAAAATCTCGTTTTGAGGGAAATTTATTTTATTGAGTGAAAACTACTTTTTGAGTAGAATCTACTTTTTTGAGGGAAATTTACTTTTTTGATGGAAGTTTACTTTTTTGAGTGAAAGTTACTTTTTGAAAGAAACTAACTTTTTGAGTGAAAATTACTTCTTTTTGAGGGAAATGTATTTTTTGAGTGCAAACTACTTTTGAGTGAAAATTACTTTTTTGAGTAAAAACTATTTTTTGAGGGAAAAATACTTGTTGAAGGAAATTTACATTTTAGAGAGAAAATTACTTTTTGGGTGAAAATTACTACTTTATGAGTGAAAACTACTTTTTTGAGTGAAAAAAAACTTTTGTGGGGAAATTACTTTTTTGAGGAAAATTTACTTTTTTGAGTGAAAAATACTTTTTGAGATAAAATAACTACTTGAGGGAAATTTGCTTCTTTAAATGAAAACTAGTTTTTGAGGGAAATTTACTTTTTTTTAATGAAAACTGCATTTTGAGTGAAAACTTTTTTTTGAGGGAAATTTACTTTTTTTAAGTGAAAATCGCCTTTTGGGGAAATTTACTTTTTTGAGTGAAAACTGCTTTTTGAGTGAAATATACTTTTTGAGCAAAATTTACTTTTTTGAGGGAAAAATACTTTTTGACTGAAAATTACTACTTTTTGAGTGAAATCTACTTTTTTGAATAAGAAATACTTTTTGAGGCAAATTTACCTTTTTTAGGGAAATTTACTTTTTTGAGTGAAAACTACTTTTTGCGGAAAAAAATACTTGTTGAGGGAAATTAACATTTTAGAGGGAAATTTACTTTTTTTGATGAAAATTATTTTTTGAGTGAAAACTACTTTTTGAGGGAAATTTACTTTTTTTAGTGAAAATCGCTTTTTTGGGAAATTTACTTTTTTGAGTGAAAACTGCTTTTTGAGTGAAATATACTTTTTGAGCAAAATTTACTTTTTTAAGTGAAAAATACTTTTTGAGATAAAATAACTACTTGAGGGAAATTTGCTTCTTTTAATGAAAACTAGTTTAAGGGAAACTTACTTTTTTTAAATGAAAACTGCATTTTGAGTGAAAACAATTTTTTGAGGGAAATTTACTTTTTTAATGAAAACTACTTTTTGAGAGAAATTTATTTTTAGGGGGAAATTTACTTTTTTGAGTGAAAACTAGTTTTAGGGAAAACTACTTTTTGAGTGAAAATTACTACTTTTTGCGTAAAAGCTACTTTTTGAGTGAAAAATACTTTTTGAACAAAATTTACTTTTTCGAGGGAAATTTACTTTTTTGAGGCAAATTTACTTATTTGAGGGAAATTTACTTTTTTGGGGGAAAACTTATTTTTGAGTGAAAATAAATACTTTTTGAGTGAAAACTACTTTTGAGTGAAAACTACTTTTTGAGTGAAATATACCTTTTGAGCAAAATTTGCTTTTCGAGGGAAATTTACTTTTTTGAGGGAAATTTACTTTTTTGAGGGAAAACTACTTTTTGAGTGAAAATTACTACTTTTGGAGTGAAAACTTCTTTTTGAATGAAAAATACTTTTTGAGGGATATTTACTTTTTTTAATTGAAAATTACATTTTGATGGAAAGTTACTTTTTGAGTGAAAATTACTTTTTAAGCGAAATTTACTTTTTTTTTTAATGAAAACTTTTTTTTGAGGGAAATTTACTTTTTTAATGAAAACTACTTTTTGAGAGAAATTTACTTTTTGAGGGAAATTTACTTTTATGAGGGAAGTTTACTTTTTTGAAGGAAAATGACTTTTTGGAGTGAAAACTACATTTTAGGGAAATTAACTTTTTTGAGGGAAAAATACTTTTTTGAGGGAAAACTACTTTTTGAGTGAAAATAACTACTTTTAGAGAAAAAGCTACTTTAAGAGTGAAAAATACTTTTAGAGCAATATTTACTTTTTCGGGGGAAATTTCCTTTTTTGAGGGAAATTTACTTTTTTGAGAGAAATTTACTTTTTTGGGGGAAAACTAATTTTTGAGTGAAAACTACTTTTTGAGGGAAATTTACTTTTTTGAGGGAAATTTACTTTTTTGGGGGAAAACTAATTTTTGAGTTAAAACTACTTTTTGAGGGAAATTTACTTTTTTGAGGGAAATTTACTTTTTCGAGGGAAATTTACTTTTTCGAGGGAAATTTACTTTTTTGAGGGCAAACTACTTTTTGAGTGAAAATTACTACTTTTTGAGTGAAAACTACTTTTTGAGGGAAATTTACTTTTTTGAGGGAAATTTACTTTTTTGAGGGCAAGCTACTTTTTGAGTTTAAATTACTTATTTTTGAGTGAAAATTACTTTTTGAGGGAAATTTACTTTTTTGAGGGAAATTTATTTTTTGAGTGAAAACTACTTTTGAGTGAAAATTACTTTTTTGAGTAAAAACTATTTTTTGAGGGCAAAATACTTGTTGAAGGAAATTTACATTTTAGAGGGAAAATTACTTTTTGGGTGAAAATTACTACTTTATGAGTGAAAACTACTTTTTTGAGTGAAAAAAAACTTTTGTGGGGAAATTACTTTTTTGAGGAAAATTTACTTTTTTGAGTGAAAAATACTTTTTGAGATAAAATAACTACTTGAGGGAAATTTGCTTCTTTTAATGAAAACTAGTTTTTGAGGGAAATTTACTTTTTTTTTAATGAAAACTGCATTTTGAGTGAAAACTTTTTTTTGAGGGAAATTGACTTTTTTTAAGTGAAAATCGCTTTTTGGGGAAATTTATTTTTTTGAGTGAAAACTACTTTTTGAGCAAGATTTACTTTTTTGAGGGAAATTTACTTTTCTGATGGAAGTTTACTTTTTTGAGTGAAAGTTACTTTTTGAGGCAAACTAACTTTTTGAGTGAAAATTACTACTTTTTTAGTGAAAAATACTTTTTGAGCAAAATTTACTTTTTCGAGGGAAATTTACTTTTTTGAGGGAAATTTACTTTTTTGAGGGCAAGCTACTTTTTGAGTGAAAATTACTACTTTTTGAGTGAAAACTACTTTTTGAGGGAAATTTACTTTTTTGAGGGAAATTTACTTTTTTGGGGAAAAACTAATTTTTGAGGGAAATTTACTTACTTGAGGGAAAACTAATCTTTGAGTGAAAAATACTTTTTGAGTGAAAATTACTTTTTGTGTGAAAAATACTTTTTGGGGGAAAATTACTTTTTGAGTTTAAATTACTTCTTTTTGAGTGAAAATTACTTTTTGAGGCAAATTTACTTTTTTAAGGGGAAAATTACTTTTTGAGTGAAAATTAATTTTTGAGCGAAATTTAGTGTTTTGAAAGAAAATCTCGTTTTGAGTAAAATTTATTTTTTTGAGTGAAAACTACTTTTTGAGCAAAATTTACTTTTTTGAGGGAAATTTACTTTTCTGATGGAAGTTTACTTTTTTGAGTGAAAGTTACTTTTTGAGGGAAACTAACTTTTTGAGTGAAAATTACTTCTTTTTGAGGGAAATTTATTTTTTGAGTGAAAACTACTTTTTGAGTGAAATATACCTTTTGAGCAAAATTTGCTTTTTCGAGGGAAATTTACTTTTTTTGAGGGAAATTTACTTTTTTGAGGGAAAACTACTTTTTGAGTGAAAAATACTTTTTGAGGGAAATTTGCTTTTTTTAATTGAAAATTACATTTTGATGGAAAGTTACTTTTTTAGTGAAAATTACTTTTTAAGCGAAATATACTTTTTTTTTTAATGAAAACTAATTTTTGAGGGAAATTTACTTACTTGAGGGAAAACTAATCTTTGAGTGAAAAATACTTTTTGAGTGAAAATTACTTTTTGTGTGAAAAATACTTTTTGGGGGAAAATTACTTTTTGAGTTTAAATTACTTCTTTTTGAGTGAAAATTACTTTTTGAGGCAAATTTACTTTTTTAAGGGGAAAATTACTTTTTGCGTGAAAAATAATTTTTGAGCGAAATTTAGTGTTTTGAAAGAAAATCTCGTTTTGAGGGAAATTTATTTTTTTGAGTGAAAACTACTTTTTGAGGAAAATTTACTTTTTTGAGTGAAAAATACTTTTTGAGATAAAATAACTACTTGAGGGAAATTTGCTTCTTTTAATGAAAACTAGTTTTTGAGAGAATTTACTCTTTTTTAATGAAAACTGCATTTTGAGTGAAAACTTTTTTTTGAGGGAAATTTACTTTTTTTAAGTGAAAATCGCTTTTTGGGGAAATTTACTTTTTTGAGTGAAAACTGCTTTCAAAAAGTGAAATATACTTTTTGAGCAAAATTTACTTTTTTGAGGGAAAAATACTTTTTGAGTGAAAATTACTACTTTTTGAGTGAAATCTACTTTTTTGAGTGAGAAATACTTTTTGAGGCAAATTTGCCTTTTTTAGGGAAATTTACTTTTTTGAGTGAAAACTACTTTTTGCGGAAAAAAATACTTGTTGAGGGAAATTAACATTTTATAGGAAAATTTACTTTTTTTGATGAACATTATTTTTTGAGTGAAAACTACTTTTTGAGGGAAATTTACTTTTTTTTAGTGAAAATCGCTTTTTGGGGAAATTTACTTTTTTGAGTGGAAACTGCTTTTTGAGTGAAATATACTTTTTGAGCAAAATTTACTTTTTTGAGGAAAAAATACTTTTTGAGTGAAAATTACTACTTTTTGAGTGAAATCTACTTTTTTGAGTGAGAAATACTTTTTGAGGCAAATTTACCTTTTTTAGGGAAATTTACTTTTTTGTGTGAAAACTACTTTTTGAGGAAAAAATACTTTTTGAGGGAAATTTACTTTTTTGAGGGAAATTTACATTTTTTAATTGAAAATTGCATTTGATGGGAAACTACTTTTTGAGTTTAAATTACTACTTTTTGTGTGAAAATTACTTTTTAAGCGAAATTTATTGTTTTGAAACAAAATTTACTTTTTTGAGGGAAATTTACTTCTTTGAGGGAAGTTTACTTTGTTGAGTGAAAGTTACTTTTTGAGGGAAAATTACTTTTTGAGTGAAAATTACTATTTGTTGAGTGAAAACAATTTTCTTAGGGAAAAATACTTGTTGAAGGAAATTTACATTTTTGTGAAAATCTTTTTTTGAGGGAAATTTACTTTTTTGAGTGAAAATTACTTTTTGATTGAAAATTACTTTTTAGGGAAAATTAATTTTTAAGGGAAACCTATTTTTTTTAGGGAAATTTACTTTTTTAAGGGAAACATATTTTTTGAGGGAAATTTCGTTTTTAAGCGAAAATTACTTTTTTGAGTGAAAACTAATTTTTGAGGGAAATTTACTTACTTGAGGAAAAACTACTCTTTGAGTGAAAGCTATTTTTTAGGGAAAAATACTTGTTGAAGGAAATTTACATTTTTGTGAAAATCTCTTTTTGAGGGAAATTTACTTTTTTGAGTGAAAATTACTTTTTGAGGGAAAATTACTTTTTGAGTGAAAACTACTACTTTTTGAGTGAAAAATGCGTTTTGAAGGAAAATTACTTTTTGAGTGAAAAATCCTTTTTTGGGGAAAATTACTTTTTGAGTTTAAATTAGTACTTTTTGAGTGAAAAAGGCGCTTTGAAGGAAAATTACTTTTTGTGTGAAAAATACTTTTTTGGGGAAAATTACTTTTTGAGTTTAAATTATTTCTTTTTGAGTGAAAATTACTTTTTGAGGCAAGTTTACTTTTTTAAGGGGAAAATTACTTTTTTGAGTGAAAACTACTTTTTGAGGGAAATTTACTTTTTTTTAGTGAAAATCGCTTTTTGGGCAAATTTACTTTTTTGAGTGAAAACTGCTTTTTGAGTGAAATATACTTTTTGAGCAAAATTTACTTTTTTGAGGGAAAAATACTTTTTGAGTGAAAATTACTACTTTTTGAGTGAAATCTACTTTTTTGAGTGAGAAATACTTTTTGAGGCAAATTTACCTTTTTTAGGGAAATTTACTTTTTTGAGTGAAAACTACTTTTTGAGGGAAAAAACACTTGTTGAGGGAAATTAACATTTTAGAGGGAAAATTACTTTTTGGGTGAAAATTACTACTTTATGAGTGAAAACTTTTTTTTGAGGGAAATTTACTTTTTTTAAGTGAAAATCGCTTTTTGAGGAAAATATACTTTTTTGCGTGAAAACTACTTTTTGAGTAAAATTTACTTTTTTTGATGAAAATTATTTTTTGAGTGAAATTACTTTTTTGAGTAACAACTACTTCTTGAGGGAAATTTACTTTTTTTTAGTGAAAATCGCTTTTTGGGGAAATTTACTTTTTTGAGTGAAAACTGCTTTTTGAGTGAAATTTTTTGAGCAAAATTTACATTTTTGAGGGAAAAATAATTTTTGAGTGAAAATTACTACTTTTTGAGTGAAATCTACTTTTTTGAGTGAGAAATACTTTTTGAGGCAAATTTACCTTTTTTAGGGAAATTTACTTTTTTGAGTGAAAACTACTTTTTGAGTGAAAAATACTTTTTGGGGGAAAATTACTTCTTGTGTTTAATTATTACCTTTTGAGTGAAAAATGCTTTTTGAAGGAAAATTACTTTTTGAGTGAAAAATACTTTTTGAGGGAAATTAACATTTTAGAGGGAAAATTACTTTTTGGGTGAAAATTACTACTTTATGAGTGAAAACTACTTTTTTGAGTGAAATTTACCTTTTTTTAGTGAAAATCGCTTTTTGAGGGAAATTTACTTTTTTGAGTGAAAAATGCTTTTTTGAGTGAAATATACTTTTTGAGCAAAATTTACTTTTTTGAGGGAAAAATACTTTTTGAGTGAAAATTACTACTTTTAGAGTGAAATCTACTTTTTTGAGTGAAAACTACTTTTTGAGGGAAATTTACCTCTTTTTAGTGAAAATCGCTTTTTGAGGGAAATATACTTTTTTTGAATAAAAACTACTTTTGAGGAAAATTTACTTTTTTTGATGAAAATTATTTTTTGAGTAAAAATTATTTTTTTGAGTGAAAACTACTTTTTGAGGGAAATTTACTTTTTTTTAGTGAAAATCGCTTTTTCAGGGAAATTTACTTTTTTGGGTGAAAAATGCTTTTTGAGTGAAATATACTTTTTGAGCAAAATTTACTTTTTTGAGGGAAAAATACTTTTTGAGTGAAAATTACTACTTTTAGAGTGAAATCTACTTTTTTGAGTGAAAACTACTTTTTGAGGGAAATTTACTTTTTGAGTGAAAACAATTTTTTTAAGGAAAAATACTTGTTAAAGGAAATTTACATTTTTGTGAAAATCTCTTTTTTAAGGCAAATTTCCTTTTTTGAGTGAAAATTACTTTTTCAGGGAAAATTACTTTTTGAGTGAAAACTAATACTTTTTGAGTGAAAACTAATACTTTTTGAGTGAAAACTACGTTTTGAGTGAAAAATACTTTTTGCGGGAAACTAACTTTTTGAGTGAAAATTACTTCTTTTTGAGAGAAATTTATTTTTTGAGTGAAAATTACTTTTTTGACGGAAAAATACTTGTTGAAGGAAATTAACATTTTAGAGGGAAAATTACTTTTTCGGTGAAAATTATTACTTTATGAGTGAAAACTACTTTTTTGAGTGAAAAAAATCTTTTGTGGGGAAATTACTTTTTTGAGGAAAATTTACTTTTTTGAGTGAAAAATACTTTTTGAGATAAAATAACTTACTTCTTTTAATGAAAACTAGTTTTCGAGGGAAATTTACTTTTTTTTTTAATGAAAACTGCATTTTGAGTGAAAACTATTTTTTGAGGGAAATATACTTTTGAGTAAAAACTACTTTTTGAGGAAAATTTACTTTTTCTGATGAAAATTATTTTTTGAGTGAATATTACTTTTTTGAGTGAAAACTACTTTTTTAAGGGAAATTTACTTTTTTTAGTGAAAATCGCTTTTTG
The DNA here is from genome assembly GCA_949824845.1 of Rhingia rostrata. Lineage (NCBI taxonomy): Eukaryota > Metazoa > Arthropoda > Insecta > Diptera > Syrphidae > Rhingia > Rhingia rostrata. The sequence continues at coordinate 37,171,788 of OX463758.1, forward strand.
AGTGAAAATTACTACTTTTTGAGTGAATTCTACTTTTTTGAGTGAGAAATACTTGTTGAGGGAAATTTACCTTTTTTAGGGAAATTTACTTTTTTGAGTGAAAACTCCTTTTTGAGCGAAAAATACTTGTTGAGGGAAATTTACATTTTAGAGGGAAAATTACTTTTTGGGTGAAAATTATTACTTTATGAGTGAAAACTACTTTTTTGAATGAAAAAACCTTTTGTGGGGAAATTACTTTTTTGAGGAAAATTTACCTCTTTGAGGGAAAAATACTTTTTGAGATAAAATAACTACTTGAGGGAAATTTACTTCTTTTAATGAAAACTAGTTTTCGAGGGAAATTTACTTTTTTTTTAATGAAAACTGCATTTTGAGTGAAAACTATTTTTATATACTTTTTTGAGTAAAAACTACTTTTTGAGGAAAATTTACTTTTTTTGATGAAAATTATTTTTTTGAGTGAAAATTACTTTTTTGAGGGAAATTTACTTTTTTGAGGGAAGTTTACTTTTTTGAGGGAAAATTACTTTTTGAGTGAAAATTACTACTTTTTGAGTGAAAAAATGTGTTTTGAAGGAAAATTAATTTTTGAGTGAAAAATACTTTGGGGGAAAATTTCTTTTAGGTGAAAATTACTACTTTATGAGTGAAAACTATTTTTTTGAGTGAAAAAAAACCTTTTGTGGGGAAATTACTTTTTAGAGGAAAATTTACTTTTTTTGAGTTAAAAATACTTTTTGAGATAAAATAACTAAATGAGGGAAATTTACTTCTTTTAATGAAAACTAGTTTTTGAGGGAAATTTACTTTTTTTTTTAATGAAAACTGCATTTTGAGTGAAAACTATTTTTTGAGGGAAATTTACTTTTTTTAGTGAAAATCGCTTTTTGAGGGAAATATACTTTTTTGAGTGAAAACTACTTTTTGAGGGAAATTTACTTTTTTTAGTGAAAATCGCTTTTTGAGGGAAATTTACTTTTTTGAGTGAAAACTGCTTTTTGAGGGAAAAATACTTTTTGAGTGAAAATTACTACTTATAGAGTGAAATCTACTTTTTTGAGTGAAACTTTCTTTTTGAGGGAAATTTATTTACTTGAGGGAATACTACTCTTTGGGTAAGAAAATACTTTTTGAGCGAAAATTACTTTTTTGAGTGAAAACTATTTTTTTAAGAAAAAAAAACCTGTTGATGGAAATTTACATTTTTGTGAAAATCTCTTTTTGAGGGAAATTTTCCTTTTTTCAGTGAAAATTACTTTTTGAGGGAAATTTACTTTTTGAGTGAAAACTACTACTTTTTAAGTGAAAAATGCGTTTGAAGGAAAATTACTTTTTGAGTGAAAAAAAATTTTTGAGGGAAACTAACTTTTTGAGTGAAAATTACTTTTTTTTAGGGAAATTTATTTTTTGAGTGAAAACTACTTTTGAGTGAAAATTTACTTTTTTTGATGAACATTATTTTTTGAGTGAAAATTACGTTTTTGAGTGAAATCTACTTTTTGAGGAAATTTACTTTTTTGATGAACATTATTTTTTGAGTGAAAATTACTTTTTTGAGTGAAAACTACTTTTGAGGGAAATTTACATTTTTTAGTGAAAAATTGCTTTTGAGGGAAAATTACTTTTTTGAGTGAAAACTGCTTTTTGAGTGAAATATACTTTTTGAGCAAAAATTTACTTTTTTGAGGGAAAAATACTTTTTGAGTGAAAATTACTACTTTTTGAGTGAGAAATACTTGTTGAGAGAAATTTACTTTTTGAGGGAACATTTACTTTTTATTGAGGGAAATTTACTTTTTTTAAGGAAAATGAACATTTTTGAGGGAAAATTACTTTTTTGAGGGAAAACTACTTTTTGAGTGAAAATTACTACTTTTTTGAGTGATAAATACTTTTTGAGCAAAATTTACTTTTTCGAGGGAAATTTACTTTTTGAGGGAAATTTACTTTTTTGAGGGAAAACTACTTTTTGAGTGAAAACTACTTTTTGAGTGAAAAATACTTTTTGAGGGAAATTTACTTTTTTGAGGGAAATTTACATTTTTTAATTGAAAATTGCATTTGATGGAAAACTACTTTTTGAGTTTTAAATTACTACTTTTTTGTGTGAAAATTACTTTTTAAGCGAAATTTATTGTTTTGAAAACAAAATTTACTTTTTTTGAGGGAAATTTACTTCTTTGAGGGAAGTTTACTTTGTTGAGTGAAAGTTACTTTTTGAGGGAAAATGTACTTTTTTGAGTGAAAATTAATATTTGTTGCGTGAAAACAATTTTCTTAGGGAAAAATACTTGTTGAAGGAAATCTTTACATTTTTGTGAAAATCTTTTTTTGAGGGAAATTTACTTTGTTGAGTGAAAATTACTTTTTGATTGAAAATTACTTTTTAGGGAAAATTAATTTTTAAGGGAAACCTATTTTCCTTAGGGAAAATTATTTTTTTAAGGGAAAAATATTTTTTGAGGGAAATTTCGTTTTTAAGCGAAAATTACTTTTTTGAGTGAAACTAATTTTTGAGGGAAATTTACTTACTTGAGGTAAAACTACTCTTTGAGTGAAAGCTATTTTTTTAGGGAAAAATACTTGTTGAAAGGAAATTTACATTTTTGTGAAAATCTCTTTTTGAGGGAAATTTACTTTTTTGAGTGAAAACTACTTTTTGAGTGAAAAATACTTTTTGGGGGAAAATTACTTCTTGTGTTTAAGTACTACCTTTGAGTGAAAAATGCTTTTTGAAGGAAAATTACTTTTTGAGTGAAAAATACTTTTTGAGGGAAATTAACATTTTAGAGGGAAAATTACTTTTTGGGTGAAAATTACTACTTTATGAGTGAAAACTACTGTTTTTGAGTGAAATTTACCTTTTTTTAGTGAAAATCGCTTTTCGAGGGAAATTTACTTTTTTGAGTGAAAAATGCTTTTTTGAGTGAAATATACTTTTTGAGCAAAATTTACTTTTTTGAGGGAAAAATACTTTTTGAGTGAAAATTACTACTTTTAGAGTGAAATCTACTTTTTTGAGTGAAAACTACTTTTTGAGGGAAATTTACCTTTTTTTAGTGAAAATCGCTTTTTGAGGGAAATATACTTTTTTGAATAAAAACTACTTTTGAGGAAAATTTACTTTTTTTGATGAAAATTATTTTTTTGAGTAAAAATTATTTTTTTGAGTGAAAACTACTTTTTGAGGGAAATTTACCTTCTTTTTAGTGAAAATCGCTTTTTGAGGGAAAATACTTTTTTGAATAAAAACTACTTTTGAGGAAAATTTACTTTTTTTGATGAAAATTATTTTTTGAGTAAAAATTATTTTTTTGAGTGAAAACTACTTTTTGAGGGAAATTTACTTTTTTTTAGTGAAAATCGCTTTTTCAGGGAAATTTACTTTTTTGGGTGAAAAATGCTTTTTGAGTGAAATATACTTTTTGAGCAAAATTTACTTTTTTGAGGGAAAAATACTTTTTGAGTGAAAATTACTACTTTTAGATTGAAATCTACTTTTTTGAGTGAAAACTACTTTTTGAGGGAAATTTACTTTTTGAGTGAAAACAATTTTTTTAAGGAAAAATACTTGTTAAAGGAAATTTACATTTTTGTGAAAATCTCTTTTTAAGGCAAATTTCCTTTTTTGAGTGAAAATTACTTTTTCAGGGAAAATTACTTTTTGAGTGAAAACTAATACTTTTTGAGTGAAAAATGCGTTTTGAAGGAAAACTACGTTTTGAGTGAAAAATACTTTTTGCGGGAAACTAACTTTTTGAGTGAAAATTACTTCTTTTTGAGAGAAATTTATTTTTGAGTGAAAATTACTTTTTTGACGGAAAAATACTTGTTGAAGGAAATTAACATTTTAGAGGGAAAATTACTTTTTCGGTGAAAATTATTACTTTATGAGTGAAAACTACTTTTTTGAGTGAAAAAAATCTTTTGTGGGGAAATTACTTTTTTGAGGAAAATTTACTTTTTTGAGTGAAAAATACTTTTTGAGATAAAATAACTTACTTCTTTTAATGAAAACTAGTTTTCGAGGGAAATTTACTTTTTTTTTTAATGAAAACTGCATTTTGAGTGAAAACTATTTTTTGAGGGAAATATACTTTTGAGTAAAAACTACTTTTTGAGGAAAATTTACTTTTTCTGATGAAAATTATTTTTTGAGTGAATATTACTTTTTTGAGTGAAAACTACTTTTTTAAGGGAAATTTACTTTTTTTAGTGAAAATCGCTTTTTGAGTGAAAATTACTACTTTTTGAGTGAATTCTACTTTTTTGAGTGAGAAATACTTGTTGAGGGAAATTTACCTTTTTTAGGGAAATTTACTTTTTTGAGTGAAAACTACTTTTTGAGCGAAAAATACTTGTTGAGGGAAATTTACATTTTAGAGGGAAAATTACTTTTTGGGTGAAAATTATTACTTTATGAGTGAAAACTACTTTTTTGAATGAAAAAACCTTTTGTGGGGAAATTACTTTTTTGAGGAAAATTTACCTCTTTGAGGGAAAAATACTTTTTGAGATAAAATAACTACTTGAGGGAAATTTACTTCTTTTAATGAAAACTAGTTTTCGAGGGAAATTTACTTTTTTTTTAATGAAAACTGCATTTTGAGTGAAAACTATTTTTTGAGGGATATTTACTTTTTTTTAGTGAAAATCGCTTTTTGAGTGAAATATACTTTTTTGAGTAAAAACTACTTTTTGAGGAAAATTTACTTTTTTTGATGAAAATTATTTTTTGAGTGAAAATTACTTTTTTGAGGGAAATTTACTTTTTTGAGGGAAGTTTACTTTTTTGAGGGAAAATTACTTTTTGAGTGAAAATTACTACTTTTTGAGTGAAAAATGTGTTTTGAAGGAAAATTAATTTTTGAGTGAAAAATACTTTGGGGTAAAATTTCTTTTAGGTGAAAATTACTACTTTATGAGTGAAAACTATTTTTTTGAGTGAAAAAAACCTTTTGTGGGGAAATTACTTTTTAGAGGAAAATTTACTTTTTTGAGTTAAAAATACTTTTTGAGATAAAATAACTAAATAAGGGAAATTTACTTCTTTTAATGAAAACTAGTTTTTGAGGGAAATTTACTTTTTTTTTTAATGAAAACTGCATTTTGAGTGAAAACTATTTTTTGAGGGAAATTTACTTTTTTTAGTGAAAATCGCTTTTTGAGGGAAATATACTTTATTGAGTGAAAACTACTTTTTGAGGGAAATTTACTTTTTTTAGTGAAAATCGCTTTTTGAGGGAAATTTACTTTTTTGAGTGAAAACTGCTTTTTGAGGGAAAAATACTTTTTGAGTGAAAATTACTACTTATAGAGTGAAATCTACTTTTTTGAGTGAAACTTACTTTTTGAGGGAAATTTATTTACTTGAGGGAATACTACTCTTTGGGTAAAAAATACTTTTTGAGCGAAAATTACTTTTTTGAGTGAAAACTATTTTTTTAAGAAAAAAAACCTGTTGATGGAAATTTACATTTTTGTGAAAATCTCTTTTTGAGGGAAATTTCCTTTTTTCAGTGAAAATTACTTTTTGAGGGAAATTTACTTTTTGAGTGAAAACTACTACTTTTTAAGTGAAAAATGCGTTTTGAAGGAAAATTACTTTTTGAGTGAAAAAAAATTTTTGAGGGAAACTAACTTTTTGAGTGAAAATTACTTTTTTTTAGGGAAATTTATTTTTTGAGTGAAAACTACTTTTGAGTGAAAATTTACTTTTTTTGATGAACATTATTTTTTGAGTGAAAATTACGTTTTTGAGTGAAATCTAGTTTTTGAGGGAAATTTACTTTTTTGATAAACATTATTTTTTGAGTGAAAATTACTTTTTTGAGTGAAAACTACTTTTGAGGGAAATTTACATTTTTTAGTGAAAATTGCTTTTTGAGGGAAAATTACTTTTTTGAGTGAAAACTGCTTTTTGAGTGAAATATACTTTTTGAGCAAAATTTACTTTTTTGAGGGAAAAATACTTTTTGAGTGAAAATTACTACTTTTTGAGTGAGAAATACTTGTTGAGAGAAATTTACTTTTTGAGGGAAATTTACTTTTTATTGAGGGAAATTTACTTTTTTTAAGGAAAATGAACATTTTTGAGGGAAAATTACTTTTTTGAGGGAAAACTACTTTTTGAGTGAAAATTACTACTTTTTGAGTGATAAATACTTTTTGAGCAAAATTTACTTTTTCGAGGGAAATTTACTTTTTTGAGGGAAATTTCCTTTTGTGAGGGAAAACTACTTTTTGAGTGAAAACTACTTTTTGAGTGAAAAATACTTTTTGAGGGAAATTTACTTTTTTGAGGGAAATTTACATTTTTTAATTGAAAATTGCATTTGATGGAAAACTACTTTTTGAGTTTAAATTACTACTTTTTGTGTGAAAATTACTTTTTAAGCGAAATTTATTGTTTTGAAACAAAATTTACTTTTTTGAGGGAAATTTACTTCTTTGAGGGAAGTTTACTTTGTTGAGTGAAAGTTACTTTTTGAGGGAAAATTACTTTTTGAGTGAAAATTACTATTTGTTGAGTGAAAACAATTTTCTTAGGGAAAAATACTTGTTGAAGGAAATTTACATTTTTGTGAAAATCTTTTTTTGAGGGAAATTTACTTTTTTGAGTGAAAATTACTTTTTGATTGAAAATTACTTTTTAGGGAAAATTAATTTTTAAGGGAAACCTATTTTCTTAGGGAAAATTATTTTTTTAAGGGAAAAATATTTTTTGAGGGAAATTTCGTTTTTAAGCGAAAATTACTTTTTTGAGTGAAAACTAATTTTTGAGGGAAATTTACTTACTTGAGGAAAAACTACTCTTTGAGTGAAAGCTATTTTTTTAGGGAAAAATACTTGTTGAAGGAAATTTACATTTTTGTGAAAATCTCTTTTTGAGGGAAATTTACTTTTTTGAGTGAAACTTACTTTTTGAGGGAAAATTACTTTTTGAGTGAAAACTACTACTTTTTGAGTGAAAAATGCGTTTTGAAGGAAAATTACTTTTTGAGTGAAAAATCCTTTTTTGGGGAAAATTACTTTTTGAGTTTAAATTAGTACTTTTTGAGTGAAAAAGGCGTTTCGAAGGAAAATTACTTTTTGTGTGAAAAATACTTTTTTGGGGAAAATTACTTTTTGAGTTTAAATTATTTCTTTTTGAGTGAAAATTACTTTTTGAGGCAAGTTTACTTTTTTAAGGGGAAAATTACTTTTTTTAGTGAAAACTACTTTTTGAGGGAAATTTACTTTTTTTTAGTGAAAATCGCTTTTTGGGCAAATTTACTTTTTTGAGTGAAAACTGCTTTTTGAGTGAAATATACTTTTTGAGCAAAATTTACTTTTTTGAGGGAAAAATACTTTTTGAGTGAAAATTACTACTTTTTGAGTGAAATCTACTTTTTTGAGTGAGAAATACTTTTTGAGGCAAATTTACCTTTTTTAGGGAAATTTACTTTTTTGAGTGAAAACTACTTTTTGAGGGAAAAAACACTTGTTGAGGGAAATTAACATTTTAGAGGGAAAATTACTTTTTGGGTGAAAATTACTACTTTATGAGTGAAAACTTTTTTTTGAGGGAAATTTACTTTTTTTAAGTGAAAATCGCTTTTTGAGGAAAATATACTTTTTTGCGTAAAAACTACTTTTTGAGGAAAATTTACTTTTTTTGATGAAAATTATTTTTTGAGTGAAATTACTTTTTTGAGTAACAACTACTTCTTGAGGGAAATTTGCTTTTTTTAGTGAAAATCGCTTTTTGGGGAAATCTACTTTTTTGAGTGAAAACTGCTTTTTGAGTGAAATTTTTTGAGCAAAATTTAATTTTTTGAGGGAAAAATAATTTTTGAGTGAAAATTACTACTTTTTGAGTGAAATCTACTTTTTTGAGTGAGAAATACTTTTTGAGGCAAATTTACCTTTTTTAGGGAATTTAACTTTTTTGAGTGAAAACTACTTTTTGAGTGAAAAATACTTTTTGGGGGAAAATTACTTTTTGTGTTTAATTACTACCTTTTGAGTGAAAAATGCTTTTTGAAGGAAAATTACTTTTTGAGTGAAAAATACTTTTTGAGGGAAATTAACATTTTAGAGGGAAAATTACTTTTTGGGTGAAAATTACTACTTTATGAGTGAAAACTACTTTTTTGAGTGAAATTTACCTTTTTTTAGTGAAAATCGCTTTTTGAGGGAAATTTACTTTTTTGAGTGAAAAATGCTTTTTGAGTGAAATATACTTTTTGAGCAAAATTTACTTTTTTGAGGGAAAAATACTTTTTGAGTCAAAATTACTACTTTTAGAGTGAAATCTACTTTTTTGAGTGAAAACTACTTTTTGAGGGAAATTTACCTTTTTTTAGTGAAAATCGCTTTTTGAGGGAAATATACTTTTTTGAATAAAAACTACTTATGAGGAAAATTTACTTTTTTTGATGAAAATTATTTTTTGAGTAAAAATTATTTTTTTGAGTGAAAACTACTTTTTGAGGGAAATTTACTTTTTTTTAGTGAAAATCGCTTTTTCAGGGAAATTGACTTTTTTGGGTGAAAAATGCTTTTTGATTGAAATATACTTTTTGAGCAAAATTTACTTTTTTGAGGGAAAAATACTTTTTGAGTGAAAATTACTACTTTTAGAGTGAAATCTACTTTTTTGAGTGAAAACTACTTTTTGAGGGAAATTTACTTTTTTGAGTGAAAACTATTTTTTTAAGGAAAAATACCTTTTGAGTGAAAACTAATACTTTTTGAGTGAAAAATGCGTTTTGAAGGAAAACTACTTTTTGAGTGAAAAATACTTTTTGAGGGAAACTAACTTTTTGAGTGAAAATTACTTCATTTTGAGAGAAATTTATTTTTTGAGTGAAAAGTACTTTTTTGACGGAAAAATACTTGTTGAAGGAAATTAACATTTTAGAGGGAAAATTACTTTTTGGGTGAAAATTATTACTTTATGAGTGAAAACTACTTTTTTGAGTGAAAAAAATCTTTTGTGGGGAAATTACTTTTTTGAGGAAAATTTACTTTTTTGAGTGAAAAATACTTTTTGAGATAAAATAACTACTTGAGGGAAATTTACTTCTTGTAATGAAAACTAGTTTTCGAGGGAAATTTACTTTTTTTTTTAATGAAAACTGCATTTTGAGTGAAAACTATTTTTTGAGGGAAATATACTTTTTTTTAGTGAAAATCGCATTTTGAGGGAAATATACTTTTATTGAGTAAAAACTACTTTTTGAGGAAAATTTACTTTTTCTGATGAAAATTATTTTTTGAGTGAAAATTACTTTTTTGAGTGAAAACTCCTTTTTGAGGGAAATTTACTTTTTTTAGTGAAAATCGCTTTTTGAGTGAAAATTACTACTTTTTGAGTGAGAAATACTTGTTGAGGGAAATTTACCTTTTTTAGGGAAATTTACTTTTTTGAGTGAAAACTACTTTTTGAGCGAAAAATACTTGTTGAGGGAAATTTACATTTTAGAGGGAAAATTACTTTTTGGGTGAAAATTATTACTTTATGAGTGAAAACTACTTTTTTGAATGAAAAAACCTTTTGTGGGGAAATTACTTTTTTTGAGGAAAATTTACCTCTTTGAGGGAAAAATGCTTTTTGAGATAAAATAACTACTTGAGGGAAATTTACTTCTTTTAATGAAAACAAGTTTTCGAGGGAAATTTACTTTTTTTTTAATGAAAACTGCATTTTGAGTGAAAACTATTTTTTGAGGGATATTTACTTTTTTTTAGTGAAAATCGCTTTTTGAGGGAAATATACTTTTTTGAGTAAAAACTACTTTTTGAGGAAAATTTACTTTTTTTGATGAAAATTATTTTTTGAGTGAAAATTACTTTTTTGAGTGAAAACTCCTTTTTGAGGGAAAATTACTTTTTTGAGGGAAATTTACTTTTTTGAGGGAAGTTTACTTTTTTGAGGGAAAATTACTTTTTGAGTGAAAATTACTACTTTTTGAGTGAAAAATGTGTTTTGAAGGAAAATTAATTTTTGAGTGAAAAATACTTTGGGGGAAAATTTCTTTTAGGTGAAAATTACTACTTTATGAGTGAAAACTATTTTTTTGAGTGAAAAAAACCTTTTGTGGGGAAATTACTTTTTAGAGGAAAATTTACTTTTTTGAGTTAAAAATACTTTTTGAGATAAAATAACTAAATGAGGGAAATTTACTTCTTTTAATGAAAACTAGTTTTTGAGGGAAATTTACTTTTTTTTTTAATGAAAACTGCATTTTGAGTGAAAACTATTTTTTGAGGGAAATTTACTTTTTTTAGTGAAAATCGCTTTTTGAGGGAAATATACTTTTTTGAGTGAAAACTACTTTTTGAGGGAAATTTACTTTTTTTAGTAAAAATCGCTTTTTGAGGGAAATTTACTTTTTTGAGTGAAAACTATTTTTTTAAGGAAAAATACCTTTTGAGTGAAAACTAATACTTTTTGAGTGAAAAATGCGTTTTGAAGGAAAACTACTTTTTGAGTGAAATATACTTTTTGAGGGAAACTAACTTTTTGAGTGAAAATTACTTCATTTTGAGAGAAATTTATTTTTTGAGTGAAAAGTACTTTTTTGACGGAAAAATACTTGTTGAAGGAAATTAACATTTTAGAGGGAAAATTACTTTTTGGGTGAAAATTATTACTTTATGAGTGAAAACTACTTTTTTGAGTGAAAAAAATCTTTTGTGGGGAAATTACTTTTTTGAGAAAAAATTTACTTTTTTGAGTGAAAAATACTTTTTGAGATAAAATAACTACTTGAGGGAAATTTACTTCTTGTAATGAAAACTAGTTTTCGAGGGAAATTTACTTTTTTTTTTAATGAAAACTGCATTTTGAGTGAAAACTATTTTTTGAGGGAAATATACTTTTTTTTAGTGAAAATCGCATTTTGAGGGAAATATACTTTTATTGAGTAAAAACTACTTTTTGAGGAAAATTTACTTTTTCTGATGAAAATTATTTTTTGAGTGAAAATTACTTTTTTGAGTGAAAACTCCTTTTTGAGGGAAATTTACTTTTTTTAGTGAAAATCGCAAAATCGGAAATTTACTTCTTTTAATGAAAACAAGTTTTCGAGGGAAATTTACTTTTTTTTTAATGAAAACTGCATTTTGAGTGAAAACTATTTTTTGAGGGATATTTACTTTTTTTTAGTGAAAATCGCTTTTTGAGGGAAATATACTTTTTTGAGTAAAAACTACTTTTTGAGGAAAATTTACTTTTTTTGATGAAAATTATTTTTTGAGTGAAAATTACTTTTTTGAGTGAAAACTCCTTTTTGAGGGAAAATTACTTTTTTGAGGGAAATTTACTTTTTTGAGGGAAGTTTACTTTTTTGAGGGAAAATTACTTTTTGAGTGAAAATTACTACTTTTTGAGTGAAAAATGTGTTTTGAAGGAAAATTAATTTTTGAGTGAAAAATACTTTGGGGGAAAATTTCTTTTAGGTGAAAATTACTACTTTATGAGTGAAAACTATTTTTTTGAGTGAAAAAAACCTTTTGTGGGGAAATTACTTTTTAGAGGAAAATTTACTTTTTTGAGTTAAAAATACTTTTTGAGATAAAATAACTAAATGAGGGAAATTTACTTCTTTTAATGAAAACTAGTTTTTGAGGGAAATTTACTTTTTTTTTTAATGAAAACTGCATTTTGAGTGAAAACTATTTTTTGAGGGAAATTTACTTTTTTTAGTGAAAATCGCTTTTTGAGGGAAATATACTTTTTTGAGTGAAAACTACTTTTTGAGGGAAATTTACTTTTTTTAGTAAAAATCGCTTTTTGAGGGAAATTTACTTTTTTGAGTGAAAACTGCTTTTTGAGGGAAAAATACTTTTTGAGTGAAAATTACTACTTATAGAGTGAAATCTACTTTTTTGAGTGAAAACTACTTTTTGAGGGAAATTTATTTACTTGAGGGAAAACTACTCTTTGGGTAAAAAATACTTTTTGAGCGAAAATTACTTTTTTGAGTGAAAACTATTTTTTTAAGAAAAAAAACCTGTTGATGGAAATTTACATTTTTGTGAAAATCTCTTTTTGAGGGAAATTTCCTTTTTTCAGTGAAAATTACTTTTTGAGGGAAAATTACTTTTTGAGTGAAAACTACTACTTTTTGAGTGAAAAATGCGTTTTGAAGGAAAATTACTTTTTGAGTGAAAAATACTTTTTGGGGGAAAATTACTTTTTGGGTGAAAATTACTACTTTATGGGTGAAAACTACTTTTTTGAGTGAAAAAAACCTTTTGTGGGGAAATTACTTTTTAGAGGAAAATTTACTTTTTTGAGTTAAAAATACTTTTTGAGATAAAATAACTACTTGAGGGAAATTTACTTCTTTTATTGAAAACTAGTTTTTGAGGGAAATTTACTTTTTTTTTTAATGAAAACTGCATTTTGAGTGAAAACTATTTTTTGAGGGAAATTTACTTTTTTTAGTGAAAATCGCTTTTTGAGGGAAATATACTTTTTTGAGTGAAAACTACTTTTTGAGGGAAATTTACTTTTTTTAGTGAAAATCGCTTTTTGAGGGAAAGTTACTTTCTTGAGTGAAAACTGCTTTTTGAGGGGAAAATACTTTTTGAGTGAAAATTACTACTTTTAGAGTGAAATCTACTTTTTTGAGTGAAAACTACTTTTTGAGGGAAATTTACTTACTTGAGAGAAAACTACTCTTTGAGTAAAAAATACTTTTTGAGCGAAAATTCCTTTTTTGAGTGAAAACTATTTTTTTAAGAAAAAAAACCTGTTGATGGAAATTTACATTTTTGTGAAAATCTCTTTTTGAGGGAAATTTACTTTTTTGAGTGAAAACTGCTTCTTGAGGGAAAAATACTTTTTGAGTGAAAATTACTACTTTTAGAGTGAAATCTACTTTTTTTTGTGAAAATTACTATTTGAGGGAAAATTACTTTTTGAGTGAAAAATACTCTTTGAGGGAAACTAACTTTTTGAGTGAAAATTACTTTTTTTTTAGGAAATTTATTTTTTGAGTGAAAACTACTTTTGAGTGAAAATTACCTTTTTGAGTGAAAACTATTTTTTGAGGGAAAAATACTTGTTGAGGGAAATTTACATTTTAGAGGGAAAATTACTTTTTGGGTGAAAATTACTACTTTATGAGTGAAAACTACTTTTTTGAGTGAAAAAAACCCTTTTGTGGGGGAATTACTTTTTTGAGGATAATTTACTTTTTTGAGTGAAAAATACTTTTTGAGTGAAAATTACTACTTTTTGAGTGAAATCTACTTTTATGAGTGAGAAATACTTTTTGAGGCAAATTTGCCTTTTTTAGGGAAATTTACTTTTTTGAGTGAAAATTACTTTTTTGAGTGAAAACTACTTTTTGAGGGAAAAACACTTGTTGAGGGAAACTAACATTTTGAGTGAAAATTACTTTTTTTTTAGGAAATTTATTTTTTGAGTGAAATCTACTTTTTTGAGTGAAAACTACTTTTTGAGGGAAATTTACGTTTTAGAGGGAAAATTACTTTTTGGGTGAAAATTATTTTTTTATGAGTGAAAACAACTTTTTTTAGTGAAAAAACCTTTTGTGGGGAAATTACTTTTTGAGGAAAATTTACCTCTTTGAGGGAAAAATACTTTTTGAGATAAAATAACTACTTGAGGGAAAATTACTTCTTTTAATGAAAACTAGTTTTTGAAGGAAACTTACTTTTTTTTATTGAAAACTGCATTTTGAGTGAAAACTATTTTTTGAGGGAAATTTACTTTTTTTTAGTGAAAATCGCTTTTTGAGGGAAATGCACTTTTTTGAGTAAAAACTACTTTTTGAGGAAAATTTCCTTTTTTTGATGAAAATTATTTTTTGAGTGAGAAATACTTTTTGAGGGAAATTTACCATTTTTAGGGAAGTTTACTTTTTTGAGTGAAAACTACTTTTTGATGGAAAAATACTTGTTGAGGGAAATTTACATTTTAGAGGGAAAATTACTTTTTGGGTGAAAATAATTACTTTATGAGTGAAAACTACTTTTTGAGGAAAAAATGCTTGTTGAGGATAATTTACTTTTTTGAGTGAAAAATACTTTTTGAGTGAAAATTACTACTTTTTGAGTGAAATCTACTTTTATGAGTGAGATATACTTTTTGAGGCAAATTTGCCTTTTTTAGAGAAATTTACTTGTTTGAGTGAAAATTACTTTTTTGAGTGAAAACTACTTTTTGAGGGAAAAACACTTGTTGAGGGAAACTAACATTTTAGAGGGAAATTTACATTTTGTAGTGAAAATCGCTTTTTGGGGAAATTTACTTTTTTGAGTGAAAGTGCTTTTTGAGTGAAATATACTTTTTGAGCAAAATTTACTTTTTGAGGGAAAAACACTTGTTGAGGGAAACTAACATTTTAGAGGGAAATTTACTTTTTTTAGTGAAAATCGCTTTTTGGGGAAATTTACTTTCTTGAGTGAAAGTGCTTTTTGAGTGAAATATACTTTTTGAGCAAAATTTACTTTTTTGAGGGAAAACTAATTTTTGAGTGAAAATTACTACTTTTTGAGTGAAAATTACTTTTTTGAGTAAAAACTACTTTTTGAGGGAAAAATACTTGTTGAGGGAAATTTACATTTTAGAGGGAAAATTACTTTTTGGGTGAAAATTACTACTTTATGAGTGAAAACTACTTTTTTGAGTGAAAAAAACCTTTTGTGGGGAAATTACTTTTTTGAGGATAATTTACTTTTTTGAGTGAAAAATACTTTTTGAGTGAAAATTACTACTTTATGAGTGAAAACTACTTTTTTGAGTGAAAAAAAAATTTTGTTAGGAAATTACTATCTTTTTTAAATAAAATTTACTTTTTTGAGGGAAAAATACTTTTTGAGATAAAATAAATACTTGAGGGAAATTTACTTCTTTTAATGAAAACTAGTTTTCGAGGGAAACTTACCTTTTTTAGGGAAATTTACTTTTTTGAGAAAATCGCTTTTTGAGGGAAATATACTTTTTTGAGTGAAAACTACTTTTTGAGGGAAATTTACTTTTTTTAGTGAAAATCGCTTTTTGAGGGAAAGTTACTTTCTTGAGTGAAAACTGCTTTTTGAGGGGAAAATACTTTTTGAGTGAAAATTACTACTTTTAGAGTGAAATCTACTTTTTTGAGTGAAAACTGCTTTTTGAGGGAAATTTACTTACTTGAGAGAAAACTACTCTTTAAGTAAAAAATACTTTTTGAGCAAAAATTCCTTTTTTGAGTGAAAACTATTTTTTTAAGAAAAAAAACCTGTTGATGGAAATTTACATTTTTGTGAAAATCTCTTTTTGAGAGAAAGTTACTTTCTTGAGTGAAAACTGCTTTTTGAGGGGAAAATACTTTTTGAGTGAAAATTACTACTTTGAGAGTGAAATCTACTTTTTTGAGTGAAAAATACTTTTTGAGTGAAAATTACTACTTTTTGAGTGAAATCTACTTTTATGAGTGAGAAATACTTTTTGAGGCAAATTTGCCTTTTTTAGGGAAATTTACTTTTTTGAGTGAAAATTACTTTTTTGAGTGAAAACTACTTTTTGAGGGAAAAACACTTGTTGAGGGAAACGAACATTTTGAGTGAAAATTACTTTTTTTTTAGGAAATTTATTTTTTGAGTGAAATCTACTTTTTTGAGTGAAAACTACTTTTTGAGGGAAATTTACGTTTTAGAGGGAAAATTACTTTTTGGGTGAAAATTATTTCTTTATGAGTGAAAACAACTTTTTTTAGTGAAAAAACCTTTTGTGGGGAAATTACTTTTTGAGGAAAATTTACCTCTTTGAGGGAAAAATACTTTTTGAGATAAAATAACTACTTGAGGGAAAATTACTTCTTTTAATGAAAACTAGTTTTTGAAGGAAACTTACTTTTTTTTATTGAAAACTGCATTTTGAGTGAAAACTATTTTTTGAGGGAAATTTATTTTTTTTAGTGAAAATCGCTTTTTGAGGGAAATGCACTTTTTTGAGTAAAAACTACTTTTTGAGGAAAATTTCCTTTTTTTGATGAAAATTATTTTTTGAGTGAGAAATACTTTTTGAGGGAAATTTACCATTTTTAGGGAAATTTACTTTTTTGAGTGAAAACTACTTTTTGATGGAAAAATACTTGTTGAGGGAAATTTACATTTTAGAGGGAACATTACTTTTTGGGTGAAAATAATTACTTTATGAGTGAAAACTACTTTTTGAGGAAAAAATACTTGTTGAGGGAAATTTACATTTTAGAGGGAAAATTACTTTTTGGGTGAAAATCACTACTTTATGAGTGAAAACTACTTTTTTAAGTGAAAAAAACCTTTTGTGGGGAAATTACTTTTTTGAGGATAATTTACTTTTTTGAGTGAAAAATACTTTTTGAGTGAAAATTACTACTTTTTGAGTGAAATCTACTTTTATGAGTGAGATATACTTTTTGAGGCAAATTTGCCTTTTTTAGAGAAATTTACTTGTTTGAGTGAAAATTACTTTTTTGAGTGAAAACTACTTTTTGAGGGAAAAACACTTGTTGAGGGAAACTAACATTTTAGAGGGAAATTTACATTTTGTAGTGAAAATCGCTTTTTGGGGAAATTTACTTTTTTGAGTGAAAGTGCTTTTTGAGTGAAATATACTTTTTGAGCAAAATTTACTTTTTGAGGGAAAAACACTTGTTGAGGGAAACTAACATTTTAGAGGGAAATTTACTTTTTTTAGTGAAAATCGCTTTTTGGGGAAATTTACTTTCTTGAGTGAAAGTGCTTTTTGAGTGAAATATACTTTTTGAGCAAAATTTACTTTTTTGAGGGAAAACTAATTTTTGAGTGAAAATAACTACTTTTTGAGTGAAAATTACTTTTTTGAGTGAAAACTACTTTTTGAGCGAAAAATACTTGTTGAGGGAAATTTACATTTTAGAGGGAAAATTACTTTTTGGGTGAAAATTACTACTTTATGAGTGAAAACTACTTTTTTGAGTGAAAAAAACCTTTTGTGGGAAATTACTTTTTTGAGGATAATTTACTTTTTTGAGTGAAAAATACTTTTTGAGTGAAAATTACTACTTTATGAGTGAAAACTACTTTTTTGAGTGAAAAAAAAATTTTGTTAGGAAATTACTATTTTATTTAAATAAAATTTACTTTTTTGAGGGAAAAATGCTTTTTGAGATAAAATAAATACTTGAGGGAAATTTACTTCTTTTAATGAAAACTAGTTTTCGAGGGAAACTTACCTTTTTTAGGGAAATTTACTTTTTTGAGTGAAAACTACTTTTTGAGTGAAAAATACTTTTTGGGGGAAAATTACTTTTTTGAGTGAAAAATACTTTTTGAGTGAAAATTACTACTTTTTGAGTGAAATCTACTTTTATGAGTGAGAAATACTTTTTGAGGCAAATTTGCCTTTTTTAGGGAAATTTACTTTTTTGAGTGAAAATTACTTTTTTGAGTGAAAACTACTTTTTGAGGGAAAAACACTTGTTGAGGGAAACTAACATTTTAGAGGGAAATTTACATTTTGTAGTGAAAATCGCTTTTTGGGGAAATTTACTTTTTTGAGTGAAAGTGCTTTTTGAGTGAAATATACTTTTTGAGCAAAATTTACTTTTTGAGGGAAAAACACTTGTTGAGGGAAACTAACATTTTAGAGGGAAATTTACTTTTTTTAGTGAAAATCGCTTTTTGGGGAAATTTACTTTCTTGAGTGAAAGTGCTTTTTGAGTGAAATATACTTTTTGAGCGAAATTTACTTTTTTGAGGGAAAAATAATTTTTGAGTGAAAATTACTACTTTTAGAGTGAAATCTACTTTTTTGAGTGAAAACTTTTTGAGGGAAATTTATTTACTTGAGGGAAAACTACTCTTTGAGTAAAAAATACTTTTTGAGCGAAAATTACTTTTTTGAGTGAAAACTATTTTTTTAAGAAAAAAACCTGTTGATGGAAATTTACATTTTTGTGAAAATCTCTTTTTGAGGGAAATTTCCTTTTTTCAGTGAAAATTACTTTTTGAGGGAAAATTACTTTTTGAGTGAAAACTACTACTTTTTGAGTGAAAATGCGTTTTGAAGGAAAATTACTTTTTGAGTGAAAAAAAATTTTTGAGGGAAACTAACTTTTTGAGTGAAAATTACTTTTTTTTGAGGGAAATTTATTTTTTGAGTGAAAACTACTTTTGAGTGAAAATTTACTTTTTTTGATGAACATTATTTTTTGAGTGAAAATTACTTTTTTGAGTGAAAACTACTTTTGAGGGAAATTTACTTTTTTTTAGTGAAAATTGCTTTTTGAGGGAAAATTACTTTTTTGAGTGAAAACTGCTTTTTGAGTGATATATACTTTTTGAGCAAAATTTACTTTTTTTAGAGAAAAATACTCTTTGAGTGAAAATTACTACTTTTTGAGTGAGAAATACTTGTTGAGGGAAATTTACCTTTTTTGGGGAAATTTACTTTTTTGAGTGAAAGCTACTTTTTTAGCGAAAAATACTTGTTGAGGGAAATTTAAGTTTTAGAGGGAAAATTACTTTTTGGGTGAAAATTATTTCTTTTGAGTGAAAACTGCTTTTTTAGTGAAAAAACCTTTTGTGGGGAAATTACTTTTTGAGGAACATTTACCTCTTTGAGGGAAAAATACTTTTTGAGATAAAATAACTACTTGAGGGAAAATTACTTCTTTTAATGAAAACTAGTTTTTGAAGGAAACTTACTTTTTTTTATTGAAAACTGCATTTTGAGTGAAAACTATTTTTTGAGGGAAATTTATTTTTTTTAGTGAAAATCGCTTTTTGAGGGAAATGCACTTTTTTGAGTAAAAACTACTTTTTGAGGAAAATTTCCTTTTTTTGATGAAAATTATTTTTTGAGTGAGAAATACTTTTTGAGGGAAATTTACCATTTTTAGGGAAATTTACTTTTTTGAGTGAAAACTACTTTTTGATGGAAAAATACTTGTTGAGGGAAATTTACATTTTAGAGGGAACATTACTTTTTGGGTGAAAATAATTACTTTATGAGTGAAAACTACTTTTTGAGGAAAAAATACTTGTTGAGGGAAATTTACATTTTAGAGGGAAAATTACTTTTTGGGTGAAAATCACTACTTTATGAGTGAAAACTACTTTTTTAAGTGAAAAAAACCTTTTGTGGGGAAATTACTTTTTTGAGGATAATTTACTTTTTTGAGTGAAAAATACTTTTTGAGTGAAAATTACTACTTTTTGAGTGAAATCTACTTTTATGAGTGAGATATACTTTTTGAGGCAAATTTGCCTTTTTTAGAGAAATTTACTTGTTTGAGTGAAAATTACTTTTTTGAGTGAAAACTACTTTTTGAGGGAAAAACACTTGTTGAGGGAAACTAACATTTTAGAGGGAAATTTACATTTTGTAGTGAAAATCGCTTTTTGGGGAAATTTACTTTTTTGAGTGAAAGTGCTTTTTGAGTGAAATATACTTTTTGAGCAAAATTTACTTTTTGAGGGAAAAACACTTGTTGAGGGAAACTAACATTTTAGAGGGAAATTTACTTTTTTTAGTGAAAATCGCTTTTTGGGGAAATTTACTTTCTTGAGTGAAAGTGCTTTTTGAGTGAAATATACTTTTTGAGCAAAATTTACTTTTTTGAGGGAAAACTAATTTTTGAGTGAAAATAACTACTTTTTGAGTGAAAATTACTTTTTTGAGTGAAAACTACTTTTTGAGCGAAAAATACTTGTTGAGGGAAATTTACATTTTAGAGGGAAAATTACTTTTTGGGTGAAAATTACTACTTTATGAGTGAAAACTACTTTTTTGAGTGAAAAAAACCTTTTGTGGGAAATTACTTTTTTGAGGATAATTTACTTTTTTGAGTGAAAAATACTTTTTGAGTGAAAATTACTACTTTATGAGTGAAAACTACTTTTTTGAGTGAAAAAAAAATTTTGTTAGGAAATTACTATTTTATTTAAATAAAATTTACTTTTTTGAGGGAAAAATGCTTTTTGAGATAAAATAAATACTTGAGGGAAATTTACTTCTTTTAATGAAAACTAGTTTTCGAGGGAAACTTACCTTTTTTAGGGAAATTTACTTTTTTGAGTGAAAACTACTTTTTGAGTGAAAAATACTTTTTGGGGGAAAATTACTTTTTTGAGTGAAAAATACTTTTTGAGTGAAATCTACTTTTATGAGTGAGATATACTTTTTGAGGCAAATTTGCCTTTTTTAGAGAAATTTACTTGTTTGAGTGAAAATTACTTTTTTGAGTGAAAACTACTTTTTGAGGGAAAAACACTTGTTGAGGGAAACTAACATTTTAGAGGGAAATTTACATTTTGTAGTGAAAATCGCTTTTTGGGGAAATTTACTTTTTTGAGTGAAAGTGCTTTTTGAGTGAAATATACTTTTTGAGCAAAATTTACTTTTTGAGGGAAAAACACTTGTTGAGGGAAACTAACATTTTAGAGGGAAATTTACTTTTTTTAGTGAAAATCGCTTTTTGGGGAAATTTACTTTCTTGAGTGAAAGTGCTTTTTGAGTGAAATATACTTTTTGAGCAAAATTTACTTTTTTGAGGGAAAACTAATTTTTGAGTGAAAATAACTACTTTTTGAGTGAAAATTACTTTTTTGAGTGAAAACTACTTTTTGAGCGAAAAATACTTGTTGAGGGAAATTTACATTTTAGAGGGAAAATTACTTTTTGGGTGAAAATTACTACTTTATGAGTGAAAACTACTTTTTTGAGTGAAAAAAACCTTTTGTGGGAAGTTACTTTTTTGAGGATAATTTACTTTTTTGAGTGAAAAATACTTTTTGAGTGAAAATTACTACTTTATGAGTGAAAACTACTTTTTTGAGTGAAAAAAAAATTTTGTTAGGAAATTACTATTTTATTTAAATAAAATTTACTTTTTTGAGGGAAAAATGCTTTTTGAGATAAAATAAATACTTGAGGGAAATTTACTTCTTTTAATGAAAACTAGTTTTCGAGGGAAACTTACCTTTTTTAGGGAAATTTACTTTTTTGAGTGAAAACTACTTTTTGAGTGAAAAATACTTTTTGGGGGAAAATTACTTTTTTGAGTGAAAAATACTTTTTGAGTGAAAATTACTACTTTTTGAGTGAAATCTACTTTTATGAGTGAGAAATACTTTTTGAGGCAAATTTGCCTTTTTTAGGGAAATTTACTTTTTTGAGTGAAAATTACTTTTTTGAGTGAAAACTACTTTTTGAGGGAAAAACACCTGTTGAGGGAAACTAACATTTTAGAGGGAAATTTACATTTTGTAGTGAAAATCGCTTTTTGGGGAAATTTACTTTTTTGAGTGAAAGTGCTTTTTGAGTGAAATATACTTTTTGAGCAAAATTTACTTTTTGAGGGAAAAACACTTGTTGAGGGAAACTAACATTTTAGAGGGAAATTTGCTTTTTTTAGTGAAAATCGCTTTTTGGGGAAATTTACTTTCTTGAGTGAAAGTGCTTTTTGAGTGAAATATACTTTTTGAGCGAAATTTACTTTTTTGAGGGAAAAATAATTTTTGAGTGAAAATTACTACTTTTAGAGTGAAATCTACTTTTTTGAGTGAAAACTTTTTGAGGGAAATTTATTTACTTGAGGGAAAACTACTCTTTGAGTAAAAAATACTTTTTGAGCGAAAATTACTTTTTTGAGTGAAAACTATTTTTTTAAGAAAAAAACCTGTTGATGGAAATTTACATTTTTGTGAAAATCTCTTTTTGAGGGAAATTTCCTTTTTTCAGTGAAAATTACTTTTTGAGGGAAAATTACTTTTTGAGTGAAAACTACTACTTTTTGAGTGAAAATGCGTTTTGAAGGAAAATTACTTTTTGAGTGAAAAAAAATTTTTGAGGGAAACTAACTTTTTGAGTGAAAATTACTTTTTTTTGAGGGAAATTTATTTTTTGAGTGAAAACTACTTTTGAGTGAAAATTTACTTTTTTTGATGAACATTATTTTTTGAGTGAAAATTACTTTTTTGAGTGAAAACTACTTTTGAGGGAAATTTACTTTTTTTTAGTGAAAATTGCTTTTTGAGGGAAAATTACTTTTTTGAGTGAAAACTGCTTTTTGAGTGATATATACTTTTTGAGCAAAATTTACTTTTTTTAGGGAAAAATACTCTTTGAGTGAAAATTACTACTTTTTGAGTGAGAAATACTTGTTGAGGGAAATTTACCTTTTTTGGGGAAATTTACTTTTTTGAGTGAAAGCTACTTTTTTAGCGAAAAATACTTGTTGAGGGAAATTTAAGTTTTAGAGGGAAAATTACTTTTTGGGTGAAAATTATTTCTTTTGAGTGAAAACTGCTTTTTTAGTGAAAAAACCTTTTGTGGGGAAATTACTTTTTGAGGAACATTTACCTCTTTGAGGGAAAAATACTTTTTGAGATAAAATAACTACTTGAGGGAAAATTACTTCTTTTAATGAGAACTAGTTTTTGAATTAAACTTACTTTTTTTTAATGAAAACTGCATTTTGAGTGAAAACTATTTTTTGAGGGAAATTTACTTTTTTTAGTGAAGATTGCTTTTTGCGGGAAATATACTTTTTAGAGTAAAAACTACTTTTTGAGGAAAATTTACTTTTTTTGATGAAAATTATTTTATGAGTGAAAATTACTTTTTTGAGTGAAAACTCCTTTTTGAGGGCAAATTACTTTTTTGAGGGAAATTTACTTTTTTGAGGGAAAATTACTTTTTGAGTGAAAATTACTACTTTTTGTGTGAAAAATGTGTTTTGAAGGAAAATTACTTTTTGAGTGAAAAATACTTTTTGGGGGAAAATTACTTTTTGGGTGAAAATTACTACTTTATGGGTGAAAACTACTTTTTTGAGTGAAAAAAACCTTTTGTGGGGAAATTACTTTTTAGAGGAAAATTTACTTTTTTGAGTTAAAAATACTTTTTGAGATAAAATAACTACTTTTAGAGTGAAATCTACTTTTTTGAGTGAAAACTACTTTTTGAGGGAAATTTACTTACTTGAGAGAAAACTACTCTTTGAGTAAAAAATACTTTTTGAGCGAAAATTACTTTTTTGAGTAAAACTATTTTTTTAAGAAAAAAAAACCTGTTGATGGAAATTTACATTTTTGTGAAAATCTCTTTTTGAGGGAAATTTACTTTTTTGAGTGAAAACTGCTTTTTGAGGGAATTATACTTTTTGAGTGAAAATTACTACTTTTAGAGTGAAATCTACTTTTTTGAGTGAAAATTACTATTTGAGGGAAAATTACTTTTTGAGTGAAAAATACTGTTTTGAGGGAAACTAACTTTTTGAGTGAAAATTACTTTTTTTTTAGGAAATTTATTTTTTGAGTGAAAATTACTTTTGAGTGAAAATTACCTTATTGAGTGAAAACTATTTTTTGAGGGAAAAATACTTGTTGAAGGAAATTTACATTTTAGAGGGAAAATTACTTTTTTGTGAAAATTACTACTATATGAGTGAAAACTACTTTTTTGAGTGAAAAAAAACTTTTGTGGGGAAATTACTATTTTTTGAGGGAAATTTACTTTTTTTAGTGAAAATCGCTTTTGAGGGAAATGCACTTTTTTGAGTAAAAACTACTTTTTGAGGAAAATTTCCTTTTTTTTGATGAAAATTATTTTTTGAGTGAGAAATACTTTTTGAGGGAAATTTACCATTTTTAGGGAAATTTACTTTTTTGAGTGAAAACTACTTTTTGAGGGAAAAATACTTGTTGAGGGAAATATACATTTTAGAGGGAAAATTACTTCTTGTGTGAAAATAATTACTTTATGAGTGAAAACTACTTTTTGAGGGAAAAATACTTGTTGAGGGAAATTTACATTTTAGAGGGAAAATTACTTTTTGGGTGAAAAACTTACTTTTTTTTAATGAAAACTGCATTTTGAGTGAAAACTATTTTTTGAGGGAAATTTACTTTTTTTAGTGAAAATTGCTTTTTAAGGGAAATATACTTTTTAGAGTAAAAACTACTTTTTGAGGAAAATTTACTTTTTTTTGATGAAAATTATTTTATGAGTGAAAATTACTTTTTTGAGTGAAAACTCCTTTTTGAGGGCAAATTACTTTTTTGAGGGAAATTTACTTTTTTGAGGGAAAATTACTTTTTGAGTGAAAATTACTACTTTTTGTGTGAAAAATGTGTTTTGAAGGAAAATTACTTTTTGAGTGAAAAATACTTTTTGGGGGAAAATTACTTTTTGGGTGAAAATTACTACTTTATGAAAAAAAGTGAAAACTACTTTTTTGAGTGAAAAAAACCTTTTGTGGGGAAATTACTTTTTAGAGGAAAATTTACTTTTTCGAGTTAAAAATACTTTTTGAGATAAAATAACTACTTTTAGAGTGAAATCTACTTTTTTGAGTGAAAACTACTTTTTGAGGGAAATTTACTTACTTGAGAGAAAACAACTCTTTGAGTAAAAAATACTTTTTGAGCGAAAATTACTTTTTTGAGTGAAAACTATTTTTTTAAGAAAAAAAACCTGTTGATGGAAATTTACATTTTTGTGAAAATCTCTTTTTGAGGGAAATTTACTTTTTTGAGTGAAAACTGCTTTTTGAGGGAAAGATACTTTTTGAGTGAAAATTACTACTTTTAGAGTGAAATCTACATTTTTGAGTGAAAATTACTATTTGAGGGAAAATTACTTTTTGAGTGAAAAATACTTTTTGAGGGAAACTAACTTTTTGAGTGAAAATTACTTTTTTTTTAGGAAATTTATTTTTTGAGTGAAAACTACTTTTGAGTGAAAATTACCTTTTTGAGTGAAAACTATTTTTTGAGGGAAAAATACTTGTTGGAGGAAATTTACATTTTAGAGGGAAAATTACTTTTTTGTGAAAATTACTACTATATGAGTGAAAACTACTTTTTTGAGTGAAAAAAAACTTTTGTGGGGAAATTACTATTTTTTGAGGGAAATTTACTTTTTTTTAGTGAAAATCGCTTTTGAGGGAAATGCACTTTTTTGAGTAAAAACTACTTTTTGAGGAAAATTTCCTTTTTTTGATGAAAATTATTTTTTGAGTGAGAAATACTTTTTGAGGGAAATTTACCATTTTTAGGGAAATTTACTCTTTTGAGTGAAAACTACTTTTTGAGGGAAAAATACTTGTTGAGGGGAATTTACATTTTAGAGGGAAAATTACTTCTTGGGTGAAAATAATTACTTTATGAGTGAAAACTACTTTTTGAGGGAAAAATACTTGTTGAGGGAAATTTACATTTTAGAGGGAAAATTCCTTTTTGGGTGAAAATTACTACTTTATGTGTGAAAACTACTTTTTTGAGTGAAACAAAAATTTTGTGGGGAAATTACTATTTTTTTAAATAAAATTTACTTTTTTGAGGGAAAAATACTTTTTGAGATAAAAAAAAATACTTGAGGGAAATTTACTTCTTTTAATGAAAACTAGTTTTCGAGGGAAATTTACCTTTTTTAGGGAAATTTACTTTTTTGAGTGAAAACTACTTTTTGAGTGAAAAATACTTTTTGGGGGAAAATTACTTTTTGAGTTTAATTACTACTTTTTGAGTGAAAAATACTTTTTGAGGGAAACTAACTTTTTGAGTGAAAATTACTTCTTTGAGTGAAAATTACTACTTTATGAGTGAAAACTACTTTTTGAGGGAAAAATACTTGTTGAGGGAAATTTACATTTTAGAGGGAAAATTACTTTTTGGGTGAAAATTACTACTTTATGAGTGAAAACTACTTTTTTGAGTGAAAAAAAAATTTTGTGGGGAAATTACTATTTTTTTAAATAAAATTTACTTTTTTGAGGTAAAAATACTTTTTGAGATAAAATAAATACTTGAGGGAAATTTACTTCTTTTAATGAAAACTAGTTTTTGAGAGAAACTTACTTTTTTTTTAATGAAAACTGCATTTTGAGTGAAAACTATTTTTTGAGGGAAATTTACTTTTTTTTTTAGTGAAAATCGCTTTTTGAGGGAAATATACTTTTTTGAGTAAAAACTACTTTTTGAGGAAAATTTACTTTTTCTGATGAAAATTATTTTTTGAGTGAGAAATACTTGTTGAGGGAAATTTACCTTTTTTAGGGAAATTTACTTTTTTGAGTGAAAGCTACTTTTTGAGCGAAAAATACTTGTTGATGGAAATTTACATTTTAGAGGGAAAATTACTTTTTGGGTGAAAATTATTACTTTATGAGTGAAAACTACTTTTTTGAGTGAAAAAAACCTTTTGTGGGGAAATTTTTTTTTTGATTAAAATTTACCTCTTTGAGGGAAAAATACTTTTTGAGATAAAAAAAAAATACTTGAGGGAAATTTACTTCTCTTAATGAAAACTAGTTTTTGAAGGAAACTTACTTTTTTTTAATGAAAACTGCATTTTGAGTGAAAACTATTTTTTGAGGGAAATTTACTTTTTTTTAGTGAAAATCGCTTTTTGAGGGAAATATACTTTTTTTGATGAAAATTATTTTTTGAGTGAAAATTACTTTTTTGAGTGAAAACTCCTTTTTGAGGGAAAATTACTTTTTTGAGGGAAATTTACTTTTTTGAGGGAAGTTTACTTTTTTGAATGAAAGTTACTTTTTGAGGGAAAATTACTTTTTGAGTGAAAATTACTACTTTTTGAGTGAAAAATGTGTTTTGAAGGAAAATTACTTTTTGAGTGAAAAATACTTTTTGGGTGAAAATTACTACTTTATGAGTGAAAACTACTTTTTTGAGTGAAAAAAACCTTTTGTGGGGAAATTACTTTTTAGAGGAAAATTTACTTTTTTGAGTTAAAAATACTTTTTGAGATAAAATAACTACTTGAGGGAAATTTACTTCTTTTAATGAAAACTAGTTTTTGAGGGAAATTTACTTTTTTTAGTGAAAATCGCTTTTTGAGGGAAATATACTTTTTTGAGTGAAAACTACTTTTTGAGGGAAATTTACTTTTTTTTAGTGAAAATTACTACTTTTAGAGTGAAATCTACTTTTTTGAGTGAAAACTACTTTTTGAGGGAAATTTACTTACTTGAGGGAAAACTACTCTTTGAGTAAAAAATACTTTTTGAACGAAAATTACTTTTTTGAGTGAAAACTATTTTTTTAAGAAAAAAAAACCTGTTGATGGAAATTTACATTTTTGTGAAAATCTCTTTTTGAGGGAAATTTACTTTTTTGAGTGAAAACTGCTTTTTGAGGGAAAAATACTTTTTGAGTGAAAATTACTACTTTTAGAGTGAATTCTACTTTTTTGAGTGAAAACTACTTTTTGAGGGAAAAACACTTGTTGAGGGAAACTAACATTTTAGAGGGAAATTTACATTTTGTAGTGAAAATCGCTTTTTGGGGAAATTTACTTTTTTGAGTGAAAGTGCTTTTTGAGTGAAATATACTTTTTGAGCAAAATTTACTTTTTGAGGGAAAAACACTTGTTGAGGGAAACTAACATTTTAGAGGGAAATTTACTTTTTTTAGTGAAAATCGCTTTTTGGGGAAATTTACTTTCTTGAGTGAAAGTGCTTTTTGAGTGAAATATACTTTTTGAGCAAAATTTACTTTTTTGAGGGAAAACTAATTTTTGAGTGAAAATTACTACTTTTTGAGTGAAAATTACTTTTTTGAGTGAAAACTACTTTTTGAGGGAAAAATACTTGTTGAGGGAAATTTACATTTTAGAGGGAAAATTACTTTTTGGGTGAAAATTACTACTTTATGAGTGAAAACTACTTTTTTGAGTGAAAAAAACCTTTTGTGGGGAAATTACTTTTTTGAGGATAATTTACTTTTTGAGTGAAAAATACTTTTTGAGTGAAAATTACTACTTTATGAGTGAAAACTACTTTTTTGAGTGAAAAAAAAATTTTGTTAGGAAATTACTATCTTTTTTAAATAAAATTTACTTTTTTGAGGGAAAAATACTTTTTGAGATAAAATAAATACTTGAGGGAAATTTACTTCTTTTAATGAAAACTAGTTTTCGAGGGAAACTTACCTTTTTTTAGGGAAATTTACTTTTTTGAGAAAATCGCTTTTTGAGGGAAATATACTTTTTTGAGTGAAAACTACTTTTTGAGGGAAATTTACTTTTTTTAGTGAAAATCGCTTTTTGAGGGAAAGTTACTTTCTTGAGTGAAAACTGCTTTTTGAGGAGAAAATACTTTTTGAGTGAAAATTACTACTTTTAGAGTGAAATCTACTTTTTTGAGTGAAAACTACTTTTTGAGGGAAATTTACTTACTTGAGAGAAAACTACTCTTTGAGTAAAAAATACTTTTTGAGCGAAAATTCCTTTTTTGAGTGAAAACTATTTTTTTAAGAAAAAAAACCTGTTGATGGAAATTTACATTTTTGTGAAAATCTCTTTTTGAGGGAAAGTTACTTTCTTGAGTGAAAACTGCTTTTTGAGGGGAAAATACTTTTTGAGTGAAAATTACTACTTTGAGAGTGAAATCTACTTTTTTGAGTGAAAAATACTTTTTGAGTGAAAATTACTACTTTTTGAGTGAAATCTACTTTTATGAGTGAGAAATACTTTTTGAGGCAAATTTGCCTTTTTTAGGGAAATTTACTTTTTTGAGTGAAAATTACTTTTTTGAGTGAAAACTTCTTTTTGAGGGAAAAACACTTGTTGAGGGAAACGAACATTTTGAGTGAAAATTACTTTTTTTTTAGGAAATTTATTTTTTGAGTGAAATCTACTTTTTTGAGTGAAAACTACTTTTTGAGGGAAATTTACGTTTTAGAGGGAAAATTACTTTTTGGGTGAAAATTATTTCTTTATGAGTGAAAACAACTTTTTTTAGTGAAAAAACCTTTTGTGGGGAAATTACTTTTTGAGGAAAATTTACCTCTTTGAGGGAAAAATACTTTTTGAGATAAAATAACTACTTGAGGGAAAATTACTTCTTTTAATGAAAACTAGTTTTTGAAGGAAACTTACTTTTTTTTATTGAAAACTGCATTTTGAGTGAAAACTATTTTTTGAGGGAAATTTATTTTTTTTAGTGAAAATCGCTTTTTGAGGGAAATGCACTTTTTTGAGTAAAAACTACTTTTTGAGGAAAATTTCCTCTTTTTGATGAAAATTATTTTTTGAGTGAGAAATACTTTTTGAGGGAAATTTACCATTTTTAGGGAAATTTACTTTTTTGAGTGAAAACTACTTTTTGATGGAAAAATACTTGTTGAGGGAAATTTACATTTTAGAGGGAACATTACTTTTTGGGTGAAAATAATTACTTTATGAGTGAAAACTACTTTTTGAGGAAAAAATACTTGTTGAGGGAAATTTACATTTTAGAGGGAAAATTACTTTTTGGGTGAAAATCACTACTTTATGAGTGAAAACTACTTTTTTAAGTGAAAAAAACCTTTTGTGGGGAAATTACTTTTTTGAGGATAATTTACTTTTTTGAGTGAAAAATACTTTTTGAGTGAAAATTACTACTTTTTGAGTGAAATCTACTTTTATGAGTGAGATATACTTTTTGAGGCAAATTTGCCTTTTTTAGAGAAATTTACTTGTTTGAGTGAAAATTACTTTTTTGAGTGAAAACTACTTTTTGAGGGAAAAACACTTGTTGAGGGAAACTAACATTTTAGAGGGAAATTTACATTTTGTAGTGAAAATCGCTTTTTGGCTAAATTTACTTTTTTGAGTGAAAGTGCTTTTTGAGTGAAATATACTTTTGGAGCAAAATTTACTTTTTGAGGGAAAAACACTTGTTGAGGGAAACTAACATTTTAGAGGGAAATTTACTTTTTTTAGTGAAAATCGCTTTTTGGGGAAATTTACTTTCTTGAGTGAAAGTGCTTTTTGAGTGAAATATACTTTTTGAGCAAAATTTACTTTTTTGAGGGAAAACTAATTTTTGAGTGAAAATAACTACTTTTTGAGTGAAAATTACTTTTTTGAGTGAAAACTACTTTTTGAGGGAAAAATACTTGTTGAGGGAAATTTACATTTTAGAGGGAAAATTACTTTTTGGGTGAAAATTACTACTTTATGAGTGAAAACTACTTTTTTGAGTGAAAAAAACCTTTTGTGGGGAAATTACTTTTTTGAGGATAATTTACTTTTTTGAGTGAAAAATACTTTTTGAGTGAAAATTACTACTTTATGAGTGAAAACTACTTTTTTGAGTGAAAAAAAAATTTTGTTAGGAAATTACTATTTTTTTTAAATAAAATTTACTTTTTTGAGGGAAAAATGCTTTTTGAGATAAAATAAATACTTGAGGGAAATTTACTTCTTTTAATGAAAACTAGTTTTCGAGGGAAACTTACCTTTTTTAGGGAAATTTACTTTTTTGAGTGAAAACTACTTTTTGAGTGAAAAATACTTTTTGGGGGAAAATTACTTTTTTGAGTGAAAAATACTTTTTGAGTGAAAATTACTACTTTTTGAGTGAAATCTATTTTTATGAGTGAGAAATACTTTTTGAGGCAAATTTGCCATTTTTAGGGAAATTTACTTTTTTGAGTGAAAATTACTTTTTTGAGTGAAAACTACTTTTTGAGGGAAACTAACATTTTAGAGGGAAATTTACATTTTGTAGTGAAAATCGCTTTTTGGGGAAATTTACTTTTCTGAGTGAAAGTGCTTTTTGAGTGAAATATACTTTTTGAGCAAAATTTACTTTTTGAGGGAAAAACACTTGTTGAGGGAAACTAACATTTTAGAGGGAAATTTACTTTTTTTAGTGAAAATCGCTTCTTGGGGAAATTTACTTACTTGAGTGAAAGTGCTTTTTGAGTGAAATATACTTTTTGAGCGAAATTTACTTTTTTGAGGGAAAAATAATTTTTGAGTGAAAATTACTACTTTTAGAGTGAAATCTACTTTTTTGAGTGAAAACTTTTTGAGGGAAATTTATTTACTTGAGGGAAAACTACTCTTTGAGTAAAAAATACTTTTTGAGCGAAAATTACTTTTTTGAGTGAAAACTATTTTTTTAAGAAAAAAACCTGTTGATGGAAATTTACATTTTTGTGAAAATCTCTTTTTGAGGGAAATTTCCTTTTTTCAGTGAAAATTACTTTTTGAGTGAAAACTACTACTTTTTGAGTGAAAAATGCGTTTTGAAGGAAAATTACTTTTTGAGTGAAAATTACTTTTTTTTGAGGGAAATTTATTTTTTGAGTGAAAACTACTTTTGAGTGAAAATTTACTTTTTTTGATGAACATTATTTTTTGAGTGAAAATTACTTTTTTTAGTGAAATCTACTTTTTGAGGGAAATTTACTTTTTTGATGAACATTATTTTTTGAGTGAAAATTACTTTTTTGAGTGAAAACTACTTTTGAGGGAAATTTACATTTTTTAGTGAAAATAGCTTTTTGAGGGAAAATTACTTTTTTGAGTGAAAACTGCTTTTTGAGTGAAATATACTTTTTGAGCAAAATTTACTTTTTTGAGGGAAAAATACTTTTTGAGTGAAAATTACTACTTTTTGAGTGAGAAATACTTGTTGAGGGAAATTTACCTTTCTTGGGGAAATTTACTTTTTTGAGTGAAGGCTACTTTTTTAGCGAAAAATACTTGTTGAGGGAAATTTACGTTTTAAAGGGAAAATTACTTTTTGGGTGAAAATTATTTCTTTATGAGTGAAAACAACTTTTTTTAGTGAAAAAACCTTTTGTGGGGAAACTACTTTTTGAGGAAAATTTACTTTTT
This sequence comes from Rhingia rostrata, assembly GCA_949824845.1. Classification (NCBI taxonomy): domain Eukaryota; kingdom Metazoa; phylum Arthropoda; class Insecta; order Diptera; family Syrphidae; genus Rhingia; species Rhingia rostrata. Next base: position 37,203,403 of record OX463758.1, read on the forward strand.
TTAGTGAAAATTGCTTTTTGAGGGAAATATACTTTTTAGAGTAAAAACTACTTTTTGAGGAAAATTTACTTTTTTTTGATGAAAATTATTTTATGAGTGAAAATTACTTTTTTGAGTGAAAACTCCTTTTTGAGGGAAATTTCCTTTTTTCAGTGAAAATTACTTTTTGAGGGAAAATTACTTTTTGAGTGAAAACTACTACTTTTTGAGTGAAAATGCGTTTTGAAGGAAAATTACTTTTTGAGTGAAAAAAAATTTTTGAGGGAAACTAACTTTTTGAGTGAAAATTACTTTTTTTTGAGGGAAATTTATTTTTTGAGTGAAAACTACTTTTGAGTGAAAATTTACTTTTTTTGATGAACATTATTTTTTGAGTGAAAATTACTTTTTTGAGTGAAAACTACTTTTGAGGGAAATTTACTTTTTTTTAGTGAAAATTGATTTTTGAGGGAAAATTACTTTTTTGAGTGAAAACTGCTTTTTGAGTGAAATATACTTTTTGAGCAAAATTTACTTTTTTTAGGGAAAAATACTCTTTGAGTGAAAATTACTACTTTTTGAGTGAGAAATACTTGTTGAGGGAAATTTACCTTTTTTGGGGAAATTTACTTTTTTGAGTGAAAGCTACTTTTTTAGCGAAAAATACTTGTTGAGGGAAATTTAAGTTTTAGAGGGAAAATTACTTTTTGGGTGAAAATTATTTCTTTTGAGTGAAAACTACTTTTTTAGTGAAAAAACCTTTTGTGGGGAAATTACTTTTTGAGGAACATTTACCTCTTTGAGGGAAAAATACTTTTTGAGATAAAATAACTACTTGAGGGAAAATTACTTCTTTTAATGAGAACTAGTTTTTGAATTAAACTTACTTTTTTTTTAATGAAAACTGCATTTTGAGTGAAAACTATTTTTTGAGGGAAATTTACTTTTTTAATGAAAATTGCTTTTTGAGGGAAATATACTTTTTAGAGTAAAAACTACTTTTTGAGGAAAATTTACTTTTTTTGATGAAAATTATTTTATGAGTGAAAATTACTTTTTTGAGTGAAAACTCCTTTTTGAGGGCAAATTACTTTTTTGAGGGAAATTTACTTTTTTGAGGGAAAATTACTTTTTGAGTGAAAATTACTACTTTTTGTGTGAAAAATGTGTTTTGAAGGAAAATTACTTTTTGAGTGAAAAATACTTTTTGGGGGAAAATTACTTTTTGGGTGAAAATTACTACTTTATGGGTGAAAACTACTTTTTTGAGTGAAAAAAACCTTTTGTGGGGAAATTACTTTTTAGAGGAAAATTTACTTTTTTGAGTTAAAAATACTTTTTGAGATAAAATAACTACTTTTAGAGTGAAATCTACTTTTTTGAGTGAAAACTACTTTTTGAGGGAAATTTACTTACTTGAGAGAAAACTACTCTTTGAGTAAAAAATACTTTTTGAGCGAAAATTACTTTTTTGAGTAAAACTATTTTTTTAAGAAAAAAAACCTGTTGATGGAAATTTACATTTTTGTGAAAATCTCTTTTTGAGGGAAATTTACTTTTTTGAGTGAAAACTGCTTTTTGAGGGAAAAATACTTTTTGAGTGAAAATTACTACTTTTAGAGTGAAATCTACTTTTTTGAGTGAAAATTACTATTTGAGGGAAAATTACTTTTTGAGTGAAAAATACTGTTTTGAGGGAAACTAACTTTTTGAGTGAAAATTACTTTTTTTTTAGGAAATTTATTTTTTGAGTGAAAATTACTTTTGAGTGAAAATTACTACTATATGAGTGAAAACTACTTTTTTGAGTGAAAAAAAACTTTTGTGGGGAAATTACTATTTTTTGAGGGAAATTTACTTTTTTTAGTGAAAATCGCTTTTGAGGGAACTTTTTTGAGTAAAAACTACTTTTTGAGGAAAATTTCCTTTTTTTTGATGAAAATTATTTTTTGAGTGAGAAATACTTTTTGAGGGAAATTTACCATTTTTAGGGAAATTTACTTTTTTGAGTGAAAACTACTTTTTGAGGGAAAAATACTTGTTGAGGGAAATATACATTTTAGAGGGAAAATTACTTCTTGGGTGAAAATAATAACTTTATGAGTGAAAACTACTTTTTGAGGGAAAAATACTTGTTGAGGGAAATTTACATTTTAGAGGGAAAATTACTTTTTGGGTGAAAAACTTACTTTTTTTTAATGAAAACTGCATTTTGAGTGAAAACTATTTTTTGAGGGAAATTTACTTTTTTTAGTGAAAATTGCTTTTTGAGGGAAATATACTTTTTAGAGTAAAAACTACTTTTTGAGGAAAATTTACTTTTTTTTGATGAAAATTATTTTATGAGTGAAAATTACTTTTTTGAGTGAAAACTCCTTTTTGAGGGCAAATTACTTTTTTGAGGGAAATTTACTTTTTTGAGGGAAAATTACTTTTTGAGTGAAAATTACTACTTTTTGTGTGAAAAATGTGTTTTGAAGGAAAATTACTTTTTGAGTGAAAAATACTTTTTGGGGGAAAATTACTTTTTGGGTGAAAATTACTACTTTATGAAAAAAAGTGAAAACTACTTTTTTGAGTGAAAAAAACCTTATGTGGGGAAATTACTTTTTAGAGGAAAATTTACTTTTTTGAGTTAAAAATACTTTTTGAGATAAAATAACTACTTTTAGAGTGAAATCTACTTTTTTGAGTGAAAACTACTTTTTGAGGGAAATTTACTTACTTGAGAGAAAACAACTCTTTGAGTAAAAAATACTTTTTGAGCGAAAATTACTTTTTTGAGTGAAAACTATTTTTTTAAGAAAAAAAACCTGTTGATGGAAATTTACATTTTTGTAAAAATCTCTTTTTGAGGGAAATTTACTTTTTTGAGTGAAAACTGCTTTTTGAGGGAAAAATACTTTTTGAGTGAAAATTACTACTTTTAGAGTGAAATCTACATTTTTGAGTGAAAATTACTATTTGAGGGAAAATTACTTTTTGAGTGAAAAATACTTTTTGAGGGAAACTAACTTTTTGAGTGAAAATTACTTTTTTTTTAGGAAATTTATTTTTTGAGTGAAAACTACTTTTGAGTGAAAATTACCTTTTTGAGTGAAAACTATTTTTTGAGGGAAAAATACTTGTTGGAGGAAATTTACATTTTAGAGGGAAAATTACTTTTTTGTGAAAATTACTACTATATGAGTGAAAACTACTTTTTTGAGTGAAAAAAAACTTTTGTGGGGAAATTACTATTTTTTGAGGGAAATTTACTTTTTTTTAGTAAAAATCGCTTTTGAGGGAAATGCACTTTTTTGAGTAAAAACTACTTTTTGAGGAAAATTTCCTTTTTTTGATGAAAATTATTTTTTGAGTGAGAAATACTTTTTGAGGGAAATTTACCATTTTTAGGGAAATTTACTCTTTTGAGTGAAAACTACTTTTTGAGGGAAAAATACTTGTTGAGGGGAATTTACATTTTAGAAAGAAAATTACTTCTTGGGTGAAAATAATTACTTTATGAGTGAAAACTACTTTTTGAGGGAAAAATACTTGTTGAGGGAAATTTACATTTTAGAGGGAAAATTCCTTTTTGGGTGAAAATTACTACTTTATGTGTGAAAACTACTTTTTTGAGTGAAACAAAAATTTTGTGGGGAAATTACTATTTTTTTAAATAAAATTTACTTTTTTGAGGGAAAAATACTTTTTGAGATAAAAAAAAATATTTGAGGGAAATTTACTTCTTTTAATGAAAACTAGTTTTCGAGGGAAATTTACCTTTTTTAGGGAAATTTACTTTTTTGAGTGAAAACTACTTTTTGAGTGAAAAATACTTTTTGGGGGAAAATTACTTTTTGAGTTTAATTACTACTTTTTGAGTGAAAAATACTTTTTGAGGGAAACTAACTTTTTGAGTGAAAATTACTTCTTTGAGTGAAAATTACTACTTTATGAGTGAAAACTACTTTTTGAGGGAAAAATACTTGTTGAGGGAAATTTACATTTTAGAGGGAAAATTACTTTTAGGGTGAAAATTACTACTTTATGAGTGAAAACTACTTTTTTGAGTGAAAAAAAAATTTTGTGGGGAAATTACTATTTTTTTAAATAAAATTTACTTTTTTGAGGGAAAAATACTTTTTGAGATAAAATAAATACTTGAGGGAAATTTACTTCTTTTAATGAAAACTAGTTTTTGAGAGAAACTTACTTTTTTTTAATGAAAACTGCATTTTGAGTGAAAACTATTTTTTGAGGGAAATTTTTTTTTTTTAGTGAAAATCGCTTTTTGAGGGAAATATACTTTTTTGAGTAAAAACTACTTTTTGAGGAAAATTTACTTTTTTTGATGAAAATTATTTTTTGAGTGAGAAATACTTGTTGAGGGAAATTTACCTTTTTTAGGGAAATTTACTTTTTTGAGTGAAAGCTACTTTTTGAGCGAAAAATACTTGTTGATGGAAATTTACATTTTAGAGGGAAAATTACTTTTTGGGTGAAAATTATTACTTTATGAGTGAAAACTACTTTTTTGAGTGAAAAAAACCTTTTGTGGGGAAATTTTTTTTTTGAGGAAAATTTACCTCTTTGAGGGAAAAATACTTTTTGAGATAAAAAAAAAATACTTGAGGGAAATTTACTTCTCTTAATGAAAACTAGTTTTTGAAGGAAACTTACTTTTTTTTAATGAAAACTGCATTTTGAGTGAAAACTATTTTTTGAGGGAAATTTACTTTTTTTTAGTGAAAATCGCTTTTTGAGGGAAATATACTTTTTTTGATGAAAATTATTTTTTGAGTGAAAATTACTTTTTTGAGTGAAAACTCCTTTTTGAGGGAAAATTACTTTTTTGAGGGAAATTTACTTTTTTGAGGGAAGTTTACTTTTTTGAATGAAAGTTACTTTTTGAGGGAAAATTACTTTTTGAGTGAAAATTACTACTTTTTGAGTGAAAAATGTGTTTTGAAGTAAAATTACTTTTTGATCGAAAAATACTTTTTGGGTGAAAATTACTACTTTATGAGTGAAAACTACTTTTTTGAGTGAAAAAAACCTTTTGTGGGGAAATTACTTTTTAGAGGAAAATTTACTTTTTTGAGTTAAAAATACTTTTTGAGATAAAATAACTACTTGAGGGAAATTTACTTCTTTTAATGAAAACTAGTTTTTGAGGGAAATTTACTTTTTTTAGTGAAAATCGCTTTTTGAGGGAAATATACTTTTTTGAGTGAAAACTACTTTTTGAGGGAAATTTACTTTTTTTAGTGAAAATTACTACTTTTAGAGTGAAATCTACTTTTTTGAGTGAAAACTACTTTTTGAGGGAAATTTACTTACTTGAGGGAAAACTACTCTTTGAGTAAAAAATACTTTTTGAACGAAAATTACTTTTTTGAGTGAAAACTATTTTTTTAAGAAAAAAAAACCTGTTGATGGAAATTTACATTTTTGTGAAAATCTCTTTTTGAGGGAAATTTACTTTTTTGAGTGAAAACTGCTTTTTGAGGGAAAAATACTTTTTGAGTGAAAATTACTACTTTTAGAGTGAATTCTACTTTTTTGAGTGAAAAATTTTTGTTTTTGAGGGAAACTTATTTTTTGAGTGAAAACTACTTTTGAGTGAAAATTACTTTTTTGAGTGAAAACTATTTTTTGAGGGAAAAATACTTGTTGAAGGAAATTTACATTTTAGAGGGAAAATTACTTTTTTTGTGAAAATTACTACTTTATGAGTGAAAACTACTTTTTTGAGTGAAAAAAAACTTTTGTGGGGAAATTACTATTTTTTGAGGAAAATTTACTTTTTTGAGAGAAAAATACTTTTTGAGATAAAATAAATACTTGAGGGAAATTTACTTCTCTTAATGAAAACTAGTTTTTGAGGGAAACTTATTTTTTTTAATGAAAACTTTATTTTGAGTGAAAACTATTTTTTGAGGGAAATTTACTTTTTAATGAAAACTACTTTTTGAGAGAAATTTACTTTTTGAGGGAAATTTACTTTTTGAGGGAAATTTACTTTTTTGAGGGAAAATTACTTTTTTGAGGGATATGTACTTTTTTGAGTAAAAACTACTTTTTGAGGAAAATTAACTTTGTTTGATGAATATTATTTTTTGAGTGAGAAATACTTTTTGAGGGAAATTTACCATTTTTAGGGAAATTTACTTTTTTGAGTGAAAACTACTTTTTGATGGAAAAATTCTTGTTGAGGGAAATTTACATTTTAGAGGGAAAATTACTTTTTGGGTGAAAATTACTACTTTATGAGTGAAAACTACTTTTTTGAGTGAAAAAAACCTTTTGTGGGGAAATTACTTTTTTGAGGATAATTTACTTTTTTGAGTGAAAAATACTTTTTGAGTGAAAATTACTACTTTTTGAGTGAAATCTACTTTTATGAGTGAGAAATACTTTTTGAGGCAAATTTGCCTTTTTTAGGGAAATTTACTTTTTTGAGTGAAAATTACTTTTTTGAGTGAAAACTACTTTTTGAGGGAAAAACACTTGTTGAGGGAAACTAACATTTTGAGTGAAAATTACTTTTTTTTTAGGAAATTTATTTTTTGAGTGAAATCTACTTTTTTGAGTGAAAACTACTTTTTGAGGGAAATTTACGTTTTAGAGGGAAAATTACTTTTTGGGTGAAAATTATTTCTTTATGAGTGAAAACAACTTTTTTTAGTGAAAAAACCTTTTGTGGGGAAATTACTTTTTGAGGAAAATTTACCTCTTTGAGGGAAAAATACTTTTTGAGATAAAATAACTACTTGAGGGAAAATTACTTCTTTTAATGAAAACTAGTTTTTGAAGGAAACTTACTTTTTTTTATTGAAAACTGCATTTTGAGTGAAAACTATTTTTTGAGGGAAATTTATTTTTTTTTAGTGAAAATCGCTTTTTGAGGGAAATGCACTTTTTTGAGTAAAAACAACTTTTTGAGGAAAATTTCCTTTTTTTGATGAAAATTATTTTTTGAGTGAGAAATACTTTTTGAGGGAAATTTACCATTTTTAGGGAAATTTACTTTTTTGAGTGAAAACTACTTTTTGATGGAAAAATACTTGTTGAGGGAAATTTACATTTTAGAGGGAAAATTACTTTTTGGGTGAAAATAATTACTTTATGAGTGAAAACTACTTTTTGAGGAAAAAATACTTGTTGAGGGAAATTTACATTTTAGAGGGAAAATTACTTTTTGGGTGAAAATTACTACTTTATGAGTGAAAACTACTTTTTTGAGTGAAAAAAACCTTTTGTGGGGAAATTACTTTTTTGAGGATAATTTACTTTTTTGAGTGAAAAATACTTTTTGAGTGAAAATTACTACTTTTTGAGTGAAATCTACTTTTATGAGTGAGATATACTTTTTGAGGCAAATTTGCCTTTTTTAGAGAAATTTACTTGTTTGAGTGAAAATTACTTTTTTGAGTGAAAACTACTTTTTGAGGGAAAAACACTTGTTGAGGGAAACTAACATTTTAGAGGGAAATTTGCATTTTGTAGTGAAAATCGCTTTCTGGGGAAATTTACTTTTTTGAGTGAAAGTCGCTTTTTGGGGAAATTTACTTTCTTGAGTGAAAGTGCTTTTTGAGTGAAATATACTTTTTGAGCAAAATTTACTTTTTTGAGGGAAAACTAATTTTTGAGTGAAAATTACTACTTTTTGAGTGAAAATTACTTTTTTGAGTGAAAACTACTTTTTGAGGGAAAAATACTTGTTGAGGGAAATTTACATTTTAGAGGGAAAATTACTTTTTGGGTGAGAATTACTACTTTATGAGTGAAAACTACTTTTTTGAGTGAAAAAAACCTTTTGTGGGGAAATTACTTTTTTGAGGATAATTTACTTTTTTGAGTGAAAAATACTTTTTGAGTGAAAATTACTACTTTATGAGTGAAAACTACTTTTTTGAGTGAAAAAAAAATTTTGTTAGGAAATTACTATTTTTTTTAAATAAAATTTACTTTTTTGAGGGAAAAATGCTTTTTGAGATAAAATAAATACTTGAGGGAAATTTACTTCTTTTAATGAAAACTAGTTTTCGAGGGAAACTTACCTTTTTTAGGGAAATTTACTTTTTTGAGTGAAAACTACTTTTTGAGTGAAAAATACTTTTTGGGGGAAAATTACTTTTTTGAGTGAAAAATACTTTTTGAGTGAAAATTACTACTTTTTGAGTGAAATCTACTTTTATGAGTGAGAAATACTTTTTGAGGCAAATTTGCCTTTTTTAGGGAAATTTACTTTTTTGAGTGAAATTTACTTTTTTGAGTGAAAACTACTTTTTGAGGGAAAAACACTTGTTGAAGGAAACTAACATTTTAGAGGGAAATTTACATTTTGTAGTGAAAATCGCATTTTGGGGAAATTTACTTTTTTGAGTGAAAGTGCTTTTTGAGTGAAATATACTTTTTGAGCAAAATTTACTTTTTGAGGGAAAAACACTTGTTGAGGGAAACTAACATTTTAGAGGGAAATTTACTTTTTTTAGTGAAAATCGCTTTTTGGGGAAATTTACTTTCTTGAGTGAAAGTGCTTTTTGAGTGAAATATACTTTTTGAGCAAAATTTACTTTTTTGAGGGAAAAATAATTTTTGAGTGAAAATTACTACTTTTAGAGTGAAATCTACTTTTTTGAGTGAAAACTTTTTGAGGGAAATTTATTTACTTGAGGGAAAACTACTCTTTGAGTAAAAAATACTTTTTGAGCGAAAATTACTTTTTGAGTGAAAACTAATACTTTTTGAGTGAAAATGCGTTTTGAAGGAAAATTACTTTTTGAGTGAAAAAAAATTTTTGAGGGAAACTAACTTTTTGAGTGAAAATTACTTTTTTTTGAGGGAAATTTATTTTTTGAGTGAAAACTACTTTTGAGTGAAAATTTACTTTTTTTGATGAACATTATTTTTTGAGTGAAAATTACTTTTTTGAGTGAAAACTACTTTTGAGGGAAATTTACTTTTTTTTAGTGAAAATTGCTTTTTGAGGGAAAATTACTTTTTTGAGTGAAAACTGCTTTTTGAGTGAAATATACTTTTTGAGCAAAATTTACTTTTTTTAGGGAAAAATACTCTTTGAGTGAAAATGACTACTTTTTGAGTGAGAAATACTTGTTGAGGGAAATTTACCTTTTTTGGGGAAATTTACTTTTTTGAGTGAAAGCTACTTTTTTAGCGAAAAATACTTGTTGAGGGAAATTTAAGTTTTAGAGGAAAAATTACTTTTTGGGTGAAAATTATTTCTTTTGAGTGAAAACTACTTTTTTTAGTGAAAAAACCTTTTGTGGGGAAATTACTTTTTGAGGAACATTTACCTTTTTGAGGGAAAAATACTTTTTGAGATAAAATAACTACTTGAGGGAAAATTACTTCTTTTAATGAGAACTAGTTTTTGAATTAAACTTACTTTTTTTTAATGAAAACTGCATTTTGAGTGAAAATTATTTTTTGAGGGAAATTTACTTTTTTTAGTGAAAATTGCTTTTTGAGGGAAATATACTTTTTAGAGTAAAAACTACTTTTTGAGGAAAATTTACTTTTTTTGATGAAAATTATTTTATGAGTGAAAATTACTTTTTTGAGTGAAAACTCCTTTTTGAGGGCAAATTACTTTTTTGAGGGAAATTTACTTTTTTGAGGGAAAATTACTTTTTGAGTGAAAATTACTACTTTTTGTGTGAAAAATGTGTTTTGAAGGAAAATTACTTTTTGAGTGAAAAATACTTTTTGGGGGAAAATTACTACTTTATGAGTGAAAACTACTTTTTTGAGTGAAAAAAACCTTTTGTGGGGAAATTACTTTTTAGAGGAAAATTTACTTTTTTGAGTTAAAAATACTTTTTGAGATAAAATAACTACTTGAGGGAAATTTACTTCTTTTAATGAAAACTAGTTTTTGAGGGAAATTTACTTTTTTTAGTGAAAATCGCTTTTTGAGGGAAATATACTTTTTTGAGTGAAAACTACTTTTTGAGGGAAATTTACTTACTTGAGGGAAAACTACTCTTTGAGTAAAAAATACTTTTTGAACGAAAATTACTTTTTTGAGTGAAAACTATTTTTTTAAGAAAAAAAAACCTGTTGATGGAAATTTACATTTTTGTAAAAATCTCTTTTTGAGGGAAATTTACTTTTTTGAGTGAAAACTGCTTTTTGAGGGAAAAATACTTTTTGAGTGAAAATTACTACTTTTAAAGTGAATTCTACTTTTTTGAGTGAAAAATTTTTGTTTTTGAGGGAAATTTATTTTTTGAGTGAAAACTACTTTTGAGTGAAAATTACTTTTTTGAGTGAAAACTATTTTTTGAGGGAAAAATACTTGTTGAAGGAAATTTACATTTTAGAGGGAAAATTACTTTTTTGTGAAAATTACTACTTTATGAGTGAAAACTACTTTTTTGAGTGAAAAAAAACTTTTGTGGGGAAATACTATTTTTTGAGGAAAATTTACTTTTTTGAGAGAAAAATACTTTTTGAGATAAAATAAATACTTGAGGGAAATTTACTTCTTTTAATGAAAACTAGTTTTTGAGGGAAACTTATTTTTTTTAATGAAAACTTTATTTTGAGTGAAAACTATTTTTGAGGGAAATTTACTTTTTAATGAAAACTACTTTTTGAGAGAAATTTACTTTTTGAGGGAAATTTACTTTTTGAGGGAAATTTACTTTTTTGAGGGAAAATTACTTTTTTGAGGGATATGTACTTTTTTGAGTAAAAACTACTTTTGAGGAAAATTAACTTTGTTTGATGAATATTATTTTTTGAGTGAGAAATACTTTTTGAGGGAAATTTACCATTTTTAGGGAAATTTACTTTTTTGAGTGAAAACTACTTTTTGATGGAAAAATTCTTGTTGAGGGAAATTTACATTTTAGAGGGAAAATTACTTTTTGGGTGAAAATTACTACTTTATGAGTGAAAACTACTTTTTTGAGTGAAAAAAACCTTTTGTGGGGAAATTACTTTTTTGAGGATAATTTACTTTTTGAGTGAAAATTACTTTTTTGAGTGAAAACTACTTTTTGAGGGAAAAACACTTGTTGAGGGAAACTAACATTTTGAGTGAAAATTACTTTTTTTTTAGGAAATTTATTTTTGAGTGAAATCTACTTTTTTGAGTGAAAACTACTTTTTGAGGGAAATCTACGTTTTAGAGGGAAAATTACTTTTTGGGTGAAAATTATTTCTTTATGAGTGAAAACAACTTTTTTTTAGTGAAAAAACCTTTTGTGGGGAAATTACTTTTTGAGGAAAATTTACCTCTTTGAGGGAAAAAATACTTTTTGAGATAAAATAACTACTTGAGGGGAAAATTACTTCTTTTAATGAAAACTAGTTTTTGAAGGAAACTTACTTTTTTTATTGAAAACTGCATTTTGAGTGAAAACTATTTTTTGAGGGAAATTTATTTTTTTTAGTGAAAATCGCTTTTTGAGGGAAATGCACTTTTTTGAGTAAAAACAACTTTTTGAGGAAAATTTCCTTTTTTGATGAAAATTATTTTTTGAGTGAGAAATACTTTTTGAGGGAAATTTACCATTTTTAGGGAAATTTACTTTTTTGAGTGAAAACTACTTTTTGATGGAAAAATACTTGTTGAGGGAAATTTACATTTTAGAGGGAAAATTACTTTTTGGGTGAAAATAATTACTTTATGAGTGAAAACTACTTTTTGAGGAAAAAATACTTGTTGAGGGAAATTTACATTTTAGAGGGAAAATTACTTTTTGGGTGAAAATTACTACTTTATGAGTGAAAACTACTTTTTTGAGTGAAAAAAACCTTTTGTGGGGAAATTACTTTTTTGAGGATAATTTACTTTTTTGAGTGAAAAATACTTTTTGAGTGAAAATTACTACTTTTTGAGTGAAATCTACTTTTATGAGTGAGATATACTTTTTGAGGCAAATTTGCCTTTTTTAGAGAAATTTACTTGTTTGAGTGAAAATTACTTTTTTGAGTGAAAACTACTTTTTGAGGGAAAAACACTTGTTGAGGGAAACTAACATTTTAGAGGGAAATTTACATTTTGTAGTGAAAATCGCTTTCTGGGGAAATTTACTTTTTTGAGTGAAAGTGCTTTTTGAGTGAAATATACTTTTTGAGCAAAATTTACTTTTTGAGGGAAAAACACTTGTTGAGGGAAACTAACATTTTAGAGGGAAATTTACTTTTTTTAGTGAAAATCGCTTTTTGGGGAAATTTACTTTCTTGAGTGAAAGTGCTTTTTGAGTGAAATATACTTTTTGAGCAAAATTTACTTTTTTGAGGGAAAACTAATTTTTGAGTGAAAATTACTACTTTTTGAGTGAAAATTACTTTTTTGAGTGAAAACTACTTTTTGAGGGAAAAATACTTGTTGAGGGAAATTTACATTTTAGAGGGAAAATTACTTTTTGGGTGAGAATTACTACTTTATGAGTGAAAACTACTTTTTTGAGTGAAAAAAACCTTTTGTGGGGAAATTACTTTTTTGAGGATAATTTACTTTTTTGAGTGAAAAATACTTTTTGAGTGAAAATTACTACTTTATGAGTGAAAACTACTTTTTTGAGTGAAAAAAAAATTTTGTTAGGAAATTACTATTTTTTTTTAAATAAAATTTACTTTTTTGAGGGAAAAATGCTTTTTGAGATAAAATAAATACTTGAGGGAAATTTACTTCTTTTAATGAAAACTAGTTTTCGAGGGAAACTTACCTTTTTTAGGGAAATTTACTTTTTTGAGTGAAAACTACTTTTTGAGTGAAAAATACTTTTTGGGGGAAAATTACTTTTTTGAGTGAAAAATACTTTTTGAGTGAAAATTACTACTTTTTGAGTGAAATCTACTTTTATGAGTGAGAAATACTTTTTGAGGCAAATTTGCCTTTTTTAGGGAAATTTACTTTTTTGAGTGAAAATTACTTTTTTGAGTGAAAACTACTTTTTGAGGGAAAAACACTTGTTGAGGGAAACTAACATTTTAGAGGGAAATTTACATTTTGTAGTGAAAATCGCTTTTTGGGGAAATTTACTTTTTTGAGTGAAAGTGCTTTTTGAGTGAAATATACTTTTTGAGCAAAATTTACTTTTTGAGGGAAAAACACTTGTTGAGGGAAACTAACATTTTAGAGGGAAATTTACTTTTTTTAGTGAAAATCGCTTTTTGGGGAAATTTACTTTCTTAAGTGAAAGTGCTTTTTGAGTGAAATATACTTTTTGAGCAAAATTTACTTTTTTGAGGGAAAAATAATTTTTGAGTGAAAATTACTACTTTTAGAGTGAAATCTACTTTTTTGAGTGAAAACTTTTTGAGGGAAATTTATTTACTTGAGGGAAAACTACTCTTTGAGTAAAAAATACTTTTTGAGCGAAAATTACTTTTTTGAGTGAAAACTATTTTTTTAAGAAAAAAAACCTGTTGATGGAAATTTACATTTTTGTGAAAATCTCTTTTTGAGGGAAATTTCCTTTTTTCAGTGAAAATTACTTTTTGAGGGAAAATTACTTTTTGAGTGAAAACTAATACTTTTTGAGTGAAAATGCGTTTTGAAGGAAAATTACTTTTTGAGTGAAAAAAAATTTTTGAGGGAAATTAACTTTTTGAGTGAAAATTACTTTTTTTTGAGGGAAATTTATTTTTTGAGTGAAAACTACTTTTGAGTGAAAATTTACTTTTTTTGATGAACATTATTTTTTGAGTGAAAATTACTTTTTTGAGTGAAAACTACTTTTGAGGGAAATTTCCTTTTTTTTATTGAAAATTGCTTTTTGAGGGAAAATTACTTTTTTGAGTGAAAACTGCTTTTTGAGTGAAATATACTTTTTGAGCAAAATTTACTTTTTTTAGGGAAAAATACTCTTTGAGTGAAAATTACTACTTTTTGAGTGAGAAATACTTGTTGAGGGAAATTTACCTTTTTTGGGGAAATTTACTTTTTTGAGTGAAAGCTACTTTTTTAGCGAAAAATACTTGTTGAGGGAAATTTAAGTTTTAGAGGGAAAATTACTTTTTGGGTGAAAATTTTTTCTTTTGAGTGAAAACTACTTTTTTTAGTGAAAAAAGCTTTTGTGGGGAAATTACTTTTTGAGGAACATTTACCTCTTTGAGGGAAAAATACTTTTTGAGATAAAATAACTACTTGAGGGAAAATTACTTCTTTTAATGAGAACTAGTTTTTGAATTAAACTTACTTTTTTTTAATGAAAACTGCATTTTGAGTGAAAATTATTTTTTGAGGGAAATTTACTTTTTTTAGTGAAAATTGCTTTTTGAGGGAAATATACTTTTTAGAGTAAAAACTACTTTTTGAGGAAAATTTACTTTTTTTGATGAAAATTATTTTATGAGTGAAAATTACTTTTTTGAGTGAAAACTCCTTTTTGAGGGCAAATTACTTTTTTGAGGGAAATTTACTTTTTTGAGGGAAAATTACTTTTTGAGTGAAAATTACTACTTTTTGTGTGAAAAATGTGTTTTGAAGGAAAATTACTTTTTGAGTGAAAAATACTTTTTGGGGGAAAATTACTTTTTGGGTGAAAATTACTACTTTATGGGTGAAAACTACTTTTAGAGTGAAAAAAACCTTTTGTGGGGAAATTACTTTTTAAAGGAAAATTTACTTTTTTGAGTTAAAAATACTTTTTGAGATAAAATAACTACTTTTAGAGTGAAATCTACTTTTTTGAGTGAAAACTACTTTTTGAGGGAAATTTACTTACTTGAGAGAAAACTACTCTTTGAGTAAAAAATACTTTTTGAGCGAAAATTACTTTTTTGAGTAAAACTATTTTTTTAAGAAAAAAAACCTGTTGATGGAAATTTACATTTTTGTGAAAATCTCTTTTTGAGGGAAATTTACTTTTTTGAGTGAAAACTGCTTTTTGAGGGAAAAATACTTTTTGAGTGAAAATTACTACTTTTAGAGTGAAATCTACTTTTTTGAGTGAAAATTACTATTTGAGGGAAAATTACTTTTTGAGTGAAAAATACTGTTTTGAGGGAAACTAACTTTTTGAGTGAAAATTACTTTTTTTTTAGGAAATTTATTTTTTGAGTGAAAACTACTTTTGAGTGAAAATTACCTTATTGAGTGAAAACTATTTTTTGAGGGAAAAATACTTGTTGAAGGAAATTTACATTTTAGAGGGAAAATTACTTTTTTGTGAAAATTACTACTATATGAGTGAAAACTACTTTTTTGAGTGAAAAAAAACTTTTGTGGGGAAATTACTATTTTTTGAGGGAAATTTACTTTTTTTAGTGAAAATTGCTTTTGAGGGAAATGCACTTTTTTGAGTAAAAACTACTTTTTGAGGAAAATTTCCTTTTTTTGATGAAAATTATTTTTTGAGTGAGAAATACTTTTTGAGGGAAATTTACCATTTTTAGGGAAATTTACTTTTTTGAGTGAAAACTACTACTTTTGAGGGAAAAATACTTGTTGAGGGAAATATACATTTTAGAGGGAAAATTACTTCTTGGGTGAAAATAATTACTTTATGAGTGAAAACTACTTTTGAGGGAAAAATACTTGTTGAGGGATATTTACATTTTAGAGGGAAAATTACTTTTTGGGTGAAAAACTTACTTTTTTTTAATGAAAACTGCATTTTGAGTGAAAACTATTTTTGAGGGAAATTTACTTTTTTTAGTGAAAATTGCTTTTTGAGGGAAATATACTTTTTAGAGTAAAAACTACTTTTTGAGGAAAATTTACTTTTTTTTGATGAAAATTATTTTATGAGTGAAAATTACTTTTTTGAGTGAAAACTCCTTTTTGAGGGCAAATTACTTTTTTGTGGGAAATTTACTTTTTTGAGGAAAATTACTTTTTGAGTGCAAATTACTACTTTTTGTGTGAAAAATGTGTTTTGAAG